>OZ012739.1:554036349-554768849 GCA_963859935.3 Lathyrus sativus | reverse complement strand
GCTGTTGGATTATTGGAAGTTCTTCATCGATCGAAGCTGCTAATTGAGGTAAAGGGGGAGAAATGGGTGGAAATTGGTAAATGCATGAATAAGATAGTTGGGGATTCCTTAACTCCATAGGAATTTGATGAGGATGATTTGCATGTTGTTGTGTTTTCTGAATTATTATTGTTATGATGGAACCATTGCATGTGATTGTATGAGGTTAGTTTGGATGAATTGGGCGATTCCGAGTAATTTGCCGTTTTAGGCCGAAAATGAATTTAATCGATAGAGTTGAGGTTTTATCGGGTAAACTTGGAATTAGTAGTGTAGAATAGTTGTAGAATGTTAGAATGAGACTGCTGGTACTGGTTTGGTGAGAATCGGACCAGTGGTTGCATTGTTAACTTGTGAAACTGAGCACGTAGGTGTTTTATCTACTTGTCAAGCTGTATGAATATTGAACTTGCTGCAGGATCTGAAGATCAAGGTAAGCAAGCCTATGAAGTTGATGATTGACAACAAATAAGCTATAAGTCTTGCCAAGAATCTAGTGCTACATGGAAGGATAAAACACATTGATAAGGAGTTTCATTTTCTGAAAAACCAGGTTCAAAATGGAGTACTTGAAGTTGTGCATTGTAGCACTCAAAAGCAGTTGACAAATGTATTGACTAAAGCAATTAAGATTGAACACTTTATCCATTTAAGGGGTGAAACTAGTGTTGTTGATTTTGAGTCTCACATTGGATGAAAAAGTAGGTTTTAAACAATTTATAAATGAGAAAACCCATAAACTCAATGTCAAATTTTAGATTAATATTTGATATCCAACTCGTCTAAAATAAAAATTGAAAAGTCCAAATGATTATCTTCAGACTCCCTCGTATCCCAATAACTAAAACCTGTAAAAAGATAATCATGAAGAAATGAAAAAATGATAATATTTTAAATTAGACAAAATTGAAAAACAAAATTGCACTCCCGACATAAAGTCGGGAGCCGAAGACGGGGAAATTTGTTACCCTCCCGACATACCCAGTGATGAATATTCTCTGAGGGTATCGGGGTCCCATTCTAACTGATAGTATTTGTTTGTTTTTGTTTATTTTGCAGGTTCTAAGGAAAAATCGGGAAAAGTCGAATATCGGAGGCTTAGGATTATTTAGAAATTTTTTTTAAAAAAATTAAAAATATAATTTATTATTATTTTTGTAATTTTGTTTATTTATCATTTTTTGTACAAAATTAATATCATTAATAAATTTCTTTAATTTATTTTTGAATATTACAAAATAAAAATGTTAATTCTTTATAATAAAATTATCTCTTTTTTATATATCATAAATGAAATAATATATAAAAATAAAATAAATTTATTATTAATAAAAATCTAATAAATTTATTATTAATAAAAATCTAATACTACCAAATAAATTAATAAACCTAAGTGATATATAGGGTTGGGCCGGATTGGGATTTTGGATCCGAATCCGAACCGGCCCGATTTCACATCGCCTATAATTACCTATCCACCTATCCGGTTAATTCACGAATTACGGTTTTTTAATATCAATTAGTAAAATGAAAAACGTTATTGGCTCCTCTTCCAACTCCAGCTCCGGCGGCGGCACCGACTCCAGCTCCGGCGGCGGCACCGACTCCAGCTCCGGCGGCGGCACCGACTCCAGCTCCGGCGGCGGCACCGACTCCCTCAACTCCCGGTCACTCGTGAAATATCTAAATGATATTTCTTCTTCTTCTTCTTTAGCCTTACCACACAAAAGTCTTTTTTACTCTGATGCCAGAGACCATTTACTGCGCAAGGGGTGGGAGGAGCAAAAGGATACAGATAAGGGGTATGTTTATGTTTCTCCTTCAAAAGAAATATGTGGAGGATTTATAGACGCGTGCTACTTACACTTACATCTATTTGGACGTGGACGTGGAAGGGCCGTCGATTGTATGCAATGTGGCTTTGCCCTATCAGGTGTCTTATTTTATTTTCTTTATTTCAGTGCATTGTGTTCTTTGTTCTTGGTTGAGTCTATGCGCAATCTTGGTTATATTTTTTATATATTACACAGTTAAATTAATTAGCATTTTATTTTTTTACTTCAGATATTCAGTGGGGAAATTGTACTTGTACTGACATATGTCAGTTCATATTTGAGAGAATGGAAGGGTTGCTCTTTAAGGTGCTGAGTTTCTCTGAGTCTCAACATATATGGATATTGATGAGGGGCGACAATCAATTGCCTAAAACTATTCAACACCCTATGATTCACGAAGCACTTAGCCTGTTCCAAACTTCTTTTAACTCGGAAGTCATAGAAGATATAATATATGGTTATGACACTTATACAGGTTTCTCGACATACGGTATGTGGCAGAGAGCCAATTTAGTATGCGCGTTAACTTTTAGAATTCACTCACGTGGTGAACTGGTGTTTGCAGAAATCCCTTTTGTAGTTACGAAGCAGCTTTTTAGGAAAAAGGGACTTCTGAGATCAATGATGAATAACTTCGAATCAAATATAAAGATATTTGCTAATGTTAAAAAATTGCTGATCCCTTCCCTATCCACTACACTGCAAATGTGGACAGAAAGATTCGGATACGTAAAGATCTCAGAACCTCTATTGAAACAGCTACAACAAAATAATTCTTCTATTGTCCATTTTAACAATACAGTTATGTTAATGAAGGATATTGACTAGTTTTTGGTCATGAAATTCTGTGTACATTCTTAATATTTTGTGGTAATGAAATTCTTTGTACACTGATACTATTCTTAGTTTATAAATATATTTTAGAGTTTCTTGAGATCAAAACCAGATAAATCATAGTTTATAAATATATTTTAGAGTTTCTTGAGAGGAACTTAACAATGAAACATAAAAAATCATTAGGTGCTTCAGGCGAGAACTCCAGAGGGTGCATCTTCAAAAACAAGTATATTATTTGAATCTACTAATGAAACAGAAAAAATCATTAGGTGCTTCAGACCACTTACATCCCAGCATTCTTAGCAGCGAGAACTCCAGAGGATGCATCCTCAAAAACAAGTATATTATTTGAATCTACTGGTCCACCCTGTTGACCATCAATCAATCATTAACTAAAAAGCATCACTATGTATGATCACAAATATTAGTCCCCCATTTCTAAATCCAAATTGTTAGAACATCAACTAGTAACAAAAGGGTAAATTGAAACGTAAATCGCAAATAACGATCAATATATGTTTACGGTTTTACCAAATGTGCATACGTCAGCAACTACAGAACAACTATAATTCCGTATTATTATTGAATATTAGTCCCCCGCCCCTCTTCTCTGACTATGAGTCACACTCAGCACATATAGTTCCTCAAATTTGAAAAATTCCAAAATTTCCTTCCAATGAATTTGAATCTTAATTTTTATGATGTTTCAAGTTGAATAATAAGATGACAAGTTTTAAGACTGTGTGAAAATGGATATGTTGATTAATTGGTATATTTGTTCCTTGTGGACAAATTTGTCATTAGGTTCCAAAAATTCACTAATTAGTTTACCTCAAATCTCTTGGCTGCAGCAAGAAATACATCAGGTGACGGTTTGCCCTGTTTAACTTCTGGGTCATCACCAAGAACAACATGATGCATTAGAGAAAACATTTCACCATGTCTTTGCGTTTTCAATTCAAAATGTCGCCTGTGAGAACTGTGAGCAAATTGACAAAACTTTGTATAAGAAGTCATTCCAAATACATAACATGAAATAAATCTCGTTTCTTTAACCGAAAAAAAGAAAGGAAAAAAAAAAAAAGGCACTAGATGGATAAAATGTACCCCGTTGCCACGGCAATAGGAACTTCTTTTGCATGTAGATGCTTGAGTAAACGGCTAACACCTATGATAAATGAAAAGCAGCCAGAAAAATGTCAGTATTATAACAAAAAGTGGTAGCCTTTACCTATGATGTACGGATATGGACACCGACGTGAACTCTTGATACAACATGAATACAAACACGTCGGCACTATTAATGTAAAAAAAACAGGACATGGACAACGATTCATATATATAATTAAATAAAATATGAACGGTTAAGAAATGTATAGGTTCAAGTTATATTATGTTAGGGAAATCTCTCAATAAGATTAGGTTTGTTAGTTTTATTTATCCTTATAATCAAGGGACTTGAATGTATTCCGTTGGATATACATGTTCATCTAAATTGAGCTATTTATTTCATTATAAACAAATATATATAAAACAAGGTATGATATGACAGTCTTTTCACCTTCACTCATCCATCTAGAGTTCAATTTATACAAAATATAAGCAACATGCATATTGGAAAGAAAAAAAAGATTGATAACATATACCTAACAGGAAGATTTAATCTTGCGTAGTTGGAAGATTTTTATGAGCAAACATATTCGGAAAAAAAGATTGATAACATATACCTAACAAGAAGATTTTATCTTGCGTAGTTGGAAGATTTTTATGAGCAAACATTTAAACCCCAATTTAAAATTACAGATAATCATATAATTTATTTAAATGCAAAACAATTTGAGATGAGGCAATATAGTGTTGCAAATATTTCACACAGAAAGGAATTCTACACCCATATCTTCAAAAAGAAGTTGTTCCAAGGCATACCAAGCAACCCAGCATAAACATTTCAGAACACGTCTACTTGAAACCATTGAGAGTAAGAAAACTATAACTTTGTCATAAATATATGTATTCAAATATGCCAGTAATATACAGTAAGAAGCAACAAGGTCATAGTTGAAACATTCTGCAATGATTCTAATAATGAAGGTTACTATTTTTATTAAATGAAATTATGATCAACTCAAGTAGGAGGAATAGTAAGCAATACAAGTGGGGATTTAAAAGACCGAGAAGAGTAAAAGAGAGAGGAAAATGAGATAGGAAGAGAGAGGTAAATGAGATAGGAAGAGAGAATTAACATCACAAATCATGCATGCCTCATAACCTCACTCATTCTCCCATATAGTATACCCTAATTCATGTCGTACATGACATGGTTGAATGTTATAATTCTATATACCGTTGCCCCAAGTCTCTCCTAGCTCCCTCGATTCTCGGGATTTTGTCAACAGACTGGATCCCAATACTTAACTTGCTTTTCCATTTCCTTGGCTAATGCCGCTGACTCATTCATATTTGGGCTTGTAATAGCTGGCAGCTTCATTACAATGCCTTCCCCTTTAAAATCAACCTTATCCTACAGGTTGAAGTTAAGATAAAGTTGCAAGAGCATAAAAGATTTTTCCAGTTTAGCCACATCCCTGACTGCTTAAGCTGAAAATTCTGTGATAAGAACTTCATCTTCTGTAACATATGTTGAACTTTTTCTAGCAATGAAGCTACATGAAGGTTTAGTAACGGCACAACTTCAATCGTAGTTATGAAGCGACCTCTACGCTGCCATGAAGAATAGACAAAACCAAACTAACCTGAAGAGCAATCATTCATGGGTTATGCATGTACCCATAGAGTTAATCATTTCTTGCAGCATTAAGTAAATGATTTTTCTGTTTCCTTTATTTGATTGACTAGAAATGATCAAACTCTTAGCATATATTGTGACTACAAACATTGAGTTCATCCTAATTTCCATCTGTTGAGAGACTGAAACATCCTGTGCCTCATTGAAATGATGTCATTTTTGAAAACCTGCTGCAATCTGAATTGACCTGCACTGGTCTGCAAAGTTGTCCCAGGTTGCTAAATAAGCTCATCAAGCAATCGAATAAATGATACAACCTCCTGAAACTGACAATTATTTTTCTGTTGGCAATTTTCCTTCTCCGAGGCACATGAACACTATCAAAAAAATTTACCAGTGAACATTCCTCACAATTAGGATAAGTATACTGCAGCTTCACACCCATTTGCAGTTGTGGATACCTTTCCTTAGTAACATTACCACCATGGCAGTGTAACAGTAGCAGACAGTTATCACAACAACTTTCCGTTCTCAATTTAAGTGGACCTTATAACAGGCCGGGCAGTAGTTCCTCTTCACAGATAATCTTCCACCGTTGCCATAAAATTCCCAAAACTTAGAAGTTAGAAGTTAGAACCCTCGGTATGCAATGACATTAGCCAAGGTACCAAGATCAGATTCAGCAGCTAGCACCAAAACATTTTTGGCTGGAAAATTCATTAAGTGTGACTAAAAAGTAGCTAAATACACCTTGTAATTAAAGCCTTGAAAACAAAAATGATTGAAGAAGGATATAACCTACTAGTATTTCCAACATTATGCTTAGTAACAACCACTACAATTTCTTGATGTCCAAATACATGTAAAGTCGTGTAGGTACAATTGACTCCAGTGACGATAACAGCAATTGTGTGAAAATTCGACCTCTTGCAATGGCTTAGCCATCTTCATGAAAGCACTATGTGATAATTGGACCTCTTCCGATGGTGAGGTGCTAAAGACGACGAGATTTTTTCCATTGGCAGACGATGCATCAACACAACCCAGGGTCATGCTGCTTAGGTGACCATCGTTGAAATCATTGATTGGCTTTAACACAAAGGTTCAGTAATTCTCTATAGAAATTGGTTGGCAGAGGTCCATGTGTGTCATATTGACTATTCCGTTCTCAATGATGGACAACGATTCAATCCGTTCTATAGAATGAAGAAAATCATCTGGAGAAGAAAGAGTAATCATTGGTGACTCTGAAGCAGCTATTTCATACACAATACTATGATAGTCTGAATTCTCGTGAGAATTCTATCATACGGTGCCTAAATTCTGAAATGGAATTAGATTGCAATGGTTGTCTTAGGGTTGCATTAAACGCGTTCACAACACCATGGGAAAAGCTACGCGAAGAGTTATGTTCTTAAGTAAGTCGTCCAATAAGGCATAATTCGATCAAATTGATTGTTGCAAGATTCGTCTAATTTCTTAAATTGAGCTTCTACTGTATTTGTCCACATCTGCTCTGCCGTGATGAAAATGAAAGCACTAATGTAATGATACTAGCAATGAAGAAGGTTATTATTTTTATTGAATGGAATTGTAATCAACTCAATTAGGAGGACTTGGATTGTAATCAATACAAGTGGGAATATAGAATGAGAAGAGTATATGAAAGAGGAAATTGAGATAGGAAGAAGAGAAAATTAACATCACAAATCATGTATGACTACTTCACTCATTCTCCCATTATATATACCCCAATTCATGCCACAGTCCCTCAATTGCGAGTCGGTTAGCCATTATCTCAAGTCTCTCCTAGATCATTGTATTCTTGGGAATTTCCCAACAGACTTAGGATCCCAATACTTGCCTTGCTTTCACATTTCCCTGACTGATGTGGCTGACTCATTCTTCTTTGGGCTTGCACTAACTGGCAGCTTCATTACACATGCTCAATAAGGTTTTATGAATTCAAAGCTAAGGTAGGTTACAAGTTATTAGTTGCACAAACATCTTGATGTTGAACATGTAACATGACTCTTTCCATGTTATCAAATATAGATCTTCATTCAAAAGTTTAATTGAGGGGAGAATCAATGACTGAACAAAGAGAAGCAGTCAATTAAACTGAGGGGGAGAAATGACTAGAAAGAACCAAATAGGAATCTTTACAAAATTACTCCAAAAAATAAAAGATAAAAAGGGTGGTTAATCAAGGTAAGGATGAAGTTTCAGTCTTTCATAAAAGCAGAAAATGCTTATAAGTTGGGAAAAGTAAACATGTAGTGAAACATATCAGAAGTGGAGACAAAGATAAGAATGAACAACACAGAAAATGCAGAGTTGAACAGGTTTATCAGCCAGGAAGTAAGATGAAGCGTCGCACGTAGAATAAAACACTCGTGGGTTGCTTTCTATATGTATTTCGTAGGGCCTTAAAGACTTCTCCATCACATTTACTTGAGCAGGCACGTAGTGAGTAGATGATGGGATTAGAATTTGGGCTGGTTCAACTCAACCCTTTCAAAACCAAATTGTAAGATGAGAAGGGTCCCACTTATAAGCTCATTTTCAAACTCAATCTCACCTAATGCGGGACTCTAAACACATACTCCTCATTCTGTTAGGTCCTGTAGAAATAACCAGGAAATATAGATGCAAAAAACTAAAAGAACCAAGAGAACAAATGATAAGCTACTTATCATTGTATTCAGAACACCAGAAGGATCTAATTGATCTCTACTGCCACGGAGCTGGATTCCTAGGGTGCTAGATGCTCTCCATTCAACAGAATTACAATTCACTATTCTCGATACCTCTTTGAACCACTCCTCCCATTACTTATTCCATCTCCCAGGCCCAGCTTAACAAAATCGGTTACAACCCCAAGCACTAAGTTGCCAGCTCATTCCCCTCACGCACCTCTGTGCCTTTCTTACCACTCCTTGAGTAAACTTGCCACGCTTTAGGACCAGTAGGTCCCTCTTGGCCCACAGTCAACTCTTCTTGCCCAAATCCATACATTGGGTCCCTAACACTCCTAGAATTAAATATCAAGTGTATGCACCTGAGTGGTCTTGGCCTTGTTTATAAACCCTCAATGTACTTTCAAACGTTTAATTATGAATCCATGTAAATTTATATAAATCAACAAAAACGAAATAAAATATCAGCAACCCTCACAGTCAATAAGACATGTCTAGAGCCACCCAAGTGTAGGCATTTGCCAGATTATAAAAATAAATCAATTCATATATCCTTCAAATGTGAGTCCTAGTTTCCATAGTTAACAGCAAACAATATCCATCAGTCTTTATGTTGATGAAATCACCATTAATCCATGATTCCATATATATATATATATATATATACCTGGCATAAGTTCACTTGTTGGAAACAAACTCCTCAGCATCTCTTCTCTTTCTACAAGAAATTGCTCAGCACTAAGTGAATCACTGATTCCAGTCTCTTCAACAAAGACCTTTGCAGCTTCTATTGCTTTCATTCCCATCATCTTTGCTTTGAGGGACCACTCAAAGGTTTTATTGTATCTAGCAAGTATAATTTCCTGAACTTCAGTATAGAATTTCTCCGTGTCTGCAATAATATCAAATTGGCACATTAACAAACACCTTGACTTCATGTATTTATTTTATCCCTATGTAAGAACACAAACTATGTGGTTTCATTGAGAATTGATAAGTGTAAGATATGAATGGAATGGAATGGAATGGAGATAGTGAAAGAAAGAGATACCGAGCAAGAGACCATCCATGTCAAAAACGACATGTGTGATTGGCTTTCTTCCACCGGAGGGATTGGCCATTGCGGCTCCACTAAACGGAGATGGAACCTACACTTGTGGCTCCACTATTGTTCAGTGCTTCCGATCTGAGTCTCTATATTATATTCCTATAGATGTATTGCTTAATATCAAGGCAACTAATGCACGTGACATCTTATTTATTTATTTGGCATAATTAGTTTTTGGTTCCTTAAATCTAAAAGAATTTTCACTTTGATACTCTAATTAAAAATTTTTATATAATGATCCTTAACTTATCTTCAGTTAAATTATTTGGTCTCTTCCGTTAGATTGGATAAAAAAAAGTCAACTTAGGCTAAGGTGGCATGTCAGGTATACAAACAGTAAAGTGGTGATTATTCATCTTCTTCTCTCTTCTCTTTCTTTATCTTTATCCTCACCTTAACATAATATATCAAAACTTAGAAAATTTTAAAATAAATTCAATTTTTTTTATCATACACCATCTAACAATTAACTCAAAAAAAAACTTCAACACAAACATAATATAATTAAATTGATAATTCATATTATTATATCATTGAAGAACATAATAAAGTTTTACCCTTTTTTAGTAGAAGATTTTTTTTTTAATTTTAACTATTAAGATTAGGTAAAAGAATTTTAAGATTAACTTTTTTTTTAAGTCGTTGTTGTCTGTGTTGTGTCATGATTCATGAAGCATGTATTTAACATATAAGAGTGAGCTTATAATGAGATATATTAATGAAGAAAAATTGTACTTTCTAAATTTTGTTTATTTTTAGGCAATAAAGATAACAGTGTTCTACTCTGTAACCAAATGTCATTTTGTCTTCGAAAATGTTAATTTATCTGGTTTTGTGCATATTATAATCATGTCGTGTTGCAGGCGTGCTACTCGGTGGAGATTTTGTACTTACACACTGCTTACCTTTTTTCCCCCTTTATTTTGCTTGTTTTTTGGATTCACATTTCTCCCATAGTTGTTAGAAATATGATCTATTGGTGGTTTTTAAGTGGACAGCGGGACATAATACCAAATATTTTTTAATGAAATAATTATATTTACGCTTCTCTGCGTTGTTGCAACCCCAATAAACTAGCATACTATCTCTTTATCGTATAACTTGTTCCTAACTTGTAGCAGGTGAGTGGAAGAAGAAAGATAGAAACGGAGTTGTTTGAAGTAAGGGATGTGTCGTTGAGCACTTGGCAGGAAGTGGATAGGAAAACGTGTTAGTTTTGATGAGAGAGGGTAGAGTAACACGTGAAGAAGAGGGAAGAGTAGTCAGCTCCTCTCTTATAACAATATTAAAATAAATAAATTCCACATCAGATATAAATATTCCAGCATGACATCTTTTAACGTTTTTCAATAGAAACTAACGGAAAGGACCACATAGTTTAATGGAAGTGAAGTTAAGGGATCATTACGTAACGTTTTTTAATTAGGACATCAACGTGAAACTTCTTATAAAGTTAAGGGACTAAATAATGCATTAAACCTATTTATTTTGTATATTTACAATGTTCATCAAAGAAGTTTAGTTTTCAAAATGCACTCCCACTAAATTTATATTATTTTATATTGTTTAATTATTTAAATATTTAATTAAAATTTTTAAATACTTATACAATTCGTTAAAAAAATTATTGGATTAAAAATTATTAATATCTCGCAGCTTTGTAATGGCTAGGATTGGGAAGGTCTTTTGGGGTTAGTTTCGGTGGAGACGGAGGCAGTGATGGCACTTCAGTGTTGTTTTGTTTGGGACGGGTTCGTGACAGTTTAGCTAAGGTTGTTTACTATTTTTTTTTCTTTTGATTGTTGGTTTGTTGGAGTGTGTAGCTGAATAGGAATGAGTTGGATTTTAATGACAAAGCTTGGAATGGAGGAAAATTTTTGAAGTTGATCAAGGTTTTGGAATGTGATTGTTTTTCTATTTTGTTCAAAGATAAAATTAATTTAGATAGGAAAGTGTTGAACTCTAACCCGTTGATGTAGGTAGGCGTGTAGTTTTTCCCTTTCATGTGGGACTTTGTTCCTTCCCTTCTTTTGTTGGTGTTCTTGTATTGAGTTTAGCACATCTTGTACTCTTTTTAATACCATATACTATCAACACTTCAAAAACAAATTGTCCAAACTTACCTATTTGCCCTTTTCTTTAAATAATTTGACACTAGCAAAAGGCCACAATAGTAATCAACTAAGTGCCAAATAAAATATGGTCCAATACCCTCTTCTCTTGCAAAATGTCACTCTTCCATTTGCTACATCAAACAAATTCATTTTCAGCCCTTCCTACCAAAATATTAAAGCACATTTTCTCTATTTGCAGTACATAAGTCTCATTTACTTTTTCCTTTTCTCTCTCCCTACCATTCACTTTCCCTAGCCTTCTCTAAGTTTTCTCTGTTCTTCTCTCTCTTTCCCGTCAAACCCTAGCACCGCCGTCGTCGTTCCCTTCTCTGTTGTCGTCCCTTTCAATTTGCAAGAAAGCCAGAGGTAGTTTTTATCCATCTCTCACACACTTAATTCTTGTGTTGTTGGAATTTTTCGATTTTTTTCACATCATTGATGAAATTTGCAATGATTTTTGTTTGTTTTGTGTAAATCTGTTAGTATTGTATTTATATAGCACTGATGCATAACCTGTTACAAGTTGCACCTAGATATGTAAAGGCTTATGAAAAGTTATGTAAAAGACCTGAATTGCGGTAGCTCTTTTGGTTTGGATGATAGTTTGTCTTCCTTCTTACTTGAACTTTCGGCAATAATAGGGTATATATATTTTTTAGATTGTATATGTGATAGTTGAATGGTTTTTCTTAGTAGAAATACTCTAACCCTCCTATTCCATTTTTATATTTACAATGTATTTGAATTGCACCTTGTGTAGTCCTATGGAACCTGAGCAGTTTTTAAGAAGCGTTTTGCACCAAAGTTTGGTCTTTTATTGAATGAGATCTATTTTTGTTATGAATGACTAAAAATGGTAATCGTTTACATTGTTGCAGCTTGTGTAGAGCAATAATAAGTGGATTATGCCATCACGGGTTGATGAAGAAGTCTTATACTGGAAAAGCATTTTGCTAACATTTGTCTCTGAGAAAATGAACGTGATTAAATGCAATTGGGAGTCTTCTACAACCCTAATGATTCCATCATGAAACCAAAAATGATAATTGATCTGACCTGATCAGAAGGGGATCACTGGCTGGCCTCACGCTGTTGGACTGCCACCTGTTCACCGGTGATGAGGAGGAGAAGGGGGGTGTACCTGCAAGACACTCTGATGCCAAAGTAAGGAATTGGGCAGAGTGAGGGCAAAGTACAGAAAGGGCAAGATGTGAATTACCTGACCCTCTTGTGGAAGAGAGTATTTATAGAGAGACCCCAGCGCTGGGCCAACGGTCACTTGTGTTGGGCTGGATTTCCAGGCCTAACCCAGGTGACTGCTAGGGCTTACGTGGCGTAGTGAAGACCAGAACGTGGTCTTCGCCCTAGTCCAACTGTCCCTTGATCTCCGGAAAGTGGGTTTGACCTGCTCTTTCGGAGGTGGGCAGTTGGTAGGTGACGTGTCCCCGCGGAGGGGAGCACGTGGAGAACGTGTGAATGACACGTTGTCCTGTCCGACAGGAGGGCGGGTTCTGCCCGCAGGGGGGCAGGTCTTGTCCTCGGAGGGTAGAGTTCGCCGAGCGGGGAGTCTCTAGCCCGACGTAGTCGGGGTAGGCCTTTCTGGCTCGTCGGGGACCTCGTGCCTGACGCGGTACTCGGACTGGATAGGGCCTGGTGGAACATTATTGGGCTGGGCCCGCATGGTTAACCCGGGGCCCAGGCCAGAATAGGAGCCCCCTAAGTCGTTGATCCGAGGAAGGGAGCGAGGACTTGATGACGTCGTTCTAGGGAAGTGGACTGGCCTAGGGGAAGATCCTTCAGCGCGAGCACGCGTGTTCTACGTCGTCGATTGTCCGGGCTTGAAGACGGGTATTGGCGAGGAGAGGTGAAGGGGCGTATCTGTCAGCTTCCGCCACGTGTCGCGCGCTGGGTGGCTGCAAGGGCGGCTACCCTAGGGTACTCAAGTGTCTAGCGATGCTTCGAGTCCCGTGCGGGGGTATAAGTAAGCGAGCCCCCGCTCATTTCTCACTTTTCGCCCTCTTGCTCTTAAGTTTCTTGCTTGTTGTCCCTCCGCCGTTTGATATCTTCGCCGTCACAGCCGCCGCGTTCTCCGTCGTAGATTTCATCGCAGTAAGTTTCCTTTCTCTTTTCTTCTGTTTTTCTTGTTTGTTTTATGACCGTGGTCGGAGCCGTTTGAATGCCCCGAGGAGAGGCGAAGATCTCCGTCGTTCTAGGGTTTTTTTTAGGGTTTTTATTATGAATGTCCCGGGGAGAGACACTAGTTCCGATGAGTATCCCGGGGAGGGAAGCTTTTTCCGATGAATGCCCCGGGGAGGGATTCTTTACTCCGATGAACGTCCCGGGGAGCGACGTCTATTCCGACGGGCGCCTCCAAGGAAGGTTTGCAGTTCAGGCCATGTTGATAACCGGGGAGGTGGTAGGTTAGGGCAGATCCACCCGGGACGATGCTCGGGGAGTTCTCGTCGCCCTTTCACTTGAATCGCGGTGGAAGGGTGAATTTGATCTCTGTCATCGAATTCACCATTACCTTCTGCTTTTCAGGTGTTAATGACTACGCTCGTCTTGGGCACAATGGTCGAGGATAATGAGTCGGACGTCCTCTATTTTGATGAGCGCGTCGTTCCGATCGGAGACTGGGTGGACGAGGAGCCTCTAACCACGCCCTCCTGCTTTGCTTCTGATCCGACAAGGGCCTATGCCACCGTGGAGGACCGGGAAGAGGGGGATCCTCAAAATTGGCAAGTCTACCGTCCTCGGCTAGGTCATCGAATCTGCTCGAAATACGGGCGGATGCGCTTTACGATGTATGAGTTTTACTTCAAAGAGGCTAGGCTCAGGTTGCCATTTTCGAACTTCCACCTGGGGCTCTTCGACTGGCTGAGGCTGGCCCCGTCGCAGCTGCACCCAAACGCCCTGGCTTTTATCAGAGCCTTCGAGCTCGTATGCCAATATCTTCAGGTCAACGTCACGATGTGGTTGTTCTTTCGTATTTTCCATCTGCAACGGCAGACGGTGAGTGGTCGACATGGCTGGGTGTCGTTCAAGCAGCCGGACAGGCTTTTCAGAATGTATATGGATTCTGTCCGAGATTTAAAAGGTCGCTTTTTCGTGGTCAGCCCTATCACACACGAAGGGGTCTGTTATTTATATTCAGAGGGGGAAAGGATAGTGGATGGTCATCGCGAGGCTGTCATGCTGCCCCAGGTGCACGTGGAGTGGTCCCTAGAACATTATTCTCGGGGAATAGGTCGGTATATCGTGCGGGCGGGGTCGCTCGATGACGAGGACATGGCTAGCTATCTGAAGATAGTTTCCTTCGTGCGCAATTTACAGTCGTCGAAGCTGGTCACCCTCGGGGGCCGGTATATCCTCGAAAGTTACGAAAACATTTGCGAGACGCCGAGGCTGATCAACACAAAGGCCCTGCTCGAGTGTGCCTCGGAGGAGGATGCCCTGTGCTACCTAGGTGGTGGGCGCCTCGTCCTTTTTCGACCTGATATCCTTAGCTTTTTATTGACCAGTTTTTCTTTTGTCGTGCAGGGAATATGGCTTTTGTCGAGGAGCGAGTGAAGAAGTTGCGGGCCTCAAGGGCTGTCGTCCCTCCGAAGACGCGGGTCACCCACTTGGTCGGGCAGTCTTCCGCGGAACAAGATGGACGGGGGTCGTCGGTGTCCCCGACCGGTAGCCAGTCGCCTACTTCTCAAGGGCCCCCGAAGAGGGCGAGAGCTCAGGACGATACGCCCGTGGTTGATTTATCGGTGGATTCTTCCGAGGAGGGTTACGCTATCGCCCCTTGTCACCAGCACCCCGGCTATTTCCATGGGGCTAGGTCGCCCAGTATTCCTGCCGGGGAGGCGAAGGCGATTTTGAGTGCCGACCAGGCTACGAGGAGTCAGGTTCTGACCGAGGACTTGGCCGCGTTGATGCGGACTTTCGCTACGGCGATGGTCCTGAGCGAAGAGAGCTGCTCGGCCGTCGAGCTGTCAAAGCTGCAAGGGGATCTCGCTTTCGCGCAGTCCCGTCTGAATAAGGCAACCGAGGATTTGGAGGCGAGCCGAGGGAAGGTGACTCAGCTGACCGAAGAGTTGGAGAAGTCTCGCGGGGAGATTGCTCTTGAGCGCAAGAGGTGTGGCGACGCCGAGGAGAAGCTGAGGGTAGCTGAGGAGGAATTGCGGGCGTCAAAAGCTCGTGTGGTGGAGCTCGAGGGCGATCTCTTTCCTGGTGATGACGAGACTGATGACGACAGGTTGCTGGTTACCCGGGCGGACCTGCTCGCCAGGATACGTGTGTTGGAAGGGGATTTCCTAGATGCTTTTGCCGCGGGCTTCAACAGTGATGTCGCGCAGCTCGGGGTGGTGAACTTCGGTGTCGCCTTCGTCGAGGATGAGATCGGCCCCTTCCACGAGATAGTCGACGGCGGGGTGGTCGACCCCAGTGCCGAGGAGGCTGGCACCGTCGTCCCTGTCGTCGAGCCTGAAGCTGAGGAAGAGGAGGGAGCATAGACTAGCCCCTAGTCTGCGTGCCCGCGTATTTTAGCCTGCGTGCCATATTTTGTATTTTGTTGTTTTCTTTGTCGGGCTTGTGCGCCGTTGTTTATGTAATATTGAGTACTGGGCTGGTGCCCGCTTTTGATTAATATATTTTTGGGAATTGTCTAAGTGTGCGCCTCGTTTTTGCAAGTTGTTTATGCTTGTTTTATTTCTGCATTTATATGCTCGTGTGTTTGAACTATGTTTAGTATGCTTTTTGGGCCTGTCCGGGGTGGTAGCTCGACGATATTTGTTTCCGGATGTATGGGGAACTCGCCGGCTGGTCGGTTTTGTTGCCTGACCGGATCGGGGGTATTTCTCCCCGTGGCGTGAACGTCCCATCGTGAGCTGGGTGTCCTGCCGGTACTGGTACGGCGGTGGGGAATCTCGATCGAGGTGTTCCCCGTCGAGCAAGGCCTTCTTCCCGCGCACACAAGAGGCAGGGCTTGCTTTTGCTCAGGTTGTTAGGAGACGCGAGGAGGTGCGGTGGTACCATGTCGCCCCCCCAGTGGTCGCGATGGCTAGCCGTCGCGGGCAGTGTTTAGCTATAGTACCGCTTAAGTTTCTCTGCATTCCATGGTCGAGCTAGTTGTTCCCCGTGTAGGTTTTCGAGGTAGTAGGCCCCGTGCTCCGTCTTGTCGCGGACACGGTAGGGACCTTCCTAATTTGCGGCTAGTTTACCCTCGTGTGAGTCCTTCTGGTTTTTGCGCAGGACTAAGTCGCCGATTTGGAAGTCACGTTTGAGGACTTTGTTGTCGTGGCGGAGTGCAACCTGTTGTTTCAGCTGGGCTTCCCGGAGGGCTGCTCCTGACCGAATTTCCTCGACTAGGTCGAGCTCCTCTCTTAAGGTGTCGTTGTTGTCTTCAGTGTTGAAGGGAGCTTCAGCTCGTCTAGATGGTTCGCATATCTCAACCGAGATCACTGCTTCGGTTCCATACGTGAGGCGGAATGTGGTCTCCCCCGTAGTTGAGTGGGGCGTAGTTCGGTATGCCTAGAGGACGTTGTGGAGTTCCTCGACCCATGCCTCTTGGCATCGCCGAGTCGTCGTTTTAGTCCCCTGAGTATGACCCTGTTTGCGGATTCCGCCTGGCCGTTTGTCTGGGGATGTTCGACCGAGGTGAAATGGTATTTGGTTTCGAGCTTGGTGAAGAAGTCTCGGAAGTTTTTGTCCGTGAACTGCGTGCCGTTGTCTGTGATGATGGCGAGCAGGACCCCGAATCTTGCGAGGATGTTTCGTTTGTAAAATCGGAGTATGTTGTGGGCCGTGATTTTGGCTAGGGCTTCGACCTCAATCCATTTGATGAAGTAGTCCACGCCCATGATGAGATACTTGTTCTGATAGGAGCCTAGGGTGAAGGGGCCGAGGATGTCCATCCCCCACCAGGCGAATGGCCACAGGGAGGAAAGGTATTTGAGTTCGGTCGGTGGAGCGAGGTGCATGTCCCCGTGTCTCTGGCATTTGTCACATTGCTTGACGTGTTCCCTCGCGTCTGTTTGCATTGAAGACCAATAGTATCCTGCTCGTAAGGCCTTTCTCGCCAGGGATCGTCCTCCGAGGTGTTGTGCGTTGATGCCCTCGTGGATCTCCTCTAGGACGGCTGCGGCCTGGGAGTTGTCGATGCATTTGAGGAGTGGGATCGCGAAGCCCCTGCGATATAGTTTGCCCTCGAGGAGGACCTACGAGCAGGCTCGTCACTTGGTCGCGCTTGCCTCTTTAGGGTCGGTTGGTAGGCGGCCTGTGCTGAGGTAGGTGTGTAGCGGTGTCATCCAACAGTCGGTATCTCTTATTGCATTGATGTCAAGCGGGGCGGTGGCCGCTTTGGTGCTCGGTTGCGATAGGACTTCTTGGATGACCGACTTGTGGCCTCCTCGCTTTTTGGTGCTCGCTAATTTTTAGAGAATATCGGCTCGGGTGTTCTGCTTGTGCGGGACGTGCTGAATCTCCGCGGAGTCGAAACTTTGTAGTTTTTCGGTGATGAGTGCTAAGTATTCGGCAAGGTTGTCGTTTTTCGCTTGATATTCTCCTCGTACTTGCGAGGCGACCAACTGAGAATCTGTGTAGATTTTAATTTCTCTGTGTTAGAACACAAATTGGTTCTTAATAATAACTCTTTGTTTTGATGATAACTGTTAGGAAATTTTATATTTAAGAATTATATACTCTAAAATTTGTTTGAGAGTTTTACTGCAGATTGAAATAAAATTAACTCTCTAGAAGCAAATCTGTATTATACACAAGAAGGTATCCTGACTCTAAAGCGCCAGATGCATCTTACAGAAGACTCTGATTACTCTTTACAGAAGATCCTGAGAGTAATCTTCAGAAGGATCTGTAGCAAGAAGCTCCAGAACATTCTGAGTCAGAAGCATTTGAAGATAGTCAGAAGCATCTGAAGCTGAAGCATCTGAAGAAAAGAAGAATATTGTTTGAAGAGTTTCTCAAAGCATAATCTTACAGAAGTTTCTGAAAGTACCAACGCTGCCTTGTACTGAAGTTCTGTGTCAAATATGCTCTGATGATCAACACGCTGAAAGCACACATGCTGCAGAAGACTCTGATACAGCAAAGTTCTGAATATCATTAGAAGACTCTGATCCATTCAGACTCTGAAGAACTTGCTGAAAACTGAAGAAGAAATATTCAAGAATATATCCGTTGGAGAAAATCAACGTCTCTTTCCTCTTTTGTGCTAGACACAATTACACAGACAAAAAGGATTTTTCTGTGTTATCTACTTCTAGGAAAGGTCACTTGATGTGAAGACAAAAAGGTTCAGACCTTTTTGAGACTCTCTTTTCAACGCTCAACATCCTTGGATCAGCTGCCTATAAAAGGAGAACTCCACCATATTCTTCAGTTACACCTTTTGCTGAAAAGAAATCATAGTATTCTAAGCTCTCATGATTTCATATTCTTCTTAGAATTTCTTGTACTTAAACTTAAGAGAAAATCACTGTTGTGATAAAAGCTTTATAGAAGCATTAATACTCTTGTACTTAATTTACATTGATTGTAAAGGATTTCCTTAAGAGGATTCAGTTGGAATCAGTAGCTCTTGAGAAGACTAAGAACAAGTAGTTCTTAGGTGTTACTATTGTAATCAGTTTGATTTAATAGTGGATTAAGTCCTTGTTGAGAAAGGCAAATCACTCTAGGAAGGGTGGACTGGAGTAGTTGTTTAAACGAACCAGGATAAAAATAATTGTGTGATTATTTTTTAAGTCTTAATCTTTCATACTTATTCAACCCCCCTTCTAAGTATTATCTCACCTTCAGTTGGCATCAGAGCTCCGGTTCTGAGTGTGCTACCACTTAACAGTGTCAGTAAAGATCCAGAGAGAAATACTTTGATATATATTTATTTGTTACCATGGCTGATAATTCAATGTCCAATATTAACAATAAATATGAAGAAAGGGATAGGATCAGCACCAAACCCCCAATGTTTGATGGGGAGAAATTTGACTACTGGAAAGACAGAATTGAGAGTTTTTTCCTAGGATATGATGCTGATCTATGGGATCTAGTCATAGATGGATATGTCCATCCCACAGATGGGAATGACAAAAAGATTGACAGAAAATCTATGACAGATGCTCAGAAGAAAGATTTCAGAAATCACCACAAAGCCAGGACTATATTATTGAATGCAATTTCACATACAGAGTATGAGAAAATTACAAACAGGGAAACTGCTTTTGATATGTTTGAATCCCTAAAAATGACTCATGAGGGAAATTCTCAAGTTAAGGAGACAAAAGCTCTGGCTCTGATCCAGAAGTATGAGGCCTTCAAAATGGAAGACTCTGAATCTGTTGAAGCCATGTTCTCCAGATTTCAGATACTCACTGCTGGGCTGAAAGTTCTGGACAAGGGATACTCTACATTAGATCATGTAAAGAAAATCATCAGAAGTCTGCCTACCTAATGGAGACCAATGGTGACTGCTTTGAAGATGGCTAAAGATCTGAACAAGATCTCTCTAGAAGAACTCATCAGCTCACTGAGGAGCCATGAGATTGAGCTTGAGGAAGATGAACCTCAGAAGAAAGAAAAAGGTAAATCTGTTGCATTAAAATCTAACAAAACTGCTAAAGCTTTGCAGGTCATTCAAGAAAGCTCTGAAGAATCCTCTTCTGAAGAAGATGAGTTATACATGCTGTCCAGAAGGATCAACAGACTCTGGAAGCACAAGGGAAAGAAGTTCAACAACTTCAGAAGATCTGATAATAGAAAGGAAGCTTCTGGACACAGAAGATCTGCCAAGAAAGAAGTTGTGTGCTATGAGTGCAAAGAACCTGGGCACTACAAGAATGATTTCCCCAAGCTTCAGAAAGAAAAACCCAAGAAGAAGTTTAACAAAAAGAAGAAGGTTCTGATGGCAACGTGGGATGACTCAGATGAATCTGAATCATCTTCTAAATCAGAAGAAGAATGTGCCAATGTTGCACTGATGGCCAGCACAGAGGATCAAGAGGAAGGTACCTTAGGATATGAATCAGAATCTGAATCTGATGATGATGCAGAAGAGGTAATGGCTAAACTTACCAAAGAAGAACTCATAAAAGTTTTAACAGAAGTTCTTAAAAGTTATAACAATATCAAACTCAAATACAAGAAGCTGAAAAGCAATCTTGAATCTGAGATTGATCTTCTGAAGACAGAACTTGTTGAGCAAAAAGAAATTAATCTGAAAATCAAAAATGATTTTGAAATAACTCAACAAGAATTTGAATCTGAGACTAAGTCATGTAAAAACATTTTAGAAAAATATGACTCTAGCTTTCAGAGATTTCTTACCAAGAGCATAGACAGAAGCAAGATGGCTTCCATGATCTATGGTGTTAGTGGAAACAACAGAAGAGGTATTGGATATGAATCTTCATCTAGAAGCAATCCAAAACCTGTTGACAAACTTTTCATCAAGAAGACACCTCTGTATTCTCAATTTAAATTTGGTCACTTAAATGACATTAAACACACAAGCTCTGAGAAGAATACTTATGTGTTTAAACCCAAGGCAAGTCAGAATAAACATTATGTTGAAAGAAAGAAGTTTAGACAAACCTACAAACCAACTAACCCCATAGGACCCAAGAAGATCTGGGTACCTAAAAACAAAATAATTCCTGTTGCAGATGTTCTTAGCAGCAAGGTCAGGACACCAATCATGGTACTTGGACTCTGGATGCTCACGACACATGACAGGAGAAAAGTCTATGTTCCAAAGCCTGGAACTTAGATCTGGAGGTGACGTGAAGTTTGGAGGGAACCAGAAGGGCAAGATCATTGGATCTGGCACTATTGGAAATGAAGTGTTTCATGCTTGGATATTCTGAACGCTCTAAAGGTTACAGAGTATACAACACTGAGACACAGATTGTGGAAGAATCCATTCATGTCAGATTTGATGATAAGCTTGGCTCTGAAAAGCCAAAGCAGGTTGATAACTCTGCAGATAGAGAAGTAGTCTTTATTGACTCTGAAGTTCCAAAAGCAGACCAAATTCAAGTGAAGGAACCAGAAGCGACTCCAGATGCTACTCGCTTAACTTCTCAGATGAATAATCTAAACATTTCTGAAGAGTCAACTATCAAAGGATCATCATCCAAAATTAAAGCTTCTCATCCAGAGGATGTCATTATTGGAAAGAAGGATGATCCCATCAGAACAAGATCCTTTCTAAAATCATCTGAAGCATCACTATTTGGACTAGTGTCAGAAATTGAACCATCTTCTATAGAAGAAGCTCTGCAAGACAATGATTGGATTATTGCCATGCAAGAAGAGCTAAATCAATTCAGTAGAAATGATGTATGAGATCTAGTTCAGAGACCTCAAGGATTCAATATAATTGGTACAAAATGGGTCTTCAGAAATAAACTAAATGAGAAAGGAGAAGTTGAGAGGAATAAGGCAAGGCTGGTTGCTCAAGGGTACAGTCAGCAAGAAGGTATTGATTACACTGAGACATATGCTCTAGTGGCAAGGTTAGAATCTATACGCCTTCTTATTTCCTTTGCTGCACAAAATAACATCACTCTGTATCAGATGGATGTTAAAAGTGCTTTTCTTAATGGTATTATAGAAGAAGAAGTTTATGTCCACCAACCTCCTGGTTTTGAAAATGAAAATTTTCCAGATCATGTTTTCAAATTAAAGAAATCTCTATATGGATTAAAACAAGCTCCCAAAGCTTGGTATGAGAGATTGAGCAATTTTCTTCTGGAGAAGAATTTCATCAGAGGCAAAGTGGATACAACACTATTCTGTAAAACAATTAAGAAAGATCTTCTAATCTGCCAAATTTATGTAGATGATATTATTTTTGGATCAACAAATATTATGCTTGGAAAGAAGTTTGCTAAATGTATGCAGGCAAAATTTGAAATGAGCATGATGGGTGAACTCAGATTCTTTCTAGGAATCCAAGTTAATCAAACTCCAGAATGCACCTACATACATCAGACAAAGTATGTTAAAGAACTTCTGAAGAAATTCAACATGTCTGACAGCAAACTGGCAAAGACTCCAATGCATCCCACTAGCTCACTTGGCAAAGAAGAGGTAAGTAAGAAAGTAGACCAGAAGCTCTACAGAGGTATGATTGGCTCTCTTCTTTATCTTACTGCTTCTAGACCTGACATATTGTTCAGTGTTTGTCTGTGTGCTAGATTCCAATCAGATCCTAGAGAATCACACTTGACAGCTGTCAAGAGGATTCTAAGGTATCTGAAAGGTACTTCTAATGTGGGTTTGTGTTACAGAAAATCTGATGATTTCAAATTAGTTGGATTCTGTGATGCTGACTACGCTGGAGACAGAGTGGAAAGAAAAAGTACTTCTGGAAGTTGTCAATTTCTAGGAAGAAATCTAATCTCCTGGTACAGCAAGAAGCAACCCACAATTGCACTTTCAACCACAGAGGCTGAATACATTGCTGCTGCTGGATGTAGCACGCAGATGCTCTGGATGAAGAGTCAACTAGAAGATTATCAAATTTTTGAAAGTAACATTTCTATCTTTTGTGATAATACTTCTGCTATATGTTTGTCCAAGAATCCCATTTTACATTCTAAGGCAAAACATATAGAAATTAAGCATCATTTCATCAGAGACTATGTTCAGAAGGGAATCATAAATTTAGCCTTTGTTGATACAGATCATCAATGGGCAGATATTTTTACAAAACCCCTTGTTGAAGATAGATTCAATTTTATTCTGAAAAATATTGGTATGGATTTTTGTCCAGAATGATATTTATCAGAAGCAAATTGTTACAGATGCAAAAATGCTTAAAAGCTCTGAAGTATTTCTTCTGTTTGTTTACTCTATTCTGATTAATATTTCTGTTGAGAAACTCTGAACTAACAATATTTAGAAGATCTGAACGTTGGCTAACGTTTCATTTCTTAAGAGAATTCAGAACAGCATGCAAGTAAACACGTGTCACACAAAATCTGAAGAGGTGGCGTGTATATAACTGAAGAGACGTTTGAGGTGAAGTTTGAATAGTAAGAATCTTGGTTTTTCCCCCAATTTGTCAGAAGCATTTATTGTTTTGAAATGATTTTTATTCTCTTCATTTAATGCGTGTCCAAACGTGCATTTTCTTCTGACTGTTGATGTGCCTAAGTGTTTAGTATAAATACTTGTCGTGTATTCACTTTCACACTTTTCACTCTCTCAGAATTACATGCGTTTTCATCTCCTATTTTCTCTGCATAAAAACCCAAAACCTAAGTGTTTGAATAAGCATTCTTCAATGGTGTCTTCATCATCAACAACTGCTCAATTCCAATCTACTATGGCTGCTGTGACTTCAGAAAACTTGGGTGTTGCTCCATATTCTCCTCCCAAAAGAACACTTCTAACGCCTGTTGATAAACTAGAAGTTCTGTGTGAATCTATGGTTGAGTTTGATTCTCTGGCAGATAATGGGTTTGAATTTCGTTCCATAATTAGAGCTCAAGGATGGGTTAAGTACTTTGATAGGCTGTTTGGACCAGTTTACCCACTCCTTGTGAAAGAATTCTGGATTCATGCATCAGTTTATCCCAAGTTCATCTTATCTTCTGTGCTGGGAAAAGAGATTATCATCACAGAGGATCTGATAAGAAGATTGATAGGATATGAAGAAACAGATGGTGTTTCTCACTTGCCAGCTGGGCGTGTGGACATGGATGAGGTTTATGAAGAAGTAATGACTTCTGGTCAAGCTTCTAACAAATTCAAAGATCTGAAACCTGATTACAAGATTTGGGCCAAGATCTTCTTGGGATGTATCCACCACAGGAAGTCAACAAATTCTCCAGACTATGTCAATAATGAACAACTCTATTTCATGTATTGCCTTAGTCAGAGCACCAAGGTAGATCTTCCATACATTCTGTTTATGCATCTGTGGAATCATATCAATGCATCTAGAGAATCTGTGAAAGAGAAAGGACAGAAGATCAGACCTTGGATCCCCTTTGGAAGACTTCTCTCAGATCTTCTTACTGAAAATGGCTTGGTAACTGCTCTATACGCTACTGGAGTTACAGAGGAATTAGAGTTTATAATGGGAAAACCTCTGAACGCTAAAAGTCTTCTGAGACTCAAAATTGTTGATGAACTCACTACTGCTCCCAAGAGGCTGAATATGTCTGAATTAAATAAGAGGGTTCCTGTAGCTGACTTTCCTCTATTCTTTGCTGAAGAACCCAGACATATAGTGCTTATGTATATTGAGGAATGCAAGAAGGAAGGAATACCTGTTCCTGCCAATGTGTTTCAGCTAGTTAAAAACCTCTACCAAATGCAGGAGAAGAAGAAGCACCACTTCAGAGGAAAAGGACTCAGCCTGTAAAAGAATCTGCACCTGTCCAGAAGAAGGTCAAGATTGCTGAGAAGCCCAAGAAGCTCTTGAAGAGGAAAGATTCTGAAGAAGCTGCCTCTGTCCCTGCCAAGAGGATTAAAGTAAAAGGTACTAAATCATCTGCTATTTCTGAAAATCTTGTTATTAATGATTCAAATATTAAGTCTGTTCCAAAACCACCTGCTACACAAACCACTTCTGTTACTGCCCCCAGTTCTATTTCACCTCAGAAACAAACAACTGCTTCTGTATCAAAACCATCTCAACCCAAAATTCACATCAAACACTTTGTTCCACGTCCATAACCAACAGATCATCATTCTTCAGAACAACAACCATCTGAAAAACAAACATCTGTTCCACAACAAACCTCTGAACATCCAGAAAACCAATCACCAGAAGTTCAACCAGAAAAAGCCTCTGACAATCCACCATCAACTCATCCACCTTCTGAATCTATTGCACCAGTTACTTCTGAACCTACCAAAGTAACTTCTGCTCCTGTTTCATCAGAACCACCATCCAAACATTCTGACATTCTTTCAGAACCTACCAACACATCTGAACCTCACATCCCTGAGACAAAAGTTCTTGAAATCACACCTTTAAAAACAGTGTTTCAAGTATCTTCTACCTTCTGTACACCTACAACATCCTCCAACTCATCAGAATCAGAAATCCACCCAGATTTTCTTATCTCTCCATCTGCCAAATACTCTGAGGTAAACCAATCTGAACCTGAACCTGAATCTGAATCAACCATACCTTCTAAAACTCCCATTCCAGATCCTATTCCTCCACCTGCACCATCATCTGAGTTATTAATCCCCAATTCCAATCCAACTTCATCTGGTATATCTTGTGCCCAAGTTTCTTCTCTTTTTCATAATCTATCTTATGGTTTCAAACTGAAAGATTTTTATGATAGAGTTGAACCTTCTGAACCCCTTAACCCTCTGAAACCAAAACTCAGACAGACTCTTCCATCTGTGATTCTATCATATATTCAATCTATGAACAATGCAGGATCCTTAGCAACAATATTTGCAACATCTGGTAAAGCTATTGTTTCAGCTCTGCAACTTGCATCTGATAACACAGTTGCATCTGCTGAACCATCAAAATCTGCCTTTAAACCATACTCCAATGAACCTTTTGATGATGTTTACCCTCGCACAAGACCAAAACCTCACTTGCTTAATGCTTTAGTCAGATCTAAAGAAAAAGCTCCTGAGATACCCTTCATTCCATATTATCCTCCTCCTCTGATTTCCATCCAAAAATCACTTTTTCCACCCACTCCCCAACCTAAACCTATCACTCTGGAAACCTTGCTAAAACCTCTGCCCAGACTTAATATTGATCATTTATTTCAAACATTTTTGCAAGAAATACAGATGTCTTTAGGTACTGTTCAGAAGAAATGCTCATAAGCAATGGATGCAAATGAATCTGACATCATCTGGAAAGGATTCATCAATAGATTCAACAATGTAGCTTCAAATCTGAAGAAAGTCTGTTCTGATGAGGCAAAGCTCAGAGCTGAAAAGACTCTATTCTGGACTGTCAACAAAACTGAACCTCTGCTTTGTCTAGATGCTCCTCCACCTTCAACAGAATCTACTGCTAATGCATTGACTATGACTCTGGTAGAACCCTCTTCAGGATCTACAGAACCTATGGCAATTGACTCTGTTCAGGCTGCAGAACTTCCACCTTCTTCATCTGAGATAAAGACAGAACATCCAGACTTTCAAGACAAGATTGCTGCTCTAGAGGCTGGACAGTCAGAAATAAAATCCTGGATGGCTAAGCAGGATAAGAAGTCTGAGGATATGACAGAATGGATGTCAAAGCAAGATGAGAAAAATGAGACTATGACTAAGTGGATGTCCAAGCAAGAGCAATCCTCCTCTGAGATTACAGATCTATTGAAGATGCTTTTGTCCAAACACTCTTAGATTTTTTTTCATTCTAATGTTTTTGCATCTGTTGTTTGCATCTGTACTTTATTGCTATATCTTCTGATGATTACCTATGTACTTTTGCTCTGATATTTTGAATGAATCCAGTTTTTCTCCATTGAATTATCTTATTTATTGTTCCTTTTCTTTGTCTTTTTAAAAGTTTTTACTTTTTGCTTATGACAAAAAAGGGGGAGAAAATATAGATCTGAACTGTTTAATATAACTTCACCAGAATGAATCTTCAGACATATCTATTCTATCTAACATTTATCTGACTATTTCAGAACATTTGATAAGTACACTCTATAAAAGAAACTTTGAGTCTCTCAGATCATTTGTCTATTATCAAACTCTGAATCTTATATCTGCAAGACATTCTGACCCTAAAATGTTATAAGAACAAACAAGATCTAACTCTGAAGATTACTCAAGACAAAAGGGAAGTTTCTATTCCTTTTTCTTATTTAACTCAGGGGGAGATTCATCATCTCAGGGGGAGTTATAATTCTATATGTTCAGTTAAATAAAATTTCTGATACTTTTTGTCATCATCAAAAAGGGGGAGATTGTTAGAACACAAATTGGTTCTTAATAATAACTCTTTGTTTTGATGATAACTGTTAGGAAATTTTATATTTAAGAATTATATACTCTAAAATTTGTTTGAGAGTTTTACTGCAGATTGAAATGAAATTAACTCTCTAGAAGCAAATCTGTTTTATACACAAGAAGTTATCCTGACTCTGAAGCACCAGATGCATCTTACAGAAGACTCTGATTACTCTTTACAGAAGATCCTGAGAGTAATCTCCAGAAGGATCTGTAGCAAGAAGCTCCAGAACATTCTGAGTCAGAAGCATTTGAAGATAGTCAGAAGCATCTGAAGCTGAAGCATCTGAAGAAAAGAAGAATATTGTTTGAAGAGTTTCTCAAAGCATAATCTTACAGAAGTTTCTGAAAGTACCAACGCTGCCTTGTACTGAAGTTCTGTGTCAAATATGCTCTGATGATCAACACGCTGAAAGCACACATGCTGCAGAAGACTCTGATACAACAAAGTTCTGAATATCATTAGAAGACTCTGATCCATTCAGACTCTGAAGAACTTGCTGAAAACTGAAGAAGAAATATTCAAGAATATATCCGTTGGAGAAAATCAACGTCTCTTTCCTCTTTTGTGCTAGACACAATTACACAGACAAGAAGGATTTTTCTGTGTTATCTACTTCTAGGAAAGGTCACTTGATGTGAAGACAAAAAGGTTCAGACCTTTTTGGGACTCTCTTTTCAACGCTCAGCATCCTTGGATCAGCTGCCTATAAAAGGAGAACTCCACCACATTCTTCAGTTACACTTTTTGCTGAAAAGAAATCATATTATTCTAAGCTCTCATTATTTCATATTCTTCTTAGAATTTCTTGTACTTAAACTTAAGAGAAAATCACTGTTGTGATAAAAGCTTTATAGAAGCATTAATACTCTTGTACTTAATTTACATTGATTGTAAAGGATTTCCTTAAGAGGATTCAGTTGGAATCAGTAGCTCTTGAGAAGACTAAGAACAAGTAGTTCTTAGGTGTTACTATTGTAATCAGTTTGATTTAATAGTGGATTAAGTCTTTGTTGAGAAAGGCAAATCACTCTAGGAAGGGTGGACTGAAGTAGTTGTTTAAACGAACCAGGATAAAAATAATTGTGTGATTATTTTTTAAGTCTTAATCTTTCATACTTATTCAACCCCCCTTTTAAGTATTATCTCACCTTCACTCTGGCCCTGAGGTCTGATGCCAGGCGAAGTCCAGCCAGGAACGCTTCGTACTCGACTTGGTTGTTAGTCGTCGTAAAAGCCAGCGTGAGGGAAACCTCTATGATGGTGCCCTCTTCGTTGTCGAGGATGATGCCTGCTCTGCTGCCCGTGGAGTTGGAGGAGTCGTCCACGAAAATGGTCCATATGTGGCTCCCCGTGGTAGGGTCTGGTGAAGAGGTCATCTCGGCAACAAAATCGGCCAGTGCTTGGGCTTTGATGGCTTTCCGGCCTTCGTAGACGATGTCAAACTCAGATATCTCTAATGACCATTTCAGCATGCGTCCAGCCATGTCGGGCCGGACGAGGAGCTGGTGTTGCACCCCAAAATTTGACCAACAATTATTTATTCAGCAAGTGTTTGAAAGTTTATACCTTCATCAGAAAGTTCAAGAGATCCTCAGAGGAATTGGTTGAAACCAGAGTTGTGTGCTTCATAGCTTAAGAGTTGTGGGAGCCCCTCAGATGATTCTGAGACTATGAGAATGAACTTGAAGCTTTGAGGAAGCCTATGAGATGTCTTGATAGCCATCATGAAGCCCAAAGAGGTCATTGTGCAAGAACTCAGAAGATTCAACCATGAGTGGTAGAATTAGGGTTTTGACTGGGTCAACCCTAAGTCAACTGAAGATTTGGAGAGGGTTGGGACCTAATCCAAGGGCCATGAGATCATGGAATGAGGTATTGAGATGTTATAAAGATGATTCCTAGACCAACTCATCATGATTGAGGAGTTTGAGAAGTTTTGAGTTAGGGTTTCTGAGGATTGTCAGTGAAAAAACCCTAATTTGATCCCTACCTTCCAGGCAGTTTTAGCTCAAGATGTGATTGATATCTCATCTTCCCCACAACATGAATGTTGTAGAGCTTGTTCATAGCTTTAATTTGAGTGGTAGAAGTCCTTGATAGGATGTGCAGAGCTCAAGTTATGGTTTTGACAAATTACAGGTCATCTGAGGTATGTGAATCTGGGTCCTTGAAAGTCACCCAACTTGCAGACAACGTTTGCCCTAGTAGGATGATTCCTATGATTTCTTGGTCAACATTAATGTTGAAGGGCATCTTCTTAGCTTTCTATAGAGTACTAGAAGTACTTGATAGGATTTGTAGAACTCAACTTATGGTTTGAACAAGACAGGGGTATTTTGGTCATTTGGCAGTTATAGGTCATTTTAAGCAAAGGTCATATCTCCTATTTCCAAGCCTCAAATGGAAAAACTCAAAACATGAAAGTTGTTCAAAATGGCATTTTAAGCCTAGAACAGAGGTCATGAATTGTTGGAAAAGCTCATAGCATGAAATGACAAAGTTTGGTAAATTTGAACTAAAAAAGGCATATAAGTTAATTCAAGTCAAGTTGAAATTTGGTTTGGGAGATCTATGAATCCAAAATAGGTCATCCAATATACCATTTTGAATGTAAATGACATTCTAAAAACTTTGGTTTAAACAGAATTTTGATTTGAAGCTCAAAAATGAAGGTTACTTTGTAATGTTGTTACTTGAATCATAAGGTAACTTGACAAAACTTCACCAAAGGCAAGGGAGTGCATGTTTTTCACTCATTCTTTCTCAATATCTCTTGTAAGGAGATTTTAAAGGCAATTTGGCAAGCTTAAGGCATGAGATAAAGGTTATGCAATGTATCATTTCATGAGAAATTCTATAACTTTCTACCTCATTCTAGGAAGTTCTAGATTATTCTTTTGATTGTTATAAGAAGGATGAATCACAATGTGGTCAGGGTTGGTGAAAGTTGTTGTGTTCATTGGAGAGAGTGAGAGAGAAAGTGCCATTGTTAGATTTATTCAAGATCAAGCAAGATTCAATTCCTTCTTCTACAAGCCTCCTCCACCTCAACTCTTGCAAATAGAAAGGTGTTCATCTTTGGAGGAAGATTTGGAGAGGATTTCAAGTGCTAGATCAAGCTCTAACACCACTCACCATTGAAGTTTGACAGGTTGGTATCTTGATCTGTAGGTCCATAATTATGTACATTCTGTTAGAATCCTAGGTGTAAGATCAACATGCTAGGTTAGAGGAAGGTTTTCTGAGAATTAGAGGAAGATCCATGAGGTTTCGTGGCAGGGTACCATTTCTTGCAAGATTGTTAATAAGCTGTGTAAGATGGATTAATGGATATGATATAGTGTAGTGTGATAAGGGTAACCTAAGGAACAAGTTTAGATCATTGGATTTGAGTTTGGTTAAGGTTGATAGCAGAGAACCATGGTGGAACCCTAACACTCGTGCATTCTGTTAGAACAATACAAGAGGTTTCAGGGAAGACTATTGGTATCATTGTGTTCTGGGTGATTAGTAGAGCAAGTTTGCTTTTGGAAGCTCGTGAATTCATTGAGTAATGGAGGAGAACGATTGAGTTGAAGTTCTGGCATGAAGTTAGGGTTTCTGAAAACCCTAGGGTTTGTTTGGAGAAGATGAGCCTCCACCGTTGGATGGTCCCAGATCTTTGAATTCTTCGCATGATTGCACGGCTCCAATTCAATTTCGAAAACGGAGGGAAATGTTAACATCAAAATGCAGCGTTCTATTAAGTTGTGAATCCTGGGCTCAGCAATTCAATGCTATCCACACCTCCAACACGGGCCCAATCAACTTTTGAACTAAATTTCACTGCTATTTGCACCGTGTCTATATCATTTTTCTTTTGATTTTCCTTGTTATTTTTCTGAACGCGGGTGGGCCTACCATGTTTGATATTTGCACCCCAGTTGCCTGGCCCAATGATCAAAATGAACTGGGGCGCATTACTTTTGATACCCCCTCCCCTTTTCTTATATTTTCATTTTATTTTAATTTCTTTTAGTTTTCTTGCATTTTAATAAATCCATATAAAATTCAAAAATTAATATTTTTCAATGCTTGTTTTTTTCACATGTCCATAATTTTGTCTAGAAAATTAATAAAAATAAAAATTCCATTTTATTTTTAGTTTAGTATTTTTAGCATATTATTTTTGTAAATAGTCTTTTTAATATGTTTTAGTTGATACCCAATTTTGTATAATTTCTTTTAGGACTTTCCCTTAGGATTTTTGGGCCATTCTTTTTGGCATAGTTAGATATTGAACCATAAATCATGTAGGATTTAATTCTCAATTTTTAGATTAAAATTTGATGTAGTTTGATTGTTTGACATTTAGGTGCTCAAATTAGGGTTTTTAGGTTGTATAAGTGGATTTGAACAATTCTGTTTTGGGGTTTATAGGCCAAATTAGTGTATGGGGAATATATGGGTTAAGGGTAAGTATGTATAGAATCCCCTAGAATTTTTCTAGAATATTATTTGGTGTTTTGGTATTTTTAATTGATTTTTGAATGTATGGTTAACATGTGTGCTGCTTAAGGGCATAGTTTGTATTGTTGTGCTTGTTTTTCTTCTCTTTTGAGTGTGTGAGCTTTGAAGATTGAGTTGAAGACCTTGTGTATCATCATTGAAGCTTTGAAGACCTTGCAGAGGAGTTTATCTAGCTTTTGTTGTTTTGTTTATAGGATCATAAGTGCATAGGTAGAGCCTTAGATAGAATACTTTTATTCAATAAACAAGGAGTGTTTTGTTCACCTCCTTCCTTCTCTGTGACATAAAGTCCCTTAAGGGTATTCACCTCTCTCCTTTGTAGGGATTAGTGACCTTACCCTCTGAGGTAGAACTTTGAGAGAGCCTTTCTCTTGATGTTAAGTCCTCAATGGCATCCTTTGGAGGTCAGTGAGCACTGTAACATCCTCACCTCATCTTGTTGACTGAATTTTGTTTGCTGGAGCATTTGAGCCATTGAAGATAGAAGCTAAAGCTTTGAAGAGGATGATTCCTTGAAGGTTGTTGAAGTCTGAAGACTTTGTGAAGATCAAGTTAATGCTTGAATATCCCGGAAGATGGTGAAGCCTGAAGGTGGAGCTGATCAAAGAAGCTGAAGCTTAAGGGAGGAGATGAGTTGATACTCATACTGTAGGGTTGATACCTGGAAAGCAAGTGATCTCTGGAGTCTGAAGACTGAGTAGCTGCTGGGAGAGCTGAAGCTTTCTTCTGTTTTTCTTTTCTGTATTGTGTGTTTTGTCTGATTTGTCTGCTGCATTAGAATAAGCTCATCTAGAATAAATTCAGTTTAAGAGCATGATTGCATTAGAGGTTGAGTTGCTCCCTCTGCCTGTATTGTTATTGCGTGGCTTTGCTTGCGGGTATTCGGTAGAGCCCAGCTTCCTTGCCCATGTGTTTATTTTGCTTGATAGCATGATTTCATTTCTCTTATCTGTATGATTGCAGTTTGCTGTATATTACTTGATAGCATGTTGTTTATTTTCAGTATGATTACTGTTATTTCATGACTGGCTTGAGGTTGAGACGAGCTTGTGGAGGCTGAAGCCCCACACACATTTCCTCCCTCACTTGCATTGCATGCATTTTACTGTTAAAGCTGATGCTTTTGTCTGTTTTGGTGTATCATTGACATGATCCCTTAGGACTCTCATTTCCTTTGATAAGGATTTGATGATAGACTTCTAGGTTGAAACCTATGCATGACAACATCTAGGGGTTCCCTGTTCAAACCTCAACCATAGGATGAATCCATGGCATGATAACAGTAGGACTTGTTAGTCTCCCTCCTAGTTGGGCCTGTTCTCTTCTCATCTCAAAACAGTTTAAGATACAGTAATCATGAATGATTTCTTTCGTACGCTACGAGCCTTAAGCTATCTGAGAAAGGATTGTGGGAGAGTTTCTTTTCCATAATCTGGATGTTTAGTATGGTACCCTTTGGGTGACATGCGACGCATTCACTCTCAGGTCATAGTTTCTAGTGCGGTCGAAATCGCAAACACAATAAAAAACGCTTCTTTCGTAAAAGACAGGAAATAAGCCGTAGTTTCCCGAACTACGTGAGCTCTGATCTCTCATGGCTATTGAGAGTACGTAGGCACAAGATGGCGATGTCTTGGCGAGCTACCTTCCCCCATCTTCCCCCGTAGTTAGCCGAACTACGTAGACTCTGATTTCTCATTCTCTGATGAGAATACGTAGGCATAAAGCGCGACGCTTTGCCGAGTCATTTTTCTTTTCTGTTTAAGCCAACCTTGATAGGTAGGTAGATTATAACCAACCCGTCCAAGTAAACAAACAAGCGAGGATCCCGTCGAGTACGACGGACGTGAGGGGTGCTAATACCTTCCCCTTGCGTAACCGACTCCCGAATCCAGACAATGGTTGCGATGACCTTGTCTTACCCTCTTTTCGTCAGGTTTTTCCGATCGTTTCCTTTCCCGCTCTGAGGGATAAATAACGAAAGGTGGCGACTCTTCTGTCATGTCGGCACCTTATTTTCGCGCAAGCGACAGCTGGCGACTCTGCTGGGGACTCCAACGGTTCCCTGTGCGAGTCAATCCTACCGCTTGTGTGTTTGCTTGTTGGGTTGCGTTTATTTATCGCATTTTTTACTTCTCGCACTTTATTTCCCGCATTTTATTTTCAGTATAATATGATTATTTGTGCTGTTGTGGGATGGGAGTTATGATGAGTGAGAAGCCAGACCCAGGCTTGAGTGCACCATAGACTTAGAGTGGAAATTAGTGGGCGCGTGCTTGCTTTGCAGGCACTAGTGTCTCATGAAATCCACGCTCAGACGAGGTTCATCCGGTTGGCTTCACTTTCAACCCTTTGGGTTGAGACGGTTGCTGGTTTGGTGGATTGTCGACTCTGGGGACCGATCATTTGTGATTCAGCTAAGTGAGGCCTCTTCAAAGCTTGATGATGCCACTCCTTCTGGGAATCGTATCGTCAGTTTTGAAAGTCTGTGACGCTGATGAACGCATAGGATGCCGTACCTTGAGTCAGTCTAGGTCCATACCTGTGAGCGGGACTGGGTTTATTGCAGGAAACTTAGACCTTCAGACTACCCGGTTTTCTTGACAGCAAATCAGTTATGATGGTACCATGGTTCCCAGTTGCAGATATGTTTGTGCGTGATAGAGCGGGTTTTGATCAGTGAATTATCATCAGTGGTTTGTTCTGGATGGAGCAGATTTTGAATGAGGTCTGAAGATCTCATCGGCAGATGTTATTTGTTCTTGATAGGGCAGATTTTGAGTGGGATCTGAAGATCTCATCAGCAGCTGTGTGTTTGTTCTTGATAGGGCAGATTTTTGATTTGGGGTCTGAAGACTTCATCAACTGATGTTCCTTGATCTTGCACCCGGGGTCCTTATTATCAGGCACTTATTCTTGTCAGAGCAGAATTTTGATCTCGGCCCTATCAGATGGTTATTCTCAGCAGATCTGATTAGTAGTCTTACACCGGGGTTTCCTTCTCATCAGCGACTGTTGATACCGAATCTCCATAGCAGCTATCCGGATATATTATTGCATGCCTGCATTTTGCATTAGTTTGCGCATTCATCTGCATTCCATTAACGTGTGTCTGTGTTGCAGGTACCGTTTCCCCGATCCCGGATTTCTCGCCTTCTGCCGTTAATATGGCCTCTCTCAGGAAGACTGTTGCGTACAAGTTCCCGACCCCCGATGTGTCGAAGCTGACTGGTTTGATAGCCCTGGCAGGGGATTCTGTGAAGGATAGGTTCAGGAAGTCTTATGGCAAGTTGCTTAGTCTGGTTTGCAAACCTTCTACGTCCGAGTTGAATGGGTTACATGCTCTTCTGCAGTTTTATGACCCTCCCTTCAGGTGTTTCACTTTTCGTGACTTCATTCTCGCGCCGACATTGGAAGAGTATGCTGATATGTTGGGTGTGCCTATCAGAGGGCAGATGCCTTTTGTCCACATGGATGTTGAGCCTGATCTGGCTGGTTTAGCTTCCTCACTCCATTTGAGCGCTTCTGAGTTAGTGGTGACGAGTTGGAACAAGGTTCCGGGGTTCTCTCTGCAGTTTCTGATAGCTAAGGATCAGCAGTGTGCTAAGGATAAATGTTGGGACGCATTCAATGCCATCCTTGCTTTATGCATATATGGCATTATCCTGTTCCCCAGCATGCCTGATTTCGTGGACTTTGATGCATTCCATATCTTCGCCTCAGGGAACCCAGTCCCTACTCTGATCGGAGACGTCTACCATTCAGTGCATTACAAGAATGAGAACCGGAGAGGGAAGAATGTCTCATGCTGCGTACCGTTGTTGTACAGGTGGTTTGATAGTCATTTGCCCAAGAGGGGTTCTTCCGTCTTGTCTGCAGCCACAGCTGAGTGGCCTGAGCGTCTGATGAGCTTGTCGGCAGAAGATATTGATTGGTTCGTTGACAGAGACAGGTTAGGCACCGAGGTGATCTTCAGTTGTAGTGGGTTTCCTAATGTACCTCTGATAGGTAGGAAGGGTTGCATCAACTACAATCCATCATTGCTAGTTCGTCAGTTCGCATATGCTTTGAGGACTCCACCGAAGGAGGAAGAGGTACGGGAATCTCTGTACCTCACGGGTACTCTAGAGGGGGATTTGTTGTCCAAGCTTCAGTATGCGTGGAACAATATCAGCACGAGAGGAAAGCCTTTGTTGGGAAAGAGCAACAACCAAGCCTACCCTCCTTATTCAGATTGGATCAGAGCCAGAGCCAGCGCCATAGGGATGCCATTCCCTCACGTCAGACCAGAGAGTCCTCCACCAGCCGAAGAGCCTACCACTGTATCCATTCATCAGCACAACCAGGTATTGGCTGAGCGAGATGAACTGAAACAGGTGAATGCAGAATTAGAGAAGGAGTTAGCTCAGCTTCGAAGTGAACGGAATGAAGCCGTGCATGCTCTCAAAAAGCAAACAGAGTTGGTGAACCAACTGGGTGCAGACTTGGCAAAGCAGATTGCTGATCGGGAACGCTTAGGTCAAGACTTCAGGGCTGCTAATGATGTACTAGCTACGAAGAAGCAGCATCTGGAAGAGGCATACCGCAGGATATCTAAGTTCGACCAGCATTGGAAGACTTCCATGGCCACCAGGAAGGAGCGAGAGGACAAGCTGATGCTGCAGATTTCTAAGCTGGAAGCCGAAGTAAAAGACAGTGAGCGGAGGTTTGATGAAGAGACCGCCCGCAGGTACGCCGCCGAAAGCCGTCTCAACAAAGCTCTTGCTAACCTGAAGGAGCATAAGCTGATGTTTGAGTCTAAGAAGCGGAAGCTGGAGGATTGCTTTGGCAAAGGAGCTTGGGAGAGTTCAGTTCAGGGGCTCCAACATACCATCAGGCAGAGGGAACTACTCGTCAAGGGGTTGCTCACCCTGCCAGATCATCCAGAGACGAAGGAGTTGTTAGCAGAGTATCGCGCCCGTGGCCATGCTTGACTAGTTGTATTCCTGTTGTTTTGATCTTTGATGTATGCTGACCATCACCAGACTTGTTGGCTGAGGTCATGCTGTTGATCTGTTTGTACTCGCTGATACTGTATACTGCCTTGACAGGCCTTTCCATATATATATGAGATTGATGTTTCCATGATTGGGCTCGGATTTCTTCTTCCTCTTATTATTGTCAGCACTGGCACTAAGGCACTAGGATCGGGGGAAAATCTCCCACGCACATAGACACACGCATGCATCTGCATGAAGCACATTTGCATGGTGTATATCTTATTGCTTTTCCTAACCTTTATTGTTGCCAGGTTTTTCAGGTTCCGAGTTGTCTCCGGTCTCCAGGATTGATCAAAGGCTCATCCACCGCTACTCAACTCGCGCCAATCAGACAAGGATCATGGACCAGGTGCAGTCAGATGTTCAAGAGCTCCGTGAACGGATGGATCGTTTTATGGAGCTGATTCAGGTAGTCGCTAATGGTCAGGACCAGCTTCGTACTTTGGTTCAACCTCTGATCTCCAGGGTTGACAGTAATGGCATACTTCATGGAGGGGTCGTGCCTACTCCTCCTTCAGTGGACGCTCCACAGAATGTTGTTCCTGTTGCCGGGGGCAACGGCAGTGCTAACGGCAATCTGATGACTAATATCGGGCTCAACGCGGCAGGCGTCGGCAATGGTAGTTTGGGAGCCAATGTTAACATAGGGCCGGTCAACGGCAACGCTGGTGTAGGAAATCTGTTGGTGCCTCAACCGTGGCTGGAGGACCATCAGGATGACGTATTCTCTCAGAGAGGTGTAGAGGCAGAGTTGAACGTTGAAGCTCGACTCAGGTTCAAAGCGCTGGAAGACAAGATGAGAGACATTGAAAATCAGAACACATTGGGCGTTGATATGTCCAAGCTCGGGTTGATTGCTGATTTTAAGGTACCTCACAAGTTCAAGGTGCCTGTCTTTGAGAAGTATAAGGGTACTACTTGCCCCCGTGTTCACCTCCGATCTTATTATAGAAAGATGTCCGCCTATTCTGACGATGAGAAGTTGCTGATGCACTTCTTTCAGGATAGTCTTTCTGGTCCATCACTCGAATGGTATATGGGCCTGGAGCCCGCTACTGTGCGCACCTGGAAAGACCTCGCAGAAGTGTTCGTCCTTCACTATCAATACAATAGCGACTTGGCTCCCAACCGAGTTCAGCTTCAGAATCTCTCACAGCGGAACAATGAAAGCTTTAAAGAGTACGCCCAGCGGTGGCGTGAATTGGCTGCTCGGGTTCAACCGCCGATGGTTGAGCGTGAGCTAGTGCAAATGTTCGTGGCTACCCTTCCTGGAATCTACTACGAAAAGCTGGTCAGTGGCATGTCGGGGACATTCTCGGCTCTCATCACTATGGGCGAGCATGTTGAGAACGGTATAAAGATTGGAAAAATTCAAGGCGAATCGTCCTCAGCTGGAGGAGGTAGTAAGAAACCTTACGCTGGCAAGCGTCGAGAGGGAGATGCCAGTGCTGTCACTAATGCTCGGAAAAAGGGCAAGGGCCCTCAGCCTCAGATTGCTAGCATAAATATCCCAGCTGCTCCACCGCAACAGCAGAATCAGCAGGGGTATAGAAGATATCAGAATCGGGCTCCTATGACAAATCGTCATTTTGAAACTCCACCTATGTCGTATGCACAACTCTTACAAACTTTGCTGCAGCTTCAGCTAGTGCAAAAGAGGACAATGGCTCCCTTAACAGGGGCACCACCACCGGGGTATGACGCCAATGCTACTTGTGATTTCCATACTGGGGCACCAGGCCATACGATTGAGAATTGTAAAGCTTTTAAGCACAAAGTGCAGGACTTGGTGGACGCCAAGGTCATCAATTTTTCTGATAGCGTGCCCAACGTTACCAAGAACCCTATGCCTCATCATAAGGGGGGCGGAGTGAATGCTGTTATCACTGAGGAGAGCGCAGACTTGCTGACTGACGTCAAAGACTTGAAAACGCCGCTTAGTTTTGTCAAGGCTAAGTTGTTGAAGAAGGGCTTCTTCCCTGGATGTGGAGAGTTATGTATGGCTTGTGCTACACTTCCTGATGGGTGTGAGCAGCTGGTCGAAGGTATCTAAAGTCTGATGTCTGAGGGTATTTTGCAGTTCAGCCGGAGCGTTGAAAGTGCATCAGGGGAAGTCGTGCTGAAGCAGGCAGATGAAGTTGCTACCATTACTATTCCTCGTCACCCAATTACTATTTCTGCGCCCCGACCGCCTACTATTACTATCACCAGGGCCGGATCAATCCCATTCGAGAGTACCAATGCTGTTCCATGGCATTACGGCGCCGAGGTCTACTGCAATGGTCAGAAGTTAGAGCTTGAGCCGTACGGATCAACTGTGCAGAATCTTACCGGAGTCAGTGGCATTACTCGAAGCGGTAGAGTATTTGCGCCAGCAGAGGTTGCAGCAGAGAAAGTGGTCCGAGCTGACGCTGTGGATAAGGGTAAAGGCAAAGTTGTCGAGGAGGTCCCTTCTGGGGCAGAAAAAGATTTGCTGGTTAAAGATGCTGAAGAATTCATGCGGCTAATCAAGAAGAGCGCCTACAAGATTGTAGATCATCTTCATCAGACTCCGTCAAAGATCTCTATTCTTAACTTGTTGCTGTGCTCTGAGGCGCACCGCAATGCATTACTGAAGGTATTGAACGCTGACTACGTGCCGCAGGAGATATCAGTAAATCAGCTGGAAGAGGTGGTAGCCCATGTTAATGCTGGTAACGGGCTGGGATTTACAGATCTAGAGCTGACTCCTAAAGGAAGAGACCACAACAGCGCCTTGCACGTCTCAATAGAGTGCAGAGGCATGATTATGTCACATGTCTTGGTGGATACGGGTTCGTCGCTTAATGTGCTTCCGAAGAAGGCACTAATGAAGTTGGATACCCGTGGATTGCTTTGCACGCCCAGTGATCTGGTAGTGAAGGCCTTTGACGGAACTAAGCGCCATGTTTTTGGAGAGTTGACCCTGCCCATTCAAGTTGGTCCGGAGACGTTCAATACGATTTTCTATATCATGGATATCATGCCTGCCTACAGTTGCCTCTTAGGTCGACCATGGATCCATGCCGCTGGTGCCGTAACGTCCACGTTGCATCAAAAGCTCAAATATGTTGTCGGGGGCAGCATAGTAACTGTCTGTGGTGAGGAGGACATCATGGTGAGCCACCTGTCGTCCTTTAAATATGTTGAAATGGATGGCGAAATCCATGAAACCTGTTGCACCCCAAAATTTGACCAACAATTATTCATTCATTGAGTGTTTGGAAATGGATACCTTCATCAGAAAGTTCAAGAGATCCTCAGAGGAATTGGTTGAAACCAGGGTTGTGTGCCTCCTAACTTGAGAGTTGTGGGTGCTCCTCAGATGATTCTGAGACTTTGAGAATGAACTTGATGTTTTGAGAAAGCCTATGAGATGTCTTGATAGCCATCATGAAGCCCAGAGGGGTCATTAGGCAAGAATTCAGAAGATTCAACCATGAATGGTAGAATTAGGGTCTTGACTGGGTCAACCCTAGACCAGCTGAAGATTTGGAGAAGGTTGAGACCTAATCCAAGGGCCATGAGATCATGGAATGATGCATAGAGGTGTTATAAAGATGATTCCTAGACCAACTCATCATGATTGAGGAGTTTGAGAAGTTTTGAGTCAGGGTTTCTGAGGATTGTCAGTGAGAAAACCCTAATTTGATCCCTATCTTCCAGGCAGTTTTAGCTCTAGATGTGATTGATATCTCATCTTCCCCACAACATGAATGTTGTAGAGCTTGTTCTAAGCTTTAATTTGAGTGGTGGAAGTCCTTGATAGGAGTTACAGAGCTCAAGTTATGGTTCTGACAAATTACAGGTCAGCAGAGGTATGTGAATCTGGGTCCTTGAAAGTCACCCAACTTGCAGACAACTTATGCCCTAGTAGGATGATTCCTATGATTTCTTGTTCAACATGAATGTTGAAGAGCATCTTCTTAGCTTTAATTTGAGTGGTAGAAGTCCTTGATTGGATTTGTGGAACTCAACTTATGGTTTGAACAAGACAGGGGTATTTTGGTCATTTGTCAGTTATAGGTCATTTTAGCCAATGCCTAAAACTCCTATTTCCAAGCCTCAAATGGAAAAACTCAAAACATGAAAGTTGCTCAAAATGTGATTTTAAGTCTAGAAAGAAGGTCACAAATTGTTGAAAAAGCTCATAGCATGAAATTCCATGATTGGTCAAAAATGAACTAAAAATGACTTATAACTTTGAAAAGTTGAAATTGAAAAGTGATTTGGGAGATCCACAAATCCAAAATAGGTCATCCAATATATCATTTTGATTGGAAAAACCATTTTAAGAACTTTGGTTTAAATAGATTTTTCATTTGAGGCTCCAAAAATGAGGTTCCTTTGGGAATTTGTTGCTTGCAAAAGAAGGTAACATTGAAAAACCCTACACAAGTGAAACTAAAGGCTGATTTGCATTCCTTATCACTCAATAACTCATGTAAGGACAATTTGGCATAGAATTGAAGGCTTGAAGCAAGGGATATGAGATTTTCAAAGTCTCATTTAAGGAGAAGTTCATGACTTTTCTAGATGGTTCTAGACACTTCTAGCCACTTCCATTGAGTGCTATAAGAAGAGTGCATTGTGGAGAGTCTAAGGTTGGTGAAACTTGAATCAAGTCAGAGGAGAGAGAGAGATACATTGCCATTAGAGAGGTTTCTTCAAGTTGAAGCAACTTTGGTTTTCTCCCACTACAAGCATCCTCCTTCCATACAAGTGCATACAGAAGATATTCCACCATTAGTAGGGCATTGTTGAGAGGTTACAAGCTCTGGATCGTGCTCAGCATCACCTCATCTCATCTTCTTGACAGGTTTTTTCTTCACCTTATATCTCCTAAATTATGCAGTGTTAATTAGTTTAATAGGTATAGGAATGATTCACTAGGGTAGAGGATTCTTTCCCTTGAATTAGGGCACGATTCATTGAGTTCCATGGCAGGTGCATAAATCTTTAATTTTCAAGAATTGGCTGTTTAATGAGTTTTAGGTAACATGAATCAGGTTAGAATGACCAGGATAACATCAAGAATATCTGTAAGCCATTAGACTGAAGTTTGATGAAGGTTGATGTCAGTTGAACATGGTTGTACCAAGGCATTGAAGGCTTCTGTTGGGATTATTCACGAGGAATTAAAAAAAACTAATTGTACCATTTTATTCTAGGCATTTAGTAGAGCATTTCTTGTTTTTAAATCGTGTCGAACCGTGGCGTGTGGAGGGAGATAGAAGAGCTAGAAGTTTAGGGCGCGAGAGAAGGGTTTCTGAAAACCCTAGGTCCCATTTGGGACGATGAACGATAGCCACTGGATCAGTCTCCATATTTGACCATTTATTCTAATCCAACGGCTTTGATTTAATCTGAGAAAGAGAGGGAGAATTTGAATTCAATCCATACGCAGTCGTTTCACTTAACCGCTTATGGGCCTATAGCGCTATTTGCACCCTCCCTTTATTTGGCCCAATTCATTTTAACTAGCGCGTGTGCTTGTTGCACCCCCCCTCCCTTAATTCATTTTATTTCTTTTATTTTCTTTTTAATATGTCTCTGTTTTGATTAATTCATTTAAAAATGATAAAAAATGTTTTTTTACTTCTTCTTTTTTCTATAATTAGATGAAATTGTGTAGAAAATTATAAAAATAAAAATGAGATTTTATTTTTAGGTTTAATATTTTTAATAGATTTTCCAAATAAATAGCTTTTATATTGTTTAATTTGGTATTTGATTTTGTAGGAATTGTTTTAGGACCATCCCTTAGGGTTTTTAATCCATTCTTTTTTGTGCAATTAGATGATGAATCATAGTTCCCCATAGGATTTTTTCTAGATTTTTAGAATTAAATTTTGATTAGTTTAATTAGGGTAGATTTAGGGTATCCTAATTAGGGTTTAAATTGTGTTTAGGTGAAGAATCCCTTTCCTTGATTGAGTTTCATCTTGATTTTTAGGTAGAGACCTTTGTAGATGTTATGAGTAGGTGTTGAGGACCCTTGTGAATAATTGTTAGATTTTTCCCCCTTAGTTTAGTATTTTTAGGTATTTTCTGAAGTTGCCTATTGATTTGGTGTACCCTGTGGTTATCTGTTCATCTTTGGGGTTCATTGTGAGGAATTTGTTGAGGGGCTTGTGTTGCCTTGAAGATATTGATGGAGAGCATCATGAAGAGAAGATTGTAGATCAAGATTCAGAGACCCAGAGCTTGTCTTGTCCCCTGTCTGTGAGGTTTGAGATCCTGAAGTTTGAAGGGAGTTCATGGTACTTTCCTGAGGAAGGCACTATGAATGACTTTCATTCTTTCTTCTCACCTCTTTCTTAAGTATCCAATGATGTTGGAGCCAACTTGTGAGTTTAATTTCTCCTGAGGAGGAATGTAAACTGATCACATGTTGTTGAGCCACATGGGATACAACTCCTAAGTGAAAGCCTCCTAGTACTTTCCTGAGGAAGGTCCTATGGGTCTATTCACTTAGTTCCCTTAGTTTATCTAGGATTTCTCAAGTATCCAATGATGTCGGAGCCAACTTGTGAGTTTAATTTCTCCTGAGGAGGAATGTAAACTGATCACAGTTGTTGAACCACATAGGATACAACTCCTAAGTGGAAGCCTCCTAGTACTTTCCTGAGGAAGGTCCTATGAGTCTATTCACTTAGTTCCACTAGTTCAGATAGGATTTCCTAAATATCCAGTGATGTTGGAGCCTGCTTGTGAGTTTAATTTCTCCTGAGGAGGAATGTAAACTGATCACAGTGGTTGAGCCACATAGGGTATGACTCCTGAGTATACACCTCTTAGTGCTTTCCTGAGGAAGACACTATGAGTCTGATTGCTTAGCTCCCTGTCTTTGGTAAGCTTGTTCTGAAGCTTGGAGACTGGGATTGAATTCTCTTGTTAGGGTTTGCTTGAGAGCTTTGTTTAGATTTGTTCAGATTCTGTGATTAGGATTAGGGTTAGAGAATAGATGATTCTTTCTCAAGCATGTGTGTTTTGTTTGCCTGAGGGCAACTTCATTTCCTTTATCTGTATATTGCTTGATAGCATGTTGTTTATCTTCAGTATGATTGCTGTTATTTCATGACTGGCTTGAGGTCGAGACGAGCTTGTGGAGGCTGAAGCCCCACACACATTTCCTTCCTCACTTGCATTGCATGCACTTTACTGTTAAAGCTGATGTTTTTGTCTGTTTCCGTGTATCATTGACATGATCCCTTAGGACTCTCGTTTCCTCTGATGAGGATTTGATGATAGACTTTTAGGTTGAAACCTATGCATGACAACATCTAGGAGTTCCCTGTTCAAACCTCAACCATAGGATGAATCCATGGCATGATAACAGTAGGACTTGATAGTCTCCCTCCTAGTTGAGCCGTTTTTCCCGTAGTTTCCCGAACTACGTTTGCTCTGATCTTTCATACCAGATGAAAGTACGTAGGCATAGGATGCGACATCCTAGCGAGCAACCTTCCCCCGTAGTTAGCCGAACTACGTTGACTCTGATTTCTCGTTCCAGACGGGAATACGTAGGCATAAAGCGCGACGCTTTGCCGAGTCATTTTTCTTTTCTTTTTCAGCCAGCCTTGATAGGTAGATAGATTATAACCAACCCGTCCAAGTAAACAAACAAGCGAGGATCCCGTCGAGTACGACGGACGTGAGGGGTGCTAATACCTTCCCCTTGCGTAACCGACTCCCGAACCCAGACAATGGTTGCGATGACCTTGTCTTACCCTTTTTTCGTCAGGTTTTTCCGATCGTTTCCTTTCCCGCTCTGAGGGATAAATAACGAAAGGTGGCGACTCTTCTGTCATGCCGGCACCTTATTTTCGCGTAAGCGACAGCTGGCGACTCTGCTGGGGAGCAATAGCATCTAGGGACTTTTCCCATCCCTTATGCTGGGACCGTTTCCCATCCCCTACGCGAGTCAATCCTATCGTTTGTGTGTTTGCTTGTTGGGTTGCGTTTATTTATCGCATTTTTACTTCTCGCATCTTTACTTCCCGCATTTTATTTCCCGCATTTTATTTCCAGTTTGATATGATTATCTGTGCTGCTGTGGGAGAGGGATGTTACTGTGAGTGAAAAGCCGGACCTGGGCTCGAGTACACACCTAGATATAGTTGCGGAGAAGTAGTAGACGAACCTGTCTGCTGAGCAGGCACAGTTCCCTACGAAAATCTGCGCTCAGACGAGATTCTTGCAGAGGTGCTCCTTCCCGGTCCTGAGGATCTGAGGGGAGTCCAGACGTGAGAATTGTCGACTCTGGGGACCGATCATTTGGAAGTCAGCTAAGAGAGGCCTCTTCATGACCTGACGATGCCACTCCTTCTGGGAATCGTATTGTCACTCATGAATGTCTGTGACGCTGACAACCGCATAGGATGCCGTACCTTTGTCCGTGGATTAGGTCCATCATACCTGTGAGTGGGGTTGGGATATTGCAGGAAACTTTGACCTCCAGACTACCTGGTTTTCTTGACAGTGAATCAGTTATGTTGAGTTCTCAGTTGCAGATATGTTCTTGATAGAGCAAGGGTTGATCAGAGGATCTTATCATCGGGTGTTTGTTTGTTCTTGATAGAGCAGGTTTTGATCAGAGTATTGTTATCAGTGTTTTGTTCTTGATAGAGCAGATTTTTGAGTGGGGTTTGAAGATCTCATCAGCAGCTGTATTTTCGTTCTTGATAGGGCAGATTTGTGACTTGAGGTCTGAAGGCTTCATCAACAGATATTCCTTGATCTTGCATCCGGGGTCTTTATTATCAGACTTTCGTTCTTGACAGAGCAGAAGTTTGATCTCGATCCTATCAGATGGTTATTCTCAACAGATCAGATCAGTGGGTTTACACCGGGGTTTCCTTCTCATCAGCGACTGTTGACACCGATTCTCCACAGCAGCCACCTGGATATATTGTTGCATACCTGCATTTTGCATTAGCTTGCATAATCATTCCATTAGCGTGTGTCTGTGACAGGTACCGCTTCCCCGATCCAGGATCTCACGCCTCTTATTGTGTTACTGCAGCCGTTCTCAGAAAGACTGATGCGTATGAGTTCTCGGTCCTTGATGTGTCGAATCTGACTATTGCTATGTGAGGTTACTGTTTCCATGATTGGGCCTGGATTCCTCCCCTTATTATTGTCAGCATGTGCCAGGATCGGGGGAAATCTCTCAAGCACGCAGACACACGCATGCATTTGCATGAAGCATTCTTGCATGACATACATTCTGTTGCTTTTCCTAACCCTTAATCTTGACAGGTTTTTCAGGTACTCAGGTTCCGAGCTGCTTTCGATCTCCAGGATTGATCAAAGGTTCATCCACCGTTACTCAACTCGCGCCAATCAGACGAGAATCATGGACCAAGTACAGTCAGATGTTCAGGAGCTTCGTGAAAGGATGGATCGTTTTATGGAGCTGATGCAAGTAGTTGCGAATGGGCAAGATCAGCTTCGTACTTTGGTTCAACCTCTCATCTCCAGGGTTGACAGCAATGGAATACTTCACGGCGGGGCCGTACCTACTCCTCCTCAAGGGGATACTCCACAGAACGTTGTTCCTGCTGCCGGGGGCAACGGTAGTGCTAACGGCAATCTTATGACTAATCTCGGACTTAACGCGGCGGGCGCCGTCAGTGGTGGTTTGGGAGCCAATGTTAACATGGGGCCGGTCAACGGCAATGTTGGTGCAGGAAATATGGTGGTGCCTCAACCGTGGCTGGAGGACCATCAGGACGACATTTTCTCTCAGAGAGGTGTAGAGGCTGAGTTGACTGCTGAGGCTCGACTCAGGTTCAAGGCGCTGGAAGATAAAATGAGAGATATAGAAAATCAGAACACATTGGGCGTTGACATGTCCAAACTTGGGTTGATTGCTGACTTTAAAGTACCTCACAAGTTTAAGGTGCCTATCTTTGAGAAGTATAAGGGCACTACTTGTCCCCGTGTTCACCTCCGATCTTATTACAGAAAGATGTCCGCTTATTCTGATGATGAGAAGTTGCTGATGCACTTCTTTCAGGATAGTCTTTCTGGCCCATCGCTTGAATGGTATATGGGTTTGGAACCCGCTGCTGTGCGCACGTGGAAAGATCTCGCTGAAGCGTTTGTTCTCCACTATCAATATAATAGCGACTTGGCTCCCAACCGAGTTCAGCTTCAGAATCTCTCGCAGCGGAGCAATGAAAGCTTCAAAGAGTACGCCCAGCGGTGGCGTGAATTGGCTGCTCGGGTTCAACCGCCGATGGTTGAGCGTGAGTTGGTACAGATGTTCGTGGATACTCTTCCCGGAGTCTATTATGAGAAGCTGATTAGTGGCATGTCCGGAACATTCTCGGCCCTCATCACTTTGGGCGAGCATGTTGAAAATGGTATAAAGATCGGAAAGATTCAAGGCGAATCATCCTCAGCGGGAGGAGCTAACAAGAAACCCTATACTGGCAAGCGTCGAGAGGGCGAGGCCAGTGCTGTCACTAATGCTAGGAGGAAGGGCAAGGGCCCTCAGTCTCAGATCGCTAGCATAAACATCCCAGTTGCTCCCCCGCAGCCGCAGCAGCAGCCTCAGCAACAGAATAATCCGGGATATAAGAGATATCAGAATCGGGGTCCCCTCGCAAACCGTCATTTGGAAACTCCTCCTATGTCATATGCACAGCTTCTGCAGACGCTGCTTCAGCTCCAATTAGTTCAGAAAAGGACATTGGCTCCCTTGACAGGGGCACCACCACCCGGGTATGATGCTAATGCTACTTGTGAATTTCATTCTGGGGCACCTGGCCATACAGTTGAGAATTGCAAAGCTTTTAAGCACAAAGTCCAGGACTTGGTCGACGCCAAGGTGATCAACTTTTCTGACAGCGTGCCCAACGTCACCAAGAATCCGATGCCTCATCATAGGGGGGGCGGAGTAAATGCTGTTATCTCTGAAGAGGATTCAGACTTGCTGACTGATGTCAAAGATCTGAAGACGCCGTTGAGCTTTGTTAAAGCTAAGCTGCTAAAGAAGGGCTTCTTTCCCGGATGTGGAGAGTTTTGCATGGCTTGTGCTACACTTCCTGATGGGTGTGAGCAGTTGAGTGAAGGTATCCAAAGTCTGATGACCGAGGGTATTTTGCAGTTCAGTCGAAGCGTTGAAAAAGCGTCAGGGGAAGTCGTGCGGAAGCAGGCGGACGAAGTTGCTACTATTACCATTCCTCGCCACCCTATCACTATTTCTGCGCCTCGTCCGCCTACTATTACCATCACCAGGGCCGGACCGATCCCGTTCGAGAGCACCAATGCCGTTCCATGGCACTATGGCGCCGAGGTTTATTGTAATGGTCAGAAAATAGAGCTTGAGCCGTCCGGATCAACTGCGCAGAATCTGGCTGAAGTCAGTGGTATCACCAGAAGTGGTAGAGTGTTCGCACCGGCAGAGGTCGCAGCAGAGAAGGTAGTCCGAGCTGACGCTGTGGACAAGGGCAAAGGTAAAGCTGTTGAAGAGGTCCCTGCAGGGGCAGAGAAAGACTTGTTGGTTAAAGATGCAGAAGAGTTCATGCGACTGATCAGGAAAAGTGACTACAAGATTGTAGATCATCTTCACCAGACTCCGTCGAAGATCTCGATTCTTAACCTGTTGCTGTGTTCTGAAGCGCACCGCAACGCGTTGCTGAAAGTATTGAATGCTGCATACGTGCCGCAGGAGATATCAGTTAATCAACTCGAGGAAGTGGTAGCCCATGTCAACGCTGGTAATGGGCTGGGATTTACAGACCTGGAGCTGACGCCCAAGGGAAGAGATCACAACAATGCCTTGCACGTCTCGATAGAGTGCAGAGGCACGATTATGTCACATGTCCTAGTAGATACGGGTTCCTCGCTTAACGTGCTTCCGAAGAAGGCACTGATGAAGTTGGATACCCGGGGACTGCTGTGCACGCCCAGTGATCTGGTCGTGAAGGCCTTTGACGGAACCAAGCGCCACGTCTTCGGAGAATTGACCCTGCCAATTCAAGTTGGTCCAGAGACGTTCAATGCAGTGTTCTATATTATGGATATCATGCCCGCCTATAGTTGCCTCTTAGGTCGGCCGTGGATCCATTCTGCTGGTGCCGTGACGTCCACGCTGCATCAGAAGCTTAAATATGCTGTTGGGGGCAGCATAGTGACAGTTTGTGGAGAGGAGGACATCATGGTAAGCCACCTGTCGTCCTTTAAATATGTCGAAATGGATGGCGAGATCCATGAGACCCTTTGCCAAGCGTTTGAAACCGTCAAGGTGAAGGAGGTAGCTCCCGTTGTTGCAGAGAAGCAAGAGGTGAACCTCTCCTCGTTCAAGGAAGCTAGGGCTGTTGTCGAAGCTGGTTCCACCCCAGGCTGGGGGCATGTCTTGGATATACCATTCAAACAGGATAAGTTTGGATTGGGGTATTCTCCGGAAGCTGAAGCTTCATCTTCTTCTGGTAGCTCGTCTCGTGGGAAAGGGCCGATCCTATTCACCAAGGGGGGAGTAATCTTCGAGAGTATCAACGCTACGTCGGAGGACAGCGGGGACAGTGATTGTGATCTTGATGCCTGGATTCAACCGAGCAAGCCAGGCGAGCGCCTCCACAACTGGACCATCAAGGAGATTATCGAGCTGACAAGTGAAGAGTAATGATTTGCTTTTTACAATCTTTGTACAACCCTATGTCCTGCCCGGGGCATATTGGTTTTACTGTCAGGGCCTTGTTGGATTATGTGTATGCATTTTGTTAATAAATAAAAGGCGTTTTCTTCGTAATCAAATATTGTGTTCTCTGTTATTCCTATTTTATGTTTGTTTCGAAAAACAGCAAAATGGCAACGAGGTTCGTGCTAACCTGCATATTCTTGCTTTAAACTTAACCCTTGTTATTGCAGGATCCACGTAACAGATGACATCGACTCTGGACCCTCTACGGCTCACTACGACTTTGATTGCCCGATCTATCAAGCCGAGGATGAGATTGATGAAGACGAAGACCTTCCGGAAGAGTTGGCCCGCTTGTTGAGACAAGAGGAGAAGGTTATTCTGCCTCATGAAGAGGATATTGAGATCATAAATCTGGGTTCTGAGGAGCTTATCAGGAATGTCAGAGTTGGGGCTGCGCTGCAGAATGATGTCAAGCATAGACTCGTCGAGATGCTTCGAGAGTATAGTGACGTCTTTGCTTGGTCATATGAGGATATGCCCGGACTTGACACAGATATCGTGGTTCATCGCTTGCCGTTGCGAGAAGACTGCCCTCCAGTCAAGCAGAAGCTCAGGAGGACGAGACCAGACATGGCTGTAAAAATCAAAGAAGAAGTCCAGAAGCAGTTGGACGCAGGATTTCTAGCCGTTACCACCTACCCTCCGTGGGTCGCCAACATAGTGCCTGTACCGAAGAAGGACGGTAAGGTACGCATGTGCGTCGATTATCGGGATTTGAATAGGGCGAGCCCTAAGGATGATTTCCCGTTGCCTCATATCGATGTGTTGGTCGACAATACAGCCCAGTTTTCCGTGTTTTCGTTCATGGATGGCTTCTCCGGTTACAATCAGATTAAGATGGCGCCGGAGGACATGGAGAAAACGACGTTTATTACCCCCTGGGGCACGTTTTGCTACAAGGTAATGCCCTTCGGTCTGAAGAACGCAGGGGCCACTTACCAGCGAGCAATGGTAACTTTGTTTCATGATATGATTCATCATGAGATTGAAGTCTATGTTGATGACATGATTGCAAAGTCCCAAACGGAGGAGGAGCATCTGGTCAATTTGCTGAAGCTGTTTGAAAGGCTTAGGAAGTTCAAGCTGAGGCTGAATCCTAACAAGTGCACTTTCGGAGTGCGGTCCGGAAAGTTATTGGGGTTTATCGTTAGCGAACGAGGTATTGAGGTTGATCCTGCAAAAATAAAAGCTATCCAAGAGATGCCAGCGCCAAAAACAGAATAAAAGGTTCGGGCAAAAAATAGGGATATATTGAAAAAATGTACACCCGCGAAGTCGAAAACCTACACTGGGCGGCTTCGGCAAAAAAGGGTATCCCGGTGAACTGAAAACCCGAAAGGGCGGTTCACGCAAAAGTTAGGGATTTGAATAAGCAAATGACTGCGTTCCGCGTATGGACTTTCATTGTTTAGTGGTTCGGAAGACCTGAGGGCCGTTTATCTGAATCAATCTCTTCCAAAGCTGAAGCATCGGAGAAGTATCGAAGTCGAGTGGGTCTTAGAGGGATCAACTCATGGTGTTCGTCTACGCCTCGTTGCCGACATTTGTATATACTGATGTATATTTATGTTTTCTTTTTTTGCGCGGCTTCCTCATTCCAGGAGCTTGCCTCTGTTGTAAAACATTTTTGCCCATTCAGGGGTTCATCATCAATAAAATGCACATTATTCAGCAATTCTACTTGTCTGTTTAGCATCTACCTGTTTTGTTTGCGAATGAGAACGCCGATGTGTTTGTTGATAAAATGCGCATACATAAACTTGCGGGCCTAAGCCCATTGATTGTTGAAACAACTAACTAACTGAACATTGTCACGAGATAATAACCCTGATAGGCCCCTTTGAGGAGGGTATCTTGTCTGTTTGTTTGTGTTGTTGCAGGTGTAGCACCTCGCCAGCAGATGTGCCGTGCGTATCCCTGAGGCAGGATGAGTCCTCCTTCTCCAGCAGAGTTCAGTAGTCTCTCCTCCGCAGAATCAGAATCAGAATAGTGAGCATTGATATGTCTCCCCATGCAGAGATGATTCTCTTCCCCCAAGCAGACGCGTCCTGAAGGAATGTCACCTCATCAGCTGAGTCAAGCACCGAAGAATGATGTCGTCTCCCCCCAGCACCGGGTCACAAGTGCAGAGTTCATAGAAGTGTTCGGGTGCCGAAGCTCGTGTTTTCCCCAGTAAAATCGTCGAAGCAAGTGTCTTCCCCCGCACCGGGTCACAAGTGCAAGTTTCGCAGGAGGCTGTTCGTATGCCGAAGGGTGCAGTAACTGATGGTGCCAGACTGAGGTCTCCAGTGGAATTGAGATTCCTCACCAGAGTCAAGCTCTCTCCTGAAGTTGGACGTTTCCCTCTTCCCCAGTAGAGTGTTGGAACAGCTGATGTTGTATTCCTTTGTAGAGTTGTACTCTCCCCCGAAGTCAGATGATTCTTTCTTCCCCAGCGGAATCGAATTCCCCATCAGAGTCGTACTCTCCAGTGAAGTAGAATGATTTCTCTCCCCGGCTGAGTCCGCAGAAAAGCAGAATCCCTGGAAGTTGATCAGATCATGATCAATCTTCCCCAGCAGAGCATAGAACAGCCGATGCTGTATTTCCCCCAGAGTCGCACTCTCTCCATCGAAGCAGAATGATTTCTCCTCCCTCAAGCCGAGTTTGCAGATGTCCAAGAGATCCGAATCCTTGGAAGTTGATCAGATCATGATTGGTTTTTCCCCAGTGGAGTGTTAAGCAGCTGAAGTTGGTTCCCCACAGAGTGATCATCCCCAGAAGAGTAGCCGAGACGGCCGCGCAATTCATTCTCGCGATTGATATCAGCAGATCCAAGTTCTCGTAGAGCTTCGTCCCCTGCAGCAGTCAGCTGAAGTTCGTCCCCTGCAGCAGTTCACGGAAGATCAGTTCCCCAGACAGAGCCCGATTGATATTGGCGTGTTCACGTTCTCCTCAGCAGGATGACTCCTCTACCTGAGTGGTTCTTTCTCCTTGACAGGAGGATTTCCCCCCTTCGGCATTTATTTTGCTGATGGGATCGCATCATTGTGCATGACTGCATAGCATTTAACACTACATCATTGTGCATGATTGCGCAGCATTGTGCATGATTGCATGGCATTTAGCATAAACGCATAGCATTTCCACTGTGTGGGGCATAGTGCAGAAGCATACACATCATAAGCATGATCTAGGTCATTATCATCCTTGTTGAACAGGTGTATCCCCAAAAGACCAGTTGCTCAGGACGATTCTTGATGTTCTCCCCAGCAAGGTTGTTTTCTTAGATGATTCTAAAGACCCCGGTGTGATCCCCACAGTTCGCTCGCTCAAGATGATTCTTGAGATCCCCAGCGAAGTCTTCAGTTCGAGATGATTCTCAAATCCCTCAGCAGAGTCGTTTGCTTAAGATGATTCTTAAGACCCCAGTACAGCTTCCCGGGTTGTTCGCCTAGTACGATACTTGAGCTCCCCATTAGCGCCTCCAGCAAGAGTTTCCCAGGAAGATTCCTGGAATTCCCAACAGAATGTTTGCTCCAGAAAGGTTATCAGTTCAGGACGATTCTTGAAGATGCCCGACGGATCTGTTTGTTCAAGATGATTCTTGAAATCCTCAGCAGCATGATATGTCTGCTCCAACAACGATGTCTAATCTGAAGATGGATTTCGTAAGCGCCCGAAGGCGATATCAGAAGGTTCCTACAGGTCCAGATTTCCGTGTTGAAGATTCAACGGGTGGATGAAGATAAGGTTCCAGAGGTTGTAGATACAACAGAGTGATTCGTGTGAGTCTGAAGACCAAGTCAGTTGTCCTGAGGAGATGATTGATTGCGATCAAGTGGATAGTTTTTCTTCTGACTGAAGTCGAAGATGTTTCTCCAGCTGAAGCGGAGTTTTGCCTAAAGGCAAAGTGTTTGAATCCCCGTAAAGTCATGAATGGCTCAAGATACCATTTCTCTGACTGAAGTCACAGATTTCCTAAGCTGAAGCGAAGGTGCCTAAGGGCAAGGTTATCCCCAAGGTCATGAATGACCTAGGATTCATTTTTCGGACTGAAGGCCGAAGTATATCCCTGACTGAAGTCTCGGATGCTCTATAGCAGAGGCGGAGTTGCCTGAAGGTAGATCCATGTATCCTTGAAGGCCAAGGACCATTTCTTTAGACTGAAGTCGAAGATACCTCCTGCAGAGTTGCCATCCTTGAAGGCCAAGGATGCTTATCTTCAGAAGTACTTGAAGATCTTTCCTAGCTGAAGCTGGAAGTGGCCAGGGGCCAGGGTTCATATAGTTCTGATGTTGAAGTTCTACAGTGGGATCATTGTGCAGTAGTATTCCGATGTTCGTTATGGTCCTGAGGGTGAACCCCAGATCAGAGTGTGCTCGGTTAAGTCTCTCACTCCCAGCAGAGTAGGTTCAAATACGCAAGTGTACTTTACCAGGGGTGAACCCCAGGTCAGATTTGTTCAGTGTTGTATTTTGTTCGACGGCGAGGTTGAATGTTTGTTTGACGGCGAGGTCAGATTATGTTGGTTTCCGGCGGCGAGGTTGGATGTTTGTTTGACGGCAATATCAGACTCCTTAAATCCCCAGCAGAGATGATGTTGGTACGACGGCGATGTCGAGTGTCTCTCAGAATGATGTTTGTTTCCGGCGGCGATGTCAGATCAGTATCTCTCCAGCTAGTTGTTGAGCAACTAGTGTTGCAGTATTCAAAGATTTGTTCCCCGCAGAGTACCGTGTGCTCGTGCAGTTGGCAAATTTTCGGGTTTACCGATATTCAACCGTCTCGCACCTTGATTGGTTGAGAGCCGTTCGCTTCTCACCCAGTCAGGTTCAAGCCGTTTGAATAGGGGCAGCTGTTGCACCCCAAAATTTGACCAACAATTATTCATTCATTGAGTGTTTGGAAATGGATACCTTCATCAGAAAGTTCAAGAGATCCTCAGAGGAATTGGTTGAAACCAGGGTTGTGTGCCTCCTAACTTGAGAGTTGTGGGTGCTCCTCAGATGATTCTGAGACTTTGAGAATGAACTTGATGTTTTGAGAAAGCCTATGAGATGTCTTGATAGCCATCATGAAGCCCAGAGGGGTCATTAGGCAAGAATTCAGAAGATTCAACCATGAATGGTAGAATTAGGGTCTTGACTGGGTCAACCCTAGACCAGCTGAAGATTTGGAGAAGGTTGAGACCTAATCCAAGGGCCATGAGATCATGGAATGATGCATAGAGGTGTTATAAAGATGATTCCTAGACCAACTCATCATGATTGAGGAGTTTGAGAAGTTTTGAGTCAGGGTTTCTGAGGATTGTCAGTGAGAAAACCCTAATTTGATCCCTATCTTCCAGGCAGTTTTAGCTCTAGATGTGATTGATATCTCATCTTCCCCACAACATGAATGTTGTAGAGCTTGTTCTAAGCTTTAATTTGAGTGGTGGAAGTCCTTGATAGGAGTTACAGAGCTCAAGTTATGGTTCTGACAAATTACAGGTCAGCAGAGGTATGTGAATCTGGGTCCTTGAAAGTCACCCAACTTGCAGACAACTTTTGCCCTAGTAGGATGATTCCTATGATTTCTTGTTCAACATGAATGTTGAAGAGAATCTTCTTAGCTTTAATTTGAGTGGTAGAAGTCCTTGATTGGATTTGTGGAACTCAACTTATGGTTTGAACAAGACAGGGGTATTTTGGTCATTTGTCAGTTATAGGTCATTTTAGCCAATGCCTAAAACTCCTATTTCCAAGCCTCAAATGGAAAAACTCAAAACATGAAAGTTGCTCAAAATGTGATTTTAAGTCTAGAAAGAAGGTCACAAATTGTTGAAAAAGCTCATAGCATGAAATTCCATGATTGGTCAAAAATGAACTAAAAATGACTTATAACTTTGAAAAGTTGAAATTGAAAAGTGATTTGGGAGATCCACAAATCCAAAATAGGTCATCCAATATATCATTTTGATTGGAAAAACCATTTTAAGAACTTTGGTTTAAATAGATTTTTCATTTGAGGCTCCAAAAATGAGGTTCCTTTGGGAATTTGTTGCTTGCAAAAGAAGGTAACATTGAAAAACCCTACACAAGTGAAACTAAAGGCTGATTTGCATTCCTTATCACTCAATAACTCATGTAAGGACAATTTGGCATAGAATTGAAGGCTTGAAGCAAGGGATATGAGATTTTCAAAGTCTCATTTAAGGAGAAGTTCATGACTTTTCTAGATGGTTCTAGACACTTCTAGCCACTTCCATTGAGTGCTATAAGAAGAGTGCATTGTGGAGAGTCTAAGGTTGGTGAAACTTGAATCAAGTCAGAGGAGAGAGAGAGATACATTGCCATTAGAGAGGTTTCTTCAAGTTGAAGCAACTTTGGTTTTCTCCCACTACAAGCATCCTCCTTCCATACAAGTGCATACAGAAGATATTCCACCATTAGTAGGGCATTGTTGAGAGGTTACAAGCTCTGGATCGTGCTCAGCATCACCTCATCTCATCTTCTTGACAGGTTTTTTCTTCACCTTATATCTCCTAAATTATGCAGTGTTAATTAGTTTAATAGGTATAGGAATGATTCACTAGGGTAGAGGATTCTTTCCCTTGAATTAGGGCACGATTCATTGAGTTCCATGGCAGGTGCATAAATCTTTAATTTTCAAGAATTGGCTGTTTAATGAGTTTTAGGTAACATGAATCAGGTTAGAATGACCAGGATAACATCAAGAATATCTGTAAGCCATTAGACTGAAGTTTGATGAAGGTTGATGTCAGTTGAACATGGTTGTACCAAGGCATTGAAGGCTTCTGTTGGGATTATTCACGAGGAATTAAAAAAAACTAATCGTACCATTTTATTCTAGGCATTTAGTAGAGCATTTCTTGTTTTTAAATCGTGTCGAACCGTGGCGTGTGGAGGGAGATAGAAGAGCTAGAAGTTTAGGGCGCGAGAGAAGGGTTTCTGAAAACCCTAGGTCCCATTTGGGACGATGAACGATAGCCACTGGATCAGTCTCCATATTTGACCATTTATTCTAATCCAACGGCTTTGATTTAATCTGAGAAAGAGAGGGAGAATTTGAATTCAATCCATACGCAGTCGTTTCACTTAACCGCTTCTGGGCCTATAGCGCTATTTGCACCCTCCCTTTATTTGGCCCAATTCATTTTAACTAGCGCGTGTGCTTGTTGCACCCCCCCCCCTCCCTTAATTCATTTTATTTCTTTTATTTTCTTTTTAATATGTCTCTGTTTTGATTAATTCATTTAAAAATGATAAAAAATGTTTTTTTACTTCTTCTTTTTTCTATAATTAGATGAAATTGTGTAGAAAATTATAAAAATAAAAATGAGATTTTATTTTTAGGTTTAATATTTTTAATAGATTTTCCAAATAAATAGCTTTTATATTGTTTAATTTGGTATTTGATTTTGTAGGAATTGTTTTAGGACCATCCCTTAGGGTTTTTAATCCATTCTTTTTTGTGCAATTAGATGATGAATCATAGTTCCCCATAGGATTTTTTCTAGATTTTTAGAATTAAATTTTGATTAGTTTAATTAGGGTAGATTTAGGGTATCCTAATTAGGGTTTAAATTGTGTTTAGGTGAAGAATCCCTTTCCTTGATTGAGTTTCATCTTGATTTTTAGGTAGAGACCTTTGTAGATGTTATGAGTAGGTGTTGAGGACCCTTGTGAATAATTGTTAGATTTTTCCCCCTTAGTTTAGTATTTTTAGGTATTTTCTGAAGTTGCCTATTGATTTGGTGTACCCTGTGGTTATCTGTTCATCTTTGGGGTTCATTGTGAGGAATTTGTTGAGGGGCTTGTGTTGCCTTGAAGATATTGATGGAGAGCATCATGAAGAGAAGATTGTAGATCAAGATTCAGAGACCCAGAGCTTGTCTTGTCCCCTGTCTGTGAGGTTTGAGATCCTGAAGTTTGAAGGGAGTTCATGGTACTTTCCTGAGGAAGGCACTATGAATGACTTTCATTCTTTCTTCTCACCTCTTTCTTAAGTATCCAATGATGTTGGAGCCAACTTGTGAGTTTAATTTCTCCTGAGGAGGAATGTAAACTGATCACATGTTGTTGAGCCACATGGGATACAACTCCTAAGTGAAAGCCTCCTAGTACTTTCCTGAGGAAGGTCCTATGGGTCTATTCACTTAGTTCCCTTAGTTTATCTAGGATTTCTCAAGTATCCAATGATGTCGGAGCCAACTTGTGAGTTTAATTTCTCCTGAGGAGGAATGTAAACTGATCACAGTTGTTGAACCACATAGGATACAACTCCTAAGTGGAAGCCTCCTAGTACTTTCCTGAGGAAGGTCCTATGAGTCTATTCACTTAGTTCCACTAGTTCAGATAGGATTTCCTAAATATCCAGTGATGTTGGAGCCTGCTTGTGAGTTTAATTTCTCCTGAGGAGGAATGTAAACTGATCACAGTGGTTGAGCCACATAGGGTATGACTCCTGAGTATACACCTCTTAGTGCTTTCCTGAGGAAGACACTATGAGTCTGATTGCTTAGCTCCCTGTCTTTGGTAAGCTTGTTCTGAAGCTTGGAGACTGGGATTGAATTCTCTTGTTAGGGTTTGCTTGAGAGCTTTGTTTAGATTTGTTCAGATTCTGTGATTAGGATTAGGGTTAGAGAATAGATGATTCTTTCTCAAGCATGTGTGTTTTGTTTGCCTGAGGGCAACTTCATTTCCTTTATCTGTATATTGCTTGATAGCATGTTGTTTATCTTCAGTATGATTGCTGTTATTTCATGACTGGCTTGAGGTCGAGACGAGCTTGTGGAGGCTGAAGCCCCACACACATTTCCTTCCTCACTTGCATTGCATGCACTTTACTGTTAAAGCTGATGTTTTTGTCTGTTTCCGTGTATCATTGACATGATCCCTTAGGACTCTCGTTTCCTCTGATGAGGATTTGATGATAGACTTTTAGGTTGAAACCTATGCATGACAACATCTAGGAGTTCCCTGTTCAAACCTCAACCATAGGATGAATCCATGGCATGATAACAGTAGGACTTGATAGTCTCCCTCCTAGTTGAGCCGTTTTTCCCGTAGTTTCCCGAACTACGTTTGCTCTGATCTTTCATACCAGATGAAAGTACGTAGGCATAGGATGCGACATCCTAGCGAGCAACCTTCCCCCGTAGTTAGCCGAACTACGTTGACTCTGATTTCTCGTTCCAGACGGGAATATGTAGGCATAAAGCGCGACGCTTTGCCGAGTCATTTTTCTTTTCTTTTTCAGCCAGCCTTGATAGGTAGATAGATTATAACCAACCCGTCCAAGTAAACAAACAAGCGAGGATCCCGTCGAGTACGACGGACGTGAGGGGTGCTAATACCTTCCCCTTGCGTAACCGACTCCCGAACCCAGACAATGGTTGCGATGACCTTGTCTTACCCTTTTTTCGTCAGGTTTTTCCGATCGTTTCCTTTCCCGCTCTGAGGGATAAATAACGAAAGGTGGCGACTCTTCTGTCATGCCGGCACCTTATTTTCGCGCAAGCGACAAAACCCTCTGCCAAGCATTTGAAACCGTCAAGGTGAAAGAGGTAGCTCCTGTCGTCGCAGAGAAGCAAGAGATGAATCTCTCCTCGTTTAAAGAAGCTCGGGCCGTCGTCGAAGCCGGTTCCACCCCAGGCTGGGGGCATGTTTTGGATATACCAATCAAGCAGGATAAGTTTGGATTGGGATATTCTCCTGAAGCTGAAGCTTCATCTTCTTCTGGCAGCTCGTCTCGCGGGAAAGGGCCGATCCTATTTACCAAGGGGGGAGTAATTTTCGAAAGCATCAACGCAGCGTCTGAGGACAGCGGGGATAACGATTGTGATCTTGACGCCTGGATTCAACCGAGCAAGCCGGGCGAGCGCCTCAACAATTGGACCATCAAGGAGATTATTCAGCTGACAAGTGAAGAGTAATGATTTGCTTTTTACAATCTTTGTACAACCTTATGTCCTACCCGGGGCATAGCGGTTTTATTGTCAGGGCCTTGTTGGATTATGTACATGCATTTTGTTAATAAATAAAAGGTGTTTTCTTCGTACTCAAATATTGTGTTCTCTGTTATTCCTGTTTTATGTTTATTCCGAAAAACATTAAAATGGCAACGAGGTTTGTGCTAACCTGCATATTCTTGCTTTAAACTTAACCCTTGTTATTGCAGGATCCACATAACAGATGACATCGACTCTGGACCCTCTACGGCTCACTACGACTTTGATTGCCCGATCTATCAAGCCGAGGATGAGATTGATGAAGACGAAGACCTTCCGGAAGAGTTAGCCCGCTTGTTGAGACAAGAGGAGAAGGTTATTCTGCCTCACGAGGAGGATATTGAGATCGTAAATCTGGGTTCTGAAGAGCTCGTCAGAAATGTCAAAGTAGGGGCAGCGCTGCAGGTTGATGTCAAGCATAGACTGGTCGAGATGCTTCGAGAGTATAGTGACGTCTTTGCTTGGTCATATGAAGATATGCCCGGACTTGACACTGATATCGTGGTTCATCGCTTGCCGTTGCGAGAGAATTGCCCTCCAGTCAAGCAGAAGCTTAGGAGGACGAGACCAGACATGGCTGTAAAAATCAAAGAAGAAGTCCAGAAGTAGTTGGACGCAGGATTTCTAGCCGTTACCACTTACCCTCCGTGGGTCGCCAACATAGTGCTTGTACCGAAGAAGGATGGTAAGGTACGCATGTGCGTCGATTATCGGGATTTGAATAGGGCGAGCCCTAAGGATGATTTCCCGTTGCCTCATATCGATGTGTTGGTCGACAACACAGCCCAGTTTTCCGTGTTTTCGTTCATGGATGGCTTCTCCGGTTACAATCAGATTAAGATGGCGTCGGAGGACATGGAGAAAACGACGTTTATCACCCCCTGGGGAACATTCTGCTACAAGGTAATGCCATTCGGTCTGAAGAATGCAGGGGCCACTTACCAGCGAGCAATGGTAACTTTGTTTCATGATATGATTCATCATGAGATCGAGGTCTATGTTGATGACATGATTGCAAAGTCCCAAACGGAGGAAGAGCATCTGGTCAACTTATTGAAGCTTTTTGAGAGGCTTAGGAAATTCAGGCTGAGGCTGAATCCTAACAAGTGCACTTTCGGAGTGCGGTCCGGAAAGTTATTGGGGTTTATCGTTAGTGAACAAGGGATTGAAGTTGATCCTGCGAAAATAAAAGCTATCCAAGAAATGCCAGCGCCGAAAACAGAAAGAGAAGTTCGTGGTTTCTTGGGCCGAATAAACTACATTGCAAGGTTTATCTCTCAGCTCACGGCCATTTGTGAACCGATGTTCAAGCTTTTAAAGAAATATCAGGCGATTACTTGGAATGAGGATTGCCAGAAGGCATTCGACAAAATAAAGCAGTATCTTCAAGAACCTCCAATCTTGATACCCCCAGTGGCTGGACGACCATTAATCATGTACCTGACGGTTCTGGAGAATAGTATGGGGTGTGTTCTCGGTCAGCACGACGAGACGGGCAGAAAGGAGCATGCCATTTATTATTTGAGTAAAAAGTTCACTGAGTGTGAATCTCGATACTCGATGCTGGAGAAGACGTGTTGTGCACTAGCTTGGGCCGCCAAACGTCTACGACAGTATATGCTCAATCACACCACTATGCTAATTTCGAAGATGGATCCGATCAAGTATGTCTTCGAGAAGCAGGCTCTTTCGGGCAGGATTGCCAGATGGCAAATGGTGTTAACGGAATATGATATTCAGTACGTCTCTCAGAAGGCCATTAAGGGAAGCGTATTGTCTGATTACCTTGCCGAACAGCCGATCGAAGACTACCAGCCGATGAAGTTCGAATTCCCTGACGAGGATATTATGTTTCTCAAAGCGAAGGATTGCGATGAGCCATTGCCCGATAAGGGGCCAGATAGGAAGTCTCAGTGGAAGTTGATATTCGACGGAGCAGTTAACTCCTATGGAAGTGGTATCGGGGCTATCATCACGACTCCTCACGGATCCCACATCCCGTTTACTGCGAGACTGACGTTTCCAGTTACCAACAATGAAGCAGAGTATGAAGCGTGTATTATGGGTCTAGAAGAGGCAATTGATTTGAGAATCAAGAATCTAGACATATATGGTGACTCAGCGCTCGTAATCAATCAGATTAAAGGGGAGTGGGAAACTCGTCAAGCGAATTTAGTGCCGTACATGAATAATGCCAGGAGGCTGCTTCCTTTCTTCGATCGAGTGGAACTTCATCATGTACCCAGGGCTGAAAATCAGATGGCTGATGCCTTAGCCACGTTGGCTTCCATGTATAAAGTCAATTATTGGAATGAGGCTCCAAGAATTGTACTTTCGCGTCTTGACAGACCGGCATTTGTCTTTGCAATCGAGGATGCCAATGACGGCAAGCCATGGTTCCACGACATCCAGACCTTCCTTATGACTCAGGAGTATCCTGCGGGTGCGTCTGCCCAGGATAAGAAGACTCTGAGGAGGCTATCTGGAAACTTTTATCTCAATCCTGATGGAGTGCTGTATAAGAGAAACCACGATCTCGTGCTACTCAGATGTGTAGATGAGAAAGAGGCAAATATGCTCATGGAAGAAGTCCATGAGGGCACATTTGATACGCACGCCGGCGGGCATGCCATGACGAGAAAGATCCTGAGAGCAGGGTATTACTGGTTGACTATGGAGTCGGATTGCTTCAGATTCGCGAAGAAATGTCATAAATGCCAGATTTATGCTGATAGAGTTCATGTGCCGCCGTGCCCATTAAATGTCATGTCCTCCCCTTGGCCGTTCTCCATGTGGGGCATCGACATGATAGGCAAGATCGAGCCCACTGCATCCAATGGTCATCGTTTCATTCTGGTAGTTATCGACTACTTCACCAAATGGGTGGAGGCAGCCTCGTACGCTAATGTGACCAAGCAGGTGGTGGCTAAATTCATAAAGAGGGACATCATCTGTCGCTATGGAATTCCCGAGCGGATCATTACTGATAATGGTTCGAATTTGAATAACAAGATGATGAAGGAGCTGTGCCAGAGCTTCAAGATTGAACACCACAACTCATCTCCTTACCGGCCAAAGATGAATGGCGCTGTTGAAGCGGCCAACAAGAATATAAAGAAGATTGTTCAGAAGATGGTTGTGACGTACAAAGATTGGCACGAGATGTTGCCGTTCGCCTTACACGGTTATCGTACGACGGTGCGTACGTCGACCGGGGCAACTCCTTTCTCCTTGGTGTACGGTATGGAAGCTGTCCTACCGTTAGAAGTGGAGATTCCTTCTTTGCGAGTTTTGGTCGATGTGAAACTCGACGAGGCAGAATGGATTACGAATCGTTTGAACCAACTCAACCTGATGGACGAGAAGAGGTTAGCGTCGATTGCATTTGGTCGCCTGTACCAAAGCCGAATGAAGAAAGCTTATGATAAGAAGGTGCGTCCCAGAAGCTTTCAGAGGGTGATCTCGTCCTGAAGAAGATTCTTCCGCCGCACTCCGATCACCGGGGCAAGTGGACTCCGAACTACGAAGGGCCGTATGTCGTCAACAAGGTCTTCTCGGGAGGAGCTTTGTTGCTATCCACGATGGATGGTGAAGATTTTGCATCCCCGGTGAACGCAGACGCAGTTAAAAAATACTTTGCTTGAAAGAGACCCGCTGGACAAAAAAGAAAGAGTCCAGGCAAAAAAGGGGCATCCCGGCGAACCAAAAACAGAATAAAAGGTTCGGGCAAAATTTAGGGATATATTGAAAAAATGTACACCCGCGAAGTCGAAAACCTACACTGGGCGGCTTCGGCAAAAAAGGGTATCCCGGTGAACTGAAAACCCGTAAAGGGCGGTTCACGCAAAAGTTAGGGATTTGAATAAGCAAATGGCTGCGTTCCGCGTGGACTTTCACTGTTTGGTGGTTTGGAGGACCTGAGGGCCGTTTATCCGAATCAATCTTCCGAAGCTGAAGCATCGGAGAAGTATCGAAGTCGAGTGGGTCTTAGAGGGATCAACTCATGGTGTTCGTCTACGCCTCGTTGCCAACATTTGTATATACTGATGTATATTTATGTTTTATTTTTGCGCGGCTTCCTCATTCCAGGAGCTTGCCTCTGTTGTAAAACATTTTTGCCCATTCAGGGGTTCACCATCAATAAAATGCATGTTATTCAGCAATTCTGCTTGCTCATTTAGCATTTATCTGTTTTGTTTGCGAATGAAAACGCCGATGTTTTTGATAAAATGCGCATACATAAACTTACGGGCCTAGGCCCATTGATTGCTGAAACGATTAATTACCTGAACATTGTCACGAGATAATAACCTTGATAGGCCCTTTTGAGGAGGGTATCTTGTCTGTTTGTTTGTGTTGTTGCAGGTATAGCGCACTCCAGAAGATGTGTCGTGCGCATCCCCGAAGCAGGGCGACTCCTCCTTCTCCACCAGTGTTCAGTGGTCTCTCCTCCACAGAATCGGAGCGCAAGATAGTAAGCATTGATATGTCTCCCCAGGCAGAGATGATTCTCTCCCTCCAAGCAGACGCATCCTGAAGGAACGTCACCTCATCAGCTGAGTCAAGCACCGAAGAATGATGTCTTCTGTCCCCAGCACCGAGTCACAAGTGCAGGTTTCATAGAAATGTCCGGGTGCCGAAGCTCGTGTTCTCCCCAGTAAAGTCGCCGCAGCAGGTGTCTCCCCCAGCACCGGGTCACAAGTGCAAGTCTTGTAGGAAGCTGTTCGTACACCGAAGTATGCAGTAACTGATGGTGCCAGACTGAAGTTTCCAGCTGATGTTGTATTCCCCTGCAGAGTTGTACTCTTCCCCCGAAGTCAGATGATTCTTTCTTCCCCCAGCGAAATTGAAATTCCTCATCAGAGTCGTACTCTCCAGTGAAGTAGAATGATTTCTCTCCCCGGCTGAGTCCGCAAAAGAGCCGAATCCTTGGAAGCAGTTGGGACCAGGAGTGGATTTTCCCTAGCAGAGCATTGAGCAGCTGACGCTGTATTTCACCAGGGTCGCACCCTCTCCAGCGAAGCAGAATGACTTCTCCTTCCCCAGCCGAGTTTGCAGAGGTCCAAGAGAGTCGAGTCCTTGGAGGTTGATCAGATCATGTTTAGTTGTTCCCCCAGTGGAGTGTTAAGCAGCTGAAGTTGTTTCCCCACAGAGTTGTTATCCCCAGAAGGGTAGCTTAGACGGCCGCGCAGTTCATTCTCGCGATGGATATCAGCAGGTCCAGGTTCTCGTACAGTTTCGTCCACTGCAGTAATCGACTGAAGGTGTTTTCCATGCAGCAGTCAACGGAAGATCAATTCCCCAGACAGAGTCCGATTGATATTGGCGTGTCCACGTTCTCCTCAGCAGGATGATTCTTCTACCTGAGTGGTTCTTTCTCCTTGACAGGAGGATTTCCCCCTCGGCATTTATTTTGCTGACGGGATCGCATCATTGCGCGTGACTGCATAGCATTTAACATCGCATAGCATTGTGCGTGATTGCATAGCATTTAGCATAAACGCATAGCATTTCCACCATGTGGAGCATGGCGCAGAAGCATACGCATCATAAGCATGGTCTAGGTTACTATCATTCCTGTCTTACAGGTGTTCCACCAAGAGACCAGTTGCCCAGGACGATTCCTGATATTCTCCCCAACGAGGTCGCTTTCTTAAGATGATTCTTGAAGACCCCGGTGTAATTCCCATGGTCGCTCGCTCAAGATTTGAGATCCCCAGCGAAGTCTTCAGTTCAAGACGACTCTTGAATTCCTCAGCAGGGCCGTTTGCTTAAGACAATTCTTAAGACCTCAGCGCAGATTCCCGAATGGTTTGCTTAGGATGATTCTTGAGCTCCCCAATAGTGTCCCCAGCAAGAGTTGCCCAGGAAGATTCCCGGAATACCCAGTAGAATAAAGTCTCCAGAATGGTTATCGGTTCAGGATGATTCTTGAAGGTGCCCGACGGAGTTGTTTGTTCAAGATGATTCTTGAAATCCTTAGCAGCGTGATATGTTTGCTCCAACAGTGATGTCTAATCTAAAGATTGACTTCGTAAACGCCTGAAGGCGGTATCAGAAGGTTCCTATGAGTTCAGATTTCCTTGTTGATGAATCAACGTGTGGCTGAAGACAAGGTTCCAAAGGTTGTAGATATAGCAAAGTGATCCGTGTTGGTCTGAAGACCAAGTCAGTTGTCCTGAGGAGATGATTGATTGCGATCAAGCGAATAGTGTTTCTTCTGACTGAAGTCGAAGATGTTTCGCTAGCAGAGGCGGAGTTGCCCGAAGGCATATCCATGTATCCTTGAAGGCCAAGGACCATTTCTTCAGACTAAAGTCGAAGATACCTCCTGCAGAGTTGCCGACAGGCAAAAGTTTACATCCTTGAAGGCCAAGGATGCTTATCTTCAGAAGTACTTGAAGATCTTTTCTAGCTGAAGCTGGAAGTGGCCGGGGGCCAGGGTTTCATATGTCTTTTAGGTTGAAGTTCTACGGTGAACTCAGTATGCAGTAGTATTTGGATGTTCGTTATAGTTCTGAGGGAGAACCCCAGATCAGAGTGTGCTGGGTTGAGTCTCTCATTCCCAGCGGAGTAGTTTCAAATACGCAAACGTACCTTTTGTTCCATTTACCAGGGGTGAACCCTAGGTCAGAGAATGTTTGTTTCCGACGGCGAGGTTGGATATTTGTTTGACGGCGAGGTCAGATTATGATTTATTTGACGGCGAGGTCAGATTACGATTAGTTCGACGGCGAGGTTGAATGTGTGTTCGACGGCGATGTTGAATGTGTTCGACGGCGAGGTTGAATGTTTGGTTGACGGCGAGGTCAGATTATGACTGGTTCGACGACGATGTTGAATGTGTTCGACGGCGAGGTTGAATGTTTGTTTGACGGCGAGGTCAGATTACGATTAGTTCGACGGCGAGGTTGAATGTGTGTTCGACGGCGAGGTCAGAGAATGTTTGTTTCCGACGGCGAGGTTGGATATTTGTTTGACGGCGAGGTCAGATTATGATTTGTTTGACAGCGAGGTCAGATTATGATTTGTTTGACGGCGAGGTCAGATTATGATTGGTTCGACGGCGATGTTGAATGTGTTCGACGGCGAGGTTGAATGTTTGGTTGACGGCGAGGTCAGATTATGACTGGTTCGACGGCGATGTTGAATGTGTTCGACGGCGAGGTTGAATGTTTGGTTGACGGCGAGGTCAGATTATGACTGGTTCGACGGCGATGTTGAATGTGTTCGACGGCGAGGCTGAATGTTTGTTTGACGGCGAGGTCAGACTCTTTAAATCCCTAGTAGAGATGATGTTTGTACGACGGTGATGTCGAGTGTCTCTAAGAGGACGTTTGTTTCCGACGGCGATGTCAGATTCAGTTTTCCAGCGGCGATGTTGGGCATGTCAAGTTGATCCAGTCTTCTGACGGCGATGTTAGGTGATGCAGATCCTTTAGTTCTCCAGCGGCGATGCGGGGTATTTTGGCAGATTTAGTTCTCCAGCGGCGATGCGGGGTATTTTGGATTGTCCGACGATGAAGTCAGATGTATTTTCTCCAGCGGCGATGCGGGGTATTTTGTTCAGTGTTGTATTTTCTCCAGCGGCGAGGCGGGGTATTTTGTCAGACTCAGTTTTCCAGCGGCGATGTTGGGTGTGTCAGTTAATTCAGTTCTCCAGCGGTGATGTTGGATGGTTCGTTCTCCAGCGGCGATGTTGGGTATTTTGGTGATTCAGGTTTAGTTCTCCGGCGGCGATGTTGGATGCTTGTTTCCCCGAGTTATGGTTGTTCTTGACGGCGATGTCAGGTGATTTGGTCTTCCAGCGGCGATGTTGGGTGCTGTGGTTGTCTGAAGGCAATGTCAGAAGAAGTTAACGTGGATAACTGACGGCGATGTCAGATCAGTATTTCTCCAGCTAGTTGCCGTGCAGCTAGTATTGCAGTATTCGAAGATTTGTTCCCCGCAGAGTATCGTGTGCTCGTGCAGTTGGCAAATTTTCGGGTTTACCGGTATTCAATCGTCTCGCACCTTGATTGGCTGAGAGCCGTTCGCTTCTCACCCAGTCAGGTTCAAGCCGTTTGAATAGGGGCAGCTGTTGCACCCCAAAATTTGACCAACAATTATTTATTCATCAAGTGTTTGAAAGTTGATACCTTCATCAGAAAGTTCAAGAGATCCTCAGAGGAATTGGTTGAAACCAGAGTTGTGTGCTTCATAGCTTAAGAGTTGTGGGAGCCCCTCAGATGATTCTGAGACTATGAGAATGAACTTGAAGCTTTGAGGAAGCCTATGAGATGTCTTGATAGCCATCATGAAGCCCAGAGAGGTCATTGTGCAAGAACTCAGAAGATTCAACCATGAGTGGTAGAATTAGGGTTTTGACTGGGTCAACCCTAAGTCAACTGAAGATTTGGAAAGGGTTGGGACCTAATCCAAGGGCCATGAGATCATGGAATGAGGTATTGAGATGTTATAAAGATGATTCCTAGACCAACTCATCATGATTGAGGAGTTTGAGAAGTTTTGAGTTAGGGTTTCTGAGGATTGTCAGTGAAAAAACCCTAATTTGATCCCTACCTTCCAGGCAGTTTTAGCTCAAGATGTGATTGATATCTCATCTTCCCCACAACATGAATGTTGTAGAGCTTGTTCATAGATTTAATTTGAGTGGTATAAGTCCTTGATAGGATGTGCAGAGCTCAAGTTATGGTTTTGACAAATTACAGGTCATCTGAGGTATGTGAATCTGGGTCCTTGAAAGTCACCCAACTTGCAGACAACTTTTGCCCTAGTAGGATGATTCCTATGATTTCGTGGTCAACATGAATGTTGAAGGGCATCTTCTTAGATTTCTATAGAGTACTAGAAGTCCTTGATAGGATTTGTAGAACTCAACTTATGGTTTGAACAAGACAGGGGTATTTTGGTCATTTGGCAGTTATAGGTCATTTTAAGCAAAGGTCATATCTCCTATTTCCAAGCCTCAAATGGAAAAACTCAAAATATGAAAGTTGTTCAAAATGGCATTTTAAGCCTAGAAAAGAGGTCATGAATTGTTGGAAAAGCTCATAGCATGAAATGACAAAGTTTGGTAAATTTGAACTAAAAAAGACATATAAGTTAATTCAAGTCAAGTTGAAATTTGGTTTGGGAGATCTATGAATCCAAAATAGGTCATCCAATATACCATTTTGAATGTAAATGACATTATAAAAACTTTGGTTTAAACAGAATTTTGATTTGAAGCTCAAAAATGAAGGTTACTTTGTAATGTTGTTACTTGAGTCATAAGGCAACTTGACAAAACTTCACCAAAGGCAAGGGAGTGCATGTTTTTCACTCATTCTTTCTCAATATCTCTTGTAAGGAGATTTTAAAGGCAATTTGGCAAGCTTAAGGCATGAGATAAAGGTTATGCAATGTATCATTTCATGAGAAATTCTATAACTTTCTACCTCATTCTAGGAAGTTCTAGATTATTCTTTTGATTGTTATAAGAAGGATGAATCACAATGTGGCCAGGGTTGGTGAAAGTTGTTGTGTTCATTGGAGAGAGTGAGAGAGAAAGTGCCATTGTTGGATTTCTTCAAGATCAAGCAAGATTCAATTCCTTCTTCTACAAGCCTCCTCCACCTCAACTCTTGCAAACAGAAAGGTGTTCATCTTTGGAGGAAGATTTGGAGAGGATTTCAAGTGCTAGATCAAGCTCTAACACCACTTACCATTGAAGTTTGACAGGTTGGTATCTTGATCTGTAGGTCCATAATTATGTACATTCTGTTAGAATCCTAGGTGTAAGATCAACATGCTAGGTTAGAGGAAGGTTTTCTGAGAATTAGAGGAAGATCCATGAGATTTCGTGGCAGGGTACCATTTCTTGCAAGATTGTTAATAAGCTGTGTAAGATGGATTAATGGATATGATATAGTGTAGTGTGATAAGGGTAACCTAAGGAACAAGTTTAGATCATTGGATTTGAGTTTGGTTAAGGTTGATAGCAGAGAACCATGGTGGAACCCTAACACTCGTGCATTCTGTTAGAACAATACAAGAGGTTTCAGGGAAGACTATTGGTATCATTGTGTTCTGGGTGATTAGTAGAGCAAGTTTGCTTTTGGAAGCTCGTGAATTCATTGAGTAATGGAGGAGAACGATTGAGTTGAAGTTCTGGCATGAAGTTAGGGTTTCTGAAAACCCTAGGGTTTGTTTGGAGAAGATGAGCCTCCACCGTTGGATGGTCCCAGATCTTTGACTTCTTCGCATGATTGCACGGCTCCAATTCAACTTCGAAAACGGAGGGAAATGTTAACATCAAAACGCAGCGTTCTATTAAGTTGTGAATCCTGGGCTCAGCAATTCAATGCTATCCACACCTCCAACACGGGCCCAATCAACTTTTGAACTAAATTTCACTGCTATTTGCACCGTGTCTATATCATTTTTCTTTTGATTTTCCTTGTTATTTTTCTGAACGCAGGTGGGCCTACCATGTTTGATATTTGCACCCCAGTTGCCTGGCCCAATGATCAAAATGAACTGGGGCGCATTACTTTTGATACCCCCTCCCCTTTTCTTATATTTTCATTTTATTTTAATTTCTTTTAGTTTTCTTGCATTTTAATAAATCCATATAAAATTCAAAAATTAATATTTTTCAATGCTTGTTTTTTTCACATGTCCATAATTTTGTCTAGAAAATTAATAAAAATAAAAATTCCATTTTATTTTTAGTTTAGTATTTTTAGCATATTATTTTTGTAAATAGTCTTTTTAATATGTTTTAGTTGATACCTAATTTTGTATAATTTCTTTTAGGACTTTCCCTTAGGATTTTTGGGCCATTCTTTTTGGCATAGTTAGATATTGAACCATAGATCATGTAGGATTTAATTCTCAATTTTTAGATTAAAATTTGATGTAGTTTGATTGTTTGACATTTAGGTGCTCAAATTAGGGTTTTTAGGTTGTATAAGTGGATTTGAACAATTCTGTTTTGGGGTTTATAGGCCAAATTAGTGTATGGGGAATATATGGGTTAAGGGTAAGTATGTATAGAATCCCCTAGAATTTTGCTAGAATATTATTTGGTGTTTTGGTATTTTTAATTGATTTTTGAATGTATGGTTAGCATGTGTGCTGCTTAAGGGCATAGTTTGTATTGTTGTGCTTGTTTTTCTTCTCTTTTGAGTGTGTGAGCTTTGAAGATTGAGTTGAAGACCTTGTGGATCATCATTGAAGCTTTGAAGACCTTGCAGAGGAGTTTAGCTAGCTTTTGTTGTTTTGTTTATAGGATCATAAGTGCATAGGTAGAGCCTTAGATAGAATACTTTTATTCAATAAACAAGGAGTGTTTTGTTCACCTCCTTCCTTCTCTGTGACATAAAGTCCCTTAAGGGTATTCACCTCTCTCCTTTGGAGGGATTAGTGACCTTAACCTCTGAGGTAGAACTTTGAGAGAGCCTTTCTCTTGATGTTAAGTCCTCAATGGCATCCTTTGGAGGTCAGTGAGCACTGTAACATCCTCACCTCATCTTGTTGACTGAATTTTGTTTGCTGGAGCATTTGAGCCATTGAAGATAGAAGCTAAAGCTTTGAAGAGGATGATTCCTTGAAGGTTGTTGAAGTCTGAAGACTTTGTGAAGATCAAGTTAATGCTTGAATATCCCTGAAGATGGTGAACCCTGAAGGTGGAGCTGATCAAAGAAGCTGAAGCTTAAGGGAGGAGATGAGTTGATACTCATACTGTAGGGTTGATACCTGGAAAGCAAGTGATCTCTGGAGTCTGAAGACCGAGTAGCTGCTGGGAGAGCTGAAGCTTTCTTCTGTTTTTCTTTTCTGTATTGTGTGTTTTGTCTGATTTGTCTTCTGCATTAGAATAAGCTCATCTAGAATAAATTCAGTTTAAGAGCATGATTGCATTAGAGGTTGAGTTGCTCCCTCTGCTTGTATTGTTATTGCGTGGCTTTGCTTGCGGGTATTCGGTAGAGCCCAGCTCCCTTGCCCATGTGTTTATTTTGCTTGATAGCATGATTTCATTTCTCTTATCTGTATGATTGCAGTTTGCTGTATATTGCTTGATAGCATGTTGTTTATTTTCAGTATGATTACTGTTATTTCATGACTGGCTTGAGGTTGAGACGAGCTTGTGGAGGCTGAAGCCCCACACACATTTCCTCCCTCACTTGCATTGCATGCATTTTACTGTTAAAGTTGATGCTTTTGTCTGTTTTGGTGTATCATTGACATGATCCCTTAGGACTCTCATTTCCTTTGATAAGGATTTGATGATAGACTTCTAGGTTGAAACCTATGCATGACAACATCTAGGGGTTCCCTGTTCAAACCTCAACCATAGGATGAATCCATGGCATGATAATAGTAGGACTTGATAGTCTCCCTCCTAGTTGGGCCTGTTCTCTTCTCATCTCAAAACAGTTTAAGATACAGTAATCATGAATGATTTCTTTCGTACGCTACGAGCCTTAAGCTATCTGAGAAAGGATTGTGGGAGAGTTTCTTTTCCATAATCTGGATGTTTAGTATGGTACCCTTTGGGTGACATGCGACGCATTCACTCTCAGGTCATAGTCTCTAGTGCGGTCGAAATCGCAAACACAATAAAAAACGCTTCTTTCGTAAAAGACAGGAAATAAGCCGTAGTTTCCCGAACTACGTGAGCTCTGATCTCTCATGCCTGTTGAGAGTACGTAGGCACAAGATGGCGATGTCTTGGCGAGCTACCTTCCCCCATCTTCCCCCGTAGTTAGCCGAACTACGTAGACTCTGATTTCTCATTCTCTGATGAGAATACGTAGGCATAAAGCGCGACGCTTTGCCGAGTCATTTTTCTTTTCTGTTTAAGCCAGCCTTGATAGGTAGATAGATTATAACCAACCCGTCCAAGTAAACAAACAAGCGAGGATCCCGTCGAGTACGACGGACGTGAGGGGTGCTAATACCTTCCCCTTGCGTAACCGACTCCCGAATCCAGATAATGGTTGCGATGACCTTGTCTTACCCTCTTTTCGTCAGGTTTTTCCGATCGTTTCCTTTCCCGCTCTGAGGGATAAATAACGAAAGGTGGCGACTCTTCTGTCATGCCGGCACCTTATTTTCGCGCAAGCGACAGCTGGCGGATGGGCTGATCGGTGCGGAGCACGGCGGTGTGTGCTAGGAAGTAATGTCTGAGCCGTCGTGCGGCAGTGATGAGGGCTAGGGCGACTTTTTCGATCAGCTGTTATCGGACTTCGGGACCGTGGAGGGCTTTGCTTGTGAAGTAGATTGGCTTTTGCCCCTCTTCGGTTTCTCTGATGAGATCGGTGCTGACGGCCTCGTTAGCTACGTCCAGGTATATGTATAGGGTTTCGCCCATCACGGGTCGTGTCAGCACCGGTGGTTCGGACAGGACGCGTTTGAGGTGGCGGAGGGCTTGCTCGCATTCCTCTGTCCATTCGAACGCGGTCTCCTTCCTGAGTAGTTTGAAAAGGGGGAGGGCGTGTTGTGCAGATTTGGCGATGAATCGGGAAAGTGAGGCGAGCACGCCGTTGAGGGATTGGATGCACTTCTTCGTGGTGGATGTGGTGATTTCCGAAAAGGCGTGGCACTTGTCCGGATTTGCCTCGATCCCTCGCTCGGTCAGGTAGTAGCTGAGATGGGCTTGTCCGAATTTACTGAAGGTGCATTTCTACGAGTTAAAGCGCATTTGGCAGGTCCTCGCAGTGTCGAAGACTTTCTGAGATGGGCCGTGTGGTCGACTTCCGTGCAGGATTTGACGATCATGTCATCCATGTACACTTCGAGCATGTCGCCGATTTCACCTCGGAAGACATTGTTCATCATCCGTTGGTACGTGGCGCCGACGTTCTTTAGGCCGAAGGGTATTACGTTGTAGTAATAGTTGCCCGACGCCGTCATAAAGGTCGTGCTCTGTTTGTCGTGCTCGGCCATCGGGATCTGGTTGTACCCCGAGTGTGTGTCCATGAAGGACAAGAGCTTGAAGCTCGCGGAGTTGTCGACTAGTTTATCGATGTTGGGGAGAGGGTAGGCGTCCTTAGGACATGCCCGGTTGAGATCGGTATAGGCAACACACATGCGCCATTTTCCATTATTCTTTTTAACGAGTACAACATTGGACAACCAGGTTGAATACCGGGCTTCCGAAATAAAATTTGCCTCTAGAAGGTCTTTTACAGCTTTTTCAGCCGTCGCCGACTTTTTGGGGGACTGTCTACGCCTACGTTGTACTACGGCCTTCGCAGTCGGGCTGATGGATATCTGATGGCAGGTTACCTCGGGGTCGAGTCCGGGCATTTCTGCGGCGCTCCAGGCGAAGAGGTCGGCATTCTCGCAGAGACAGACATGTAGCTGTTTCTTCGCTAAGTCTGGGAGTCCGGCTCCGATCTTCACGGTTCTGCTCTTGTCGTCCCCGAGTGTGACGATCTCGAATTCCCTACCTGGGATGGGGCGTGTCGGGTGGGTGGGCTGCCCATTTGATTGGTCGGCTTCGCTGGTCCTTATTTCGTGATCGTGCTATTCGGTGAAGCGGTTGTCGAGGTCCACGGATTCGACGAGTGTTGCACCCCAAAATTTGACCAACATTTATTTATCCATCAAGTGTTTGAAGGTTGATGCCTTTGTCAGAAAGTTTTAGAGATCCTCAGAGGAATTGGTTGAAACCAATGTTGCGTGCCTCATAACTTGAGAGTTATGGGAGCTCCTCAGATGATTCTGAGACTATGAGGATAGACTTGAAGCTTTGAGAAAGTTTATGAGATGTCTTGAAAGCCATCACGAAGCCCAGAGAGGTCATTATGCAAGAATTCAGAAGATTCAACCATGAATGGTAGAATTAGGGTTTTGACTGGGTCAACCCTAGGTCAACTGATGATTTGGAGAAGGTTGAGACCTAATCCAAGAGCCATGAGATCATGGAGTGATGTATTGAGATACTATAAGTTTGATTCCTAGACCAACTCATCATGATTGAAGAGTTTGAGAAGTTTTAAGCTAGAGTTTCTAAGGATTGACAGTGTAAAATTCCCTAGTTTGATCCCTATCTTCCAGGCAGTTTTAGCTCAAGATGTGATTGTCATCTCATCTTCCCCACAACATGAATGTTGTAGATCTTGTTCTTAGCTTTGATTTGAGTGGTAGAAGTCCTTGATAGGATTTGCAGAGCTCAAGTTATGGTTTTGACAAATTACAGGTCATCTGAGGTATGTGAATCTGGGTCCTTGAAAGTTACCCAACTTGCAGACAACTTTTTCCCTAGTAGGATGATTCCTATGATCTCTTGGTCAACATGAATGTTGAAGAGCATCTTCTTAGCTTTCTAGATAGTACTAGAAGTCCTTGATAGGATTTGTAGAACTCAACTTATGACTTTGGCAAGCAAAGGGCATTTTGGTCATTTGGCAGTTATAGGTCATTTCAAGCATATGGCCATATCTCCTACTTCCAAGCTTCAAATGGAAAAACCTTCAGCATTAAAGTTGCTTAGAATGATGTTTTAAGGCTAGTAGGGTGGTCATGAGATGTTGGAAAGGCTCATAAAAAAAGTGATAAAAATAGCCTAAAAATGGGACATAAGTTAATTCAAGTGAAATGGAAAATCCTAAAATCCAAGCTATAAACCCTAACCATGGCATATGATAGGTCATTTTGACTCCAAGGATATTTTAAGAACAATGGTTCAGCCACAATTTTGATTTGGGGCTTAAATTTTGGAGTTGCTTTGTAAAAGTCTTACTTGCATAATGGGGTACCTAGCCAAATCAAAGAAAAGCTTAATAAACAAGGTGTTTAAGCATTGTATATTGTCCAAAATACCAATTAAGGAGAAAATGAAGATAATTACTCAAGTTATGGGGTTTTTGTCATGATATCTCATGTGGTGGGAAGTGAAATGCAAATACCATATCCTAGAAGCTTCAAGTCCTTTCTAGATGATTCTAAGAGGTTCTAGATCTTTCTAAACATCTCTATATATTGATTACAAAGCCCATTGGTGAAAGGTTGGTGATTGTTGATGTTCATGGTGGTAGAAAAAAGAGTTTGAACCAAAACTTTCCATTTTGCAAATTGTATTGAAACTCCATTTTTCTCTTCATTACCCTTCCATTATCTTCCACAAATCATCTCCATAAACCTCCTTGAACATATTCATGCTGGAGTGAGCCACCATTGTTGAAGAATTGGAGCTTTCCAAGTGAAGTTGCAAGAGAGCAAAAAGGATTGAATCTGAAGATACAAGCCATTTCCATCAAATCTTGTGCAAGAAGAGTATTATTCATCACCTAGGGACCATTTGTGAAGATCTACAAGGATTGATTCGAAGCCTTTCAACAACCACTATTGCAAGAGTCAAGGTATGCAAAACTGTTCTTACCTCTCACTTTAGGCATGGCTAGGATTAGTTCTTGTTGGAAAACCATTAGTGACCATTAGGTGATTAATCATGGGAAGTTATAGAGCCATTGGTGAAGATTGAAAATTGGACACGATTCTTTAATGGTCAAGAACTCATTGGATAGAGAGTATTATTTCGTGTGCTATAGCTTAGGATGATGAGCATAACATGGAGGTCATTTATATACAAAGATTGTTGAGTTTTATGATGGTCGAAAATTGAAGAAAGTTTGGATCCATGGAGTTGTGTGGTTCGGTTTGCATGGTGTAGTTAGTTTCAACGAAATCCAAAGGCATGGTTGTATTCTACATAAAATTCTAGACAAATTTGGTTCTTGAATCGTGTTGAATGGTGGAGTATTGAGAGAGAACAAGGAGGATAAAGTTCCATGCATGGGAAGTTTCTTTCATGGAGTTTCTAAACCCTAGCATCCAAAGGAGGAAGATGATATATGCACCGCACGATTTCGCCAAGACTTGTTGACCGGGAGGCCGATCGGATGGCCAGGATTCATTCACGAAAATGGATTAATGAATCAGCAATGGGCTTAGCACGAATTGCTCTCCCCACCCCCCATTTCCAAGCCCATCATGATATCAATTGGATATTACTACTTCTTGCACCCCATGCATTAATTCCATATTATTTTCTTCTCCAAATTTCTTTAAACTTCCAAAATTTATAACAAATTGAAAAATCATTATTTTTTAATGAAACTTTTTTTCCCAATTTTCATTTTCTGTCTAAAAAATATAAAAACATAAAATAGCCATTTTATTTCATTTTTATATTTTTTGCACATTTATACTTTTAATTGCTTTTTAATTCTTTTAGTTGGTATGCTAATTTGTAGGATTTAATTAGGATAGTTCCCTTAGGATTTTGAGTTCAATTTTTTTTAGGATAATTATATGAATGGTTTAGGTCCCCCCTGATTTAATTTCATAATTTTTTGACAATTTTTAGGATAGTTTTAATTAGGTAGTTCTAAGTAGTGTAGAATTTGATTAAAACTTTAGCATAGGATCATAACAATTTTAGATTTAGGTCTTGTAGGGAAATTTAGTCTATGGGGAATATATGGGACTTAAGGGTAGTTATGTAGGGTCCCCTAGCATTTATATTAGGAATTAATAGAATAATATACTATTTTTAGTTGATTTTTGAATTGAATGATTGTTTGTGTGGCCTTTAGGGCAAGTTTTGTTAGTTTGCTTTGCTTTGAAGTTTTCCTTTGGTTTGAGGAGCTTGGCATCTCATTGTGGAGCTTAGTGGAGCATACTAGAAGATTGGAAGAGGCATGGAGGAGCTTGAGGAGCTTGTTCTTCTTTTCTTTTTGCTGTTTTAGGGTTAGGATTAGGAAGAGCTTAGATATAGATAATTTCTTTCTTAAACATGGATAGTATTCTTCACATCCATTCCTCCCTATGATTCAAAGTCCTTCCAGGGTATACACCTCTCTCCTTTGGAGGGATTAGTGTTATACCCAGGAGGTAGAACTTTTGAGGGAACCCTTCACTTGATGTTGAACCCTTATAGGTCACCTTTGGTGATCAAATAAGCAGTTCAATATCCCCCAGCTTATTCAATAGATGATTCTCTCTGATTTGATTTGTCTTGAGAGCTGTCAGAGCCTAAGCATGAAGAGGAAGACTTCATTGAAGATTGTCGAAGAGGATGAATCCTTGAAGACTTCCAGTCCAGCTGAAGCTTGAAGAGCATGAATATCAAGTTGATACTTGAAGATCCCTGAAGATGGTGAAGCCTGAAGGTGGAGCTGATCAAAGAAGCTGAAGCTTAAGGGAGAAGATGAGTTGATACTCATGTTGTAGGGTTGATACCTGGAGAGCCATTGATATCTGAAGTCTGAAGACTGAGGTGCTGCTGGAGGAGCTGAGGCTTTCTTCTGTTTTTCTTTTCTGTATTGTGTGTTTTGCTTGATTTGTCTGTTGCATTAGATTAAGTCCATCTAGAATAGGTAGAATCTAGGAGCATGATTGCATTAGAGGTTGAGCTGCTCCATCTGCTTGTATTGTTATTGCGTGGCTTTGCTTGCGGGTATTCGGTAGAGCCCATCTCCCTTGCCCATGTGGTTTGTTTGCCTGATGGCATTTCATTTCTTTTATCTGTATGATTGCAGTTTACTGTTTATTGCTTGATAGCATGTTATTTATTTTTTCAGTATGATTACTGTTATTTCATGACTGGCTTGAGGTCGAGACGAGCTTGTGGAGGCTGAAGCCCCACACACATTTCCTCCCTCACTTGCATTGCATGCATTTTACTGTTAAGCTGATGCTTTGTCTGTTTCGGTGTATCATTGACATGATCCCTTAGGACTCTCATTTCCTTTGATAAGGATTTGATGATAGACTTTTAGGTTGAAACCTATGCATGACAACATCTAGGAGTTCCCTGTTCAAACCTCAACCATAGGATGAATCCATGGCATGATAATAGTAGGACTTGATAGTCTCCCTCCTAGTTGGGCCTGTTCTCTTCTCATCTCAAAACAGTTTAAGATACAGTAATCATGGATGATTTCTTTCGTACGTTACGAGCCTTAAGCTATCTGAGAAAGGATTGTGGGAGAGTTTCTTTTCCATAGTCTGGATGCTTAGTATGGTACCCTTTGGGTGACATGCGACGCATTCACTCTCAGGTCATAGTCTCTAGTGCGGTTGAAATCGCAAACACAATAAAAGACACTTCTTTCGTAAACAGGAAATAAACCGTAGTTTCCCGAACTACGTGAGCTCTGATCTCTCATGCCTGTTGAGAGTACGTAGGCACAAGATGGAGAAGTCTTGGCGAGCTACCTTCCCCCATAACCCTTCGTAGGCCGAACTACGTTGACTCTGATTTCTCATTCTCTGATGAGAATACGTAGGCATAAAGTGCGACGCTTTGCCGAGTCATTTTTCTTTTCTTTTTCAGCCAGCCTTGATAGGTAGATAGATTATAACCAACCTGTCCAAGTAAACAAACAAGCGAGGATCCCGTCGAGTACGACGGACGTGAGGGGTGCTAATACCTTCCCCTTGCGTAACCGACTCCCGAACCCAGACAATGGTTGCAACGACCTTGTCTTACCCTTTTTCGTCAGGTTTTTCCGATCGTTTCCTTTCCCGCTCTGAGGGATAAATAACGAAAGGTGGCGACTCTTCTGTCATGCCGGCACCTTGTTTTCGCGCAAGCGACAGCTGGCGACTCTGCTGGGGACTTGATAGATTCCTAGGGATCCAACGTCCCGAAAGCGAGTCAGTTTGGGGATCCAACGGTTCCCTGTGCGAGTCAATCCTACCGTTTGTGTGTTTACTTGTTGGGTTGTGTTTATTTATCGCATTTTACTTCTCGCACTTTATTTCCCGCATTTTTATTTCCAGTTCGATATGATTATCTGTGTTGTTGTGGGATGGGAGCTCTGATGAGTGAGAAGCCAGACCCAGGCTTGAGTGCACTATAGACTTAGAGTGGAAATTAGTGGGCGCGTGCTTGCTTTGCAGGCACTAGTGTCTCATGAAATCCACACTCAGACGAGGTTCATCCGGTTGGCTTCACTTTCAACCCTTTGGGTTGAGACGGTTGCTGGTTTGGTGGATTGTCGACTCTGGGGACCGATCATTTGTGATTCAGCTAAGTGAGGCCTCTTCGCGAGCTAGTGATGCCACACCTTCTGGGTATCGTATCACCCCTCTTGAAAGTCTGTGACGCTGATGAACGCATAGGATGCCGTACCTTGAGTCAGTTTAGGTCCATACCTGTGAGTGGGATTGGGTTTATTGCAGGAAACTTAGACCTTCAGACTACCTGGTTTTCTTGACAGTGAATCAGTTATGTTGGTACCAGGGTTTCTCAGTTGCAAATTTGTCTGTTCTTGATAGAGCAGGTGTTTGATCAGAGGATCTTATCAGCAGGTGTATGTCTGTTCTTGATAGAGCAGGTTTTGATCGGAGTATTGTCATCAGTTGTTTGTTCTGGATAGAGCAGATTTTTGGGGTCTGAAGATCTCATCAGCAGATGTTGTTTGTTCTTGATAGAGCAGATTTTGAGTGAGGTCTGAAGATCTCATCAGCAGCTGTATGTTTGTTCTTGATAGGGCAGATTTTTGATTTGGGGTCTGAAGACTTCATCAGCAGATATTTCTTGATCATACATCCGGGGTCCTTATTATCAGACATTTGTTCTCGACAGAGCAGAATTTTGATCCTATGTATATCGTCCTATCAGATGGTTATTCTTAGCAGATCAGATCAGTGGTCTTACACCGGGGTTTTCTTCTCATCAATGATTGTTGATACCGAATCTCCACAACAGCAGTTACCTGGATATATTATTACATGACTGCATTTTGCATTATTTTGCATATTCATGTTTGCATTCCATTAGCATGTGTCTGTGCTGCAGGCGCATTTCATACCCTGATTCTGGTGTCCCGAGCAATATGAGATATTTTCTTCCATGAATGGATCCAGTCTTATCACTGCATTGACACTATGTTGGCCCGTTGACACCAGAATTAGGGGTGATCTCCTAAACGTACAGACACCCATGGCATTAGCATAATTCATCTTGCATGACGGAAGTCGGGGCTTGTCTTCTAACCCTTGTGTTTGCAGGTTTGATTCAGAATCGAGCAACTCAGACTAATGAAGCAGGTACAAGCTGAGTTGGGGAAAATCCAAAGCCAGTTGGGGCAGGTCATGAATGACATACAGGCCGTGCGCCTGGACCAGCAAGTACTCAGAGAAGAGAATCAGCAGCTGCAGAATCAGTTGAGCTTTCTCATGGGAGTGGTGAGAAGTATGCTAAAAAAGGAGAGTGATCGAGCATCCGAGGTGGAGACCGAAGTGCTTCCTCCATTGCCGTCAGTGCCACCTGTGCTGAAGCCAAGTGGACCTCATGGACCCTCTACACAGCATGAAGCTCGAGGCATGTCTCGTCAGCAGCCGCGCCAGGCATCTCAAAATAACCCTGAAGGTCATAATCAAAAGAAGAAGCTACTTGATAGAGCTGTGGACCCAATACCTGTGAGTTATGCCCAGCTGTTGCCACTGTTGGTTCAGAACCGTGTTCTCAAGCTTCGGACTTTAGATCCACCGGATGACGTGTCATTAGACGTTGATCTCAGCACACATTGTGATTTCCACTCAGGAGCACCGGGGCACCATGTTGAAACATGTAAGGCTCTCAAGAATAAGATTCAAGACCTTATTGACTCAAGGACAATTAGGCTTGTGTCGGGCGGCATGAGAGCATCGGGAAAGTTTATCCCATATCCCGCAGGAGAGGTGAATGATTCCACTCCTTTGCCTGAAGCTGAGAAAGATCTTGAATATGTCCCGCGACTTTTGGTGACTGAATCGCCTCGCTCGCAGTTTCTACCTGGATCAAGTTCAAGGACACAAGCGCCTAAACAAGGGACTGTTGCCATTCAGAAACGACGACCTCTTACTCCTTGGTGGAAAGAAAACCAGCACCAGAATCAAAAGAGGCCTCGCAACCACTTAGAACGAAGGAATGCTCCTTTCCATCCAGTGCCTGTGCCGTATAGCCAGATTCTTCCACAGTTGATTCAGAAGTCTTTGGTGGAACCGAAAGCTCTCAAGCCCGTACCAGAGCCTTACCCTCCAGGGTACAATCCTCATGCTCAGTGTGGTTACCATGGTGAATCTCCGGGGCATTCAACTGAAGATTGCAAGGCTTTTCAGGCGAAAGTGCAACAATTGATCGACAAAGGGTGTATCTCCTTTCCGGATGGAGTTTTGGTTGTGCGTGACAACCTCTCAGCCGTCTGAGCTCGCAGATTCAGAGGGTTATTTCCAGAAGCCAGTGGTCCAGACAGGCAGACATCCTCAGCATTGGCAGTCCTCAGATTTTTTACCATTTGCATTTGTAGTTTCTTTTCTGTTAGTTACTACTTGCTGTTAAACATTGAATGTTTCGAATGGTAATATTAATAAAGTGACTATGCATTTTTTCTGCATTAGTTATGTCGTTGTCACTCATTTACTGCATTGCACTGACACTTGCATTTTATTCACTCCACTTTGTCACTATGATTAGCAAAGATTGGAGGGAGGATGACGAAACTGAATACTCATAGCCGATGATCGTATTGCTTTCAGATAAAACCTTACCGATGACGTATAAGGCATTGTTTCAAATTCCCTAAACACCGGAGAGATAAGGAAGAGAATCCCTTGTTAACCACTTCGAGCCGAGAAGTAGGAGTTCCTTTCGGACTTTTTAACCCTCACATCTTAACCCGGGGCAGGGTAGTTGTCAGTTAGCTTGATCGAGCGTTCAAGTCTTATAGAGGAGTGTTGTCCTTCGAGGACCAATCACATCATATTCCTCGCCAGAGGTCGTACCTCATCAACCACAATGGTTAAACCTCACCAACCAGGAGTGAAACAGTTATAATCCTTTCGGAGCAATCAAGACAACCAGTGTCGCACGACTCGTTCCCAAAGAAGAAAAAAAGGGAATAAGAAAGCCCGCTAAGTAAAAGAAAAGAAAAGCTAGAAAGCAAATACTTAGGCAAAAAATCAGGGCATCCCGCTGGACTTCAAAAGAAAAATCGAAAAGAACTCTGAAGAGTCAGTCCAGGCAAAAATCAGGGAATCAAAAGAATGAAAAAGAAAGGATATAAAGAAGAAAAATCCTCAAACAAGGACGAAGTCGTGTAGATACAGACACCGAAACGAAAAAGGAGTAACTGTCACTCCGAAACACCTTGTGAATTCTTTAACCAGTTGTTCCCAATGTTCGACATACCTCTCGAAGAGGCGAGCGCTCGAGCTAAGTTAGCTGGACTTTAGGATCGGAGATCATCACGTAGAAGGGGTGGGTACAAATCATAATTTGAGCCAAATATCCTTTGTTTCACGAACCGTGAACCCGACCACGATACAACCCTTAAAAGACCTAATTGAGGCAGGGTTTATTCTGAAAGCGCATTACGATAAGGTTGAGTAACCTGACTCCTGCATGATTTACTAATCATATCCTTATTGTATTTTTCACTGATCACATCAGCACTACGTTTGAACTCTTTGGTTCATTCGTCACTCACTAGCATGACACGTAAATGAGTGACAGTACAACATTTTTTCGAAATTTGCATGAACACTGTATTAAAATTACCATTCGTGAATAGACAATTTTAATTGCAGGTCAGTAGCTGATACGGAGGAACTTCAACAGGGAATAGTCAATCAGGACTGAATCGTCGGAGGTCTGGATCAGAACGGTATGCTGCGAAGCCCGGTGAATTTGGGGCAATGACTTCCTGTGAGTTTGGAATCAGTTTGTCTGAGGACAAGTCCCGGAGTATCAGTTAATTATGGGGCAGTTTATGGAAGAAGCGGTTGATCGGAAGTGAACCTTCTCGAGGCCCAATCAGGGGCAGTTATCCAGAATTCTTGTGATTTGGGCGCAGATCCCTCCAGTGTTCGATCAGAGCATGTTGAGTCGCTCATCGCTCGTTCAGGAGCAAACTACTTCAGAGATATTGAAGCCAACCATGCTGAGAGTTGATTAGTGGGGGATGAATCCTTCCGTTGTACAGATGTTGGGGCAAGCCATCTGAAGATTGTCTTGCTGCCAGTTGTTTTCTGTTCAGAATGAATTATTCCCAAAGGTCGGATTGGGGCAAGTTGAATTGTACTGGGGCAAATCGTTCAAATGATTTTGTTCACCCTAGCAAGAATTGAGTGTCGGGGAATCGCGCCATTACCCTGCCAAAACCTGAGCCTTCTGAAGAAGCCTTGCTGTCATTGGATTGTTATCCTACAGCCTAACCTGTTACTCGACTCCATGATTGGTAGTCTGTATTCCCTGTATTGACGTTGTTGAACCAGGATTGTTTCTCAGCAGAGATGTACAGTTTGAGATTGTTTCCCCTGAGCAGTTCGAGACTGCAACAAATTGAGATGGCATTCACCCCTTATCAGAGTAGGGTCAAGATCAGCCTCAATAGGGCGGGATTGATATCCCCGGCAGAGTATGGCCAGCCCAAGCATTGAACGTTGATTAGCCTGATGTGCTATTTTCCCAAGTAGGTTGAGACTGAAGCTTTCCCTGACCGGCAGATTTGGGTTTATTTCCCCAGCAGTGGGACTGATGCAATGTTGTATCCCCACAGAGTCCGAGTATGACTCCCTTTCCCTTCGAGTCTAGGTCATTGACTCATTCCTCAAGCAGAGGTCAACGGTGATTCCCTCATTAAGTAATCTCTAGACGGGTAGATTTTGATGTCAGCCAGAGAAGAGTTATTTCTCAGCAAATTGCGTCGTACCCTATAAGGACTTAGGGTGGTCAAGAAGGACCGTTCAGGGTTGTATTCCTCAACGAATTGAGATTCAATTTCAGTGATCGATTATCTTCCGCAGATGTCAAAGGTGTTTCCTTGATAGGATCAGTACATCTCCAACAGAGGTGTACCGTGAGTAGCTAAGGATTGATATCCCCAGCAGTGTTGATACACGAGCACTCCTCAGACTTGATTGGTCCATCAGTTGTCCCCAGCAAGGGTCAGTCTCCGCGAGACAAGTGCAAGAGTTATCCTCAGCATGTCAAGATTGATATCGTCAACAGAGTGTAGCCCTTTTCCCCAGGCAGAGATGATTCTCTTCCCCAAGAAGATGCATCCTGAAGGAACGTCGCCTCCTCAGCTGAGTCAAGCGCCGAAGCTCGTGTCTTCCTCTCCCCCGCACCGGGTCACAAGTGCAGATTTCATAGAAATGTTCGAGTGCCGAAGCTCATGTTTTCCCCAGTAAAGTCGCCGAAGCAGGTGTCTCCCCCCACACTGGGTCACAAGTGCAGGTTACGCAGGAAACTGTTCGTACGCCGAAGTATGCAGTAACTGATGGTGCCAGACTGAAGTCCCCGGAGGAATTGGGATTCCCCACCAGAGTTGTACTTTCTCCCGAAGTCGGATGAGTCCCTCTTCCCTAGTAGAGTGTTGAACAGCTGATACTGTATGCCCCTGCAGAGTTATACTCTCCCCCGAAGTCGGAGGATTCCTTCTACCCCGGCGGAATTGAAATTCCTCATCAGAGTCGTACTCTCCAGTGAAGTAGAGTGATTTCTCATTCCCCGGCTGAGTTCGCAAACCCCAAGAGAGCCGAATCCTTGGAAGCAGTTGAGACCGTGAGTGGTTTCCCCTAGCAGTATTGAACAACTGATGCGGTATTTCCCCAGAGTCGCACTCTCTCCAGCGAAGCAGAATGATTTCTCCTTCCCCAGCCGAGTTTGTAGATTCCCAAGAGAGCCGAGTCCTTGGAAATTGATCGGACCATGTTCAGTTGTTTCCCCAGTGGAGTGTTGAGCAGCTGAAGTTGTTTCCCCACAAAGTTGTTATCCCCAAAAGAGTAGCCGAGACGGCCACGCAGTTTATTCACGCGATTGGTATCGCTTTCCGTCAGCAGGTCCAGGTCCTCGTAGAGCTTCGTTCCCCTGCAGTAATCAACTGAAGTTGTTTCCCCTGCAGCAGTCCACGGAAGATCTTTTCCCCAGATGGAGTCCAATTGATATTGGCGTGACCATATTCTCCTCAGCAGGATGATTCCTCTATCTGAGTAGTTCCTTCCCCTCGACAGGAGGATTTCCCCCTCGGCATTTATTTTGCTGACGGGATCGCATCATTGTGCATGATCGCATAGCATTTGTCATAAACGCATAGCATTTCCACCGTGTGGGGCATGGCGCCGAAGCATATGCATCATAAACATGATCTAGGTTGTTACCGTTCTTGTTTTGCAGGTGTTCCGCCGAAGGATCAGTGGCTCAGGACGATTCCTGACTTTCTCCCCAACGAAGTCGCAGTTCAAGATGATTTTTGAGATCCCCAGCGAAGTCTTCAGTTCAAGATGATTCTCGAATCCCTCAGCAGGGCCGTTTGCTTAAGATGATCCTTAAGACCCCAGCGCAGTCTCCAGAGTTGGTTACTCAAATTGATACTTGGAGTCTCCAGCTAAGATCGCCCAGGATGGTCCCTGAAGCCCCAAGAGAGCCGAGTCCTTGGAAGCTGCTCAAGCCGCGATCGGTTTGTCCCTAACAAGAGTTGCCCAGGATGATTCCTGGAATCCCCAACGGAGTGGAGGTCTTTTCCCCAGCAGGTGGTTGGCACTTCCCCAGCAGCAGGCAGGTAGATTGATATCCCCAGCCGAGCACAGCCATGAGTGGCAGATGAAATGTTTCCCCAAGCAGATCCTGAAGGATTGTCCAGCAAACAGAAGTTTGTTTATCCCCGTGGGTTTGAAGACTTAATGACGTGAGTGTCTTGTAGCCCGAAGGCTATGTTCCCCAGAAGGGTCATTTCCTAGAGAGCCGTTCAGGGCATTTATCGCTTTCCCCATGTAGAGTATAGCAGAGGATAGTGTGTTGATCAGCCTGATGTGCTGTGTTCTCCGGAGGAGTCCATCATCCTCAAGTGTAAGTCCAGTTGAGATGGGCAGAAAATGCAGTTCCCTTGAAGGGTAGCTCTTCCTCAGCAGAGTGGTTACTCTCCCCGAGAGAATGATTCCTCTTCCCAGCATTTATTTTGCTGGGGGCATTTCCTTGCATGATCGCATAACATTTACTCAAAAGCGTAGCATTCCGTTTCGCGCGGAGCATTACGCTCATTTTTCCAGCATTTGCATATGAAGCATGAACCAGGTGGTTACCTTGTTCTCGAGCAGAAGTACTTGCTCCCCAGTAAAGTTTGTAGGAATCGTCTGAGTGAGCTCTTTCGTTATTCCCCAGCAGTTGTTGAAGTCGTTTGAGTGAACTCTCTCGCCATTCCTCAGCAAAAGTCTACAAGGTTGTTTGGATGAACCATTCTCCCTTTTCCTCAGTGAGTTCGCAAGGTTGTTTGGATGAGCCATTCTCCCTTTTCCCCAGTGAGTTCGCAGGATTGTTTGGGTGAACCCTCATTCCTCTCTCCCCAACAGAGGTGTTAATCTGATGGTTATTTCTGGTGACCCGGTGTTTGCTTTTATTTAGCAACGACTTAACAGGATGTCAAGAGAATAGCAGCGTGATATGTTTGCTCCAACAGTGATGTCTAATCTGAAGATTGACTTCGTAAACGCCTGAAGGCGATATCAGAAGGTTCCTGTGGATTCAGGTTTCCTTGTTGATGAATCAACGTTTGTCTGAAGACAAGGTTCAAAAGTTTGTAGATACAGCTTTTGTATGCAAGGTGATCCGTGTTGGCCTGAAGACCAAGTCAGTTGTCCTGACGTGATGATTGATTGCGATCAAGTGAATTATGGTTTTCCCGACTGATGTCGAGGCCTGAAGGCTATGGTACCACATTGACTAGCGGTTTTTCCCGACTGAAGTCGAGGCCTGAGGGCTATGGTATAACCGGACTAGTGTTTCTTCTGACTGAAGTCGAAGATGTTTCTCCAGCTGAAGCGGAGTTTGCCTGAAGGCAAAGTGTTTGAATCCCCGCAGAGTCATGAATGGCTCAGGATACCACTTCTCTGACTGAAGTCACAGATTTCCCAAGTTGAAGCGAAGGTGCCTGAAGGCAAGGTTATCCCCAAAGTCATGAATGACTTAGGATTCATTTTTCGGACTGAAGGCCGAAGTATATCCCTGACTGAAGTCACGGATACTCTATAGCAGAGGCGGAGTTGCCTGAAGGCAGATCCATGTATCCTTGAAGGCCAAGGATCATTTTCTTCAGACTGAAGTCGAAGATACCTCCTGCAGAGTTGCCGACGGGCAAAGTTTACATCCTTGAAGGCCAAGGATGCTTATCTTCAAAAGTACTTGAAGATCTTTTCTAGCTGAAGCTGGAATCGCCGACGGGCAAGGTTTATATCCTTGAAGGCCAAGGATGCTTATCTTCAGAAGAACTTGAAGATTCTCCAGCGGATCTGGAGTGGCCAGGGGCCAGGGTTTCATCTATCTTCAGAAGAACTTGAAGATTCTCCAGCGGATCTGGAGTGGCCAGGGGCCAGGGTTTCATCTATCTTCAGAAGAACTTGAAGATTCTCCAGCGGATCTGGAGTGGCCAGGGGCCAGGGTTTCATCTATCTTCAGAAGAACTTGAAGATTCTCCAGCGGATCTGGAGTGGCCAGGGGCCAGGGTTTCATCTATCCTTGAAGGCCAAGGATTCCATCTTCAAAAGTACTTGAAGATCTTTTCTAGCTGAAGCTGGAAGTGGCCAGGGGCCAGGGTTTCATATATCTTTGATGTTGAAGTTCTACGGTGAACTCAGTATGCAGTAGTATTTGGATGTTCGTTATGGTTCTGAGGGATAACCCCAGATCAGAGTGTGCTTGGTTAAGTCTCTCATTCCCAGCGGAGTAGTTTCAAATACGCAAGTGTACCATTTGTTTCATTTACCAGGGGTGAGCCCCAGGTCAGAGTTGTTCAGTGTTGTATTTAGTTCTCCAGCGGCGATGCAGGGTATTTTGATTGTCCGACGACGATGTCAGATTTAGTTCTCCAGCGGCGATGCGGGGTATTTTGATTGTCCGCCAGCGATGTCAGATTTAGTTCTCCAGCGGCGATGCGGGGTATTTTGATTGTCCGACGGCGATGTCAGATTTAGTTCTCCAGCGGCGATGCGGGGTATTTTGATTGTCCGACGGCGATGTCAGATTTAGTTCTCCAGCGGTGATGTTGGGTACTTTGATTGTCCGACGGCGATGTCAGATTTAGTTCTCCAGCGGTGATGTTGGGTATTTTGATTGTCCGACGGCGATGTCAGATTTAGTTCTCCAGCGCTGATGTTGGGTACTTTGATTGTCCGACGGCGATGTCAGATTTAGTTCTCCAGCGGTGATGTTGGGTATTTTGATTGTCCGACGGCGATGTCAGATTTAGTTCTCCAGCGGCGATGCGGGGTATTTTGATTGTCCGACGGTGATGTCAGATTTAGTTCTCCAGCGGCGATGCGGGGTATTTTGATTGTCCGACGGTGATGTCAGATTTAGTTCTCCAGCGGCGATGCGGGGTATTTTGATTGTCCGACGGCGATGTCAGATTTAGTTCTCCAGCGGCGATGCGGGGGTATTTTGATTGTCCGACGGCGATGTCAGATTTAGTTCTCCAGCGACGATGCGGGGTATTTTGATTGTCCGACGGTGATGTCAGATTTAGTTCTCCAGCGGCGATGCGGGGTATTTTGATTGTTCGACGGCGATGTCAGATTTAGTTCTCCGGCGGCGATGTTGGATGTTTGTTTCCCCGAGTTATGGTTGTTTATGACGGCGATGTCAGGTGATTTGGTGTTCCAGCGGCGATGTTGGGTGTTCCTCAGAATTTTGTCTGCTTCTGACGGTGATGTCAGGTGGTTTAGTCTTCCAGCGGTGATGTTGGGTGTTTTGGTTGTCGGACGACAATATCGGAAGAATTTAATGTGGATAACTGACGGCGATGTTAGATCAGTATTTCTCCAACTAGTTTCCGTGCAGCTAGTATTGCAGTGTTCGAAGGTTTGTCCCCCGCAGAGTATCGTGTGCTCGTGCAGTTGGCAAATTTTCGGGTTTATCGGTATTCAACCGTCTCGCACCTTGATTGGCTGAGAGCCGTTCGCTTCTCACCCAGTCAAGGTCAAGCCGTTTGAATAGGGGCAGCTGTTGCACCCCAAAATTTGACCAACATTTATTTATCCATCAAGTGTTTGAAGGTTGATGCCTTTGTCAGAAAGTTCAAGAGATCCTCAGAGGAATTGGTTGAAACCAAGGTTGCGTGCCTCATAACTTGAGAGTTGTGGGAGCTCCTCAGATGATTCTGAGACTATGAGGATAGACTTGAAGCTTTGAGAAAGTTTATGAGATGTCTTGAAAGCCATCACGAAGCCCAGAGAGGTCATTATGCAAGAATTCAGAAGATTCAACCATGAATGGTAGAATTAGGGTTTTGATTGGGTCAACCCTAGGTCAACTGATGATTTGGAGAAGGTTGAGACCTAATCCAAGAGCCATGAGATCATGGAGTGATGTATTGAGATACTATAATGATGATTCCTAGACCAACTCATCATGATTGAAGAGTTTGAGAAGTTTTAAGCTAGGGTTTCTAAGGATTGACAGTGTAAAATCCCCTAGTTTGATCCCTATCTTCCAGGCAGTTTTAGCTCAAGATGTGATTGTCATCTCATATTCCCCACAACATGAATGTTGTAGAGCTTGTTCTTAGCTTTGATTTGAGTGGTAGAAGTCCTTGATAGGATTTGCAGAGCTCAAGTTATGGTTTTGACAAATTACAGGTCATCTGAGGTATGTGAATCTGGGTCCTTGAAAGTTACCCAACTTGCAGACAACTTTTTCCCTAGTAGGATGATTCCTATGATCTCTTGGTCAACATGAATGTTGAAGAGCATCTTCTTAGCTTTCTAGAGAGTACTAGAAGTCCTTGATAGGATTTGTAGAACTCAACTTATGACTTTGGCAAGCAAAGGGCATTTTGGTCATTTGGCAGTTATAGGTCATTTCAAGCATATGGCCATATCTCCTACTTCCAAGCTTCAAATGGAAAAACCTTCAGCATTAAAGTTGCTTAGAATGATGTTTTAAGGCTAGTAGGGTGGTCATGAGATGTTGGAAAGGCTCATAAAAAAAGTGATAAAAATAGCCTAAAAATGGGACATAAGTTAATTCAAGTGAAATGGAAAATCCTAAAATCCAAGCTATAAACCCTAACCATGGCATATGATAGGTCATTTTGACTCCAAAGGATATTTTAAGAACAATGGTTCAGCCACAATTTTGATTTGGGGCTTAAATTTTGGAGTTGCTTTGTAAAAGTCTTACTTGCATAATGGGGTACCTAGCCAAATCAAAGAAAAGCTTAATAAACAAGGTGTTTAAGCATTGTATATTGTCCAAAATACCAATTAAGGAGAAAATGAAGATAATTACTCAAGTTATGGGGTTTTTGTCATGATATCTCATGTGGTGGGAAGTGAAATGCAAATACCATATCCTAGAAACTTCAAGTCCTTTCTAGATGATTCTAAGAGGTTCTAGATCTTTCTAAACATCTCTATATATTGATTACAAAGCCCATTGGTGAAAGGTTGGGGATTTTTGATGTTCATGGTGGTAGAAAAAAGAGTTTGAACCAAAACTTTCCATTTTGCAAATTGTATTGAAACTCCATTTTTCTCTTCATTACCCTTCCATTTTCTTCCACAAATCATCTCCATAAACCTCCTTGAACATGTTCATGCTGGAGTGAGCCACCATTGTTGAAAAATTGGAGCTTTCCAAGTGAAGTTGCAAGAGAGCAAAAGGGATTGAATCTAAAGATACAAGCCATTTCCATCAAATCTTGTGCAAGAAGAGTATTATTCATCACCTAGGGACCATTTGTGAAGATCTACAAGGATTGATTCGAAGCCTTTCAACATCCACAATTGCAAGAGTCAAGGTATGCAAAACTGTTCTTACCTCTCACTTTAGGCATGGCTAGGATTAGTTCTTGTTGGAAAACCATTAGTGACCATTAGGTGATTAATCATGAGAAGTTATAGAGCCATTGGTGAAGATTGAAAATTGGACACGATTCTTTAATGGTCAAGAACTCATTGGATAGAGAGTATTATTTCGTGTGCTATAGCTTAGGATGATGAGCATAACATGGAGGTCATTTATATACAAAGATTGTTGAGTTTTATGATGGTCGAAAATTGAAGAAAGTTTGGATCCATGGAGTTGTGTGGTTCGGTTTGCATGGTGTAGTTAGTTTCACCGAAATCCAAAGGCATGGTTGTATTCTACATAAAATTCTAGACAAATTTGGTTCTTGAATCGTGTTAAATGGTGGAGTATTGAGAGAGAACAAGGAGGATAAAGTTCCATGCATGGGAAGTTTCTTTCATGGAGTTTCTAAACCCTAGCATCCAAAGGAGGAAGATGATATATGCACCGCACGATTTCGCCAAGACTTGTTGACCGGGAGGCCGATCGGATGGCCAGGATTCATTCACGAAAATGGATTAATGAATCAGCAATGGGCTTAGCACGAATTGCTCTCCCCACCCCCCATTTCCAAGCCCATCATGATATCAATTGGATATTACTACTTCTTGCACCCCATGCATTAATTCCATATTCTTTTCTTCTCCAAATTTCTTTAAACTTCCAAAATTCATAACAAATTGAAAAATCATTATTTTTTAATGAAACTTTTTTTCCCAATTTTCATTTTCTGTCTAAAAAATATAAAAACATAAAATAGCCATTTTATTTCATTTTTATATTTTTTGCACATTTATACTTTTAATTGCTTTTTAATTCTTTTAGTTGGTATGCTAATTTGTAGGATTTAATTAGGATAGTTCCCTTAGGATTTTGAGTTCAATTTTTTTAGGATAATTATATGAATGGTTTAGGTCCCCCCTGATTTAATTTCATAATTTTGTGACAATTTTTAGGATAGTTTTAATTAGGTAGTTCTAAGTAGTGTAGAATTTGATTAAAACTTTAGCATAGGATCATAACAATTTTAGATTTAGGTCTTGTAGGGCAATTTAGTCTATGGGGAATATATGGGACTTAAGGGTAGTTATGTAGGGTCCCCTAGCATTTATATTAGGAATTAATAGAATAATATACTATTTTTAGTTGATTTTTGAATTGAATGATTGTTTGTGTGGCCTTTAGGGCAAGTTTTGTTAGTTTGCTTTGCTTTGGAGTTTTCCTTTGGTTTGAGGAGCTTGGCATCTCATTGTGGAGCTTAGTGGAGCATACTAGAAGATTGGAAGAGGCATGGAGGAGCTTGAGGAGCTTGTTCTTCTTTTCTTTTTGCTGTTTTAGGGTTAGGATTAGGAAAAGCTTAGATATAGATAATTTCTTTCTTAAACATGGATAGTATTCTTCACATCCATTCCTCCCTATGATTCAAAGTCCTTCTAGGGTATACACCTCTCTCCTTTGGAGGGATTAGTGTTATACCCAGGAGGTAGAACTTTTGAGGGAACCCTTCACTTGATGTTGAACCCTTATAGGTCACCTTTGGTGATCAAATAAGCAGTTCAATATCCCCCAGCTTATTCAATAGATGATTCTCTCTGATTTGATTTGTCTTGAGAGCTGTCAGAGCCTGAGCATGAAGAGGAAGACTTCATTGAAGATTGTCGAAGAGGATGAATCCTTGAAGACTGCCAGTCCAACTGAAGCTTGAAGAGCATGAATATCAAGTTGATACTTGAAGATCCCTGAAGATGGTGAAGCCTGAAGGTGGAGCTGATCAAAGAAGCTGAAGCTTAAGGGAGAAGATGAGTTGATACTCATGTTGTAGGGTTGATACCTGGAGAGCCATTGATATCTGAAGTCTGAAGACTGAGGTGCTGCTGGAGGAGCTGAGGCTTTCTTCTGTTTTTCTTTTCTGTATTGTGTGTTTTGCTTGATTTGTCTGTTGCATTAGATTAAGTCCATCTAGAATAGGTAGAATCTAGGAGCATGATTGCATTAGAGGTTGAGCTGCTCCATCTGCTTGTATTGTTATTGCGTGGCTTTGCTTGCGGGTATTCGGTAGAGCCCAGCTCCCTTGCCCATGTGGTTTGTTTGCCTGATGGCATTTCATTTCTTTTATCTGTATGATTGCAGTTTACTGTTTATTGCTTGATAGCATGTTATTTATTTTTCAGTATGATTACTGTTATTTCATGACTGGCTTGAGGGCGAGACGAGCTTGTGGAGGCTGAAGCCCCACACACATTTCCTCCCTCACTTGCATTGCATGCATTTTACTGTTAAGCTGATGCTTTGTCTGTTTCGGTGTATCATTGACATGATCCCTTAGGACTCTCATTTCCTTTGATAAGGATTTGATGATAGACTTTTAGGTTGAAACCTATGCATGACAACATCTAGGAGTTCCCTGTTCAAACCTCAACCATAGGATGAATCCATGGCATGATAACAGTAGGACTTGATAGTCTCCCTCCTAGTTGGGCCTGTTCTCTTCTCATCTCAAAACAGTTTAAGATACAGTAATCATGAATGATTTCTTTCGTATGTTACGAGCCTTAAGCTATCTGAGAAAGGATTGTGGGAGAGTTTCTTTTCCATAGTCTGGATGCTTAGTATGGTACCCTTTGGGTGACATGCGACGCATTCACTCTCAGGTCATAGTCTCTAGTGCGGTTGAAATCGCAAACACAATAAAAGACACTTCTTTCGTAAACAGGAAATAAACCGTAGTTTCCCGAACTACGTGAGCTCTGATCTCTCATGCCTGTTGAGAGTACGTAGGCACAAGATGGCGAAGTCTTGGCGAGCTACCTTCCCCCATAACCCTTCGTAGGCCGAACTACGTTGACTATGATTTCTCATTCTCTGATGAGAATACGTAGGCATAAAGTGCGACGCTTTGCCGAGTCATTTTTCTTTTCTTTTTCAGCCAGCCTTGATAGGTAGATAGATTATAACCAACCCATCCAAGTAAACAAACAAGCGAGGATCCCGTCGAGTACGATGGACGTGAGGGGTGCTAATACCTTCCCCTTTCGTAACCGACTCCCGAACCCAGACAATGGTTGCGACGACCTTGTCTTACCCTTTTTCGTCAGGTTTTTCCGATCGTTTCCTTTCCCGCTCTGAGGGATAAATAACGAAAGGTGGCGACTCTTCTGTCATGCCGGCACCTTATTTTCGCGCAAGCGACAGCTGGCGACTCTGCTGGGGACTTGATAGATTCCTAGGGATCCAACGTCCCGAAAGCGAGTCAGTTTGGGGATCCAACGGTTCCCTGTGCGAGTCAATCCTACCGTTTGTGTGTTTACTTGTTGGGTTGTGTTTATTTATCGCATTTTACTTCTCGCACTTTATTTCCCGCATTTTTATTTCCAGTTCGATATGATTATCTATGCTGTTGTGGGATGGGAGCTCTGATGTGTGAGAAGCCAGACCCAGGCTTGAGTTCACTATAGACTTAGAGTGGAAATTAGTGGGCGCGTGCTTGCTTTGCAGGCACTAGTGTCTCATGAAATCCACACTCAGACGAGGTTCATCCGGTTAGCTTCACTTTCAACCCTTTGGGTTGAGACGGTTGCTGGTTTGGTGGATTGTCGACTCTGGGGACCGATCATTTGTGATTCAGCTAAGTGAGGCCTCTTCGCGAGCTGGTGATGCCACACCTTCTGGGTATCGTATCACCCCTCTTGAAAGTCTGTGACGCTGATGAACGCATAGGATGTCGTACCTTGAGTCAGTTTAGGTCCATACCTGTGAGTGGGATTGGGTTTATTGCAGGAAACTTAGACCTTCAGACTACCTGGTTTTCTTGACAGTGAATCAGTTATGTTGGTACCAGGGTTTCTCAGTTGCAGATTTGTCTGTTCTTGATAGAGCAGGTTTTGATCGGAGTATTGTCATCAGTTGTTTGTTCTGGATAGAGCAGATTTTTGGGGTCTGAAGATCTCATCAGCAGATGTTGTTTGTTCTTGATAGAGCAGATTTTGAGTGAGGTCTGAAGATCTCATCAGCAGCTGTATGTTTGTTCTTGATAGGGCAGATTTTTGATTTGGGGTCTGAAGACTTCATCAGCAGATATTTCTTGATCATACATCCGGGGTCCTTATTATCAGACATTTGTTCTCGACAGAGCAGAATTTTGATCCTATGTATATCGTCCTATCAGATGGTTATTCTTAGCAGATCAGATCAGTGGTCTTACACCGGGGTTTTCTTCTCATCAATGATTGTTGATACCGAATCTCCACAACAGCAGTTACCTGGATATATTATTACATGACTGCATTTTGCATTATTTTGCATATTCATGTTTGCATTCCATTAGCATGTGTATGTGCTGCAGGCGCATTTCGTACCCTGATTCTGGTGACCCGAGCAATATGAGATATTTTCTTCCATGAATGGATCCAGTCTTATCACTGCATTGACACTATGTTGGCCCGTTGACACCAGAATTAGGGGTGATCTCCTAAACGTACAAACACCCATGGCATTAGCATAATTCATCTTGCATGACGGAAGTCGGGGCTTGTCTTCTAACCCTTGTGTTTGCTGGTTTGATTCAGAATCGAGCAACTCAGACTAATGGAGCAGGTACAAGCTGAGTTGGGGAAAATCCAAAGCCAGTTGGGGCAGGTCATGAATGACATACAGGCCGTGCGCCTGGACCAGCAAGTACTCAGAGAAGAGAATCAGCAGCTGCAGAATCAGTTGAGCTTTCTCATGGGAGTGGTGAGAAGTATGCTAAAAAAGGAGAGTGATCGAGCATCCAAGGTGGAGACCGAAGTGCTTCCTCCATTGCCGTCAGTGCCACCTGTGCTGAAGCCAAGTGGACCTCATGGACCCTCTACACAGCATGAAGCTCGAGGCATGTCTCGTCAGCAGCCGCGCCAGGCATCTCAGAATAACCCTGAAGGTCATAATCAAAAGAAGAAGCTACTTGATAGAGCTGTGGACCCAATACCTGTGAGTTATGCCCAGTTGTTGCCATTGTTGGTTCAGAACCGTGTTCTCAAGCTTCGGACTTTAGATCCACCGGATGACGTGTCATTAGACGTTGATCTCAGCACACATTGTGATTTCCACTCAGGAGCACCGGGGCACCATGTTGAAACATGTAAGGCTCTCAAGAATAAGATTCAAGACCTTATTGACTCAAGGACAATTAGGCTTGTGTCGGGCGGCATGAGAGCATCGGGAAAGTTTATCCCGTACCCCGCAGGAGAGGTGAATGATTCCACTCCTTTGCCTGAAGCTGAGAAAGATCTTGAATATGTCCCGCGACTTTTGGTGACTGAATCGCCTCGCTCGCAGTTTCTACCTGGATCAAGTTCAAGGACACAAGCGCCTAAACAAGGGACTGTTGCATTAGATTAAGTCCATCTAGAATAGGTAGAATCTAGGAGCATGATTGCATTAGAGGTTGAGCTGCTCCATCTGCTTGTATTGTTATTGCGTGGCTTTGCTTGCGGGTATTCGGTAGAGCCCAGCTCCCTTGCCCATGTGGTTTGTTTGCCTGATGGCATTTCATTTCTTTTATCTGTATGATTGCAGTTTACTGTTTATTGCTTGATAGCATGTTATTTATTTTTCAGTATGATTACTGTTATTTCATGACTGGCTTGAGGGCGAGACGAGCTTGTGGAGGCTGAAGCCCCACACACATTTCCTCCCTCACTTGCATTGCATGCATTTTACTGTTAAGCTGATGCTTTGTCTGTTTCGGTGTATCATTGACATGATCCCTTAGGACTCTCATTTCCTTTGATAAGGATTTGATGATAGACTTTTAGGTTGAAACCTATGCATGACAACATCTAGGAGTTCCCTGTTCAAACCTCAACCATAGGATGAATCCATGGCATGATAACAGTAGGACTTGATAGTCTCCCTCCTAGTTGGGCCTGTTCTCTTCTCATCTCAAAACAGTTTAAGATACAGTAATCATGAATGATTTCTTTCGTACGTTACGAGCCTTAAGCTATCTGAGAAAGGATTGTGGGAGAGTTTCTTTTCCATAGTCTGGATGCTTAGTATGGTACCCTTTGGGTGACATGCGACGCATTCACTCTCAGGTCATAGTCTCTAGTGCGGTTGAAATCGCAAACACAATAAAAGACACTTCTTTCGTAAACAGGAAATAAACCGTAGTTTCCCGAACTACGTGAGCTCTGATCTCTCATGCCTGTTGAGAGTACGTAGGCACAAGATGGCGAAGTCTTGGCGAGCTACCTTCCCCCATAACCCTTCGTAGGCCGAACTACGTTGACTATGATTTCTCATTCTCTGATGAGAATACGTAGGCATAAAGTGCGACGCTTTGCCGAGTCATTTTTGTTTTCTTTTTCAGCCAGCCTTGATAGGTAGATAGATTATAACCAACCCGTCTAAGTAAAAAAACAAGCGAGGATCCCGTCGAGTACGACGGACGTGAGGGGTGCTAATACCTTCCCCTTGCGTAACCGACTCCCAAACCCAGACAATGGTTGCGACGACCTTGTCTTACCCTTTTTCGTCAGGTTTTTCTGATCGTTTCCTTTCCCGCTCTGAGGGATAAATAACGAAAGGTGGCGACTCTTTTGTCATGCCGACACCTTATTTTCGCGCAAGCGACAACGAGCTCCTTTGGTTCGTTCTTCGGCGTCGGGGTTGGAGTTGCCTTCTTAGTTGCTGGAGCGATGGTGTCCAAACCTTTCAGCGCGGCCTCGAAGCACCTCCGGGCGGCCTCGATGTCCCCGTTCAGGGTCACCATGACCCCCCGCTTTGTGTAGTACTTCATCATTAGGTGGACGATGGAAGACACTGCGGTGAGTTCTGCTATCGTCGTTCTGCCCAGGATACAGTTGTAGAGGGACGGGCACTCGATGACTAAGAAACGGATGCTGATCTCCCTGGCCGTTTCCTCTTCCCCGAAAGTGACTTTCAACTCCACGTACCCCCAAGGTCTCGTCGTCGTCCCGTTGAATCCCTGAAGGTCGGAGCCTACGTAAGGGGACAAGTTGGATTCGTCGAGTTGGAGGGTCGTCAAGAGGTGGGTGTACATGATGTCCACCGAGCTGCCTCCGTCAACGAGGATGCGTCTGACGTCGAAGTTCGCCATCCGCGCCCGTATCAGCAGGGGGATGTTGGAGTTGGGGGAGCCCTTGGGGAGTTCCTCGAGGTAGAATGTGATCGGGTTGGATCGACCGTGAAATCTTTCGAGCGTGCTCATCTTACCGGAGTTGCTTGTGATAAGCTTGTCGAATTTTCTTTTCACCAATCCTATGGACAGGTTCCTTGTGGCGCCGCCCGAGATGACCATGGCTCTAGCAAAGTATTCCCACCGGCTGGTTGGCCGTACCAGCTCGCCGGGTAGGTCAGGACCGTCGGGGAGGCCGAACTCTCTGTCTGCGAACCAGTCCTCGGGGCGGATGACGCACAGTGCGACCTGGAGTCCGTTGTCGCCGTCGGAAGAGGGGAGCTCTTCGACGTTCTTGGCCTCGGGGGCTTCTTGCCTTGGGGCCTCACCCCCCGGGTGTACCTCTTTAGATGGACATCCTTAATCAGGATTTCGATCGCGTCCTTGAGACGGATGCAGTCTTCCGTCACGTGCCCGTGGCTCCTGTGGAATCGGCAGTATTTCGACTTGTCCACATTGGGTTTGGGGGCGTCGGCCTGGGGAAGCGGACACCTCCCTGGGCAAATTCGGTTTTGGTGCACTCGGCCAGTATGCGCTCGCGGGAAGCAACTAAGGCCGTGTATTCCGTGAATCGGCCGGCGGAGCCGCGCTGTTCGCAGCGGAGATCTTCCCGACGGCGGTCACCTCCCCACCGCTGGCTTGAGGCTCCGTCATCTTGGTGCCCGCGGGGGCGCTCCCTGTCTCGGGTGTCTCGAGCGAAGTTGGATGCTTGGGTTTCCTTGAACTGGATATAATGCGCGGCTCTGTCGAGGAAATCCTGCAGGGAAGCTGGTCGGTGTATGCCCACGGCCTCGTAGAACTTGGAGTCGCGGTGTAGACTCTGCTCCATTAGGTAACGTTTCATCTCGTCTGACGCTGTTACCTGCACTGCTTCCCGTGTGAATCTTTCAATGTACTTTCGGAGAGGCTCGTCGGGGGCTTGGATTATCGCGCCGAGGGCGGCTTCTGCCTTCGGGTGGCGTCGGGACGCTATGAAGTGTTTTGAAAACAGGTCCTTCAGGATCCTCCACAACGTAATCGATTTGGGCTCCAGAATTTTGTACCATGTCATGGCGCCTTTCCTTAGGGTCGTCGGGAATAGCCTGCACTTGCTAGCTCCTCGAACGTTTCGGTAATCGAGCATGGCCTCAATGTCTTCTAGGTGATCGTCCGGGTCGGAGGTACCGTCGTACGTCGAGAGCGTCGGGGGCTTCTCCATCCCGTGGGGGATGGGGCGGCCATGATTTCCCGGGACAAGGGATTCCTGTAGTCATCTTCGTCGCTGAGAGCGGGTGACCGAGGAGGAGATGGTCCGTTTAGTATAGGCACCTGGTTTCGGGTCCTCGGCCTTCTGACCGGGGGTTCGACGCGCGGAGGCCTTGTCGGGATTGTTGTCGTGTTCTGCCACCTCCCGCGAACTTGTCTTGTCGGGGATCTGGTGCGCTCCCGCACTACTTCCGTTCGGGGCCTCTCCAGCTGAGGTCGTCGATTTCTAGGTTGAGGCGATGGACTCCTCGAGCCCCCATTCTGGTCTTCCCGCAGAGGGGACCTTGGGGGGATCTCCCGCTCCAGCGCTCCAATTTGTGCGTTCTACTGAAACAATAGCTGTTTCGTCTGGTTGATGGTCGCGAAGAGGGCGGCCACCGTCGGGTCCGCTCCTGCCGAAACGGGAACGGGTTGGAACGCCGCTGGGCTCTGCGGCCGGTGGTCAGCCTGGCGTGTCGGTTCTGCGGACGACGGAGAGGCAGTCTGGCCGTCTCTCTCGTCGGTCTCCGCTGGGCATGACGTCTCCGTTTGCTTGCCGCTGTTTGCACGGTATCACCGTGGTGTTTGCATGGTATCGTCGTGCACGGTATCGCCGTGGTGTGGGCTAGCCATGATCGTGGAGTGTTGGTGAAACTTTGGTTCTCTGCTCGGAGTAACGGGGAAGTTTCCATTCCCACAGACGGTGCCACTGATCTGACCTGATCAGAAGGGGATCACTGGCCGGCCTCACGCTGTTGAACTGCCACCTGTTCACCGGTGATGAGGAGGAGAAGGGGGGTGTACTTGCAAGATACTCTGATGCCAAAGTAAGGAATTAGGCAGAGTGAGGGCAAAGTACAGAAAGGGCAAGATGTGAATTACCTGACCCTCTTGTGAAAGAGGGTATTTATAAAGAGACCCCAGCGCTGGGCCAACGGTCACTTGTGTTGGGCTGGATTGCCAGGCCCAACCCAGGTGACTGCTAGGGCTTACGTGGCGTAGTGAAGACCAGAACATACTCTTCGCCCTAGTCCAATTGTCCCTTGATCTCCGGAAAGTGGGTTTGACCTGCTCTTTCGGAGGTGGGCAGTTGGTTGGTGACGTGTCCCCGCGGAGGGGAGCACGTGGAGAACGTGTGAAGAACACGCTGTCCTACCCGACAGGAGGGCGAGTTCTGCCCGCGCGGGGGTGGCGGGTGGGGGGGGGGGGGGGTGGGGGGGTGGGGGGCAGGTCTTGTCCTTGGAGGGTAGAGTTCGTCGAGCGGGGAGTCTCCAGCCCGACGTAGTTGGGGTAGACCTTCCTCGCAGGGAGGCCTTTTTGGCTCGTCGGGGACCTCGTGCCCGACGCGGTACTCGGACTGGATAGGACCTGGTGGAACATTATTGGGCTGGGCCCGCGTGGTCAGCCTGGGGCCCAGGCTAGAACAATAATGTTATTTTTATGGTTCAATATATTTTTAGTGTTTTTGTTGATTTGATCTCTAAAAATATTGAAAATATTGGTGCTGGTTTTGAAATATTTGGAGCAACTGTAAATGGTTTACGTCGTCGCAGGTTGATGAAGAAGCACATCAATTATTTTATTATTGCATGTAACTTCCTTGCCTATTAACCTTGATAAATAAAGGATATATGATTTCTACATTTTATATGCATTTTCTGTGCATTTTCTATACATTTTCTATGCATTTTCTATGCAACATGTATACTTGCAAGTGCCTTCTACTTTGTTATTATTAGAATGGAAAGGTTTATCTTTTTTGCTCCATGTTTTGTTGATTGGATGTTAAACTATAAGCAATGTGCCATGTTCAGTAGGGCTTCAATGAGGCATGATTTAACAAAAATAGGGCTTCAGTAGGGCATGATTTAACAAAAATCTGCAATGTGTAAGTAATATTAATATTACAATGATGGCTTCTGATTTAATTTCCCTTTTACTTACATCAAATGGAAAGAAATTAGCTACTGTGAGGGCTTCAGTGAGGCATGATTTAACAAAAATAGGGCTTCAGTGGGCCATGATTTAACAAAAATCTGCAATGTGTAAGTAATATTAATATTATAATGATGACTTCTGATTTAATTTCTCTTTTACTTACATCAGATGGAAAGAAATTAGCTACTGCAACAGCACAATTGAAGATTTTTAACTGTTGTAATAAAGAATTTGGAAAACTCTATGGTCATCCTATAAGTTTCATGTGTTTTTGCTTTTTATATTTTGTGGCCATACCTCATTATTTCTCTATTTACTAATTGCTTTTAATTTAATTATCAAGAATCTGTCTGGTGTATGATCTTCACCTAAGATGGCAAGTATATTATTTCAACTCCCACTGCTGCAAGATATGTTGCTATTTGGAAATTAGATGTTGCTAAAAAGTAGTCAGTCAGTTGCGTTCTTTCTTGATAGCAGGTGCATTGATAAAGGAGAATATGTTGAGGTTGGTGTTTGTTATCATGGTCTTTCCATGGTATATTTTGTGTGATATCATGAAATTTTGCTTTATTATTTGTTATTATTAATATTGTATTGCTTTAGATACTATAATTTGTAATGACTTTGCTATTGCTATAGTTGACGTGAGCATTTGCAAGTCTGTTTCTGTCGTGAATCGGATACCTTGAAACAAAGTATAAACGGTTTCTTTATAGACAAGAAACATACAAGGGTTAGGGTTAACAAAGAAAACAAGGTAAAACAACAAGGAACAACAATGATTGGTTATAAACTGTTATTCTTTCCTTACTCTTAGAACAAGATTACAAGTATACAAGAACAACAAAATAACCTCTCTCTCTTGAAATTAGGATTTTATCTTCCTATTTTCCTTATCCCAAGATTGAGAAACTAGCATCCTATTTATAAGAAAAATGACATACTAACCTAATGGGCTTTTTAACAATTACCCATTACAAGCTAACTTAGGGTACAAGCTAACTTAAACACTTGGGCTTACAAGCAAGGCCCAACTCAATATGCTAACAACCTAGCAATATTGACTAATGCATGTTAGAACAAACTTCGACTACAACACGCATTATCTTCGACAACAACATGCGAACAGACTTCGACCTCATGCTTAATTCCTGTCGAACCAGAAGCTACCCTTTGACCATACTAGTGTTCGATCCAATATCTCAAAAATCTCCACCTTGGATCTAACTCTATAACATCAAGGAACTAGCTTTTTCATGCAGCTTTATCAACTGCATACAGTGGAAAAACTTGCAATTGGGCAACGTCTTGGTGATCATATCAACAACATTATGATCTGTCGAAACCTTCAGCACTTGGACTTCTCCACGCTCGATTACCCCTCTGACAAAATGCAGCCTCACATTAATGTGCTTGGTTCGCTCATGATAGGCTGAGTTCTTTGACAGGTGTATTGCACTTTGACTATCACATTTAATAGTGATAACTCGACCTTGAAGTTTTAGCTTCTTTGCAAAACCTTCAAGCCACAATGCTTCCTTCACAGCTTTAGTTAGGGCAATATATTCCACTTCAGTGGTTGATAAGGCAATGGCCTTCTAAAGTGTTGCTTTCCAACTGATTGTTGTCCCAAACATAGTGAACACATATCTAGAAATAGATTTTCTAGAATCCATACAACCTGTATAATCAGAGCCGACATATCATTCGATTGCTGCTTTACTATCTTCGCCCAAGGCTCCACCATAAATTAGGACTCTATTCAGAGATCCATTTATGTACCTTATAATCCACTTCAATGCTTGCTAGTGAGTCTTTCCAAGATTCTCCATGTACCTGCTTACAAGACTTACCGCATATGCTATGTCAGGTCTAGTACAGACCATAGCTTACATCAAAGAATCTACTATGTTAGCATATGGAATGCTATTCATACAAGTTCTTTCAACATCAATGTTGGGACACTGATCTATACTCAACTTGAATTGAGGGTTTGTCGGAGTCACAACAGGCTTTGAATTCGACATACCATACTTTTCTAGAATCTTTTGTAGGTATGCCTCTTGAGATAAGCATAATCTCGACTATTTTCTATCTTTTTGAATGTCAATCCCAAGAATCCTGGATGCAGATCCCAGATCCTTCATGTCGAACTCCTTATTGAGTTCGGCCTTCACCCTCATTACCTCTTCGATATTGTTGCTTACTATTAGAATGTCATCCACATAGAGCAACAAAATAACAAATGAATTACCCGATCAAAATCTGAAGTAAACACAGTTGTCGAACTGATTTCTAATGAAACTTATGCGTGCCATGAACTTGTCAAATCTCCTATTCCACTGTCGAGGAGATTGTTTCAGTCCATATGAGGATCTATTCATCTTGAACATATAATCTTCCTTCCCTTTTTCGACATACCCTTCAGGTTGCCTCATCAGGATTGTTTCATCTAAGTCACCATACAAGAACGTAGTCTTCATGTCCATCTGTTCCAGTTCAAGATTGAATTGTGCCATTATGGCAAGCAACATTCGAATGGATATGTGCTTCACAATAGGATAGAAAACATCATTAAAGTCGATACCTTCTTTCTGAGTGAACCCCCTAGAAACTAATCTTGCCTTGTATCTCTTCGACGCCACTCCTTCGATTCCTTCCTTAACTTTGAAAATCCATTTACAGCTGACTAACTTGACTCCAGCAGGTTTCTTGATCGGTTCCCAGGTATTGTTATCATGAAGAGATTTCATCTTATCATCCATGGCCTTCAGCCATTCAGTCTTCTTTCGACTCCTCATAACTTCCTTATAGTCTCAAGGTTCTTCGTCTAGAACCTCACTTGTAGAGATTAAGGCATAAGCTATAAAATCTACATACACAAGTCTCTGAGGTGGCTTGATGGCTCTCCTCAATCTGTCTCTTGGTAACAGGTAGTCATTATTAGTCTCCTCATCTTCGATAACATCTTCTGCTTCTTCTTCTACTTCATCTGAGGTACACAATTTAGCATCAACATACTCCACCTCAACATGAATCTCTCTTTGTTCCAGCTCTTCGTCAGCATCATTAGTTTTCTTGGAAGCCATCTCTGCTTCATTAAAAACTACATCTCGACTGGTGACATACCTCCTATGACCTGGCTCTAGGCATGATAGCCTATAATCCTTGACTCCTTCAGGGTATCCCATGAACATGCATTTTAGAGTTGTAGGTTCGACCTTGTCTTGCCTAATGTGAGCATAGGCCACACAGCCAAATACTCTCAGTCTGTCGAGACTAGGTGGATGTCCCGACCAAACTTCTTCAGGTGTCTTCATTCCCAAGGCAGTCGAGGGACATCTATTTATTAGGTAAGCTGCTATCGAAACAGCCTCCGCCTAAAACACCTTCTTCAATCTAGCACTAACCAACATGCCTCTAACACTTTCAAGGATTGTTCGATTGAATCTCTCGGCTAGGTCATTTTTTTAAGGAGTACCTGCTACAGTCTTATGCCTTGCAATCCTAGACTCAACATAATAACTGTCAAAAGCTTTGTTGCAGAATTCAAGTCCATTGTCGATTCTCAACCTCTTGACCTTTCTACCAGTTTGGGTTTCGACCAGAATCTTCCAACTTTTGAAATTCTCAAAAGTTTCATCCTTCGTCTTCTGAATGAATACCTATGGCTTTCTGGAATAGTCATCAATGATGGATAGTAAATACCTTGCACCTGAGTGTGAAGGATTCCTTGCAAGCCCCTAATGATCAGCATGAATGTAATCTAGGGATCCATGTGTTCTTTGCTTGCCTTTGTTAAACTTCGCCCTACATGATTTACCAAATACACAAGATTCACAAAACTCCAACTTTTCGACTTTGTCACCTCCTAGCAGCTTATGATTCCCCAATTCGACCAGGCCTCTTTCGCTGACATGGCCCAATCTCATGTGTCATGATTTTGTCTTCGACACAAGTTTCATGGATGCAACATTTGTCGAACCACTTACAACCTCAGCCTCAAGGGTATACAAGCCTTGCTTCTTCACGCCTCTCAAGACTTCCTTCGACCCCTTCATGAATCTTAAGATACTTTTCTCTCCTTGAAAAACATATCCCTTTCTGTCGAATTCACCAAGAGAAATCAAAATTCTCTTCGAGTCAGGTACATACCTGACTTCAGTTAATAACCTTATTGACTCATCATGGATCTTGAATCTCACAGATCCAATACCTGCAATTTTGCAAGATTTGTTGTTTCCCAGCAGCACATATCCACTATCTTGATCACATAGCTCCTCAGTCCTTGAACAATTCTTTGTTTGGGGTCATGTGTCAAGTGCAACCTGAATTCATAATCCACTCTTTTCTCGAGTCGCCACTTGAAACAACAAGAACATCAGATGAGTCGAAGTCATCTTGAACAATGGATGTGTTGCCATTACCTCCATGATCTTTATGGTGTTCAGGGCACACCTTTCTTGTGTGACCCTCCTTCTTACAGTGATAACATCGAATACCAGATGCTTTATCACTCTAAGATTTCTGTTGACTTTTACCTTTCTTATTGTCGAACTTACCATTCTTTCGCAAGAATTTTCCCTTAACGGCCAAACCTTTTCCCACCGTTGAAGGTTTATGCTCCTTTCGTTCGTTCAAGTCCTTAGAATACAAGGCTGATTGAACTTCTTCAAAGTTCAGGGACTCCCTTCCATACAAGAGAGTTTCTTTGAAGTGAGCATGTGTTCTAGGCAAAGCACACAGCAGCAATAGTGCTTGATCTTCATCATCGATTTTCACATCAATATTTTCAAGATCAAGAATCAGCTTGTTGAACATATCCAACTGCTCAGCCAATACTTTGTCTTCACTCATATTGAATGAATACAAAGCTTGCTTCAGGTAGAGTCGATTCACCAGAGATTTGGTCATGTACAAACTTTCAAGTTTCACCCATAATCCCGATGTTGTAGTCTCCTTAGATACCTACCGAAGAACCTTATCACCAAGGCTCAACAATATTGCGTTGTGGGCTTTCTCAATCATGCTCGTCTTTTCTTTTACCGTTAATGCAGCGTCCATGGCTTCCTCTCCCTTCAACGCTTCTAAACAACCCTGTTGAACTAGTAGGGCTTTCATCTTCAAGCGCCACATACCGAAATCGTTCACTCCGGTGAACTTTTTGATCTCATACTTTGTTGAAGGCATCTCCTCCATGCTCACCGCACCAATTTGTTGCGAATCGGATACCTTGAAACAAAGTATAAACGATTTATTTATAGATAAGAAACACACAAGGGTTAGAGTTAACAAAGAAAACAAGGTAAAACAACAGGGAACAACAAGAATTGGTCATAAACTGCTATTCTTTCCTTACTCTTAGAACAAGATTACAATAATAACAAAATAACATCTCTCTATTGAAATTAGGATTTTATCTTCCTATTTTCCTTATCCCAAGATTGAGAAACTAGCATCCTATTTATAAGAAAAATAGCACACTAATCTAATGGGTTTTTTAACAATTACCCATTACAAGCTAACTTAGGGTACAAGCTAACTTAAACACTTGGGCTTACAAGCAAGGCCCAACCCAATATGCTAACAACCTAACAATATTGACTAATGCATGTTAGAACAAACTTCGACTATAACACGCATTATCTTCGACAACAGCATGCGAACAGACTTCGACCTCATGCTTAATTTTTGTCGAACCAGAAGCTACCATTCGACCGTACTAGAGTTCGATCTAATATCTCGCAGTTTCGTCAGCTGTCCGTTTGGAAGCATAATCTTGCATGGACTTACCTGTCAAATTGGTAAATTATCATCTTGTTCAACATTGATAACTCTTGGGTTTGTCTAGCTCCTATTTAATTTCCATTCGATTTATTTCATATCAGTATAAACATTTAGTTTAACATCAACAAGCATGAGCTCATTGAGAATATAAAGTGATGATGGTTTGAATGAAAATAATTGAGGACATGTTCTTATAACTACAATATGCTACGACTAGATTTTTAATATACATGAAATGAAAAGTTGTCACATTACTTACTCAAAGACTTACGAAGGTCTTCTTTTATAGCATCAAAGTTGTACAGTATTAGAGTTAGATTCTACTGCAAGAATCCTTCATCTTAATTTCTATGTCATTATCAATAGTGAAAATGTTTCTTGAATTTGTGTATGAGAGAGAACATATAACTGTGGCATGAAATATGAGGTTGGTCATTATAATTTATTGCTAATGTTGCATAATTTTATTAGGATTAAGTGATTGATTGAATGAAGCAGTATATAATAATGGTATCATAATTTAAAAATGATACTTATTGCCATCATAATTCAAAAATGATACTTATTTCCATCATAATTGCTATTTATTGTCATCATGAATGGTGTTAGTGAGATGAATTCATGTTAAATGGTAATTAGTAAGATCACTAACACACATATTTCTTTATGTCATCAAATATATGATCAATTTTTTTTTATGTTCTTTCTCTTGGTCTGCTATATACTATATGACTGGTTGTGAAACTGCAGCATCTAACAACAATGTACATTTTACTATATTATGTCCCATTTCTGGAATTATTATTTTGTCATTATTAGAACAAGTGGGGGATTGTTGGAAATAATAATTTATTTCCATTAAAGTTGTTCCAAAATGACAAAGTGGGTGTTATAATAAATGCTTAGTCCCACATTGGAAGAGGAGTAAAATTAAATAGCATTTATAAGGCACTTGGAACAATGTAATTTCCAAAAGAGCCAAAAAGGATAAAGTGCCACATAGTCACATGTGGTGGTGCCAAAACTTATGTCACTTGTCTCATACAAAACACCCCTCGCCGGTGTCGCCACCGGCGACACCGGCTCCGGATCCGGGGGCGTGGGCGTAGAGGCGCTAGTGGCGGCTTGTAGACGGCACTTGAGCACTTGGGCTATTCGCGGCGTTAATGAGGCGGCGCCGGTGGCGCTCTGGCCGCCCATTATCGCTCAGACTTATTCGTTGCCTAGAGTTTGATTTTGAATTTGAAATACATGACACTTGACGAAGTGGTGCATGATATTTTATGTGAACCATTGCAAATGCTCATTAGAGAGTGTGTTCATGAAGAATTGCAAACTTCTGAAAAGACACATGCATGGCTATAAATATATGCTTCATAATTCGAAATCATTCACTCCAAAATTCTGAAATCCTCTTCCATATAATTCCAACATTTTCCTTGCATTCGAAACTTCATCAGTCTTGTGCAGTTTCGAGAAAAAGGCTGACTTATCCTGGGTATTCAGGCCGTTCCAACTCTAAGACAATCTGAGAGTGTGCTTGAAATACTTTTAAGGAAAGTGATTTCGTTCACGATTCAGTCTGGATCCATTCGACATAGAAGAATTATCTAACAATATATATATATATATATATATATATATATATATATATATATATATATATATATATATATATATATATATATATATATATATATATATATATATATATATATATATATATATATATATATATATATATATATATATATATATATATATATATATATATATATATATATATATATATATATATATATATAACATTGTTAAGTAAACAAGTATCATAACAAAAGACTCCTTTAAGGCTACCAAATAAAATCAATAATTTTTTAGATCCATTTGCATAATTAATGTGTTATTCACTGATTCTTTAGTTTATTTGTGTAACGAATAAAATTTTTATCGATATGATTATGACTTGATTCGTTTTCAGGTAACTAAATGAAGCATTCATATGGACACTTAATTTTTTAAGACAACATGAGTTATTAATGAATGTTTCTGATACAATTTTTCTTTTAGTCCATATTCTTCTTTTGTATCTATTTGATATTAATTTTTCTATTTAAAGATTTTATTGTGTTTTAAAGAAATTTATTTATATTAATTTTGTTTTAGTGGATTAAATTATAGGCAATTATGTGTTTTGTATGGTGAGTAACCACTACACTGTCACTATTTTAATTTATTATGAAAATTCACATTTTATGTTCTTGCCACTGTTTTTAAATATTTTCACAACCACTAATTGTATGCAATTCGTTAGTGTAAATTTAGTTTTTATATTCAAGCACATTAAGTACTAAGAGTTCTCTATCTCTTTTAGGCTTTAACATGATTATCAAAATTCTTTTATATATCAACTATAGTTTATTTTCGGCAAAATAATCTTTTTCGTCCCTTAACTTTAGCTCGAGGTCAATTTTGGTCCCTTATCTTTAAAAAGTGGCAAGTTGGTCCTTTAACTTTTAAAATGGTGTCACGTTTATCCTTCCGTGTGTTGTCGTTAGTCAAACTTTGAAAAAATTGCCACGTTTGTCCAGGTGGAGCTGCTGACGTGGATATGAAGTGTCTTAGAGGAAGAAAAAACAATCTAACGTTTCCATTACCCACTATTACCCAGAAGAAGGCACAATACGCTTGGAGAAGTGTAATCATATCTTGGAGTCTTGGAGAATTCATTGAATCATTGAAGACGATTCAAGGTTTGCAGACGCGAAGATTCAAGACGCGAAGGATTGAGGGCGGAGGATTGAAGACGATTCAAGAGACATAATCAAAAGGTTAGTTCATTTCTCTCTGATTTAGGGTTTTCTGATAGAGGTTCAGATTTAGGGTTTATGTAAATTTGTTAGTGTAAACTTTAATTATTTACATGATATGATTAGGTATCATGGATGAATACATAACTCTCAAAATTCATCATAGTGGTGAGTTCACAGATGAAGGTCGTAGTGTATATGAGAATGGAGTAGTAGATGATTTGAGGGTAGATGTAGACAGATTGAGTTATTTTGAGCTAGTTGGTGTATTGAAAGACTTAGGTTATAGGGAGTTTGAAACAATATTTTACAAGGACCCTCAATTTGGGATGAATCCACTTGTTGATGACAATGGTGCTTTAGAAATTGCAGATCTGTATAGGGTGCACCAAAATGTTGATATTTATATTGAGCACACATTGTCTCAACCTGACTATTGTGATATTGTTGTTGATGAAGTTGATGAGGACCCTGCTGAAATTGTAGATGAGGTAGAGGAGTTACTTAGTCAACTGCATGATGAAGTTGTGGAAGTTGAACAAACCACTGTTGGGTTGGAGGAAGGTGATGTTGGAGTTGATGAAGCCACTGTTGGGTTGGAGGAAGGTGATGTTAGGGTTGATATAGCCACTGTTGGGTTGGAAGAAGGTGATGTTAGAGTTGATGAAGCCACTGCTGGGTTAGAGGAAGGGAATCCTGCAGGGGATGTTAGAGTTGATGAGGATCCTGCAGTGGATGAACATACTATTGGAGTTGAAAAAGGAAATCCTGTAGGGGAAGAAGGTAATGTTGGAGTTGAAAAAGGGAGTGCTTCAGGGGAAGAAGGTAATGTTGGAGTTGAAAAAGGGAGTGCTGCATGGGAAGAAGGTAATGTTGGAGTTGAAAAAGGGAGTGCTGCAGGGGTAGAAGGTAATGTTGGAGTTGAAAAAGGTAAAGTTGCAGTGTATAATGACTTAAGTCTATCATCTGATGATAGTGTAAATGAGGACTACAATTATGATAGTGTCGTACCTCGAAAAATACGATCCTCGCGATGGTCGCGGAAGATATTGTTCGAAACAGAGTCGCCACCGAACTTTATTCATTCCAAGGATGGAATAGGAAAATATCGATAAAACCTTTAAGGAGATAAGAACATGGTCGTCGCAACCAATATTCTAGGTTCGGGAGTCGATTACGCAGAGGGAAGGTATTAGCACCCTCTACGTCCGTTGTACTCAACGGGAACCTCTTGATCGATTCGAGAGTAAAGTTAACTATGCTTAATTGTTTTCTTCTAAGGTTTCTCCTATGGGGGGAATGGATGGTTATAGGATAGGGTGCTCGCCAAGGATTGGGGCCCTTGTGCCTACGTATCTTCACTTTTAAGAAGTGGAAAATCAGAGCATTCGTAGTTCGGGGACTACGGGAAAAAGAGGGGATTATGCTCGCCAAGATCATCGCAATCTTGTGCCTACGTATCTTACATTCAAGAGGGAATGAAGAATCAGAGCAGCCGTAGTTCGGCTAACTACGGTAAAAGGTTTGGTATGTGAACGAGTGTTTAGGTCTCATTCTAACTGCTAAACATTAGCTTGTCTGCTCGCTAGGGGAGGCTGAAGCACGAGTTTGTTATGCGCGGAAGAAGGGACTAAACAATGTTCTTTGGTAAAAGGTATGGGAACCTAAAGGTGGAAAAGAAAGAAAAGTGCTCGCTAGGATCATCGCAATCCTATGCCTACGTATTCTCAACAGATGTGAGAAATCAGAGCAGCCGTAGTTCGGCTAACTACGGTTTACTAAAAGGTTTGTGTTTGGAATAAACGAGAGTTTAGGTCGCATTCTAACTGCTAAACATTGGCTTGTCTGCTCGCTAGGGGAGGCTGAAGCACTAGTTTGTTATGCGCGGAAGAAGGGATTAAACAATGTTCTTTGGTAAAAGGTGTATTGAGTTGAACGAGAGCTTAGGTCGCATTCTAACTGCTAAACATTGGCTTGTCTGCTCGCTAGGGGAGGCTGAAGCACTAGTTTGTTATGCGCGAAAGAATGAACTAAACAATGTCCTTAACAAAAGGTGTTTTGGTTGGAAATCATACGAGGGCGAGGAATTTGTGTTTATCGCATTGGATGTTTTGGTTTGGGAAAGAGAATGGATTGTAATAGGTTTAAGGTTTCGATTGCACGGGGGAAAGAAATAGGAGTTTGGTTAGGTAATTTGATGGAGAATGACGACTATTCGATAAACGAGACGTCAGCCTCGTAATCAATTAATCGAGGCATTATTGGGATGCTAGATTCCAACGACACCTTTTTCATTCGAAAGATTCTACGAAATGTGTTTGAGAAGGTCTCAATCGCACGGGGCGAGAGAAGAAAGTTGGGTTGAATATTTTAGGGGAGAATGACGACTACTCGATAAACGAGACGCCAGTCTCGCAATCGATTAATCGGGATATCGTTGGAATGCTAGATCCCAACGATACATTTTTCATTCGAAATATGTTTGATAGACAGTTTAGACGCAAAACAGTTTGAATTGAAGGAGGTTTTGATTCAATCACGCGAGGGTGAGAAATGAGATTATGTGGATTGAAAAAATTAGGAGGAATGACGACTACTCGATAAACGAGACGTCGGCCTCGTAATTAATTAGTCGGGATATCGTGGGAATGCTAGATCCCAACGACAATCTTTTTCATCCCATTAATTATAAAATAGTGTTTGCTGGATAGTGAAAGTACTTGCCCAAATAATTAGAGGAGGTATTTTAAGAACGAAAGTTTGAGCGACACGCCATTCAAGGCGTACGCCTCAATGGTAGCCACTCTCGCATTCGAGGAATGCGCGACTCCAAGAACTCGACTCTTTCGTGATTTAATTATGAAAACGATTTGAAAATATTAGCGTACTCGGACTAGGCGCGCTAGATATTCTAGAAAATAAGATCGAAAGGGTCACAACTCGAGGTGTGCACCTCGAGAGCGGTCACTAAAAACAAAATTCAAGGAAGGCGAGATCCAAGAATTTAAATGTTTTGAAATTTACTCTAGGAAGATAGTTTGATTTAATTAATAAAAATGTTTTTAATTTTCATATATAAAATAAATCCATAAAAAGGTTTTGATAAAAACTAGTTATAATTAATTGTTTTTGAGAAAAGTTTAATATCTTAGAAAAAGATCTTGACTTAATTAATAAAGTATATTTTTTAAAAGTTTAATATTAAAAATATTTATTTAGTAATAATTTTGAAATATATTTTTTATAAAAATATTTATAGAATGTTTAAAAATATCTTTTTAGAAGTTTTAATTGAGAAAAAAAAAACGATTTGAAAACCGAAAGACGAAACAACCACAACTCGAGGGCGTACGCCTCGAGAGCGGTTGTTCAAAGACTTAAAGGATGCTAGACCCTAAGAACCCACTACTTTCATTATTAATTAAGAAAATGTTTTGATTAATCGCATTGAAAAAATATTTAATTGAATTTGAAATAAAACTAAAGGTTTGAATAACTTATTGAAATTGTTTATTATACTTAAATCACTTACCATGACCCAAAATCATCAATTTATAACAGTATAGAATTTACTAACTAAAAAAACTAAAACTATTTATTAATTCATAACAAGAGCTAATTTACTAAATTAGAACTAAGATTGTTAATTAAAAACAGCAGTCAGTTTACTAACTCAGAACCAACATTATTAATTCACAATCAGCTTGAATATTAACGACGTCACGTTGGATGTTCGACAAAGTTTTAGAACAAAAAACAACCATACAATGCCTTGAAAACAAAGAAAAATACATCGAATCTCTAGTAGCAAACAAGCCCAATCGAGTGCTGATATACAATTGAACCAAAGAGCAAGGATTCAAGGATTTACCGATGCCGTATAACCAGAGTGAGGGCTGCCACAAGATTGTTGAAGATGAGGCTGTTGCGGTACATGTATCAACACTGATATGGTTGCAGTGTCAAAGTTGTTGTTGAGAAGACGTGAATTCGTTGGCCGGACTCGTTGATGCGATGGAGTTGTATTGCTGCAAATACAGGGCAAACTACCTCCAAAACAAACAAATATAAATCTTGCACAAAAGTTACTGTCATATTAATTCACCAACATCAGCTATAAATAAAAACCAGCATTCTTCATGTACTTAATCCAAAGATTACTCATTCACCGAGTAGCGCATTCAATTGAACAAGGTCACAGCCAAAAACCAACAACATTAAAACTGAAAAGTGAAAACATCAACAATAACAATCGAATAGCAACAGCCATCAATAACTCATGAATTCACAAAGTTGTAACTGAAATCGATATGCAAACGAATAGGCACTCAAGCACAAATTAATAACAACACCCATTAGCCAACAACCACATCTTACAAAATCGGAATTGACGAAAATTAAAGGTTAAAACTGTTGCAAGTGTACTTACTAATTCAAACCAAATATTCAAACCAAATGTCATGAATGTAATGCTACTACTTTCAATCACTGGAACCGACTTAAAATGATACTCAGCACAATGGCACAATACTCTGATGAAACAGCAAATATGAAATCACTCTATTTTGGTCTCCTCACTAGCAACCAGACTAAATTAATGCACATGAAATCAAATGCATAGAAACGAAATCGAAACACAAAATTAATTACACTACTGCTTGCAACAGAACTTTCGAAGCAAAATGCTGCCGCCATGTAACAACTATACTGGATTCAAACTGTGAGGTACACCAGCAATGATTTCAATAACATTTACATGGGTGCAGGATTTTTAGCAGCCAGGAATATAATCAAAATTTCACAAAACAACAAAGGATTCAAGTTGGGAAAATGCCATAACAGTGTATTCATCACCATAAATAAGTCTAAGATAGTGTTACCCGACTGTGGTTGTTGTAATAACGAGTTCTCGTTGGAAGCATAACCGAAACTTTGTTGTAATGCTTGTATCGTTTCGTGCTACGGAGTTTGCTGTTACGACATTGGCATCGAGCTCTGCTGCAAAATCAAAATGTTGTCGGTTCCAACTGGTGCAATCCACAAAAACTAAACCTCACGAAAGCTGAAAATGTCATGCTACCGTTGCGAACCGATATTGTACTGTATCAATATTGTCGTAGTCTTCCTACTCTTCAGAAAATTACAGCGACCTCATGGTCTGGAAACTACAGCAGCAGCAGGACACGCATGGGATCGGCAACGCGAATCAAGCATATAACAACCTAGCCTCTCCAATGTCCACTGATGTCCCAAGTGAGACGTGCCCTCATGTTGGTGTCGGCGTCGTAAGTGTGCGAGAAACAGAACCAATGTTGTTGCTGAAACTGGGCTACAACTGCTGGTGCTTGTTGTGTCGTTCACTCGCCGATGTTGTCACAACTTTGTTCATTATCTTGCCCTGTAGCTGTTGAAGTTACATCTCCGAAACTTCGACCTGCAGATTGAGAAGTTTGCTGAGCTTGTTTTTGAATGCTTCAATGTTGTTGTTGTAATTCGTCGTGAGTCTGCCACAAGTGACAGTAGCTGCTTCACGAATTGAATGAACCTTATCCTGTAACCACTGATTCACTTGATCAAGCTTGCTGATGATGTTTAGGCGCACATCGGGAAATTCATCCTTCAGAAGAGATAGGAAAATAGGAAGAAGCTGCTCAATTGTTGCTTCCTTTCCTAACACTGGAGCCATTCCCATTATTACTGACGCCAGAGCTGAGCGGACATGTTGTGAAGAATCTGATGATAATTCCTTAACACAAGGAAGAATGTGCTGAATTGCAAGATCTGGACTTAAAATCCGGCAAAACTTGGTCACTTTCCCAGCAGCTGCTATGCGTACCTCAACTTCATTATCTCGAAGCAATCGAACATAGGCAGGGACCAGCTCCGTTCTGGTAGGTTCAGGGCCTACAGCCTCACAGAGCTCATACAGCTGATTTGCAACCATGTAACGCACACGCCACGACTTATCCCGAGAGAAATTAACAATAACTGGGAGTATATGTGCAACACAATCTTGTGGCTCCAACAGTTTTCCAAGAGCAGCACATCCCTCAACGGCCAACAATCTGACAGAGTCTTGATCATCTTGAGTAAGATCGTCAAAAATTGACATGATGTCAGCCTTCAAATGAGTATACTCAACAGTTGCAGCGAATTTCCCAAGATTTGTTGCAGCAGATCTTCTAACCATAGGCATGTCATCCTGACATAACTGACTGTATATCGATCTCAACTCTGTCTTTGTTGCTTCTGGCGCACTAGGGTAAGCAATATGAAATAGACCACATGCAGAGACTCGGGCGGTAAACCATTCACCTGCTGCCAATCTCTTCACCAACGGTATAAAATATTCAAACAAATCACTCTCCCTCCTTTGAGATCCAATTCGACAAAGCGACTCAACAGCTTTATCCCTCACACACGTCTCCTCGACACTGCAAAACGCCTCCAAAGGCGGTAACAATGCACTAGCATACTCCTGTCTCAGAACCCCATGCGTAGCAGCCATCCTCTGATTCTCAGTAGCCATCCTCTTGATCTTAGCAACAACGCCATGATCACAACTATCCATAATAGCAGTAGTCATCTCAGCAATCCCAAGGGCAATAGCTTCGCCCTTGGTCGTCATAAGCACAACCTCCTCACCAGCATCAATATCATTCTCAAACCTTAGCAACATCAGGAACAGCTGAATGAAGTCTCGCAATACAAACATGCTCTTTTCCAGCACCTTGTTGAGACTTAACAAGCCTCGTTGCTCTGTCAATGCTAAGCTTACTGGATCGCTCTTTTCAGCGCTCGACTCCGGAGAAACATCAAACAAACCTGTATGTTGTTCTTAGGAAAGTTCGTTATCTTGAGAGTGTCTTGTCTCTTTTCCGTTCATGCTACAAGAGGAGGAAGCTTCATCGTGACTCCGGCAAGAAGCTGTCCCCGGCAACAGCTTCACGCTTTGTATTTTAACATCGTTAATAGGACTGAATCGATCTGAATTGGATTCATCAAAGAGCTCAGAACCTTTGAGGACATAATCATTTCCATGGGCCGGTAGAATTAGGTCATCTTCACAAAGATCGTGCCACACAAATCCATTTTTGTAGCTTCTCTTACAAGACCATGAATACAAGGAAGCCATGCCTCTACCTCTCAATGAATTTAGTCTATCAATCACATCTCTCAAATACAACCCATCTGGAGCAGAAAGTGGAACCTCCATGAAATGAGGATGTTCTAGTTGCCTATTTCGACAAAGATAGTAAACCACAGGTACCTTAAGATCCTGGTGGTACTTTGGTGGTTTCTCAGTCCAAACTTTAGCCCTCTCTGGACTCACTTGTCTATACTTCTTCATCCGACCCTCCATTCTCACGTGCACAACCACCACTTCAAAATTGAACCTTTCTCATCTTCAGCACTTTAAAACATTGCAAAAAAGAACCTCGTTATTTTCATTCACTTGACTCCTCCTAAAAATGTTACCGGGTCAACACCACTATCAGATCTAACTAGGTACTAAAAGGTGAAAGCTTTAAGAGAAAGAGGTGAATTAGAAAGTGGTGTGGAAGGGAAAGAGGAAAAATGAACGCCCGCAATTGAAGTGAGAAAGTGAAAGTGATTGTGGAAGAGGGTGAAACAGAGACAAGACGGTGATGAGGGTTTCGTGAGAGATTTGGCTTCGTGAAGGTTTTGTGTGAGCGGCGGTGGAGACTGAGGAAACAGAAGGTGGTGGCGGCGCCGATTTGGGAGAGCGACGAATTAAGTTTTTTTTGTTTGGGGATGAATTGGGGTGGCCGTTTGGGGTTGCCCCTCAGAATTAGGGTTAGGGTGAACAGTATCCCCTTCCTCCTTAGGGTATGGGGAACAGTGCCCCTTATATAACCCCAAATTCTAACCCTAATCCACCGTGCCTTCACATTCAAAATTTTCTCTTTTTTTTTTTTAATATTTTCTTTTAATTTATTTTTTCTGAATAATAAACTAAATTAAAAAAACTTATTTCCTAATTAATTAATCCTAACTATTAATTAAAATTTAAATCTAAACTAATTAATTAAACTCTAATAAAATTTTTAAAATAAATCCTAATTAAATTCTAACTCAATTTTTAATCTATATTTTTTTTTAAAATTAAAATTTTCTAAATTATAATTAAGCTCTAAATTAAATCTACTTAAAAAAACAAATAAATCCTAATTTCTACTTCAAAACTAATTAAAGAATAAAAAAAACAATATATTAACCCATCACGAGAAAAATGAAATATATTAACCCATTACGAGAAAAATGAAATTATATATAAAAAATAGGTATATATGTAAAAACAAATGCCACGTGGCATACCCTTATTGGGCTAAAAAAGCGAAAATGCCCGTTTCTGCTGAAAAATACGCTACGCTATATAAGCGAGGTAAATTAAAAACAAAATCGGGCAAATGAGAATTTTGAAAAAAGGTAGGACAAATTTGGGGTATGACAGATGCCCCTATCTAATTGCCTTGAACCTGAGAGAATGAACAGCTGCAGAGCGTTCATTTTAAGGTGGAAGTCAATTAGATACAAGAAGACCCCGAAATTTGTCCGACAAGCAAGTAAAAATGCAAAGAGATAGGATATACCTGAACGGGATGACAAGATGCAAAATAGATGAACGAGATAACCTGATATTCCCTGGGTGGTCGAAGCAGTCCCTTATCCAATAAGGTTCTTCGCGGTACCAGAGTGGTATAAATGATCCTCTTTGGGTGGTCGAAGCGGCCCCTCATTAAGGCTCTTCGATGATACCAAAGCAGTATCTCGAACAAAACTTGAGATTCTTCGGGTGATCGAAGCAGTACCTTATCCATTAAGGTTCTTCGATGATACCAAAGCAGTATCTCGAACAAAACTTGAGATTCTTCGGGTGTTCGAAGCAGTACCTTATCCATTAAGGCTTTTCGATGATACCAAAGCAGTATCTTGAACAAAACTTGAGATTCTTCGGGTGATCGAAGCAGTACCTTATCCATTGAGGCTCTTCGATGATACCAAAGCAGTATCTCGAATAAAACTTGAGATTCTTCGGGTGATCGAAGCAGTACCTTATCCATTAAGGCTCTTCGATGATACCAAAGCAGTATCTCGAACAATAATTTGATATTCTTCGGGTGATCGAAGCAGTACCTTATCCATTAAGGCTCTTCGATGATACCAAAGCAATATCTCTAACAAAACTTGAGATTCTCCGGGTGATCGAAGCAGTACCTTATCCATTAAGGCTCTTCGATGATACCAAAGCAGTATCTCGAACAAAACTTGAGATTCTTCGGGTGATCGAAGCAGTACCTTATCCATTAAGGCTCTTCGATGATACCAAAGCAGTATCTCGAACAAAACTTGAGATTCTTCGGGTGATCGAAGCAGTACCTTATCCATTAAGGCTCTTCGATGATACCAAAGCAGTATCTCGAACAATAATTTGAGATTCTTCGGGTGATCGAAGCAGTACCTTATCCATTAAGGCTCTTCGATGATACCAAAGCAGTATCTCGAACAATAATTTGAGATTCTTCGGGTTATCGAAGCAGTACCTTATCCATTAAGGCTCTTCGATGATACCAAAGCAGTATCTCGAACAAAACTTGAGATTCTTCGGGTGATCGAAGCAGTACCTTATCCATTAAGGCTCTTCGATGATACCAAAGCAGTATCTCGAACAAAACCTGAGATTCTTCGGGTGATCGAAGCAGTACCTTATCCATTAAGGCTCTCCGATGATACCAAAGCAGTATCTCGAACAAAACTTGAGATTCTTCGGGTGATCGAAGCAGTACCTTATCCATTAAGGCTCTTTGATGATACCAAAGCAGTATCTCGAGTGATAATTTTGCTGAGGAATAGTTGAGCTAAAATTCCTATTTAAAGGGACAGCGTTGTCCAATCTCTGCAGGGGAGAAAGCCTTCAAGAAACTTTTTAAGGTAACCTCTGCTTGGTGAGCCATAAGAGCAATAGTTGCTGAGGATTATCATCATCAACTGCATGGTTGAAGAATGACTTGCTGGGGAGTAGAATTCCCTGAACTCGTGGGGTATTAAGTCTAAATACTGCCAACTTCACTGGAGGATTGACCAAGATGTTTACAAACTGATCCTGGATCCTGCTATGTTGTTATGCCATGTTAATAGTGATGGCGATGATATGCGTTATGATACATAAACATGCAACCAAGATGCAACTGCTAGGGAGTGCAAGATGCGAATACAAATGATATGCTAATGCTTGATATGACTATGATATGATGTGATATTGTATGTCGTGCTTATGATAATGCAAATGATCAGGTATGCTGGGGATAAAATCTTGTCGGGGGTATCACCAGGGACTGGATTTGGTAGTTGTCAAATGGATTTGGACTTTGGTTTTATGAGGATGCCACCGAGGGCGGACTTTTAGTGGTTGCCAATGAAGACTGGACTTTTAGTTTCATGAGGGTGCCAACGGGGTGGACTTTGGTAGTTGCCAAAAGGATTGGACTTTTAGGATGATTTTCCAGACGAGAACTGGACTTTGAAGGATTTGTTTCGGTTACAAAGCTCTCACAGGTATCAGGTCCAGGCCGTGGGGGTGAAACCCAATGACAGAGAGGCTTTTTCAGGAGGTTAAGGTTATTTGGTGGGGTGATGGCATGATTCCCCGACACTCAACTTTTGCTGACGAGAATAAACTTGCTTGAGTAATTGCCCCAATATTGTTCAACTTGCCCCAGTTTGGGTTTATAAAGGAATTTTCCTTGAACGGAAATTGGAAGCAATCATACCATGAGACGAAACTCGAGATGGCTTGCCCCAGCATTCCAAGTCGTGAAAGGAAGTTGGAAACAGTTGTACCATGAGATGAACTCAAGATGGCTTACCCCAGCATTCCACATCGTGAAAGGAATTCGGATGCAAATATACCATGAGATGATCTCGAGATGGTTTATTGCAAATTTTAGTCAAGAAAGGGTTTTGACCTTGATTAACTGACCCTTGGGGTAATTGGCTTCAAATTATTCTTGAGGTAGTCTGCTCCAGGATGAGCGTTGAAGCGACATGACTTGTGTTGATTGAGCGTTGGAGGGACTCTCCCTTAATCAAACGAAACTCTGGGTAGCCTGCCCCTTGTTGGATCCTTTGCAGAAGTGGTATACTCGTTCTGGTAAGAACCTAGCTTCTGGCTGATATATCATGACAGCTTACCAACGTTGATCGTAGCGACTCATCCAGAGCATTTTGACTGTGCGAGCGTAGCGACTTAACCAATGCGTGTTAATCGTACGAGCGCAGCGATTTAACCAATGCATATGGATTGCGTGAGCGTAGCGACTTAACCAATGCGTTTGAATTGCGCAAGCGTAGCGACTTAACCAATGCGTATTAGTTATGCTTTTGCTCTGCCCCAAGGCCTTTGACGCTTGTTGACCTCAAACATTAGCTAGTTTGTCCCAAGTTCAAACAGTTTGCCCCAGTCTGCCGGGTGTTTGAAGGACTTTCTTCTGGGATGAGAACTTTGGCGGTGATTATACCAGGATATGGCTTGAACACATTTGTCCCAGTGTCTGGGCCTTGCAGTGGTCTGCCCCGGTTTAAACCTCAGAAGGGCTTGCCCCAAATTCGTAGGGTTAGGAGAAATTCTTAATTCAGGTCAACACCAATGAGTAATCAAGTTCCTCTTTGATTGCACTTTGTTGGAATTTCCATTATGCCAATTACTAATTTGCCATTAAAATTGTTAATTCAAAAATGGTAATTTTAATGCGACATTCATGCAAGTTTTGAAAATATCGTTTATTGGGAATGATGTGAAAATGTGTGACGAGTGGACTGTTAGTCCAAACACAGTGCTAATTTACTGGTGTGTGAAAGATATAGTAAGAGTATGACACCAATGCATAAGATTAGCAAATATGTAGGAGTCCGTTTACGCAACCTTGCTGTAGTATGCTTTCAGAGTAAACCCCGCCTCAATTAGGTCTTTTAAGGGTTGTAACGCGGTCTGGTTCACGGTTATAGAAACAAAGGATATAAGGCTCAAAATTTTATTTGTACCCACCCCTTCTTCGTAATGATCTCCATACCTACGTTCAGTTAATTCTGCAAAAGTTTACCTTGACAGTGTAAGCTAGATGGTTCAAGGTTCGCTCGAGATGGCAATCACCTTATTTTGCTCTTTGATGGAGGTCAGTGCCCCTTGATTTGGGTGGCCACTGAATCTTATTTTGTTTTTTTTGTTGAGGGTTTGAGGTCCTCTTTTTGGTTTTGTTTTTGATCCCTAACTTTTGCCTGGACTGACTTTGTTTTTTCGAGTCCATCGGGATTGCCTTGATTTTTGCCTAAGTCTCCTTTTGAGGTGTTCGACTTAGCAGGCTTTTGATTTTTGGAAGGATTTGTGACTGCCAAGTCATTAGTCATTGATGAACCGTCATGACTTTTGGATTTTGCCTCGTGATTCGAGTGCGTAATCAGGTTAACTGAACACTACCCATTCCCCAGGTTAAATATAAGGGTTTATAGGTCCGAAGGAAACTCCTACTTCTAGGCTCGAAGTGGTTGACTAGGGACTAACTCCTTATCTCTCCAGTGTTTGGGGGTTCGAAACAATGCCTGTACATCATTAGCGAGATTTTATCCAAAAGCATACTATCAACATTTATGGGTATTTTGTTTTCGTCATCCTCCCTCAAATCTTTGCTAAACAGCAGTGCGATGAAGGAAGTGGAGTAGATTTTTTGTGATTTTGACGATAAATGAGAAAACATGAGTGGATACGAATGGATTTGATCAAAAGCATGCATAATCATCACATTAACAATACCATTAATAATAAACAATGTCTAAAAGCGAGTAGCATTATAACAGAAAGGAAACTTCAAATGCACAAAAATGATAAGGAGACTGCCAGCATTGAGGAACTGAGCTCTTCTTCCTTGCTTCACAGTTGGGCTAACTTTTGGCAGCTGTTTCTTATTGCCTTCTGCGTTGTTCTCGTCTTTTCTTAGCTCAACTTGATTCTGCCTCAAGCGTTCCATGGTCTTCCAGCACTAAGTCAAGTTCATTACTTGTGTCAGGAAATCAACCGCGGATTATGGATAAAGGGTGGGTAGGCTTTTTTTGATTTTGGAATATGATATGCGATGCAAATGAAACGCAGATGCAGTGATATGCGAATGCAATGCATGTGCAAACAGGATCCAGGATAACATAAGCAGGTCAAAGCGCCCTAACCGGTGGACTATACAAGGTAAGTTCTAGATTCTGTACCCACAGACCCACTCACGGGATAGCTTCTATGTTGATGGATAAGGTTCCCAAGATCACGGACACCGATCGCATCAACAATACGCAACAGGCTAGCTGTATTATAATGAGAGTACGATAGGGTCTCTCCTGAGCGGAGTCCTCATGTTAGGCACACGAGGAGCGGGTCCTCGGGGATTAACATTACACGACTACCAATATAGAAACTGGTTCTATGAGTGGTTCCCAGAGTCATGTACCCTTCATGAATCAAATCGTGCAACAGGCTAGCTGTGTTACGATAGGATCTACGAAAAGGTCTATTCTGGAGGAGCTTTCATGCTAGGCACACAAGGAGCGAGTCCTTGGGGACTAACACTAATTACTACCAATTCTAAACTATGTTTTCCCTCTTCTTTTTCCAAAGCTCGGGTGTAGAGCTTTACTTGTGATATTTTCCCAGAATCCAACAAGCAAATATACTACAAAGCATATAATAGAAAGAGGAAGCAATAAATAAAGAACAGGAGAAAATAAACATAAAGAAAACAGTTAAACAAAAGGTTAGTACACTCGAATCGAGTCAAGTTAGGCTTGACTCTCTCTTGCATAGGGCAATGCGTGATCCCCAGCAGAGTCGCCATCTGTCGTACCTCGAAAAATACGATCCTCGCGATGGCCGCGGAAGATAATGTTCGAAACAGAGTCGCCACCGAACTTTATTCATTCCAAGGATGGAATAGGAAAATATCGATAAAACCTTTAAGGAGATAAGAACATGGTCGTCGCAACCAATATTCTAGGTTCGGGAGTCGATTACGCAGAGGGAAGGTATTAGCACCCTCTACGTCCGTTGTACTCAACGGGAACCTCTTGATCGATTCGAGAGTAAAGTTAACTATGCTTAATTGTTTTCTTCTAAGGTTTATCCTATGGGGGGAATGGATGGTTATAGGATAGGGTGCTCACCAAGGATTGGGGCCCTTGTGCCTACGTATCTTCACTTTTAAGAAGTGGAAAATCAGAGTATTCGTAGTTCGGGGACTACGGGAAAAAGAGGGGATTGTGCTCGCCAAGATCATCGCAATCTTGTGCCTACGTATCTTACATTCAAGAGGGAATGAAGAATCAGAGCAGCCGTAGTTCGGCTAACTACGGTAAAAGTTTTGGTATGTGAACGAGTGTTTAGGTCGCATTCTAACTGCTAAACATTAGCTTGTCTGCTCGCTAGGGGAGGCTGAAGCACGAGTTTGTTATGCGCGGAAGAAGGGACTAAACAATGTTCTTTGGTAAAAGGTATGGGAACCTAAAGGTGGAAAAGAAAGAAAAGTGCTCGCTAGGATCATCGCAATCCTATGCCTACGTATTCTCAACAGATGTGAGAAATCAGAGCAGCCGTAGTTCGGCTAACTACGGTTTACTAAAAGGTTTGTGTTTGGAATAAACGAGAGTTTAGGTCGCATTCTAACTGCTAAACATTGGCTTGTCTGCTCGCTAGGGGAGGCTGAAGCACTAGTTTGTTATGCGCGGAAGAAGGGATTAAACAATGTTCTTTGGTAAAAGGTGTATTGAGTTGAACGAGAGCTTAGGTCGCATTCTAACTGCTAAACATTGGCTTGTCTGCTCGCTAGGGGAGGCTGAAACACTAGTTTGTTATGCGCGAAAGAATGAACTAAACAATGTCCTTAACAAAAGGTGTTTTGGTTGGAAATCACACGAGGGCGAGGAATTTGTGTTTATCGCATTGGATGTTTTGGTTTGGGAAAGAGAATGGATTGTAATAGGTTTAAGGTTTCGATTGCACGGGGGCAAGAAATAGGAGTTTGGTTAGGTAATTTGATGGAGAATGACGACTATTCGATAAACGAGACGTCAGCCTCGTAATCAATTAATCGAGGCATTATTGGGATGCTAGATTCCAACGACACCTTTTTCATTCGAAAGATTCTACGAAATGTGTTTGAGAAGGTCTCAATCGCACGGGGCGAGAGAAGAAAGTTGGGTTGAATATTTTAGGGGAGAATGACGACTACTCGATAAACGAGACGCCAGTCTCGCAATCGATTAATCGGGATATCGTTGGAATGCTAGATCCCAACGATACATTTTTCATTCGAAATATGTTTGATAGACAGTTTAGACGCGAAACAGTTTGAATTGAAGGAGGTTTTGATTCAATCACGCGAGGGTGAGAAATGAGATTATGTGGATTGAAAAAATTAGGAGGAATGACGACTACTCGATAAACGAGACGTCGGCCTCGTAATTAATTAGTCGGGATATCGTGGGAATGCTAGATCCCAACGACAATCTTTTTCATCCCATTAATTATAAAATAGTGTTTGCTGGACAGTGAAAGTACTTGCCCAAATAATTAGAGGAGGTATTTTAAGAACGAAAGTTTGAGCGACACGCCATTCAAGGCGTACGCCTCAATGGTAGCCACTCTCGCATTCGAGGAATGCGCGACTCCAAGAACTCGACTCTTTCGTGATTTAATTATGAAAACGATTTGAAAATATTAGCGTACTCGGATTAGGCGCGCTAGATATTCTAGAAAATAAGATCGAAAGGGTCACAACTCGAGGTGTGCACCTCGAGAGCGGTCACTAAAAACAAAATTCAAGGAAGGCGAGATCCAAGAATTTAAATGTTTTGAAATTTACTCTAGGAAGATAGTTTGATTTAATTAATAAAAATGTTTTTAATTTTCATATATAAAATAAATCCATAAAAAGGTTTTGATAAAAACTAGTTATAATTAATTGTTTTTGAGAAAAGTTTAATATCTTAGAAAAAGATCTTGACTTAATTAATAAAGTATATTTTTTAAAAGTTTAATATTAAAAATATTTATTTAGTAATAATTTTGAAATATATTTTTTATAAAAATATTTATAGAATGTTTAAAAATATCTTTTTAGAAGTTTTAATTGAGAAAAAAAAACGATTTGAAAACCGAAAGACGAAACAACCACAACTCGAGGGCGTACGCCTCGAGAGCGGTTGTTCAAAGACTTAAAGGATGCTAGACCCTAAGAACCCACTACTTTCATTATTAATTAAGAAAATGTTTTGATTAATCGCATTGAAAAAATATTTAATTGAATTTGAAATAAAACTAAAGGTTTGAATAACTTATTGAAATTGTTTATTATACTTAAATCACTTACCATGACCCAAAATCATCAATTTATAACAGTATAGAATTTACTAACTAAAAAAACTAAAACTATTTATTAATTCATAACAAGAGCTAATTTACTAAATTAGAACTAAGATTGTTAATTAAAAACAGCAGTCAGTTTACTAACTCAGAACCAACATTATTAATTCACAATCAGCTTGAATATTAACGACGTCACGTCGGATATTCGACAAAGTTTTAGAACAAAAAACAACCATACAATGCCTTGAAAACAAAGAAAAATACATCGAATCTCTAGTAGCAAACAAGCCCAATCGAGTGCTGATATACAATTGAACCAAAGAGCAAGGATTCAAGGATTTACCGATGCCGTATAACCAGAGTGAGAGCTGCCACAAGATTGTTGAAGATGAGGCTGTTGCGGTACATGTATCAACACTGATATGGTTGCAGTGTCAAAGTTGTTGTTGAGAAGACGTGAATTCGTTGGCCGGACTCGTTGATGCGTATGGAGTTGTATTGCTGCAAATACAGGGCAAACTACCTCCAAAACAAACAAATATAAATCTTGCACAAAAGTTACTGTCATATTAATTCACCAACATCAGCTATAAATAAAAACCAGCATTCTTCATGTACTTAATCCAAAGATTACTCATTCACCGAGTAGTGCATTCAATTGAACAAGGTCACAGCCAAAAACCAACAACATTAAAACTGAAAAGTGAAAACATCAGCAGTAACAATCGAATAGCAACAGCCATCAATAACTCATGAATTCACAAAGTTGTAACTGAAATCGATATGCAAACGAATAGGCACTCAAGCACAAATTAATAACAACACCCATTAGCCAACAACCACATCTTACAAAATCGGAATTGATGAAAATTAAAGGTTAAAACTGTTGCAAGTGTACTTACTAATTCAAACCAAATATTCAAACCAAATGTCACGAATGTAATGCTACTACTTTCAATCACTGGAACCGACTTAAAATGATACTCAGCATAATGGCACAATACTCTGATGAAACAGCAAATATGAAATCACTCTATTTTGGTCTCCTCACTAGCAACCAGACTAAATTAATGCACATGAAATCAAATGCATAGAAACGAAATCGAAACACAAAATTAATTACACTACTGCTTGCAACAGAACTTTCGAAGCAAAATGCTGCCGCCATGTAACAACTATACTGGATTCAAACTGTGAGGTACACCAGCAATGATTTCAATAACATTTACATGGGTGCAGGATTTTTAGCAGCCAGGAATATAATCAAAATTTCACAAAACAACAAAGGATTCAAGTTGGGAAAATGCCATAACAGTGTATTCATCACCATAAATAAGTCTAAGATAGTGTTACTCGACTGTGGTTGTTGTAATAACGAGTTCTCGTTGGAAGCATAACCGAAACTTTGTTGTAATGCTTGTATCGTTCCGTGCTACGGAGTTTGCTGTTACGACATTGGCATCGAGCTCTGCTGCAAAATCAAAATGTTGTCGGTTCCAACTGGTGCAATCCACAAAAACTAAACCTCACGAAAGCTGAAAATGTCATGCTACCGTTGCGAACCGATATTATACTGTATCAATATTGTCGTAGTCTTCCTACTCTTCAGAAAATTACAGCGACCTCATGGTCTGGAAACTACAGCAGCAGCAGGACACGCATGGGATCGGCAACGCGAATCAAGCATATAACAACCTAGCCTCTCCAATGTCCACTGATGTCCCAAGTGAGACGTGCCCTCATGTTGGTGTCGGCGTCGTAAGTGTGCGAGAAACAGAACCAATGTTGTTGCTGAAACTGGGCTACAACTGCTGGTGCTTGTTGTGTCGTTCACTCGCCGATGTTGTCACAACTTTGTTCATTATCTTGCCCTGTAGCTGTTGAAGTTACATCTCCGAAACTTCGACCTGCAGATTGAGAAGTTTGCTGAGCTTGTTTTTGAATGCTTCAATGTTGTTGTTGTAATTCGTCGTGAGTCTGCCACAAGTGACAGTAGCTGCTTCACGAATTGAATGAACCTTATCCTGTAACCACTGATTCACTTGATCAAGCTTGCTGATGATGTTTAGGCGCACATCGGGAAATTCATCCTTCAGAAGAGATAGGAAAATAGGAAGAAGCTGCTCAATTGTTGCTTCCTTTCCTAACACTGGAGCCATTCCCATTATTACTGACGCCAGAGCTGAGCGGACATGTTGTGAAGAATCTGATGATAATTCCTTAACACAAGGAAGAATGTGCTGAATTGCAAGATCTGGACTTAAAATCCGGCAAAACTTGGTCACTTTCCCAGCAGCTGCTATGCGTACCTCAACTTCATTATCTCGAAGCAATCGAACATAGGCAGGGACCAGCTCCGTTCTGGTAGGTTCAGGGCCTACAGCCTCACAGAGCTCATACAGCTGATTTGCAACCATGTAACGCACACGCCACGACTTATCCCGAGAGAAATTAACAATAACTGGGAGTATATGTGCAACACAATCTTGTGGCTCCAACAGTTTTCCAAGAGCAGCACATCCCTCAACGGCCAACAATCTGACAGAGTCTTGATCATCTTGAGTAAGATCGTCAAAAATTGACATGATGTCAGCCTTCAAATGAGTATACTCAACAGTTGCAGCGAATTTCCCAAGATTTGTTGCAGCAGATCTTCTAACCATAGGCATGTCATCCTGACATAACTGACTGTATATCGATCTCAACTCTGTCTTTGTTGCTTCTGGCGCACTAGGGTAAGCAATATGAAATAGACCACATGCAGAGACTCGGGCGGTAAACCATTCACCTGCTGCCAATCTCTTCACCAACGGTATAAAATATTCAAACAAATCACTCTCCCTCCTTTGAGATCCAATTCGACAAAGCGACTCAACAGCTTTATCCCTCACACACGTCTCCTCGACACTGCAAAACGCCTCCAAAGGTGGTAACAATGCACTAGCATACTCCTGTCTCAGAACCCCATGCGTAGCAGCCATCCTCTGATTCTCAGTAGCCATCCTCTTGATCTTAGCAACAACGCCATGATCACAACTATCCATAATAGCAGTAGTCATCTCAGCAATCCCAAGGGCAATAGCTTCGCCCTTGGTCGTCATAAGCACAACCTCCTCACCAGCATCAATATCATTCTCAAACCTTAGCAACATCAGGAACAGCTGAATGAAGTCTCGCAATACAAACATGCTCTTTTCCAGCACCTTGTTGAGACTTAACAAGCCTCGTTGCTCTGTCAATGCTAAGCTTACTGGATCGCTCTTTTCAGCGCTCGACTCCGGAGAAACATCAAACGAACCTGTATGTTGTTCTTAGGAAAGTTCGTTATCCTGAGAGTGTCTTGTTTCTTTTCCGTTCATGCTACAAGAGGAGGAAGCTTCATCGTGACTCCGGCAAGAAGCTGTCCCCGGCAACAGCTTCACGCTTTGTATTTTAACATCGTTAATAGGACTGAATCGATCTGAATTGGATTCATCAAAGAGCTCAGAACCTTTGAGGACATAATCATTTCCATGGGCCGGTAGAATTAGGTCATCTTCACAAAGATCGTGCCACACAAATCCATTTTTGTAGCTTCTCTTACAAGACCATGAATACAAGGAAGCCATGCCTCTACCTCTCAATGAATTTAGTCTATCAATCACATCTCTCAAATACAACCCATCTGGAGCAGAAAGTGGAACCTCCATGAAATGAGGATGTTCTAGTTGCCTATTTCGACAAAGATAGTAAACCACAGGTACCTTAAGATTCTGGTGGTACTTTGGTGGTTTCTCAGTCCAAACTTTAGCCCTCTCTGGACTCACTTGTCTATTCTTCTTCATCCGACCCTCCATTTTCACGTGCACAACCACCACTTCAAAATTGAACCTTTCTCATCTTCAGCACTTTAAAACATTGCAAAAAAGAACCTCGTTATTTTCATTCACTTGACTCCTCCTAAAAATGTTACCGGGTCAACACCACTATCAGATCTAACTAGGTACTAAAAGGTGAAAGCTTTAAGAGAAAAAGGTGAATTAGAAAGTGGTGTGGAAGGGAAAGAGGAAAAATGAACGCCCGCAATTGAAGTGAGAAAGTGAAAGTGATTGTGGAAGAGGGTGAAATAGAGACAAGACGGTGATGAGGGTTTCGTGAGAGATTTGGCTTCGTGAAGGTTTTGTGTGAGCGGCGGTGGAGACTGAGGAAACAGAAGGTGGTGGCGGCGCCGATTTGGGAGAGCGACGAATTAAGTTTTTTTTGTTTGGGGATGAATTGGGGTGGCCGTTTGAGGTTGCCCCTCAGAATTAGGGTTAGGGTGAACAGTATCCCCTTCCTCCTTAGGGTATGGGGAACAGTGCCCCTTATATAACCCCAAATTCTAACCCTAATCCACCGTGCCTTCACATTCAAAATTTTCTGTTTTTTTTTTAATATTTTCTTTTAATTTATTTTTTCTGAATAATAAACTAAATTAAAAAAACTTATTTCCTAATTAATTAATCCTAACTATTAATTAAAATTTAAATCTAAACTAATTAATTAAACTCTAATAAAATTTTTAAAATAAATCCTAATTAAATTCTAACTCTATTTTTAATCTATATTTTTTTTAAAATTAAAATTTTCTAAATTATAATTAAGCTCTAAATTAAATCTACTTAAAAAAACAAATAAATCCTAATTTCTACTTCAAAACTAATTAAAGAATAAAAAAAACAATATATTAACCCATCACGAGAAAAATGAAATATATTAACCCATTACGAGAAAAATGAAATTATATATAAAAAATAGGTATATATGTAAAAACAAATGCCACGTGGCATACCCTTATTGGGCTAAAAAAGCAAAAATGCCCGTTTCTGCTGAAAATACGCTACGCTGTATAAGCGAGGTAAATTAAAAACAAAATCGGGCAAATGAGAATTTTGAAAAAAGGTAGGACAAATTTGGGGTATGACAGATAGCGCACAAGATGTTGCTTTTGAATATGAGTCTGATGGGTGTGATGAGATTGAGGAGGATGAACTTGATACCCTAGTTGGTCATGAAAATGATGGTAATGGAGAAGTCGTAGAAAATGATGGTAAAGGGAGTGACAATAACAGTGAGGAAATGCAAAGTGGTTGTGACAGTGATGATAGCAGTGGATTCTAAGAAAAAAACATCCAATTTTTAGACAGCCAAAAGACATGTTAGATTACAAGTGGGATGTGGGAATGTACTTTAGTTCAAAGGGTGATTTTAGGGAAGCAATAACAACTTATACTGTGCAAAATGGTAGAGACCTAAGGTTTGTAAAAAATGATAGAGTTAGGGTAAGGGTTATATGTAAAGTTGGTTGTGAGCGGGAGGCTTATTGTAGCAAGTTGTCAAATGAAGACACTTGGCAACTCAGGAAAGTAATTGACAAACACAGTTGTAGTAGAGAGTATAATGTGAAGCTGATGAGTACAAAGTGGTTGAGTAAAAGAATTTAAAATAGATTGAAAAACAATCTAAGGTTGAGTATAAAGGATATCAAGGAGAAGGCACAAAAAAAGTGGAATGTTAGGGTCAACAAAACCAAAACTATAAGAGCAAGATTTGCAGCTAGATACTATGTAGATGGTTCCTTTTTAGGAGATTACACAAGGGTCTATGACTACTGTCATGAACTGTTAAGAGTCAATACAGGGTCAACAGTTAAGCTCAATGTTGAGCCTGTTCAAGTAGGTGTTGAGGATGAAAGACCATATTTTAGAAGGCTTTAAATATGTTATGTTGCGTGTAAGGAAAGATTTAAGTTGTGCAGGCATGTAATAGGTCTAGATGGATGTTTTCTTAAGGGGTTGTGTGGAGGGCAGATACTAGCTGCCATTGGGAGGGATCCTAATTATCAGATGCTTCCCATAGCATATGCAGTTGTGGAGAGTGAAAACAAGGATAGTTGGACTTGGTTTTTAGAGCTGTTAATTGATGATCTTGGAGGCAAAGATGAATGCCTGACTTACACCTTCATCTCAGACCAACAAAAGGCAAGTTTTCATTTATTCTTATGGTTTTATGTGTTTATGTTATGCTATTCCTGTTATGCTATATTGTATGTTATTGCAGGGTCTGCTACCTACTATGGATGAGCAATTACCAAGGGTGGAACACAGGTTTTGTGTTAGGCACCTTTATAACAATTTTAGGAAAAAGTTTCCTGGAAAGATGTTGAAGGACATAATATGGAAGGCTGCCAAGTCAACATACCCATAGGCATGGGAAAGAGAGATGAAGGGAATGAGGGCCATCAATGAAGAAACATTTAAACATATGATGAAGACCCCACCAAGGTTTTGGAGTAGATCTTACTTTAGGACTGAAAACAAATGTGATGTTGTTCTCAACAACATGTCTGAGTCCTTTAATATTGTCATTCTTGAAGCAATGGCAAAACCTCTAATCACTATGTTAGAAGACATCAAAACATACATGATGGAGAGATGGGCAAATAACATAATGAGATTTGGAACTTTGGATGAGAATGATAGTTTGTCCAATATTAGAAAGAAACTTGATGTCACAAGCACATACACCAACAACTGGCTAGTAAGGTATGTCACAACATACATTAATTCTTTAGGATGTCTATGACATACATGTGACTAATGTATTTTATTTGTTTAATCATTTAGGATGTCTGATGAACATATATTTGAAGTAAGGCACATAGAAAATCAAGCTGACAAGTTTTTTGTAAACCTGAAAGATCAGATATGTTCATGCAGAAGATGGGAACTCACAGGGCTCCCATGTGTTCATGCTCATTCTGCTATGAAGAGTAGGAATTTTAAAACTGATACTTACATTCTAGATTATTATAGGGTTTCGAGGTACAAGGCAGTCTATAAGCATGTGATCTACCCTATTAATGAAGCAAACTTGTGGGTTAAGACACTATATCCAGATGTGCAACCACCCAAGTTCAGGAAGATGTCTGGTAGACCTAAAAAGAGGAGGAACCTAGAATAAGGTGAAATTGATGGGTCTGCTCGTAAATTGAGAATAACAGGTTTTCTAGTGAAGTGTAGTAGGTGTAAGAAAGCAGGATATTACAAATCTACATGTAAGGACACAACAACTTAGACTACTCAACAACCTAGCCAATAATCAGCCAAACCCTCTCATACTCCAACTCAGACTGCTCAATAACCTAGCCAACACACTCCTACTTCAACAACTCAGCCTACTCAACAACCAAGTCAACCCTCTCATTACAAAGCAACACACAGCTAAGAGAACTTCTACTCAACAATCTAGCCAAGCATCTCAGACTTCTAAGGGAAAGGCTGCTCAGAAGACACATGGACCTGCTAAGGGCAAGACACAAAAGTTGCCTGTAAGGAAGCTAATAAGACCTTTTGTGCCCTTTGGGCCTACAACTAAGTTGAGTGCTGCCAAGAATGTTGTTGGCCCAGTAACAAGGAGGTCTACTCCAACAAAGAGGACCACGCCAAAAAAGAAACTCTAGTTGTGGAACATGTGTACTCAGTTACCTAGAAAACTCTAGTTGTGGAATGTATTACAATGTGTATGTATTTTGTTGTTGTTGTGGAACTTGTGTATCAGTTGTGTTAAAAGCATAACCTAATTGTCATGAACAAGTTTATGTATTCTACTGTTGTTTTGGAACAAGTCTATTTTGTGGAAAGTATTACAAGTTTATGTATCCTGTTATCATGAACTTTATGTTAAAAGCATAACCAACTTATAGGTACTATGAAATGAACCTAAAAGCATAACCTGTCATGAAATTTATGTATTATGAAATAGACCTGTCACAAACTTTATATTACTACAATCATGTCTAATATGGTGTAAAAATGCCGACAAAATTAACAGACCAAATTAACATACCAACTTTCACAGGTATATAACAGACCAAGTAAACATAAAAACATAACATACCAAATATATCATTGACAAGCCAAATTAACATAATTTTTAACTGTTGGTTATGCTTTGGCAGACCAAATTAAAAACACTTTGACATGATAATTATCAATGCATATGAAGTTAACATTATCTTTAACTGTTATATTCATGTGGAACTAATACAAACCAAAACTAAAACTGATACATTCATGTTGAACTGCAAAAAGTGAAACTAACTAAACTGATAGAATCCATATATTAAAATCCAACTATTACATTCATGTTGAAGTGATACAATCCAAAACTAATACAAACTTTAACTGAACTTAAACCTAATTCTTACAACCAAAACTTAACTTAATTCTTACAAACAAACTATAACATACTACTTCCAAACAAACCTTAATACCCTAACTACCCCTAACAACTAATACAATGATAATCATCACAAACATCAAATTCAAAATCTTTTTCCACTTCATGATATTCTTCATTTCACTTTCAAGTTTCATCGGCTTTTTCCCTAATTCTTCATTATCCATTGTCACTTTTTCAATGTCCTTTTTTACTTCAGTAAGTCCCTTAGTTACCACACCCAGCCTATGCATCCAAAATTGCTCCTTCTCATCACACATCTCCTCATAAAACCAATCAAAGAAGCCACAACCAGCTTGCATACCTCCCTGTAGGTTTCATTGTTTAGAGGATGATGGATAATGAATTCAAAATTAAACAAAAATATAACTTATAATTTGGACATAAACAGAAACAGAAACATAACTTAAACAAAAGCAGAACTTCAATAGAGAACAAAACCAGCTTGCATACCTTATAATTTAGACAACCCCAAAAAAGTTTTCCCATATTCTTAACAGTAGTTGCCCTTTGAAGAACATCCATGTCTCCACAATGGCACATGGGCTTCTATCGTGACCTACTACAAACATCTAAATCTCGACTTTTCGATTTCGAAATGGAGGAGGAACATCCGAATTTCATGTTTTCCAAATAAAAAACCCTAGATTGTTTTAGGGATTTGGGATTTTGGATTGGGCTTAATTTAGGGATTTGAACGGAAGGAGGAAGGAGAAGGAAGCAACATCATGAACACAATTGCCAGGTCACCTACTAGATATACAAAATAAACGGACGTTTGGGGGAAACTGATGGTGAGGACTAAAATGACACCATTTTAAAAGTTAAAGGACCAACTTGACACTTTTTAAAGATAAAGGACCAAAATGGACCCCGGACTAATGTTAAGAGACGAAAAGGGGTATTTTGCCTTTATTTTCTCTCTTTTTATTGTTCTATTTGTAAATTTTTAGATGATTGATAGATAATATGAATGAAGAAATAACACATAAAAACAATAATAAAATATTCAATTTCACATGTCATTATCAGCACAATATCTAACTTATTGGCTTTTAACAATTGCATTTTTTTGTATGATTAAATACAAAGTTTAATAAATATTATTCAATTTACAATTAAATAATTCATTTCAAAGTCATATGTGCATTTAAATACAGTATATACCGTATTAAATAAATTTATCCATACGAATTATCAAATGAATTTATCCATACAGAAGCACGTGTATCTTACTAGTTGCTTATAAAAAACATATGGCCTTTGACAAGTTAGATAAATGTGTTTTAAAGCCAAATATTCATGAAATATTAGGTAATTGTGTGTGTGTGTGTGTGTGTTTGCGCGCGCGCGTGTATATATATATATATATATATATATATATATATATATATATATATATATATATATATATATATATATATATATATATATATATATATATATATATATATATATATATATATATATATATATATATATATATATATATATATATATATATATATATATATATATATATATATATATATATATATATATATATATATATATATATATATATATATATATATATATATATATATATATATATATATATATATATATATATATATATATATATATATATATATATATATATATATATATATATTTGTTACTTTTTGTTTTGGGTTAATGCTCTTTTTTTTTTCGTATCTTATGCTCAATGATTTATTTTGATCCTTTAATTTTAAAAAGATCATTTAAGTTCCTTAACTATACAAACTTAACCACACTAGTCATTTATGTTTATTGTGTTAGTAAACGTCAATCATTAAGACTATGTGATACTGGCATAAAATGCCACATTGTTTAGACAACTTTTGTGATGAACTCTGCGATAGAAAATTTCGTCACTAAAATGTTTTTCTAAGTTTTGACTTGTGTTCTTCAACTTTTTCTCCAAACCCATTTTTTATGTACAAACGCAGCCTAAATTGGGAATTTTTTCGCAACAATCTGGCTCGAGATTCTACGATCCAACTGTTGGTGTAAGTCGTAGAGGTCAATAATTTTGGTACTTCTATCGAATTATTTATTAATAATAAAAAGACATTTCTTTATTATGCTTGTTTTTCCAAAATAATAAAGTCTCTAAAATAGCTAATTTGTTTAATGAAATATTAAGTGTGACTTAATCATGAGAAAATGCACAAAGTAAGACCGAACAAGAAAAACTGCCAAAAATACTTGGAAGACAAGAAGAATGGAGTGGAGACTTCCACTTCAGGTCTTTTTGTTATATAAATAAATTGGATATTGGAAGTGGTTCTCAAATTTGTATGAATGTGCAGGGGGTAAAAAAGAGTAGAGAATTGGCAAAAGATGAAGTTTATCTACGAGTTGGCAAGGGAGCAAAGGTTGTTTCTTTAGCCGTAGGAACTTATGTATTGACTTTACCTAGTGGTTTAATAATTCAATTAGAGAACTGTTATTATGTACTTGCAATTAGCAAGAATATTATGTTTGTTTCTTGTTTGGACAAATTTGGTTTTTCACTCATAATAAAGAACAATTGTTGTTATATTTATTTAAATGATGTATTCTATGCTACTGCACAAATGAACAATGGACTGTATGTCCTTGATCTTGAAATTTCAATTTATAACATTAATACTAAAAGGATGAAACCTAATGAGTTAAATCCAAGTTACCTTTGGCATTGTCGCTTAGGCTATATAAATGAGAAGCGCATTTCCAAACTCCATAAAGATAGACTTTTTGACTCTTTTGATTACGAATCATATGATACATGCATATCTTGTTTAATTGGAAAGATGACAAAGTCCTAACTCACAGGAAAATGTGAAAGGGCTAATGATCTTTTGTCCCTTATACATACTGATGTATGTGAACTATTGAACATACCAGTCAAAAGAGGTTTTCAATACTTCATCACATTTACTAATGATTTTAGTAGATATGGTTATGTGTATTTAATGAACCACAACTCTGAGTCCTTTGAAAAGTTCAAGGAATTAAAGAATGAAGTACAAAGTCAACTAGGTAAGAATATTAAAACTCTTCGATCAGATCGAGGCAGTGAATATTTAAGCCTAGAGTTTGATGACCATCTAAAAGAGTGTTTGATTATATCATAACTCACTCCTCTTGGAACACCACAATGGAATGGTGTATCTGAGAGAAGAAATAGAACCTTGTTAGACATGGTTTGATCTATGAAGAGTCACGCCGATCTTCCAAACTCCTTGGGACATGCACTACTGACAGCAACTTCCACACTTAACCATGTTCCATCCAAAAAAGGTTGAGAAAACACCATATGAGATATGACGTGGTAAGAAACCACACATGTCTTACATGAAGATTTGGGGTTGTGAAGTTTATGTGAAACAAAAATTTTCAACTAAGCTTGAGCCCAAATCTAACAAATGCTTATTTGTGGGGTATCCTAAAGAAATAAGATGGCATTACTTCTACAATCCTTCTGAAAGCAAAATGTTTGTCGCTCGAACTAGAGTTTTCTTGGAAAAGGATTTTATTTCCAATGGAATCAGTGGGAGGAAAGTAGAGCTTGAAGAAATTCAAGAATCACAAAGCATTAATACACCTATAGAGGAATTAGAGCAGAAATCACAAGTAGTTGTGGAAGAGCAACATGCTCAAGTAAAACAAGACCAGCGTAGATCGAACAAGATACGCCAGCAGCCAAAGAGATATGTATATCTCGTAACTAATCAAAGTGATGTATTACACATGGATCAAGATGAGCCTGTAACCTACCAAGAGGCCATAACTGGTCCTGAGTCTGAGAAGTGGCTAGAAGCCGTGAAATCTGAAAATAGATTCCATGTATACAAACCAAGTTTGGACCTTGGTAGAACTTCTTGTAGGAGTTAAACCTATAGGATGCAAGTGGATCTTCAAAAAGAAGATTGACATGAATGGGAAGGTACATACATATAAGGTAATACTGGTTGCTAAAGGCTATAAACAAATTCATGGGGTAGACTATGATGAAACTTTATCACCAGTTACAATGCTTAAATTTGTTCGGATTTTATCATGATTATGAAGTATGTCAGATGGATGTCAGGACTGCTTTCCTTAATGGGAATCTTCTTGAGGATGTGTACATGACGCAACCTGAAGGATTTGACATACAAGAAGAAGCCCAAAAGATATGCAAGTTACAACGATGAATCTATAGATTGAAACAAGCTTCCAGAAGCCGGAATCTTCATTTTTATGAAACTGTAAAACAATATGGATTCATAAAGAATGAAAATGAGCCTTGTGTGTACAAGAAGGTTAGTGGGAGCATGACCTTCTTCCTTGTATTATATGTAGATGACATATTAATCATTGGAAACGATGTCCCTACCTTGTAACAAGTGATTACTTGGTTAGGGAAATGATTTTCTATGAAGAACCTTGGTGAATCAACCTATATATTAGGAATCAAGATCTATAGAGATAGATCACAAAAACTGTTTGGCTTAAGTCAGAGTACATACATAGATAAAGGGTTGGGATGCTTTAATATGCATGATTCTACAACCGAGACCGAGTACATTGCTACCTCAAATGCAGCAAAGGAAGTTGTTTGGATCAAGAATTTCATTAGTGAACTTTGCATAGTTCCTATAATTGTGGATCCCATTGATATCTATTGTGATAATAGTGGTGCTATCACACAAGCTAAGGAGCTTAAATCTCACCAATGATCCAAACACATACTTAGGTGTTATCACCTCATTTGAGAGATGATAGATCAGAGAGATGTAAAGATATGCAAAGTACTTAAACTTGACAATGTTGCTTACCCACTAACAAAACCTCTTGCATAGAAGAAGCATGATGGCCATACTAGATATATGGGTATTAGAAGTATGCCGGATTGGCTCTAATGATAGTGGGAGATTGTCAATGTAAGCCCTAGAGGTCAATACTTTTGGTACTTGTATCGAATTGTTTATTAATAATAATACAACATTTATTTATTATGTTTGTTTTTCCAAAATAATAAAGTCCTTAGAATAGCTAGTCTGTTTAATGAAATATTAAGTGTGACTTAATCATGAGATCCCGTTAAACATAAGGATACTATTCTTAAAGTATTTATAGTTAAGCTTTACTGTGAAGTGGGATAACCTTAAAGCATTAAGACTATTATGCAGATGGACTGATATCACATCTCATGGATCATGGATAAGGAGTTATCAAGTCTTAACATAAGTATGATTATTAGGAGTAATATTTATACTGGATTGACCCGATATGAGAGTACTACAGAGAATTTTATGTAAAGTGTCATAAGTTACTCTCATGGTGATAGTGATGTATACCATCCTTCGACCTAAAACCACTATGGACCCTAGATTTAGAGTCGAGTCCTTTATTTCCAATCAAATATTATCCGTAACTGGATGACCATAAAGATAGTTGATGGATACTCCACAAAGCATACTGAGGAACATGAGTGACCTAGATGAAATTTGCCCATCCTGCATAACAGGACAAATATCTAAGGGCCTAATATTGAACTAGACAAGAATGACTCGGTATATGACTTGTGTTCAATATAGACACAAGGGCAAAAGGGTAATTATACACACAAGTATTATCACAAAAGGTTTTGTCATATCATATGACATTTTTGTGACTTGGGTAGTAGTGATGTGTTGCTAGGTCCCGCTCACTGTTTATTATGTTAAATGTGTGATTTAATATAATTACCAACGTTGTGAAAACTTACAGGGTCACACACATAAGGACGTATTGATAAGAGGTAAAGTAAATAAGGAACAATGTAAGGTACAATGCACTTAAGTTGAATACAAAATATGGTAGGCAGCATGCGCTTAAGTGATATACGGTACACCATAAAATATGGTGTGCATACATTTAAGTGGGTTTTTTAGCTTGCAGCCCATATAATTAGTTCTATAAATAGAACCCTTGCCCAGAAGTATTCACACTTGATGAAAAAGTTGGCATGTGAAACCCTAACTGTATTTTCCTTCTCTTTCTCACTTAAAGCCTTCAATCATAGCAGCTAGCACTGAGACTGAAGGAACTTATTCGTGTGGATTGAGTAAAGGAATTGTCCATCATTCAAACCTCATGATCACTCCTTCGATTCAGCATCAAAGGTTTTACCGCTACAAGAGGTAACCGTTTCTATCACTGATCATGCCCATTCGTAAGGATCTGTAAAGGGAAAATTTTAATTTCTGCTACATTTTGGATCACGGTTTCCCTTCACCAACCGCATATTCCATTTATCCCAAAAGTTATGATCTTAAAAGCATCACAACGTGGAAATCTCATTTTGAATCATATGATTGTGTGATTTGACAATCAGACTCACCATTCCACAAACACTGACTATTAGTTTTTATAAATATTTATGTTTCTCATTGGTTTAAGGAGTTGAAGAGTCGATAGTTGTTCCGTGTTTTATTTTTTTTAATGGCTAATGATGTTTATTTAGAGTTTTTTAGTGTTTGATTTTCTATTTAAGCTTGACTTGAAATAAACTTTATTCTAGGCTATGGCAATGACTTTCCTTGGATATCAATATTCACCAAACCAGTCTGGAGTTATATCTAATTCTTTTAGACAATTCAACCAATCTAATTTACATGTTCCAAAGGAGGGTCCATCCAAAAAGCCTCCCCGTGTGCTTGTAAATGAATGGCTACCTTGAATTCATGGCATCTAGGGTCTTTCTTCTTGTGTCTCTCAACAAGAAAATCAAGGGTGTAGAAACTCAAGAAGATATGAATATATTTTTGTATTCGATATATCTCTTAAGTACAAGCAAAAACTCATATTTATAATATAGGATTGCATACAAATAAACAAATAAAATAATTACACATAAAAACTAATTATACCTAAAATAATTACAATATAAATTATAATAAGGAGATAATCATAACAAATCATAACATCCCCCCTCAAACTCAAGTGGGTAGAGCTATAAATAACTTGAGTTTGGAAACTAAAGTTCAGAAACGAGCAAGAAAATAAGGTTTTGTGAACAAACCATCTAGTTGGTCAAGAGTGCCTATGAAGATAAGATGAAGTTCATCATGGAGAAAATTTTGACGAATAAAGTGACGATTAATTTCAATATGTTTTGTTCTCTCATGGAAACATCATTGGGGGCAATTTGAATGACACTACGATTGTCACAATATAGATATGTCAAAGAAGGTTGAGATGTCTCTAAATAAGCAAGAATCCAACAAAGCCATAATATCTTAAATGTAGTATCAAAAAGAGTGTGATATTCGACTTTAGTGCTAGAGCGACATGTCAAAGTTTGTTTCTTGATCTGCCAAGAAATAAGATAATCTCCAAGGAAAATACAAAACTTGTAGTAGATGACGATCACTAGAATCACCAACCCAATAGACAATAGTAGGCTCTAAGAATCAATAAGGAAGTGGTTGACTATTGTAGACCATAAAACATGGTGCCATTAATATATTGAATAATTTGGAGGACATCTTCTTGGTTGTTCTCCGATGTCTTCCATACTCTTCCCCTGCTTCTGTGTAAGGTTTCCGAAGCTGGCGTCTTCCTGGGGAGGACTTCTCTTTCCTAGTTGTCCTTTGACGTCTTTAACATATGATAATAGCCAGCCTCTCTGAATTAAGATCTCAATTTCTTTTCTTAGCTAATGGCAGTTCTCTGTGTGGTATCCACGAAGTCTGTGGTATGCACACTATTCACTCTCATCTTTTCCCATCACAACATATACCCCTTTTGGGCGCCACAGTATGGGAAGTAATTTGAGGAGATAAACTTCTTTTAAGATATCTTACCGTCTGACATTTAGTGACGTATACTCAGGCTCTTTTTCAAATGGACGTCAGGATGGCCTCATCATTGTCTGATCCCTAGGTCCAGGCTTAGGGTACTAGCATTTTTTTCTTTGGAATCTCAGGACCTTTTTTCCATGTTACATTCTTCTCCTTTGATGTAGCATTCCGCTCTAGTAATGACCTCATCCATGTTGGATGTCGCTTTTGCGTTGAGGATTCGTTGAACTATTCGGCTTTGAGACCATGCTAAAATGCTCCTACGAACATGTCCTGATTCAGATGAGATACCTTAATTGTTTCTTTATTGAACCTTGCAAGATTCTCTCTGAGGGATTCCAAGTACCCTTGTCGAACATTAAACATATTGGTGTTTGACATTTTTCTATGTTTGCTTACTGAAAAGTGTTGTACTATCTTTTTAGTTAAGTCCGGGTAGCTAATAACCGAGAATTTAGGTAAACTCATATACCATCGCAGAGCTCATTCTTTAAAGGTCCTGGACGTGAGTTTGTATTTAAGGGAGTCAGAAGGCCCTACAACTACCATTTGATTATTGATTGTAATAATGTGCACTTAAGGGTCGGTTTTTCCATCAAAAGCGGCCAACGACGGTGGTCTGAAGTTCTCTGAAACTTGATCATCTCAGATTTCCTCAGACAAGGATTGGGAATCTAAAGGCTCTTCCTCTGTATCCCCATCTTGTTGACTTTGTGTTTGCAAAACCTACACATTGTCTTGCAAGGTTTCATTTTATTAACGGAGAGCTTCCACCACTGCGAGCAATTAGGTTACATCTGGTGGCAGGGGTGGATCACTTCGGTTGGGAGATGATCCGAACATCGTAAACGGAGCTATTAGCAATTTTGATGATGGTTTTTTGTGTGGCTTGGGAAAGTTTTAGCAAGGGCCCCACAACGGGAGTCAAGTGTTCTTGCTAAAAAACACTAAAAGTTTGACTTCCTTGTTATAATTCAAGGAGAGCCTAAAATGACTGGTTTATGTGTCTGTTATGTATCTATTTGTTGGTCTTTGAGTTCCATGCTCTCGCCTATTTATATGGCACGACTCTCTTATCCTCCCTTTGTTTGTTCTTCTGTATCCTTCATAAATACAACTTTAAGTAACGTCTGTCGTCCCTATAACTACCATGTAACGTTTCTTCCATCAATAAGTGTAACTCTCATTCAATCATGGAGCATTATGTAACGATCTCTTGCAACTCTTCGTATGACCCTCATAACATTGACATCAAACCCGATTTGTATGTACGATATTGGTCTCGACTTATATGCATGAGGTCGGCTATGGCTTGGCTTCTTAGTACTCCTAATTAGACCCCGACTTGTACGTATGATCATCCAACCTACTCATCTCTTTGTACTCGACTTTCTTGCTAATTTGGCTTCAAAAAATCCCTAAATGTACTATAGGTTTATTCTGATTTTATACATCGGCTGATAAACTAATTTCCCGAGATGTACAGATGTATTTCAATTTATATGCTTATAGTGACTTCATGTTATTCTTCTTCCATACTTGAAATATGTTCTTTGCGTATAAGCATGTTATCTATTATTAGCTCTTACATGATATATGTGAGATTGTTGTTTATCTATTCTGACATGAAATATGTTTGAACATGTTATAATGTCAACAAAATTCTTGTGGTATATTATTGTTATGATAACATTTCTATTTCTGGTTTGAGTGGTGATAAATCTAAATAATCGCCTTGCTATAGCACATGCGTGTGTAGCATTCGGGAGCACCAAAAGTATATGTCACGTAAATGTGTTGCTTTTGAAGCAACTCAAGAGTTTTTGATTGAATTGTATCCTTCATCTTTCATGTTTATTGTATATGTTATTTGGCATGATTTATGGCAAATATGTTATATTGTTGCTTAAATTACTTTTACTTTTGTTTAGGCATTTTCAATATTTACATCATTATATGTGAGTGTTGTTTTATTAATGATTTTATCTTTGCAAATGTCTCTGTGTGTTATATTAGTATATATGTGATATAAGATACTTCTTGTAGATTTCTTTGTCTCTTTTTGATGTTGTCAAAGGGGGAGAAGCATCTGCAAGATGAAGTTAGGATGCATACATTCAGGGGGAGCCTTCATGAAGACATCAAACGCATCATTGTAAGTTTTTCCATCATCAAAAAGGGGGAGTATGTGAGCGCACCTTCATATTAGAATTGTTTTGAATGATGTCAAAACTAGGACAATTTAGCATTTATGTATATTGGACGATATTCTCTGAATCTAAATGCACATCTTAGTATTAGGAAACTTATGAATGATTTAGAAAAGGTTTCATGCATTAAAAATAAGTCTTTATGTGAAAAAAAGGTCTATGTGTCGACACATATGAGCTTTGAGTTGACCCATGTAGCTCAATTTTAAAGCATGTAGTTTATGTTTGATGTGTTGCCCGTATGTTTTGACACATAACCTATACAGGTCGACACATGCATCGAATAGGTCGGCACATGACTTACATAGGTCGGTACATGCATTAATAATATTGGAAATTTTGCATTTTTCTAAAATCTCTTGCATTCCTTTTTGCCTCCAACTTGCACACACACACACACACACACACATATATATATACACTTCATAGATGCATCATTTAAAAGTGTGGTTGCTGAAAAACTATATAGGAAACCAAGAATATACAAAGATTTCTCTTCATTTCCAACCTTTGTTTTATGCATACACACAAACAAATTACACAATCATTCTTTGTTTGGGTGCCATTTAGAATCAAGTTGATAACATTCAATTTAGGTTGTTGAATTGTAAATTAGGTTGATAATCTTTGGGGTTTAAAATAAGAAAACCAAGTTGGGGTTTTCCTTCAAGAACAATTGGTGATTTGAAGGTTTTGGACAAGATTATGCAATTTGGATTCGATCAAGTGAAAGCTTTGAAGAACGGGAGTTTCTTGCAAAGGAGTAGCGTGAGACGGTGAATTAAATTGGTAAATCATGGGTGGCAATAATTCACAATTTGGATTTGATCGAGTGAAAACTTTGAAGAAAGGGGTTTCTTGCAAAGGAGTAGCGTGAGACGATGAATCAAATTGGTATTGTTGGGTGACTTGATCAAGCTCAGATCGAGGGAAGAGAAAGTGTTAGAATCAACATCAAGCATAGGATTTGTGAGATTTCATTTCTACATTTCTCTTGTAAACTACTTTTGCAAAGTAAGTTTAATTTTCATTATCTCAATTCGAGTTCGCATTGAAGGCAAGTGTACCCATATTGAGACCGATTGGGGAACTTCCTAAACAAATCCTTGGTTAAACATTTTAATAACCTTTGAAAAAGGTTTGATCACAATCTATTTGATTGTGGTTGGATTTACAACTCAATAAAATCATACAAAATTCTAAACGAAATTGATTGCACATAAGATGTTTGATAATTTTCCTCAATTACGTTTTTGTGTATTTTGTCATTGGAAGTAGACTTTACTTTTGTGTAGCATTCAAGTGATTGTGGTTAAAGGCATATTTATTAATTTGTCTATCCTTATCATTAATTAGTTTTCATATACGCATATCCAAGCTTTTTGATAGCGATTTGGTTTAGACGATTCGATCCGGGTCACTTCCGCTAGCCGTTAAAATTTTCAAAACAGTTTTTGTGAAGTATTTTTTAACTTGGGATCTATTCACCCCCTATAGAAAAGTCACCTTCTTCTAACACCTAGGATTAACAGAGTTGATGCATTGGATATGATAGTGACATATTTGGGAGCTAAGCCAGAGGATGGCCTTAAGGAGATAAAAGACACTCGAGGGTGTCATGCTAGATTTGCATTTTTGGAGAGGTTGTATGCATACCATCTGATTGCCTAAGAGAATGTCGATGGTGATGATGAATAGGTTATGTAGCATAAAGCATATGTATTGAGGTCATGCACATTCTACTTGGTTGGCACATCCATATTTGTGGACAAGAGTGGTTATACATGGATGTAGTTTACCTCAGATACTTCAGTGACTTAAAGCAGATTCATGAGTACAGTTGTGAGGCCGCTTGTTTAATTTACACCTATTCCAAGTTAGTTAAAGGGTGTCTTTGGAAAACTTAATGAATGATAGCTAACTGCACGTTGTTGACGATAAATCTACATCCTATATTGTTTATGTACCATTTTCACAACAGTTATGTTACGCCATTACTTATAATTCATATATACCATTTCCAAGCATAGATCCTCCAACACTTTCCACGTATATCTGGTTGATCATATGTTGATCGCTACACTAAGGATATGCCACATGCTTGGGCATAAGGGTGGCAAACGAGCATACCCGCTCCGTTTAGGCTCGCCCCGCAAAAGCTTGCAGAAAAATAGGGCGGGGATGAGCTAGTATAGTTGAGGGTGGGGGCCTAAAACCTTAGTCCGCCTTGCAAAAATATGATGGCGGGGCGGTGCGGACATTGCAATTTTTAAGCCTAAAAATGCAACAAAAAAAAATGTAAATACCCGTGTTCGCAAAAGCCCACAAAAAACAAGACGGGACATGGAGGGCATATAGAGAGTGAGAGCCTAAACCATTGGTCCGCCCCGCACAAAAATACGGACAAAACAAGCATGTCCAACGGGATAGGCCCGTTACGTCGTCCTGCTCAGAGGAAATCAATCGACTGAGCCCTTCATTGTGTATCTTGATTGCATAATACACAATTATATATGCTTCTGGTCGTACGAGCTTCAGCGTCAGACGCATCCCTTGGATGAGATAGTCTTCTACTTTAGATGGTTGGCTTGTGAGTCATGTATGATGTATTCACATTTTCCTGGTCGATTTATATGCCAATTCAGGTATATACAGGCTGTTTCAAGATAACTTTTAGTGTGTGTTTCTCCCACTATGACCCACAAAGATGTAGATGTCATGTATGATAATTTCCTTGATCATCTAGTACTGAATGAAGCATGAGGTGTTGTAGCTCTTAACGAATGGAGTTATGAAAATGACTACGTTCATTGGTATTTCAGAGTGGCACATCCTTATATGACACCATATGTAGATGGAGAGCCATATAAGTCAGCTCATTAGGAGATATTAGAGAAGGAGCAAGCTTGAGCAGATCATGTCATTATGTGTTGCCTATAGGTCATCATAATATGGATCTTGTGTGCACGTGTATAGACAAATGAGACTTTTCGGAAGACATTTTTGGGAAGGTCATTTAGATGTTATTTTATCATAGGCACATGCGACATTGCAGTAAAAGAGGCAGCGAAGAAATATAGGAGTCTGATATACACAGTAGTATTGTATTTGTATGTATTTGTATTGGGGATTATGGATATTATTATCGTTTGTAATTTGTTATTTTGATTGTACCATAGATTTAAGGATGATTCATTTATATATGATATTTTCATCTTATTATATAAGTGTATGGTCTATTTTATAAAAAATTAATTATGATACATGATATATTACATTGGTGCATTTCTAAAAAAAAATATCAAAATTTAGTACCTATAAGATAAATATGAAAGTGTATTTTTTTTACGGAGATACATCTCCAAATTAAAACATAAATCTCCAAATTAAAACATAAAAAAATGAAGATGTTTCAGTTAAAAATAAATGTAATGCGTATAAAATAAATACGAAAGTGAATTTTCAGACTGATTTCTAACAAAAAGAGATGTGTATCTCATTTACGTGAATTTGGTGTAAATAAATGCATCGAAAAATATACTTTCAAATTTGTATAGAAATTTTTGAATTTTTATGGGATACTACTCCATCACTTAAGGATAAGAGAAATAATGCCCTTTAGAACTTTCAGAGGAAAAGTGGGCCTATAATATTTAAGGCTTATTAAATCCCTAGGTCCAACGGAATCCATTTAGGTGAACAAGTGATGTAGTACACTCCAAAATGGAGTTTTCCAAGCTTTGACAATCTAAACAATATTAGTTTTCCAAGTTTTGACAATCTAAAAATATACAATTACATGTAATTCTAACACACTTGACATACTTATAACAAGCTAAATTAATTTTTTGAATGCATTCCCTCAACTATCTCTAAATTCAAACAGTAATTTACTTCTTTATTCTTTTTGTGTATCTATTGACTAACAAAATTTCTTCCCATTTACATTTACACAATTACAATATCTAAAAAAAACTATGTGTCTCCATGAAAGGGATCAAAATGGCATGATATGTGATGTCTTGGTTTCATAAGAAGAAAGACATGATTTGGAGTTAACCCTAAAAATCTGTAGCAAATCCGTACACATTTGGCGAACTTGAGGCGAACAATAACCCTGTATCAGCAACAGTATCTTCGTTAACCCATTCGCCTGAGTAACCGCTTCTTGCGCTTTCTGATCCCGAAACAGATAACAAACACTCCACAGTATCGTCACCGCGTGTCCCGTCGCCACGTTCGATACCTTCAGAACTTTATTCAGTATCGCCGCCACACACGCCGCGTCGTCACACATCTCCTTTCTTCCCTCACTCGTCGTCGACGCACTTTCCACCAGCTTTAACGCCTTCTCCACCACCTTCACGCTCGTATTAGCCTCCGTTAGTAACGTCGACAACGTTTTCATTCCTCCAACTTTCACCAGTTTCACCTTGTTCCTTTTCGGTTGCGAGATCGCAACTAAGCATGATAAACAGTTTTCTATCAGCTTCGGATCTTTCTCCGGTTTCGATAAATTCAGTAATTCAGTTATCAAAGCTTCGTTCTCAGCTATTAGAATCTGTGATTCACCGTCAAGAGCTATGAATTCCAAAACCCTTGCGGTTGCGATTCTCGAATTGATACTTCCTCTTCGTAAAACCAGAACCATAGAATCTAAACATTTATTGTTCTTCCCCTTCCCCTTCACCTTCAACACATGGTTTTTAAAACCCTCGCGATCCTCAATTTTTTCCAGAACTAAACCTAACGCCGTTAAAACCTGTTCGAGAAACTCAACGCTCCCGTCAACATTGTCGAGGAAAGTAACCATCAGAGAAACGAAACCGTCTAATTTCGCTAGAAAAGCTCGGTTCTGATCGGAATCCTGACCGAACCGAACCGCTTTCGTGATTAAGCTGAGCCGGTTAAGACGGTTTAGAGGATTTAGACCGGGAGAGGCGGCTAATTCGGCGATGATCTGAAGGAGTTCATTTTTAGAAGGAACTGAAGGTAGAAAAGGCGGTTCGACCCGGCGATGAACCGAGTCGGTCCAGATCTGGATGAGACTATGTAGAGTTCGGTTAGGAACAAAATCCTTAGTTTTAAGAATCTGCATGGTTGCAGGACAGGTATTGTTGCCATCGTCTAACCATCGTTGGATACTGGAACGGTCGTAGGTGACACCGGTGCAGAGGCTAACTGGAGATTTCATAACGTCGAGTGAGATAGGGCATTTGAAGAATGTGGGAACAGTGATGCATAGATCAATAGCTTTTTCTCTAACCATGGTGGATGAAAGTGGAGAGAGTGGAAAGGGAAAGGAATAAAAGAAAAAGTGGGAGATGAGAGGACAAGAGAAGAGGGTTGTGTGAGATATGTGGGAATGGAAGGGGATATAGAGGGATTGATAGGGAGAGTCAAAGGTGGGTGACGTCAGATGCTTTGCTTTTTTGTTTTTTCTATTAATATATTTATTTATTTTTGTGACGCTTTTGGTCTTTGGTCAACGATGGAATTGTGGTGGGAGGGGACATGGTGGGGTGCGATATTACTGGGTGATTGTCTGGCGATAGCAGCCGTTGGATCTTGGGTAGGAATTGACGAAGGGTTTGGATTAGGATGGCTGGCACGTGCAGAGTGAGTGGGTATTTTGTGTTGGATGGAGGGGAAGTAAATGCATATGATGAGGAGTGGGGATGCTGTAGAGGGGAGAACGTGGGATGACACGGATCCAATTCAGAAATCATATATTTGTGCAGGGTATTATATATCTGCAATTTTAAAAATATTCTTGTGCCTATAGTATTTATACTCGTATGCGTTAACTGTAATCCTATTAAAAATAAATAAATCAATTATAAAATATTATATTATTTTAAAATTTTAAAAACATAAAAAAAAATCAAAAAATTTATTGTTAAAATAAACAAATATTTATATTGAATATGTAATATTTTAATATTAATAAAAAAATTTAAATTAATAAAGATATATTTTATATAATAATATAAATAAAAATATATAAATATATATTCTGCTAATATGAAATAAAATGGATATCAAAATATTTATATCTGCATTTATACTCGCATATTTTTATAAATAATCATAGATAATTATGCCACGAGAAAGTCAAATGCTCATCAAAATATAATAGGAGTATTTGAGACAGTAGTTTAATCTATCGATTTATTTAATGAATACCTTAGTCCAGAGTTGTAAAATACCTATGAGATAATATAGATTCAGTCTCATTGATGTACTGAACTTTGCAATATCTCATCAGTTATATTTAATTTTTTCATAAATTGAATTGTAGATCAAAGATATTTACAAAGTCACAAATATAATTTTTTTTCATACAAATATTTGTATTAATAATAAATTTTTGTTATAAAAAGTATTTGTATTAATAATATTTTTTTTTATTTATATAAAAAAAACTTGTATCAATAATATTTTTTTTATTTATAAAAATATTTGTATTAGAAGTGCGTTTTTTTCCGTTTACAAAAATAATTATATCAAAAGTATATTTTAGCCGTTTATAAAAATATTTGTATCAATAATACTGTTTTTCTCGTTTATAAAAATATTTGTATCAACAATATATTTTTTTTCATTTGTAAAAATATTTATATCAATAATATTTTTTTTCTGCTTATAAAAAAAATTGTATCAACAATATCTATGATATCGTATGAGATAGAAAACTATTGTGCGGAGCTGAGCATCTTCTATTCGCTGGGATAAAGCTTTTCCTCTGCAGGGGCCTTGGGCAGTAAACCCCCTACGGGCGGTCGTCCGTCGTAAAGTAGTCCCCGCGAAGCTTTCGGGAAGAGGGGTAGTCTTGTGCGTAAGCATAGCATTTCTGGTCGAACCCGCCCAACCCAACTAAGACGAACCGAACCTGACAGACTCATCTTTTTCCTTTTGGGAGGGTACTCCGAGTAGTGGGTACCTCGTAGGACCTCGACCCGCCTACTCGGGTCTTGTATGGATATGCAGGAAGGGGTGCTCCTAGGTGTGTGTAGGGGTTGTGTTTGTTCGCGAGAATGGATTCCTCGTCAAGTCAGTTTATATATATATATATATATATATATATATATATATATATATATATATATATATATATATATATATATATATATATATATATATATATATATATATATATATATATATATATATATATATATATATATATATATTAGCTTAGTCAACAAAATCTGAGAATCAAGCTAAATAATAATGGTTATATCCCAACATAGAAACTACTAATGATAGGCTAATAATGATTAGTTAATTACAATAAAATACAATCAATTACATTCTTATATGATCGAAGTATCAAGAGATTATGTCTAACTCCCTTTTAAATTGATGGTGAGAGAATCACCCCAAGTTTGTCTTTGATTTGATTGAATCATGTATGGCTCAATGGTTTGGTAAGGAGGTCAGAGATTTGATCTGATGTAGGAACATATGCTATACAAATTTTATTCTGTAGCACTTGGTCTCTAATCTAATGGATATCGATTTTAATGTACTTTGAACGTGTGTGCATAACTGGATTAGAGGCTAATGCCTTGACACTTATTTGTGGCACAATATGATAGGTTTCCTTGATAACTGAAGCTTGAGCTCAACAAGTAATGATTGATTCCATGTTATTTCAGCAGCTACATCAACCAAGGCTCAGCACTCTGATTTTATACTTGATCTTGGGAGCATTTTTTGTTTTCTTGAAGACTGATAAACTAGTTTTTCACCAAGAAAGACACATTGACCAGCCATAGCCGTTCTTTCCTCCATTCTATTGAACCATTGACTTTGTACTTGGTCTCAAAGATCCAATTAGAATTAATAATGTTTTCTTGGCCTTGGTAGGGCACTAGTGTTCAAGTGTGATTGGACATTAGTGCTTGAAATTAATTGTGCATAGCTTCTTTTTATAGAGGTCTTGTAAGAGCTTTTTGGGCAGTGGCATGTTCCGTGGTGTCTATCCAGATCGTAGTTAGCCCAAATATAAGGTAGCTTTCAATAGTGAATACTTGTTTTGCTCCTGGTATGTATCTCGTGGTTTTTTATACTTGTCCACATGTCATTTCTTGTGGAATTTATGCCTGAATCATCAACATTTGGTTGATCCATGCCTAGTGTATCTGTCGCGGCGCGAAAAATACCTGAGTGCATCGCACACTTGAAAATACAACAGAGGCGCCACTGAGTTTTATTTATTCTAAGAGAAAGGGAAAATACTAATAAAACCCAAAGTGAAGAGAAAAGGGTATGGAGGTCGATTATGTGAGGGAAAAGTATTAGCATCCCTCACATCTGTTGTACTCAACGAGAACCTTTTTTATTGTTCTTTGTGCGGATGAGTGTTATTATCTAAAGGTTACTTGCGATTGCTTTTAATTAAGGAATTTTTTAAAATTAATGTGTTCGCCAAGATTTTGAAATCATGTGCCATATTCTCATAGTGCAATGAGAAAATCAGAGCTCCATAGTTCGTGGGTTGAAAATAAGTATTTATTGATTGATTTTAAATAACGATGTTATAATCGTATCCTAGAAGTATATTGACATTAGCTAGTTTGATCTTAGTTCAGATACTTTAACCTTTTAGTCTAACTGCTAAGGCACGAATTATAATGGTCCATTTATGAAAAGAAATTGTTATTTGGTTAATGAATTGAAAAGGTTTGTGAATGTGCTGAAGGTGTTGTTTGGATCAAAAGTATGGTGTTTTAACCCATACAATGGTGTCTAAATTAAGAATGAGGTGTCTGGACCAAGATGTGATGTCTAAACCAATGCAGTGTTATAGGGTTTTTCTGACTCGGGGATCAAGGTAGATAAGGGTTTACCTAAACCAGGGGATTAACAAGGGGATCAAAGTGTGTTTGATCAAATAATCAAATGAACAAGGGGGGTCAAACTATGAATTAAGTCAAGCTACATATATCAAGATGATGACATTATGAAGAAAAAAGTCAAAGAATAAAAAGAATGAAATTAATGATAAAATGGTAACCCTAATTATGCATTAATTTTAACATATTTACTAGTTAGTATTTTTAATTCTATCCTAAAAAAGCAATCCTAGTTAGAACTAATAAACCTAATTAACTATGCTCTTAAAATGTCTATTTTTTTAACATGTTAAAAAATGCTAAGAAAATGTTGAAAATAATTAAGAAATAATTATTTCTACCAGGGGGTATGAAGTTGAGGAAGGGTGTGTGTTGCGGTGAAAATCGGATGTCAAGCTATTGAGTAAACTTGAATCTTAATTCTTTTACAACCGAACTTTAATTTATCCAAAGGAAAGGTCTAAAGAAAGAAAGAACCCTTTTCGCGATGTAACAACAACGCTAAGAGATTCGGGGATCGGGGGTTGGTTATGCCTAGGGTAGGTATCTCACATCCTAGACATCTGTAGTACTCTACAGGAACCTTTTGTTTAATCACATGCTAAGTTGTTGGATATTTGCTAAGGTTGGAATTGGATAAAGAGTGTAGATTGATATGTAAAGACCTAAGATTGTTTCTAAGTTTGCTCGCAAAGACATCGCGTCCTCTGCCTACGTATCCTAACTAGGATAGAATCAGAGCAATCGTAGTTCACCTCACAGGGGTTAAAGAACACTTGATTATGATCAAGGTTCCAAGGGGAACAAACATAACAATGTTTGTATAGAATTTAACAAAACTCCCTAGATCTATGTTATAACACTCAAAAGGGGGGATAAGTAATCATTATTATGATTCTCATACAGAGTTTACAAACTCCAGCCTAGGGTTCTAGTTGAAGAACACTCCTAGTAAAGGTGGGTCTTTTAGACTTAAGGCAAAGTCCAATGGCTTGTACTAAAGTTCATAATGACTTCATAAAGTCAAAGGAGGGGGAACGAGCTATCCATGACACAAGGGTTAATGGAGAGACTTTTCCTTTGGAAGGAGAAAGGGGAGGCAACTTGGACGAGAACTAGAGAGTTCCATCACTTGGGGAATAAATACTTAACAAAGCATAAATATTCAAGCATGAGGAATATAAAAGACAATGATTATAATCAAGGATTAACCAACACATTACAATGAGCAAGTATTTTAGGTAGGATGAATGGCCACAACCAAGCATATTGTAATAAGCATGTCTTGACAAAGATGTAGATATATTTGACAAATATTGAAAGCATGATGAAGGTAACAAATAACAATTTGAAAGTAATAACTATGCCTAGATAACAATCTTACACAATTAAATAAATTAGTTTAACCTCATAATTTAGGAGGAATAAATATTCATGGTAACAACCAACAAAAGAATGTAATCTTAATATGCTAACAAACATAAACAAATACCAATAAATCTTACAAGATAAACATGGCATAAAGGGTAAATTAAATCGAGACGCAAGGTGACGATCTAAGAGTGAATCTATTAACAAGTATACAAAAGCATTGTTGAAATAATTAATCATGAGATTTCAAATCACTAAACAAAACTAGACATCACAAGGAAGAGTTTGCAAAAAGAATGAGTTAAAACAAATGAAAGATGAACAAGTTACGAATATTTGAAGTTTTCCTTTTATTTCATGATAATAAAATAAATAAACAAGCAAAACTAAAAGAAGGGGGCATGGGTGGGGATTAAACCCACGCCCTTGTGCTCACAAGCAAACATAACTAACCACCAGGCCACAACACACGCGCACGTTAGGATAAAAGAAGGAAAGGAGGAAATAGTTAAAATCAAAAGGGAAATAAAAAAACAAAAGGGTTCGACCTCCACCCGGATCGAACCCTTGTCATGGGGGTGAAAGGCGAAATTTAAGGCAAGCTTCTTACCACTGGGGTGGCTGTACATCCAAGTACAAAGCCACCCCTAAAAATACATAGGGCATATCTTGTGAATTCTCTGGGCAACATCAAAAGACCAAGGACAAAGTAAATCATGAAAGGGCGTTTTGATGCTATCTTACTCAAATATTCATGGATTGGGATAAAATTCATATGCAGATTCATCAGAAAATTATGAGGAGTATGATAATGCAATTAGTTTTCTCATAATGTGATCCTATCTTAAAACTCGAATGCACATGCTCTTTGATGCTTTTGAGATGCAATTTGGAATCACCAAGCCAAAACAGACATATTTAGAAGCATGAATTGGTTTGAACAAATCTTAAATATGATAAGAAAGGCAACTCAATAAATAATTTGTCAAAAAACAACAGGACCAGAACTTGATATGAAGATGCAAAGGGTATTGTATGCCTTTAAACAGAATTTGGTGTTTTTGCTCATTGATGAATTTCCAACAGTCTAAGTTCAATAACAGGCCAAGGTGAGATAAAACAAATCATACAAAAAACAGATGTACACAGATGCAATAACACCAGGTCAAAACTAAACCTGTTCCAAGCCTCTTAACAACATAGTCAACATTTGACAAAGATCAAGTATACTGAATTGATAGAACCAGGTTTCAAAGTCAGTTATGGTCAGGAAGATCAAATCATATCTCAATAACATAATGAATAATGCTTTCATAAAAGCCAACACCTACACAGTAGAATTTCAAAGCCACCCCTAACCTGGACTGAATAGAAACCACATGCCAATTGTACCTAAGATGACTAGCAGTGATTGATGCAAAACTGAACCAAACAAAATTATCATCTTTCATATAAGCTACAACTTACAGTCTTAATAGAATCTGCTAAAATTACACATTGACTAACTTAAAGATCTAAATCAGTTCAATAGCAGCAGCCACAAGCTCAAAAGGTTTCAAAGTAAACAAAACATGATTCAAGCAACTGCTCAAAGGCACCTGACAGTTAGGAGGACTCAAGATAGTGGCTCACAAACTTTGGCAATAAGAATAAATCCCAGCAGGCATGAAGGCAAATCTTGGAAACAAAATCAAAATTATTTGTACTCATGAAAATTACTATAGGTAGGCAAAAGATGATGACATAAATTCATGACAGCTTGATAAAGAAGGAGCAATAAATTCATATAATGCAAAACTTTTGATGTTAGAGCCAAATCATCAATGTGAAGTAGGAACTTAATGGTTCAAGATGATAAATCAAAGCAATATGCCCAACAAATCATAGCAGTAATGTTCACATGTAGCAGCATGGATTAATTAATACCCAGTTTGAACTAGCAAGCCTAAATTCTGTGGTAGCAGAGTTCTCTACTGGTTTTTTAGTTCAGACAAGCTTGCTCCCTAACCTATACACCAGTTGGTGATCTAATGCAGTTCTCAAACAGTGGTAGGGTTAGGTCCCCAAATTCCTCAGCCATGGATCAGTGCACCCTTGGCATGACAGTAGTGATTTATGTATTCATGTGCATCATGAATGTGCTTTTTGGTTCCAACCATTCTAAGCTTCAACCACCAATGTAAACACAATCTAACTAACAAATATGATATGTTTGAACAAGCATTTCAATTTAGAAACAAACAACTACAGAAATAGTGTGTATCATGTCATATTGTGAAGGAATATGCATTTTGAAGAGTGATTCTCAAGACAGTGGCATATTGTGCAAGGTGATCTTTCTAGCATCTCAAAAATGAACCATATGAGGTGTGTGGAGTGTTGTCTTAGTGAAGAGAAGTTTGTGCAAGAAAGTAGCAGTTGTGTGTTTTTTGTGTGTTTGAAGCATTGGTGTCAATATGTGAATTCAAGCATTATGTTTCAAAACAGAGGGAGATTATGTCAACAGCCCATAAACCACATATGTGATGTGTTCCTAAGATAAAATATGATGCAAGGTAAGTTAGGTGCAACAATGACTTTGTCATGCTTGATGGCTTTGAGGTGTTTTGTGGCCACATATGATTCTGATTTTTATGCATAAATAAAACAAAATGAATACATAGATTATCTCTGAATGTGGTTTAAAACATGCCTAAGTGATGAAAACACAACCGTAAAGTTCTATGCAAAAAGGGATGCTTTAACTGCTTTGGCTTGTTCTTGACAGCATAGTTATAACACACTGTCTTAGAAATGCATCATGTAGTTAGGGCTCAATACAGAAGGGATTAGGACTAGCTGAATGCATGCACAAGTTTCAAATAGATAACTAATGGATCCTAGTTGTAAGGATCATAAGAAGATCACTCCAAACAGATTTTGGTATGTGGACTGTAATGATTTGAACAAGAATGTTTGATATGCTGTTTTGAAAAATAAAGATTAGTTCATGATGCAGCATACACAACTTAATTCAATCAACACTTATTAAATGGTTCTCATATGTCAACACATGGATTCAAAACAGCCTGCAAGAACTTGACAAAAATAACAACCTAAAGCATGAAACCCTCCAAAACAGAACTGATAGCAAACATGCTCTTATGGTCAAAACCAAACATTCATGACAAATCCTTCATACACACACACAATTCATGCTATGACAGATTGATTTCAAGCAAAAATAGCCTAACAAGCTAAACATGGTTCAAAGGTTTGCAGCAGATCACATAGCAAGACAGCAGCCAATCTAACAACTCAAACAAAAACAGTCTCAATGTGTTGCTCTAATCATGACAGCCACATGATGCAATAGTTCAAAACAAACAACCCTAAATCATAAATCCAATCTGGACCAGCTCTAAGCAAGTTAATTATGAACTTCATGATTCAAAGAAGACTCAAACAAATCAAAAATTAGGGGTCAGTTCATGGACTGTGGTTAATGTGCAAATGGAATGGTTTTGTTTTAGAAGAGAAAGACAAATTTAAAGTACAGTAGAAAAGAGAATGATTTTGTTGATATGAATATTTAAAGTATGATGATCTTATAACACTAGCAAACAATTCATGGTATTATCAAACATGGTTCACCAAACATGTAGGAATACATGGTAAAGGCACACACTAGAAATTTGGATTCAAAGCAGTGGACAACATCAGACATGTTCACAACAGTTGGTGATGATACCAAAAACAAAGCTGGACCAGGCATCATGTTATCCCCTTCTTTCTCAACTTAAAGTAACACCAACAAAGTAACCAAAAACATCTATGATGCTTAAACACATACAATGCAATAAAAGAAACTGATCTCATCATGATAATTGGAAGTTAACAAATTCTGCAGTACAACATTAATACAACAATGAATTCAACATAAATTCCACAATCTAAGCACAATTTATTACCAAAGAAAAAGGTTTAATGCCAACTGTCCTACTATATACATAACATTGCCAAAGTCAACATTAGCACATTCAAAGTATGCTTTTCATATGATTGTAGCTCAAGGGCAGCCAACATGACATAATAAACCAAACTTTCAAATTCAAAACTCAAGCATGCATTGATGACATTTATGCATATATATGAGGGAGTTTTATAAGCACCAACCTCTTGTAGATCTCTTTGAAATAAGTTGGAGCAGTTGAGAAAACCAGAGATGTTGAATCACATTTTTGTCTTTTTGCACTTTGCTTGAAACTTAAGAAAAAGCCACTTATGATGCCAAAATGAGAATTATGGACTTTCAAGGGTTTCTAAGAGTCTTGACAGTTGAGATATATGGTATGTGAGGTGTCCAAGTGGTTACAACCTCAAGGAAACGTTTAGAACTCACTTTGGTGGTTTTTGTAGCTTTTGGTCAAAGTAAGCCAAGTACAATGTTGACTTTTTGATTTCTTGAGATTTTTGGTGGTTTGATGGATTGCACACCTTCTATATGTTATTTAGAAAGTGTGTGGATAATTGTTAAGGTGGTGTGAATGCTAAAAATGAAAATGGCATGAAAGTTGTGAAATGCCCATTTTTGGTGTTTTTGGGTTTTTCTTCACTTACAAGCAAAGAGAGGATGAGAAGGAGAGCTGTAATGCTTGGATATTGTAAGCAACCCTGGTGTGTCAAACAAATGAGGATGAGGTCTCTATTTATAGGATAAAGAAGGATGAGGGCAGCTTGGTATTTTCCATTGTTGGAGGGATTTTCATGATGTTTCTTTGAAAAATCTTGCAAGATCTTCTCATCAGCTTCTACACATCAAAATCTTGGCTCAAGGTGTGCAAATATCTGCTGATATGAGGGGTTTGAGATGACTAGAGAGCTATGAAAGTAGGGGCCTGCAGCTGCCATGAATTGCTTGGAAAGTTTCTCTTTCATGGCTTTAAAAATGATTATTTTAATTGCAACTTGCTCCAAGTTGTTTGGTTTATCATTTCAATCTTTTTTTCTGGTTTTCTATTCATTCATACCTCATATCATCAGATTGTAACATGATCCAAGGGTTGAGAGTGGTTAGAGATGAAAAATTTTGATTTTGAGAAGTTGGATCAAGTGTATTTTTAGTGTGACAGACCCAACTTTGAGGCACCATAACTTCCAGCCCACAACTCCTCTTGGGGAGTTCTTGTACTTTTTGGAAAGCCCTCATATAGCTATTCAACATTTATGTTTGTCAAAAGTTCCAAATCTATGTGCATCTTGGTTGAAAAGTCCTTCAAAGTTAGCAAAAAAACAAGTTTTGGTGCAGCCAGAATTTAAGAAATTCACCAAGTGTTTTGTACTAGAAAACGATTTTGGTGATAACTCCAATTCCATGCATTTTTTGAGTGTGGACTAATATAGGACTTTTTTAGGACTTGTTAAGAGATTTCCAATGAGCCTTGAGCCACTTCAATCGGGTGTGTGGTTAGGGAGTTAGGGTTTAACCCCTTTCGAAATCCTAATTTCCCGATTTTTCAATTACTCTCACGTCCTTGATCCGATGATCATGAAAATTGACATGTAGGTTCCTCATGACATAAGGAACAACTTTGATTCACAACTTGAAGTCAAATTCTCAAAATTTGAGGTGGTTGACTTTTCGGTCAACCGTTCATCGATCGGCGATTACCGGACCGTCTGTTCATGTTTCGGAGCCTCCGAGACTTTGAAACTTTTTGAGAGGACTTCACTAAGCCATATGAACTTTTTAAACCATACTTGTATCCTTGAATTATTTCTCGAATTTAAAGTCAAACTACAGTTGACTTTTCCAGCCCGAAAAACCCTAATCGGGTGTCTTGAACTGCACTGCATCTCATCTGTGGGAGATTACTTCAAATTGAACTCACACATGGCCCAATATGGTACTCTTGATCTCATTTCATAAATGATTCAATCCAAAACATTGATTGTCCGATCCTCGAAACTTTGATTTTATCAGTATGGAACCCCGTTTCATCTGTATCTCGACAAAAACACACTTCGAGACTTGTTAAGGTTAGATAAATGAATGCATATGATATGAAGAGGATATAAAGGGTCAAAATTTGGGGTGCAACAGTTGCCCCTATTTAAATGTCTTCACCAGATGGTAATGAGAGATGACAATCCTCATAGAATCGTGGTGAAAGATATTTAAATATAATAAACCAGAAATTTTGTCCCTTAGATCCGATGGTATGCAAAAGGGCAAACGCAGACATGCTATGATCTCTACCTGATGCTTTATGATGCTTGAATGCAAGACCAATGCAAACACACGAGTAAAAGAAAAGCAAGGTAAAACTACGAGTAACTACTCACGAGGGACCCGATAACTTGGGGAAGATCTCACTGGGGAACAATCCAAAAAGACGCAATTCTTCATCGGGGAATGACGGAATAGAGACACGAACCTCACTGGGGATAACCAGATGAGAAATTTTCCTATAACGAAGAGTTCGAACGAGATCTTCAGGAAAAGGTTAGAAACAAGACCAGATGTATCGGGGAGGCTAGCATCCACTAATTCCCCAAGACATCGACTAGGGAAAGCAAAAGCTCCAACGGGGATACTGGTGACGACCAGAGTAAACAAATGTTTTTCCAAAAGTACTAGTTACCACTAGACTTCCTGGGGAGATGATGATAACCAAGTTAAGGTTCCAATTACAAATGGGGCTTTCAAGCGCATGGATAAAAATACAAGACTTCAACTGGGGAGATTGGTTACAACCGAATCAAAGGGTACCAATATCCATTGGATTTTCAAAGAGTTTGGTGACAACCAGATTGGGAGATAAAAGGTCACAATCGAATTTTAGGTAATGCCAATAACAAATGGTCTTTAGGGATTTATTGGTGACAACCAAATCAAGAGATGCCAATCACGATTTTAAATAATGCCAGTAATTACTAGACTTTTCTCGAAGATTGGTGATGATCGAATCAGGGATACGCCAATAACGATTTTCAAAGCAATGCTAGTAACTACTAGACTTTTGTGTGAACATTGGTGACTACCGAGATTGATGATACCAATAACAATTGGATTTAAAGGATGCCAGTAACCACTGGGCCTTGAGGTGGTAATCGGTAAGGTCTAAATTAACGATTGGGTTTTGCAGATTTAGTGACCACTGTACTCTGGCATCATTGGTTACGACCGAGTCAAAGGATACCAATAATTATTGGATTTTCAAAGTGATGCTAGTAACTACTAGACTTTCGAAGATTATTGGTTACAACCACGTCGTCGGTAACTATTAGTAACAACTAATCTTTCTTGGCGAACCAGATATAAATAACTCTCTCGAGCGGGAAACTGGTAATCCTTAAATTACCAACAAGAAGGGATGACAAACCCAATAAGTGACAACCTAGGGCAAAGAGAATGGTAAAGACCAAAGGATCTCAAAGCAAACAGCCAATCGGACAGAGATTGAAACCAAATGCAAACAAATGCGTATGCTAATGTGATGCTGTATGCGAAATGCAGACCGACCCACCAGGGATAAAGAAACAAGAAAAAAAAAGAAAAAAAAAGAAAAGGGAAGAAGACTCGACACACTGAGTCTCGCTGCTTCCAAATTAACTACTGCTTCCTCTTGAGGTAGACGACGATCTTCCAAAAATAAACGATACTCTCACACAGCTACAGAAAAGGAGCCCTGATTTACAAGCGGGGACTGCCATTAGATTCCATTTGGTAGGCGATAGCAGACTCTTAAGGTTCAAAGAATCGTGTAATACTGTCAATTTACTCATAAAGTTTTTTGATATGCTTAGTCAAATCAATTTTTTTTTCTTTTAATCAAAAAAATTTCGAATTTTCAAAACACTTTGCTTTTTAGAAAGAATCTTTATTAACAAATAAGTGAGTTTGCATAACAAAAGCAGAAGATCATGACAATGATTGGCCAAAATTCTAATTTTATTAATGGATGAGCACTTTACAAAGGGCAAAGCCTCGGGAACAAAATATATTCGGAAAAATGGATAATAGAAGGGGTTACAGAATCCCATAATGAATCAGTCCTACTAACTAGTAGTCCACTGGTCCTTGTTGCTTCTGACGAGACTGATTTAGTTCCTTGCGTTGGTGCTTCGCCTTTGTGGCTCTTTCTCTTAAATCTTGAGCTTGCGCTTGGCTAGGCATAATACTTCTTTACGGAATCTGAGTTGACTGGGTACTTAAGTTGTTCCCCATCCATGGTCTCGAGGATTAACGAACCTCCGGAGAAAACAGTTTTTACCACAAACGGGCCATCGTACTTGGGCATCCATTTGCCGCGTATGTCCTTTTGTGTTGGTAGGATTTTTCGGAGTACCAGTTCCCCTTCCCTGTACTCTTTGGGTTGTATTTTCTTGTTGAACGCCTTCACCATCTTTTGCTGGTAGATCTGGCTATGGCACATAGCCGTCATTCTATTTTCGTCGATGAGGTTCAAAGAGTCAAATCTTTCTTTTATCCATTCGTCTTCGTTGAGATCGGCTTCCTTTAAAATCTTCAAAGAAGGTATCCTGACTTCGATGGGTAATATGGCATCCATCCCGTATACCAAGGAAAAAGGAGTTGCCCCTGTCGAGGTTCGCATGGTTGTACGGTACCCATGTAGAGCGAAAGGTAACATCTCATGCCAATCCTTATAAGTCACGACCATTTTTTGTATTATCTTTTTGATATTCTTGTTGGCGGCTTCGACTGCGCCATTCATCTTTGGTCTGTACGGAGATGAGTTGTGATGTTTGATTTTGAAATCAGCGCAAAGCTCCTTCATCGTCTTGTTGTTCAAATTTGACCCATTATCTGTAATGATCTGGTCGGGGATGCCATAGCGGCAGATGATTTCTTTCTTAATAAAGCGGGCGACCACCTGTCTCGTTACGTTTGTGTAGGATGCTGCTTCTACCCATTTGGTAAAGTAATCAATGGCGACAAGGATGAACCGGTGCCCATTCGAAGCTTTTGGTTCTATTGCCCCAATCATGTCTATGCCCCACATTGCAAATGGCCATGGTGATGTCATTACATTGAGTGGATGTGGGGGAATATGTACTTTGTCCGCATAGACCTGACATTTGTGACACTTTCGAGCAAAGAGGATGCAGTCAGCTTCTAGAGTCAACCAAAAGTATCCCGCTCTTAAAATCTTTTTAGCCATTGTGTGACCACCGGCGTGAGTACCAAACGTTCCTTCATGTACCTCAGTCATTATGAGGCTTGCTTCCTTTTCATCAACGCATCGGAGTAAAACCATGTCGTGATTTCTTTTGTACAAAACACCGTTGCTGATGAAGAATTTTGATGACAATCTTCGTATGGCCCTTTTATCGATTCTGGATGCATTAGCGGGGTATTCCTGGTTGCAAAGGAAGTTTCTGATATCATGAAACCACGGCTTTTCGTCGGATTCCTCCTCTATTGTCATTACATATGCGGGAACAGTCCTTCTTTCGATGCGGATCAGAGGTGCTTCGTTAACAAACTGGACCTTCCACATGGATGCCATCATGGCTAGCGCGTCGGCGATATGATTTTCTGCTCTCGGTACATGTTTGAAAGTGATCTCATCAAAGTATTTGGCCATCTCGAGGATGTGCTCCTTGTAAGGAATCAACCTTTTCATCGCGAGTTTCCCACTCTTCCTTGAGTTGATAGATTACCAAAGCGGAATCGCCAATCACCTCCAGGATTTTGATGCGAAGATCGATGGCAGCTTCCAATCCCAGGATACATGCTTCATACTCGGCTATGTTATTAGTACAAGAGAAACATAGTCGTGCCGTGATGGCGGTGTACCCTCCAGTTGGATTTTTCAAAACAGCTCCGATGCCATGCCCATTCTTGTTTGACGCCCCATCGAACATCATTTCCCAACGAGACCCGGGCTCAGGACCCTCATCTGGGCCAATTTCAGGTTTTGTTCTTTGAATATACATTACATCTTCATCAGGGAAATCAAACTTGAGCGGCTGATAGTCTTCCACAGGGTGTTCCGCGAGGTGCTCTGACAAGATGCTGCCCTTGATAGATTTTTGAGTGACATACTGAATATCATACTCTGACAAGAGCATGTGCCATCTGGCCAGTCTTCCCGTTTGAGCTGGTTTTTCAAAAATGTACTTTATGGGATCCATTTTGGAAATCAGCATTGTTGTATGACAAATCATATATTGCCTTAGACGTTTGGCAGCCCATGCTAAAGCACAACATGCTTTCTCTAGCGGGGAGTAGCGACTCTCGCAGTCTGTGAATTTCTTGCTCAAATAATAGATTGCGTGCTCCTTTTTGCTCGACTCGTCAGTTTGGCCTAAGACGCACCCCATTGAATCCTCTAGTACTGTCATGTACATGAACAAAGGCCTGCCGGGTACCGGAGGAATTAGCACTGGAGGTTCTTGTAAGTACTGTTTGATTTTCTCGAATGCCGACTGACATTTATCATTCCAGACTACCGGCTGATCCTTTCGCAACAACTTAAAGATTGGTGTGCAAGTAGGGGTTAGATTGGAGATAAATCTAGAGATGTAATTCAGTCGCCCAAGAAACCCTCTGACTTGTTTCTCTGTTTTAGGAGCAGGCATTTCTTGAATTGCTCTGACTTTGTCAGGATCTACTTCAATTCCTCGCTGACTGACGATGAATCCAAGTAATTTCCCCGATTGAACCCCAAAAGTACATTTAGCTGGATTCAACCTCAGTTGAAATTTCCGAAGTCTTTCGAATAGCTTAAGCAGATTACCCAAATGATATTTCTCGTTTTGGGATTTTGCGATCATATCGTCTACGTACACTTCAATCTCTTTATGCATCATGTCATGGAAGAGTGTGACCATAGCCCTCTGATATGTTGCCCCTGCATTTTTTAATCCGAATGGCATGACCTTATAACAATAAGTGCCCCAGGGCGTGATGAATGTCGTCTTCTCCATGTCGACTGGATCCATTTTTATTTGGTTATAACCAGAAAACCCATCCATGAATGAGAATACGGCGAAACTTGCAGTGTTGATCCCAGTGTGTCAATATGTGGAAGAGGGAAATCGTCTTTTGGACTTGCTTTATTTAGATCCCTGTAGTCAACGCACATTCTGACCTTGCCGTCCTTTTTTGGTACTGGTACTATATTGGCCACCCATTCGGGATATTTAGCCACGGCTAAAAAACCTGCGTCAATTTGTTTCTTGACCTCATCCCTGATTTTGAGAGCCATATCTGGTCTTGTCCTGCGAAGTTTTTGCTTGATGGGAGGACATTCTGGTTTTAAAGGGAGTTTGTGCATAACGATGTCAGTATCCAACCCAGGCATATCTTGATAAGACCAAGCGAATATGTCGACATATTCTTTGAGGAGCGCTATCAACCCGTCCTTGACTTCTTGCCCTAACAATGCCCCTATCTTGACCTCTCTTCTTTCAAATTCAGATCCCAAATTGACGACTTCTGTCGGCTCTTTGTATGGTTGAAGACATGCATCTTCGTATTCAGTCATCCTTTTCAATTCTTCGGGAACTTCTAGGTCTTCATCACTCTCTTCTTCCGCTTGAAAGACGGATGAACCGCTAGTAGATGGAACTGAGTGATCACAGGATTCTGAGGGTGGTGGAGGTGTTCTGCATGTTTTTTCATATTTTGGGAATATCAGGCATACACACATAGACATGTAGATGAAGTGTAGTTTTTATCTTTTTACAAAAAGTAACCATTTTCCTCTTCTTTTTTTTTTTTTAAAAAAAACGTGGAATGACGAGTCAATAAATAAACAAGAATTTTAACAAAAACACTTCTTCATTCATAGATCTTTCAAATCACAAAGTGGCCCATACAAAATGATTCACAGGTTTTTTGGGCAAAGACCTGGAATTTTTCCAAAGAAAAAGTAAAAAGAAACTTAACAAAGCAAATGCATTACTCTAAGGGTAAAAAGACAGGTATTTCCACGGTCTCCCAATTGCTCAGAGCTGCTCCTCCTCGGATGATTAGGCCATCATGGTCACTATCTTCCTCTTCAGCAATGATAGCGTTAATCTGTAGCCCCCCGCTGACGAAAGTCTCTTCCAAAGATTTCTTTTTCATGGTGTCTTCTTCAGGTTCTTCTTCTGGAGTTGGTTTGTAACCCAACCCTCGTCGGTCACTTTTAGCACGAGCATCCACTTGAATGATTTCTCCCCATCCTAGCGGGAGTCCAGTTTCCATTGCTGCTTTGATACTTTGAACCAAGGCGAAAGATGGCCCACGAGTTATTTCTGATTCATCCACCAGAGTAGCATGTGCTATTTCCAAAGCTTGGAAGGCTGTTTCAAGAGAGTCTTCATCCGCTTCGATGTATCGGAAAGAGGACAGGTTGCTCACCATGAGCTCTTCTTCTCCGTGAACAATCACCAGTTGATCATTAACAATGAACTTCATTTTTTGATGTAGGGTGGAGGTCACAGCTCCTGCAGCATGGATCCAAGGTCTACCCAACAGACAACTGTAGACTGGATTGATGTCCATTATCTGGAAAGTAACTTCAAAGACTTGTGGTCCTATAATGATAGGTAGGTCCACCTCTCCAATCACAGTTCTTCGAGATCCGTCAAAAGCTTTTACCATTAAAGACGTGGGTCTCATGGCAGCGCCTTGATAAGCTAATTTGGCTAGCGTTCTTTTCGGCATTACATTCAGGGCTGATCCGGTGTCGATGAGCACCCTGGACAGTGTATCTTCCTCATATTTGATTGATACGTGCAAAGCGCGGTTGTGTTTGCGTTTTTCCGCCGTCAGGTCATTGTCGTCGAAGCTTAAAGTGTTACACGCAGTGATATTGGCTACCACTGAATCAAATTGTCCCACAGTAATGTCTTTAGTCACATGTGCTTGAGTCAAAATCTTCAGAAGAGCTTGGCGATGCGCCGGGGAACTCAATAGCAGTGACATGACAGATATCTTTGATGGAGTCTGGTTTAATTGGTCAATTACTCGATAATCACTTTTACGAATGATTCTCAGGAACTCTTCATCATCATTTTTGAGCGAGTCCTTCTCTTTGCTGACCGGTGCTTCAGCAATGGTCTCTTTTGGCACTGGCTCTTTGGTTGCAGCTTTCTTGAGAGCAGGTTCTTTGGCCACAAAAACCTTAGGGGTATGAAATTTTGGTGGAGGAACAACGTTGTTCGACTTTGGCTGGTATATTCGTCCACTTCGCGTCATGTTACTGCTACCAACAATATTAGCTACACCATCTTGTTTCCTTCCTTTGATGATGCCTTCGTACCTCGTGTAATCCTCCTTTCGTGTCATGGCCATGGGATGGAGTTCAGGCCCTTTTGTTGGATCAAATTTGGGCTGGCTTTTTCCAAACCTGGGTATCATTTCTTCGTGGAACACAGGTCGAACACTCCCGTTTCGAACCATACTATTACTGTTAGAGTATAGGAATACAACCCTCCCCCTTGGTTCCTTCGGCATGTTGAACATTGGTTCGATTACAGCTATATCTTCCTTCTTTCTGCTACTGATCTCTATCATCCCTTGGTCGAGCAGAGCCCTGATATCCTTTTGTACAAGATCACAACCTTGTGAATTTGATTTGCATTGTTCGCAATCCTCATGAGATGTTTTGAGCGCCCAAGCTTGGGCTAGGCGCTCATGCAGCTCTGCTAAGGGCACCTTAATCTCTCCGATGGTAGTGACAGCCTTGTTTTCTGAACCTTCCCCTTCTTCAGTGATAGCATTTACCCCAGCATGATTTGGTAAGGGATTATCTTTCACATTTGGAGGATTGTCTTTGAAGGATAGGATTCCTTGTTCGATCAGTTCACGGACGAGATGTTGCAGCGCAAAGCAGCCCTCTAGGTCGTGTCCCGGCGCATTTTCATGAAAAGCGCAGTGAGCATTAGCATTGTAGTAGTAAGGCAATGGATCAGGCGGAGGACCTAACTTTCTTGTTTTGACAAGGCCCCTTTTTATTAGACCAGGGAATAATTCTGTGTAACTCATGGGTATAGGCTGGATTTTAGGCCTATTTCCTGGATAATTTGCTCTTGGAGCCCTCGCTTGAGGTTGTTGATTCTGATAATGAGGCCGTTGATTCTGTGCGGGTGCCCCCTGCTGAAAACCCTGTTGGTTTTGCTGTTGAAAGATTGGCGTCACTGCCGCTACATAAGATGGTCGGTAGGATTGTCGGCGGTTTGTTGAGTTTTGGACTCCTTTTTCGTGCATCACAACGCTTACCTCAACCTCTTTTTTCTTGTGGAAACTACTGATCGGTTTCTTAGGAGCACTGGTGTTGGAATTAGTACTTGATGCTGTTACTTTTCCGCTTTTCAAACCCGCTTCTACCTTGACTCCTACGGCCACAATGTCAGAGAAATTTGAAGTAACACTACTGATTAACCTCTCATAGAATTCTGGTCTGACAGTGTCGACAAACCAATCTGCCAGTTCTTTTTCAGTAAGAGGTGGTTCCACTTGAGCTGCTACTCCTCGCCACCTTTGTGCGTATTCTTTGAAGGACTCTGTATTTTTCTGCGTCATACTGAGCAGCTGACGACGATCCGGTGCTAGATCCATATTATATTTGTATTGCTGGACAAAGGCGTCTGACAAATCCTGGAAATTGTGAATCTTTGCCTGATCAAGACCAAGGTACCATTTTGCTGAAGCTCCTTTGAGGCTGTCCTGGAAACAATGGACTAGTAATTTGTCGTTTTCGATGTGGGGGGCCATCTGCCGGCAATACATTATTAAATGGACTTTAGGACATGTGGTTCCGTCATATTTGTCAAAGATTGGCATTTTGAACTTGGGCGGGAATACCAAGCCGGAAACCAGACAGAGATCTTTGGCATCAGACCCAAAGATATTATTCCCTTCGAAAGCTCTCATCTTTTTGGCCATAATGTCCATCTCTACCCTCAACTTTTCGTGCTTTTCATCTTCAATCTCTGAACCGTCGGGGATATCAAAGATCGGTGGTTGATTACGAAAGATAGGGCGAACCGTAGTTGGTCCACCTGCTTGAGTAAAGATCGGATTCTGGCTTGTCGGATCAAATAACGGCTGGAAACCAGAGGATTGTACGTTGTTGACTGTCGGCATAAATTCTCGGGGCATGCCATATGGAAATTCTGCAGTAGTTACTGGAGCAGCTGTGACGTGAGCTGTTGTCGTGGTAATTTCAGAAATCGCAGTAGGCTGAGTGTCCATCTTGGCTCTGATTATGTTGAGAGCTTCCAAGATTTGACTGACGTCTCCCTTGATCCCCTCGATGTCATTATCCATCTGTTCGATTCTTTGATCATTGTCAGCCATCCTCTCCTGAGCTTTTGATCTGGTATTGTACTTGTGAGACCTCAGTGTGACTTCCTTCCCTTTCCTGGAGACGAAAACTCATGAGCTGTAGACCTTCTAACGCGGAACCAATGCAGAATGAAATGTGAATGCAAAATGCTAATGCAAAGATGCGTTAACCATTCAAGGAAAGACAATATTTGTTTACAAAGAATAATTTTGAGCAACATGTAACGACGTGTTTTCAAAAAAACATCCTTCATTGATAGTTTAAACTTCATTACAATGGATGGCTCTTGCTAACAAACAAGACCTTTTTTTGTTACAACAGAAACAAAGTGCGACAAAAGTACATAACACAGGATTTTGATCCTTTTTAGGGAAAACAGGAAAAAACAAGGTGTTTGATCGTTCTAATTAGACGATCCTTCTCCTTCTTGGGTATCCCTGCGAGCACGGTCTCGACGGATGATTTCCCACAGGTCTTCGTTCTCGCGCTGGGCTTTGACGAGTTCGTACTTTAATTCTTCTCTGCTCATGAGAGGGTCAGGTTCCATTACTATCTCATAGTCACGGGTGTAGAACATTGTTAATGCTATTTCCTTTGACCAAAGTAGATAGGCTTTTGTGGCTAGGCAGCTGATTCCTTCTACTGCAGTCATCCCATGCACATTAGGGTGCCTAGAAGCATAGTCAAATCGTGCTTCCAATTCTCGGTTACTTTCTGCTTCGCAGAAGTAAGGTCGCAACAGTTCTGGTTTAGGCTAGGGTCCAGTTGGGTATCCATATTGACGCTGAGCCATTACCGGATTGTAAGTAATGATTCCCTTGGTCCCAACGAGAGGTACATTGGAAAAGTTTCCGAAGCTGGGAATCATGGGTATGCCACCGAGGTTGGGGTCATACCAAGTGATATCATGGTGCTGAAGAGCGGCAAGTCTTGCAATCCACGCATTTTTGCTGTGACAGTTCCAGAAAACATGGGTCCAGGGCAGATGTGATGTGAACCATTTGCTGAGTAATGCAAGGCAACATGAAAATTGCCCGATGTCAAACAGTTTGTGACGGTGAATGACCACATACGTGTCTGCCAGAATAGCATACACAGGGTTTTTGGTGAGGAAAAGACGGATTGCCTCTTCGCTGATGAACTCGTAGCTACTTGGGAAAAGATACAACCCATAAATCAACAATGCTTGAATGGCCTCAAAGATGCCTAGATTCCTGTTTTCATAGTGATATTCAGCCATCACCATTAATTGTCTTGTTTCCATTCCGTAATATCCTCCTTTTGCTTTCATGATTGGCAACTCTTCAGGCCTAAGCTGTAATGCTCTTGCCAAGTCTCCTCTTTTTATCTTTCTTTGTCGAGGCGAGACGGTCAATGGAATCTTCAGGTAGCTTGTGTACTCCTCTATGGTAGGGAGTAACTGGAAATCTGGAAAGACGAAACAATGATACCCAGGGTGGTAGAATTCCACAAGAGCTTGTAACATGTTTTCATCAACCGGAGCGGTTAGCAGAGATAAGAGATCCCCATATTTTGCAACGAATGTCTCAGAGTCTTTAACAAGACTTGCTAGAATTTGAAGGTCACCCAACCTTAAATCTGGGCAGGGAAGTGCATCTCGCCATGCCATGTTGTGTCTGCAAAAATAAAAATCGAATTTCCTTGAATGGTTAGAAAATGCAAATGATGCAAATGTGTGACAATATCATGGAACCCAGATTTTTTTTTTGCAAACACCAAAAAGCCTTCATAGACCAAATTTCATTACTTTTAAAAGTGGATTACAATTAGTTGGTACTTCTTACAAAAGTCCTAATCCTCGACATAAGATAAAATAAAGTCTTCTCTTGCTTTGAGCTTCTTCATCTCCTTCTCTATCTGTGCTTTCTCGAGGATGAGCTTGTCCACCATGAGCTTCCAAGGGTTTGATTGCGAGGAAGATGGATCTTCTTGAGTCTTTCTTTTCTTATAAGAGAGTACCTCTTCATTCTTTAACTGCAACTGCTTCTGAAGTTCTTCATTCTCTTCAACAGCTACCTGATATTTGTTCCTCCATGCGTCCTCAGTTTGTCGTGACTTGTTCAGAGCAATCTTCAATTTTTCTTCTTTAGACATGTAGATCAGAGTGGGTTCTTCTTTTAAGACCATGGGCCTTTGCCGTGGGTAAGGCATCTTCAGTGTGATGGCTCTCTTTCGGATCCACTGCAGGTATGGCTCCAAGGAGACGCAATTAGGCTTTCCTAAATCTTTCTTTCCTTTTTTGTGCAGATGACCCCAAGCATTTAAAATTTTCTTTTTCATCTCCAGATCACTATTTTCTTCTTTGAAGAAGATGCTTTCCACATGAGCACTATGGGGTTTGTCTTTCAATGGGTACCCCATTTGTCGACGAGCAAGTACTGGATTGTAGCTAATTCCTCCATTGGTGCTAAGAAGAGGCACATTGCCAAATTCTCCACAGCTGTCAATAATCAGTATTCCGTCGTAGTCTCGACTGTACCAATCAATGTCGGAATGAGTAAGGGCCATGACTTTTTGGGACCACCATCCTTTCTTCGGACTACAGAAGGCATGAGCTTTGGGTAAGTGAGACATAAACCACTTATATAGCAATGGAACACAACAGGTGATCATTCCCCCCTTGTGATAGTTTCTCAGATGAACAGAGTGATATGCATCTGCTAGCAGAGTGGGTACATGGTTCTTTTTCAAGAAGATTTTGATAGCATTGAGGTCTACAAAACCTTCGAAGCTCGGAAACAGGAAGACACCATAGAAGAGTAAAGCAAGAATAGCCTCAAATGCTTCCATACTTAAATGGTCAGCATAGTATTGAGCTTTTTCAATCAAGAACTTTGTAGTTAAACCAAAGACTCCTCCTTTTGTGGTCATGTTCTTTTGGATATCGACTAGTCCCAAGTGTGTTGCTTTAGCAATATCTTGCTCTTTGGGATCTGTCTCCATGATCGGAAAAGGAGATTCTTCTAGAATGGGTAGTCCGAGTATACAAGAATATTCTTCTAGTGTGGGCACCAACTGGTAGTCGGGGAATGTGAAACAGTGATAGACAGGGTCATAAAATTGTAGAAGTGTAGTGAGAAGCCCTTCATCCATCCTATTCTTCATCCTCAAAAGTGACAATAGGTTCCCATATTTGCTTTGGAATTCTTCTGGATCAGTTACCAAGGCACTCAACCTTTTAAGCTCTCCCAAGTTAAGACCCTTGTAAGTGTACTTTACAGTTTTCCTTCTTCCACTGTCCATGATGACCTTGATGTTTACAAACAAAAAGAATTTGAGTTTCATGATATTGAATGATATGATGAATGCAAAGATGCACAAACACACATAAGCACATATACACATATAAGCAAACATTAGTCAAGGCTTGGTTTATGAAGCATGGAGTCAAGGTTTACCCATCCCAAGGTTTATATTACGCGGTGATTTGTACCTGCCGAACGGGTTCTAACACAATTCTCAGAGTCAACAACCCATCTTTCGGATATTACCAATTTCCCAAATGACTCGGTAATCAGTAATATTCTCAAGAGAGTCTTGTCTAAGTGCAATATCGCGTATCAACTATTTCGGAATTACTCCCTTATAGTCATCGCACTACGTCTTAGTAAGGCCAAAGTGGGGGAAAGAGGTAATCTAAAGGTCCACAGTGTCAACGGCTCCTTTATTGAGGGTAGTAATGTTTTCATGAATACTCAATCAACATCACTAATCCTCATAAGGGCCTACACTGAGTGGTGGTTTCTCAAGTTAGCTTGGTCGGGAATCAACTCTCTATAAGCCTTCTTGAATATACCACCATTCTATCATAAGTGCACTCTAGTACGGGCATAGTACTGTCTCACCACTCAAAGTTCCCAATATCCAACACAAAAATAAATATATTGACAAACATACATGTTAAGAAAATATTCACAAATATGGCACGCAATTTAAACAAAATAGACTAAACCCTCAAGTTATCGATATCGTCCCCAGTGAAGTCGCCATTTCTGTTGCGGTGAAAATCGGATGTCAAGCTATTGAGTAAACTTGAATCTTAATTCTTTTACAACCGAACTTTAATTTATCCAAAGGAAAGGTCTAAAGAAAGAAAGAACCCTTTTCGCGATGTAACAACAACGCTAAGAGATTCGGGGATCGGGGGTTGGTTATGCCTAGGGTAGGTATCTCACATCCTAGACATCTGTAGTACTCTACAGGAACCTTTTGTTTAATCACATGCTAAGTTGTTGGATATTTGCTAAGGTTGGAATTGGATAAAGAGTGTAGATTGATATGTAAAGACCTAAGATTGTTTCTAAGTTTGCTCGCAACGACATCGCGTCCTCTGCCTACGTATCCTAACTAGGATAGAATCAGAGCAATCGTAGTTCACCTCACAGGGGTTAAAGAACACTTGATTATGATCAAGGTTCCAAGGGGAACAAACATAACAATGTTTGTATAGAGTTTAACAAAACTCCCTAGATCTATGTTATAACACTCAAAAGGGGGGATAAGTAATCATTATTATGATTCTCATACAAAGTTTACAAACTCCAGCCTAGGGTTCTAGTTGAAGAACACTCCTAGTAAAGGTGGGTCTTTTAGACTTAAGGCAAAGTCCAATGGCTTGTACTAAAGTTCATAATGACTTAATAAAGTCAAAGGAGGGGGAACGAGCTATCCATGACACAAGGGTTAATGGAGAGACTTTTCCTTTGGAAGGAGAAAGGGGAGGCAACTTGGACGAGAACTAGAGAGTTCCATCACTTGGGGAATAAATACTTAACAAAGCATAAATATTCAAGCATGAGGAATATAGAAGACAATGATTATAATCAAGGATTAACCAACACATTACAATGAGCAAGTATTTTAGGTAGGATGAATGGTCACAACCAAGCATATTGTAATAAGCATGTCTTGACAAAGATGTAGATATATTTGACAAATATTGAAAGCATGATGAAGGTAACAAATAACAATTTGAAAGTAATAACTATGCCTAGATAACAATCTTACACAATTAAATAAATTAGTTTAACCTCATAATTTAGGAGGAATAAATATTCATGGTAACAACCAACAAAAGAATGAAATCTCAATATGCTAACAAACATAAACAAATACCAATAAATCTTACAAGATAAACATGGCATAAAGGGTAAATTAAATCGAGACGCAAGGTGACGATCTAAGAGTGAATCTATTAACAAGTATACAAAAGCATTGTTGAAATAATTAATCATGAGATTTCAAATCACTAAACAAAACTAGACATCACAAGGAAGAGTTTGCAAAAAGAATGAGTTAAAACAAATGAAAGATGAACAAGTTACGAATATTTGAAGTTTTCCTTTTATTTCATGATAATAAAATAAATAAACAAGCAAAACTAAAAGAAGGGGGCATGGGTGGGGATTGAACCCACGCCCTTGTGCTCACAAGCAAACATAACTAACCACCAGGCCACAACACGCGCGCACGTTAGGATAAAAGAAGGAAAGGAGGAAATAGTTAAAATCAAAAGGGAAATAAAAAAACAAAAGGGTTCGACCTCCACCCGGATCGAACCCTTGTCATGGGGGTGAAAGGCGAAATTTAAGGCAAGCTTCTTACCACTGGGGTGGCTGTACATCCAAGTACAAAGCCACCCCTAAAAATACATAGGGCATATCTTGTGAATTCTCTGGGCAACATCAAAAGACCAAGGACAAAGTAAATCATGAAAGGGCGTTTTGATGCTATCTTACTCAAATATTCATGGATTGGGATAAAATTCATATGCAGATTCATCAGAAAATTATGAGGAGTATGATAATGCAATTAGTTTTCTCATAATGTGATCCTATCTTAAAACTCGAATGCACATGCTCTTTGATGCTTTTGAGATGCAATTTGGAATCACCAAGCCAAAACAGACATATTTAGAAGCATGAATTGGTTTGAACAAATCTTAAATATGATAAGAAAGGCAACTCAATAAATAATTTGTCAAAAAACAACAGGACCAGAACTTGATATGAAGATGCAAAGGGTATTGTATGCCTTTAAACAAAATTTGGTGTTTTTGCTCATTGATGAAATTCCAACAGTCTAAGTTCAATAACAGGCCAAGGTGAGATAAAACAAATCATACAAAAAACAGATGTACACAGATGCAATAACACCAGGTCAAAACTAAACCTGTTCCAAGCCTCTTAACAACATAGTCAACATTTGACAAAGATCAAGTATACTGAATTGACAGAACCAGGTTTCAAAGTCAGTTATGGTCAGGAAGATCAAATCATATCTCAATAACATAATGAATAATGCTTTCATAAAAGCCAACACCTACACAGTAGAATTTCAAAGCCACCCCTAACCTGGACTGAATAGAAACCACATGCCAATTGTACCTAAGATGACTAGCAGTGATTGATGCAAAACTGAACCAAACAAAATTATCATCTTTCATATAAGCTACAACTTACAGTCTTAATAGAATCTGCTAAAATTACACATTGACTAACTTAAAGATCTAAATCAGTTCAATAGCAGCAGCCACAAGCTCAAAAGGTTTCAAAGTAAACAAAACATGATTCAAGCAACTGCTCAAAGGCACCTGACAGTTAGGAGGACTCAAGATAGTGGCTCACAAACTTTGGCAATAAGAATAAATCCCAGCAGGCATGAAGGCAAATCTTGGAAACAAAATCAAAATTATTTGTACTCATGAAAATTACTATAGGTAGGCAAAAGATGATGACATAAATTCATGACAGCTTGATAAAGAAGGAGCAATAAATTCATATAATGCAAAACTTTTGATGTTAGAGCCAAATCATCAATGTGAAGTAGGAACTTAATGGTTCAAGATGATAAATCAAAGCAATATGCCCAACAAATCATAGCAGTAATGTTCACATGTAGCAGCATGGATTAATTAATACCCAGTTTGAACTAGCAAGCCTAAATTCTGTGGTAGCAGAGTTCTCTACTGGTTTTTTAGTTCAGACAAGCTTGCTCCCTGACCTATACACCAGTTGGTGATCTAATGCAGTTCTCAAACAGTGGTAGGGTTAGGTCCCCAAATTCCTCAGTCATGGATCAGTGCACCCTTGGCATGACAGTAGTGATTTATGTATTCATGTGCATCATGAATGTGCTTTTTGGTTCCAACCATTCTAAGCTTCAACCACCAATGTAAACACAATCTAACTAACAAATATGATATGTTTGAACAAGCATTTCAATTCAGAAACAAACAACTACAGAAATAGTGTGTGTCATGTCATATTGTGAAGGAATATGCATTTTGAAGAGTGATTCTCAAGACAGTGGCATATTGTGCAAGGTGATCTTTCTAGCATCTCAAAAATGAACCATATGAGGTGTGTGGAGTGTTGTCTTAGTGAAGAGAAGTTTGTGCAAGAAAGTAGCAGTTGTGTGTTTTTTGTGTGTTTGAAGCATTGGTGTCAATATGTGAATTCAAGCATTATGTTTCAAAACAGAGGGAGATTATGTCAACAGCCCATAAACCACATATGTGATGTGTTCCTAAGATAAAATATGATGCAAGGTAAGTTAGGTGCAACAATGACTTTGTCATGCTTGATGGCTTTGAGGTGTTTTGTGGCCACATATGATTCTGATTTTTATGCACAAATAAAACAAAATGAATACATAGATTATCTCTGAATGTGGTTTGAAACATGCCTAAGTGATGAAAACACAACCCTAAAGTTCTATGCAAAAAGGGATGCTTTAACTGCTTTGGCTTGTTCTTGACAGCATAGTTATAGCACACTGTCTTAGAAATGCATCATGTAGTTAGGGCTCAATACAGAAGGGATTAGGACTAGCTGAATGCATGCACAAGTTTCAAATAGATAACTGATGGATCCTAGTTGTAAGGATCATAAGAAGATCACTCCAAACAGATTTTGGTATGTGGACTGTAATGATTTGAACAAGAATGTTTGATATGCTGTTTTGAAAAATAAAGATTAGTTCATGATGCAACATACACAACTTAATTAAATCAACACTTATTAAATGGTTCTCATATGTCAACACATGGATTCAAAACAGCCTGCAAGAACTTGACAAAAATAACAACCTAAAGCATGAAACCCTCCCAAACAGAACTGATAGCAAACTTGCTCTTATGGTCAAAACCAAACATTCATGACAAATCCTTCACACACACACACAATTCATGCTATGACAGATTGATTTCAAGCAAAAATAGCCTAACAAGCTAAACATGGTTCAAAGGTTTGCAGCAGATCACATAGCAAGACAACAGCCAATCTAACAACTCAAACAAAAACAGTCTCAATGTGTTGCTCTAATCATGACAGCCACATGATGCAATAGTTCAAAACAAACAACCCTAAATCATAAATCCAATCTGGACCAGCTCTAAGCAAGTTAATTATGAACTTCATGATTCAAAGAAGACTCAAACAAATCAAAAATTAGGGGTCAGTTCATGGACTGTGGTTAATGTGCAAATGGAATGGTTTTGTTTTAGAAGAGAAAGACAAATTTAAAGTACAGTAGAAAAGAGAATGATTTTGTTGATATGAATATTTAAAGTATGATGATCTTATAACACTAGCAAACAATTCATGGTATTATCAAACATGGTTCACCAAACATGTAGGAATACATGGTAAAGGCACACACTAGAAATTTGGATTCAAAGCAGTGGACAACATCAGACATGTTCACAACAGTTGGTGATGATACCAAAAACAAAGCTGGACCAGGCATCATGTTATCCCCTTCTTTCTCAACTTAAAGTAACACCAACAAAGTAACCAAAAACATCAATGATGCTTAAACACATACAATGCAACAAAAGAAACTGATCTCATCATGATAATTGGAAGTTAACAAATTCTGCAGTACAACATTAATACAACAATGAATTCAACATAAATTCCACAATCTAAGCACAATTTATTACCAAAGAAAAAGGTTTAATGCCAACTGTCCTACTATATACATAACATTGCCAAAGTCAACATTAGCACATTCAAAGTATGCTTTTCATATGATTGTAGCTCAAGGGCAGCCAACATGACATAATAAACCAAACTTTCAAATTCAAAACTCAAGCATGCATTGATGACATTTATGCATATATATGAGGGAGTTTTATAAGCACCAACCTCTTGTAGATCTCTTTGAAATAAGCTGGAGCAGTTGAGAAAACCAGAGATGTTGAATCACATTTTTGTCTTTTTGCACTTTGCTTGAAACTTAAGAAAAAGCCACTTATGATGCCAAAATGAGAATTATGGACTTTCAAGGGTTTCTAAGAGTCTTGACAGTTGAGATATATGGTATGTGAGGTGTCCAAGTGGTTACAACCTCAAGGAAACGTTTAGAACTCACTTTGGTGGTTTTTGTAGCTTTTGGTCAAAGTAAGCCAAGTACAATGTTGACTTTTTGATTTCTTGAGATTTTTGGTGGTTTGATGGATTGCACACCTTCTATATGTTATTTAGAAAGTGTGTGGATGATTGTTAAGGTGGTGGAAATGCTAAAAATGAAAATGGCATGAAAGTTGTAAAATGCCCATTTTTGGTGTTTTTGGGTTTTTCTTCACTTACAAGCAAAGAGAGGATGAGAAGGAGAGCTGTAATGCTTGGATATTGTAAGCAACCCTGGTGTGTCAAACAAATTAGGATGAGGTCTCTATTTATAGGAGAAAGAAGGATGAGGGCAGCTTGGTATTTTTCATTGTTGGAGGGATTTTCATGATGTTTCTTTGAAAAATCTTGCAAGATCTTCTCATCAGCTTCTACACATCAAACTCTTGGCTCAAGGTGTGCAAATATCTGCTGATATGAGGGGTTTGATATGACTAGAGAGAGCTATGAAAGTAGGGGCCTGCAGCTGCCATGAATTGCTTGGAAAGTTTCTCTTTCATGGCTTTAAAAATGATTATTTTAATTGCAACTTGCTCCAAGTTGTTTGGTTTATCATTTCAATCTTTTTTATGGTTTTCTATTCATTCATACCTCATATCATCAGATTGTAACATGATCCAAGGGTTGAGAGTGGTTAGAGATGAAAATTTTTGATTTTGAGAAGTTGGATCAAGTGTATTTTTAGTGTGACAGACCCAACTTTGAGGCACCATAACTTCCAGCCCACAACTCCTCTTGGGGAGTTCTTGTACTTTTTGGAAAGCCCTCACATAGCTCTTCAACATTCATGTTTGTCAAAAGTTCCAAATCTATGTGCATCTTGGTTGAAAAGTCCTTCAAAGTTAGCAAAAAAACAAGTTTTGGTGCAGCCAGAATTTAAGAAATTCACTAAGTGTTTTGTACTAGAAAACGATTTTGGTGATAACTCCAATTCCATGCATTTTCTGAGTGTGGCCTAATATAGGACTTTTTTAGGACTTGTTAAGAGCTTTCCAATGAGCCTTGAGCCACTTCAATCGGGTGTGTGGTTAGGGAGTTAGGGTTTAACCCCTTTCGAAACCCTAATTTCCCGATTTTTCAATTACTCTCACGTCCTTGATCCGATGATCATGAAAATTGACATGTAGGTTCGTCATGAAATAAGGAACAACTTTGATTCACAACGTGAAGTCAAATTCTCAAAATTTGAGGGGGTTGACTTTTCGGTCAACCGTTCGATCGATCAGCGATTACCGGACCGTCTGTTCATGTTTCGGAGCCTCCGAGACTTTGAAACTTTTTGAGAGGACTTCAATAAGCCATATGAACTTTTTAAACCATACTTGTATCCTTGAATTATTTCTCGAATTTAAAGTCAAACTACAGTTGACTTTTCCAGCCCGAAAAACCCTAATCGGGTGTCTTGAACTGCACTGCATCTCATCTGTGGGAGATTACTTCAAATTGAACTCACACATGGCCCAATATGGTACTCTTGATCTCATTTCATAAATGATTCAATCCAAAACATTGATTGTCCGATCCTCGAAACTTTGATTTTATCAGTATGGAACCCCGTTTCATATGTATCTCGACAAAAACACACTTCGAGACTTGTTAAGGTTAGATAAATGAATGCATATGATATGAAGAGGATATAAAGGGTCAAAATTTGGGGTGCAACAGTGTGTAAAGTGTAAATAGGGTGTTGGGCCCAAGTGGTTAAACTCATGTCATTATTATTCTTACTTGAGTTCAGATTTGGGGTGTGTCAACAAATATTAGATGTGTGTGGAGTAATGGGTATTGGGCTTGGTTGTAGGAATTGTAGTAGTCTTCATGACAAGAATTGTTGGTTTAGCTGCAAGAATTATAGTAGTCTTCATGAAAGGAAATGTAGTCTTAGAAGAAGGAACAATGGGCTTTGTCGCAACTACCATTGTCCTAGTTGTTAGACGATAGGCTTCGACCTAGAGTAGGGATGAATAAATCACAAATTTAAAACAAAAAAACTCTTGGCAAAAAATTGTTTTCAAAATTTATGGCATATCATAAACAACCCGAATCGAATCATCTAACTGAACCTGTGAGTGCTTTTGTATTTTGAGTGATGTCAAAACTAGGAAAGTATATCGTTATGTATATTGAACGGTATCCTTCCATTCTAGATGTCCATATTGGCATTATAAAGCATCTAAATGAGTTTGAAAAGGAGTCAACATCGTACTTGCATTGAAAAACTTATTTTTGGGCATTCAAGCCATTTCAGGCAGACCTATGAAAGAACAGATCAACCTATACGAGCCTCAACTTTAGTATAGGCCGACACATGGATCCTTCAGGTCGGTTCCCATGGATCAGTATTAAATCCTGTAGGCTCTACCCACAGTTCGCCTCATAAGTTTCCTGATAGGCCGACCTATGACCTTTACAGGCCGACCTATAACCTTTACAGGCCGACCTGAACAACACGTATAGGCCGACCCATTTCTTTCATAGGCTGACCTATATGTTTTTCCCATCCAAAAATTTCAATTTTTCTCCAACTTTTTGCATTATTTTTGCCCATTTATTCACACACACACACACACATACACACACACACACATACACACACACACACACACACACACACACACACACACACACATATATATATATATATACTCATACATATGAATCTTCTTCTAAGTAAGGTTTCCTAGTGAATAAAACCTAAACAAAATCAGATTATAAAGTTGACCATCATCTTCATCCCTTATTCTATGTATACACACAATTGAACTACACATAATCATTTTTCGATTGGGTTACCATCTATATTAGGGTTGATAACGTCCAATTAGGTTTGGTGTAACTGAGAATATTTGGTTAGGAACTTTGTGTCTTTCAAATAATAAAATCAAGGTAGGGTTTTCCTTCAATATCAGATTGATTTGAATGTTTTGGACAAGATCACGTCAACAGATATTCGACCGAGTGAAAGCCTTGAGACAAGGTGGTTTCCTTGCAAGGGAGTAGCGCGAGACGGTGAGTTATGTTCGGGAATCTTGGGTTTCAACAAGTTGTGTGCTCGAGATAATCAGAGGATTATGGTTGAATTGTAGGTCACTTGATCAAGCTTTGATCAAGGGTTGGAGGTGGAAGAATCAACACAAAATAATAGGATTTTTGGGGTTTCTGTTGCGGTGAGAATAGGATATCAAATTATTGATTAATTTGAATCACATCTTTAGTTCACAACCGGTCTTTGATTTATCTAAAGGAAAGGTTAAAGAAATAAAAAAAAACCTATTTTGCATCGTAAACACAATGCAGGGAGAGATCTATGGTTCGGGGTTTGGTTAAGCTTAGGGAAGGTATTAACATCCTAAACTTCTGTAGTACTCTACAGAAACCTCTTGTTTTAAAATGTGTTATTGCTATGGTTATCTGCTTAAGGTATTGCTAAGGGTTAAGGGTAAAGAGAAAGACCTAAGGGGTTAGTCCTAAGTTTACTCGCCAAGACTCGCATCTTGTGCCTACGTATCCGAGTTAGGGAATGGAATCAGAGTAATCGTAGTTCCCCTTGAAAGGGAGGAAGAGGAACTTCTTGACTGTGGTCAAGGTTCCAAAGGGGATGTAAACGTTCATAGGAAAGCGCTTACTTGGAGTGCGGCGACTCCGATTTCTATGTTAAAGTCGAATTGAAAAAGGTGTGAAGTAAGTATTCCACGGCGAGAACTTACGTGGAGTGCGGCGACTCCTGATCCTAAGGCTAGGATAAAGGGTAAAATTGTCCACGGCGGGACACCTAAGCACGATTACGAGGACTTGGATTCTAAGGCTAGGATGTGCGAGGGTAAAGGAATATTGACGCGGCGGTCAAACAACTAAACCTTTCCTTTGGAGGGGATATAACGGCAAAAATAAAGCGGTGAATAATGGAAGCGATAATTGATAATGATATACAAGCAATGATATAATGACAATGATATATGAATAACAGTGTAAGTATTGTACGGTGAGCGTGAGTAGCAGTTGAATGGAAATTGAGACATAATGTTATATAACAATTGCGAAATGTGATTGAATGATAATTGGGTAAGTTTGAAAAGGTGAACTTGATTTGATTAAGAGAAAAAGAAATTAATGATTAATTATTTTTGATAATTTTATTAAATCAACTCTAAGTTAGAAGGATATTAGAAATCAACTTAAATTTGAAGAAAGAGGAATTAAACTAATTGATTTTAAATTAAAAAGAGTTTAATTATTTTTAAGAAAATTGATTAAGAATGATTTAGCAAAAAAAGTTCTAAGTTATTTAATAAAATATTTTTTTATGATTTTTTAATATTTTAAAAATTAAAACTCGCTTTTTAATAGTTATTTAATAAAAAAAAATTTATGATTTTTATTTTAATTAAATGTTAGTATGTTAGGGTTAGTAGGTTAGATTATTATTAATAATAAATAATTACAAAACAAAAACAACAGAAAAAAAAGGAGATTGGGTCGGGCTGGGTGGTCAGGCCCCAGACCCGACCCGGTTGGACATTTAAAAGGGTGGAAACAAGCAAATTAGGGTTTTTGTAACCCTAAAGCCAAAGTGGCCGCGGCGACGCCCCTTTAAGGACTTTCTCTGCAATTGCTTTTCTCTTCTTCTTCTTCAAACGCTTGTCCGCCTCTCTCTATCTCTAATTCTCGGATTTTCTCATCTTCTTCTTGAGTTTTCCTGGAAAAAATGAAAAAGTCACTAAATGAGTTAGATTTGTTTGGCCCTTACGGATTCATTGATGATGATGATGGTGCTCCGTTGTTTTTTTAATGGCCGGTGATGTTGAGAAAACTGAGGCTTGTGGGTTTCGGTTTATGATTCAGTGATGGTTTGATGATTTTCGTGTTGGGTTTGATGATTTCGGTTGGGTCTCTGATGATGATGATTTTGTTTGTTTTTTTTTTATTTCTGATGGTGTCTTTCGTCCTCTTTGGATGATGATTTCGTTTAGGGTTTGTGGTCGCGAATGATTTTGTTTGTGATTTTCGGTCCCCTTTTTCACTATGATTTTCATTCTTCTTATGGTGTTTTTCCTTGAGACAAAATTGAGGACTTATCACGGTTTTCTTTTTCGAGACAAAAATGTTTGATCCTTTCCTATTTCGTTATCATGCTATTTGTTGCTGTTGTTTCCGGATCTGGACTTTGGTGATATTGCCATTTTGGGATTTCGTATTTTTAATGGTGATGATGGCAGTTTGAATTTTTGGATTTGATTATTCTTTCCTCCTGGATCTATTATTTTGATAATAATGATCCATTTTTTGATTGATGGTGATTCCGGATTTGGATTGGCTTAATGAAATTGTTGGATTTAAGGATGTGGACATTCTGTTTTCGGATTCGTGTGATTGTGGTGATTGGATTCGATTTCCGTTTTTTTCCTGAGAATATTTCCAGATCTGGATTTTTTCATTACTGTCGGTTGGATTTTCTTAAGGGGCCTGTTTGGGCTAAAAGAAAATCAATTTTCCAAAAAATCTTTTTCTCTTTCTCGAAATAGAACAGATATCTGCCAGATTTTGGGTCTGGTTGTCAGAAACGGAATTGGGGGGTTTGGTAGCAAGTTTGCTGCCCCTCTTGGACCCGATAATGAAACTGCTCTGTGGGTCCGAAATAAAATTCGAATCAAATCCTTTCCGTAAAAAATAAATTTCCATATGACATTTTCTTATTAATTTTGCAGGTATTCGGAAGTTTGAAGACTTGGAAGCTGAAGAAATTAGTCTTAGGATCTAGAACTCTAGGATTAGGCCTTGTAATTTGTAATAACAAATCCCAAAAAATTATAACTGTGTATTGTTAGAATAGGCTTGAATTTCATAAGAATTTGGACTTGAAAAAAACTGTATGTGAATTTGACACCTTGAATAAAATGTGAACTCAACTTTCCGAATTTAATTTCAATCCATATCTCGATACGAATAAAATTTAAATTTTGCAATCCGAGTTTGAAACCTCTAACAACTTGCAATTACTTGAAGCCACTGATATCCATTATGAACTCGATGCAATCATTCAATTCTGACCCAACCATCACTAGAGAAGAAAACTACTCATGTAATCTTAACCCAACAAAAGAATGATAATCTTTCCTCAAACCTCAATTCTCCGAATCCGTACTCTTGCCATTAAACTGCACACTATGAACCTCTGATTATATTAAATTCCGAATCGAGACACGAATCTTCACATCGAGGCTTAGAACAATATTGATGACCAATCTGTACGCGTTTAAGATCTTTATATCCTTGTAGGCTCAACCTAACTTGATGGACATATGAGACCACTTTTGACCACCTGCAAAATGAAATGTAAATGATCAGTGATCTAAGGGTAAAATTTAGGGTATGACAGTTTGCATTCTTTATCTCTTGTATAAACAATTTTTCAAAGAAAAGGTTAATAGCATTATTTCAATTTGATTTTGAAATGAGGGCAGACGTACCCATAGCAAGGCCGATTGGGGAACTGCATAAACAAATCTTGGTCTCTCTCCTCTCTCTCTCTCTATCTATCTCTTTTATTGTTGAATTCGCAATTTATCGAGTTCATCGTTGTTTGATTAATTCGATTGGAAATTATTTCTAATATCTTTTTAAAGTGTTGTTGTTGGTATAATCACAATCACTTTGATTGTGGTAGGTTTTTAACATCAACAAAACAGACTATATTTCCAATTGCCATCGATTGCACATCAAGTGTTTCATAAATTGTTTGTGCGTATTTTGATTGTGTTTTGGTTAATTGGATATATGATTTACGATTAACATTGCATTTAATTAATTTGTAGCTTGATCGTTGTTGAACATTTATATTCGTTATCATTCTGTTTGGTTTGCGATACGTATATTGCTTTTCGATAGTAGGTTTGATCAGACAATTCGATCCGGGTCATTTTTCGACTGCACCATATTTTGAAAATAATTTTTTGCCAAAAACTTTTGGTTGTAAAATTTGTGATCTATTTATCCCTCTCTATATCGAAACCTATCATTTTATCAAATAACATCAAGAGTTCTGGTTCATTCCGTGCTTGAGATACATTTCTTAGAAGAATGACCACCAAACATAAGGATGCATACTGTAACGCCCCGATTCTGAATTTCCCATTATTTTGTCGAGTCTTTTGATTTATTTGGTTAATTGTTATTTTATTATGGAATTATGTGATAATATGTTATGTGTGCATATTGTAGTATTTTATTATTTGGAGAGTTTTGGGGATTAATTAGAGGGCGTTTTAGATAATCCTTGATTAATAGTTATTTTGAGAGAGATAGAATAGAAAAAGTATAAGTGGAAAAGAGAAAGAATAGAGAGAATAGAAACCAAAAGGAAAGAAAAAGAAGAGAAAGAAAGAAGGAGAAGTGAAAAGAGGAGGAAGAGGAGGAAAACCCTAGAATCATCAAGAACCAACATCTAAGCTTTTGATTGATCGGGTAAGGGTATGAAACTTTATTATTCTTGCAATGTGTATGATTATGTATGTTCTTGTTGGTTTGTTTTGGATTGGGGAGAGTTTTACTCATTTTTCACTCTAGGGCATAATATGGATTTAATCGATAGAACCCGAGTTTTTGTTGGTAAAAATGAGAATAAGTGGTATATTTTATGTCAGGGGATGTTAGGCTAAGTTTTTGGAACAAGTTGGGATTTAATCAGGTGAATCCAAGGATGTTGGAGTTGAGGAACAGTGAGGAATTCTGAGTTCGCAGACCCTCACTAGCAAATTCGCTAGGCGAGCTAGTCGCGAACGTTCGCTAAGCGATGCTATAGCGAATGAGTAGCGAATGGTCCCAGACCTTGGGCATAATGGATTGGAGGAGCTTCGCTGGTAGTGAATGGGATAGCGAACACTCGCTAGGCCTTCGCTGGGCGAACAGGGTAGCGAACCAAGTCAGAGGCTTCTGTTTGCCTTTGCGAGCTTGTTCGCTGGGCGAACAGATATCGAGCACTCGCTAGGAGCTCGCTGAGCGAGCGAGGTAGGGAGTGCAGCAGTGTTTTATTTTCTTGTGTTTTCACTTCCATGTTGTTTCACTGATTCTAGTACGACTATTCCTTCTTGTTGTGTATGGTTATATGTTGTGAAAGTTGTGTTGTGGGTAGCCGTATGGCGTGAATCCTAGATTGTGAATCGTGGAATGTGAAATGTCGTCGTTAGGCAATTTTGTGCCTTTGTGTAAATTAAATGGAAATGCGTGGTGTTATTGATGTGAATGTGCATAATTGTATGTACTTGTATGATGTGATGAATGCATGAGTATGTTTGTGAACATGTGTGCATTTCAAGAATGTATTGAGTTGTTTTGCATGTGAAGCATCATGATTGCATTCTTGTGTATCTGATCCCGCGTAGGATCTGCAGAAACCTCGTGCGCCCTTGTGGGGTGTGAGAGATGGTTTAGTTACTTTGATCCCTAGGAGTATCTGCAGAAACGATCATGTGCCCTTGTGGGGTGTGAGCGATGGTTTATTTTTGATTCCGTGGAGAATCTGCAGAACGATTGTGTGGCCTTGTGGGGTGTGAGCAATCGGATTGTGTGCCCGTGTCGGGTGTGAGCAATCCAGAAAAATAGTGTGCCCATGTGGAGTGTGAGTGATGGGTGAACATCGTAGGCCCGACGGGGAGTTACTTCGACAATGAGCGATGGTTCCATTTTGGTTCTTCAATCGAACCTGCTGAACGAGTCGGTACCGCATTTGCATCTGCATAGAGTCGTGAGTCGGTCTCTATGAGCTGTATTTATCATCTTTATATGATGTTTGGTGAAATGAACATAATTGTGAATGTTTATGTAAGATGTCATGAATTTTGAAGCATGAATTGGTGAATGTGCTTGATTATGTGAGTGTACATTATGATGTATTGTGATAATTTATGGTGAGAAATGTGAATTTTGTGTATTCTATAATTGTGTATATGAATATATAATTTTATGCATTGTTGGTCATGATAATGTTTCTCACCCTTCTTCTGTTTTATAATGCTCTATGAGGAATTGCAGAGTAGGATGCTGAAGGTCTTTTGTGAAGCGAGTCTTCATTCTTTTTGGTCAGATGACTCTGATATGTAACACTGGGTAGTTAGGAATTGTTTTGTTTCTTTGGTGATACATCTGTGTATGTATCTGCTGACGAATGTCTGTAACCTTATCTATTGAATTGAATTAATCTGAATGATGTATACCTGCTTATGTTAATGAAGTGATTCAATGTTTAGATGTTTCCGCTTTATTCTAAATATTGATATGTGGGTTTTAAGAGCTATGCTTTGTTTTTAGTTAAGATTTATCCCTTTTGTTACATATCTCTATGAGCAGGTATTATTTATGTTTTCGTTTCATAGATAATGTGATGCGCCTCTTTTATACCATGTTATCATTATACTCTGATGGAATTTTTATTAATTGACTAATTGATTTAATTGTTTATTTGGGGGTATAGAAAGGGGGTGTTACATTATGTGGTATCAGAGCCAGTGTTGAGTCAGTTGTGTCTGTCTTGTTGTTGTGTTGGTTAAACGGTTGTTTGACCTTGTTGTTATTTTTGGGAATCATCTGAATGTGGTTGGTCGTAATGACACTGCTATGATTGCGACGTTGGAGGCTATGGAAAGAGCGGTGCAAGGTACACCGAATGTGAATGCGAATGATGAGTTTAGAAAGAATCAGCCGCCGGTATTCAAAGGAAGGTTTGATCCTGACGGTGCTCAGATATGGTTGAAGGAGGTTGAGAGAATCTTTAGAGTTAGGAACTGTGCTGAAGGGAACAAGGTGAGACTTGGAACTCACATGTTAACGACTGGTGGGTCAGTATGAGACAAGTTCTTGAGGTAGATGACGAGGAAATAACTTGGGATTTGTTTCGCACTGAATTTTTGAGGAAGTACTATCCTGAGAATGTGAAGGGTAAAAAGGAAATGGATTTTCTTGAGTTGAAGCAAGGCAACATGTTCGTGGTAGATTACACGACTAAGTTTGTGGAATTAGTGCAGTTTCATCCTCATTATGCAGCAGTTACGGCGAAGTTCTCTAAGTGAATTAAGTATGAGAATGGCTTGCGTCCGGAGATAAAGCAAGCGGTGGGTTTCAGAGGATACGAAGATTTTCAGACTTGACCGAATATTGTAGAATTTTTGAAGAGGACAGTAAGACTCGTCCTACTCACTACAAGAGTTTGAGTGGGAAGAAAGGCAAGCAGCAAGTAAGGAGTGGACCTTATGTTACGCCTGTTGATAAGGGCAAGTATAAGGGAAACTTCGATAGGAGATCCGGAGGTGGAAGTTCTGGTTCAGTCAAATGTTACAAGTGTGGCGTGATGGGCCATAAATCTTTTGAGTGTGGGAAGTCTGCGGAGAAGTGCGCTAATTGTGGAAGTTTTAGACATATCACTTCTGAGTGTAGAAGGAATGTGGTAAAGTGTTTTAACTGTGGAGAAGTTGGACATATTAGCACTAAGTGTACCAAACCAAAGCAAGCTCTGTTGGGTGGGAAAGTATTTGCATTAGCCGGTTCAGACACTACTAATGCGGATCGCTTGATTAAAGGTACGTGCTTTATTAATAATATGCCTTTAGTTGCTATTATTGATACTAGAGCGACTCATTCGTTCATTTCTCTTGAGTGTGCTAAGCGTTTGGGTTTGTGCATGGTTTCTTTGAGTGGTGGCATGGTTATTGAGACTCCAACTTCGGGGTCGATAACTACTTCTTTGGTGTGCGTAAGTTGTCCCTTGACCATGTATGGTAAGGACTTTATTATGTATTTAGTGTGTTTGCCGTTGGAAGGTTTGGATGTGATTTTAGGTATGATTTGGTTGCAATTTAATAGAGTTCATTTAGATTGCTATCATAAGTTGGTAGGATTTCCTTATTTGGAAGATGATGAAAGTGAGAGTTTTCTATCCACTAAAGAGTTGAAGAAACTTTTAACGGATGAAGCTCAGTTGTTTGGTTTGTTTGCATCGTTGTCGGTAGAGAGCAGGGTTGAGCTCGATGTGTTTCCGGTAGTGTGTGAATTTCCAGAGGTGTTTCCGGAGGATGTTACGGATGTACCGCCAGAAAGGGAAGTTGAGTTTTCAATTGATCTAGTTCCCGGTACTAGACCAATTTCGATGGCACCGTATCGTATGTCAGTGTCAGAATTGGTAGAGTTAAAGAAGCAGTTGAATGATTTGTTAGAGAAGAGATTTGTTAGACCGAGTGTTTCTCCTTGGGGTGCGCCAGTGTTGTTAGTAAAGAAAAAGGATGGGAGTATGTGGTTATGTATTGATTATCGGCAGTTGAACAAAGTGACGATTAAGAATAAGTATCCGCTTCCTAGAATTGATGATTTGATGGACCAATTGGTTGGGGCAAGAGTTTTTAGCAATATTGATTTAAGATCAGGTTATCACCAGATTCGTGTGAAGGAGGGAGATATTCAAAAGACGGCTTTTAGGACACGGTATGGTCATTACGAATACTTAGTGATGCCATTCGGAGTTTCTAATGCGCCAGGTGTGTTTATGGAGTACATGAATCGTATTTTTCATGAGCAGTTGGATCGTTTTGTAGTTGTATTCATCGACGACATTTTAATTTACTCTAAGTCTCAAGAAGAGCATGAGGAACACTTAAGGATTGTGTTACAGATTCTGAGGGAGAAGCAATTGTATGCCAAGTCGTCGAAGTGAGTTTTGGTTGTCTGAAGTGAGTTTTCTTGGGCATGTTATTTCTGGTAATGGTATTAGTGTTGATCTGTCCAAGATTGATGCAGTAATGCAGTGGGAGACTCCTAGAACAGTTATGGAAATTCGAAGCTTTTTGGGTTTGGTAGGTTATTACCAGAGGTTTATTGAAGGGTTTTCGAAGTTGGCACTTCCGCTAACGCGGTTGACTTGTAAGGGAAAGGCTTTTATTTGGGACGTTGAATGTGAGAAGAGTTTTATGGAGTTAAAGAGGATATTGACAACAATGCCAATCTTGATTTTGCCGAATCCTATGGAACCTTTTGTGGTTTATTATGATGCTTCCTGGACTGGTTTGGGTGGTGTTTTGATGCAAGATGGGAAGTTTGTGGCTTATGCTTCTAGGCAATTAAGAGTGCAAGAAAAGAATTACCCTACTCATGATTTGGAATTAGCGGCTGTGGTATTTGTGTTAAAAATTTGGAGGCATTATCTTTATGGTGCAAGGTTTGAAGTTTTTAGTGATCACAAGAGTTTGAAGTATTTATTTGATCAGAAGGAATTGAATATGAGACAAAGAAGATGGTTGGAGCTTTTGAAGGACTATGATTTTGGATTGAACTATCATCCGGGTAAGGCAAATGTGGTGGCTGATGCCTTAAGTCGGAAGTATTTGCATGTGTCTGCAATGATGGTAAAGGAATGGGAATTATCTGAGAACTTTAGAGATTTGAGTTAGGTTTGTGATATGACGCCGAGAAGCATGAGACTTGGTATGCTTCATATCATGAATTATTTTCTTGCAACCGTTTGCGAAAGGCAAAAGTTGGATTTGAAGTTTGTTAATTTGATGACAAATGAGAATGAGGACTTCAAAGTTGATGATTTTGGAGTTTTTAGATTCCGTGGTTGTATTTGTATTCCCGATGATTCGGAGTTGAAAAGGATGATATTGGAGGAAGGACACCGTAGTAACTTGAGTATTCATCTGGGAGCGAATAAGATGTATCAAGATTTGAAGAAGATCTTTTGGTGGTCTGGATTGAAGAGAGATGTGGCTCAGTTTGTGTATGCGTGTTTGACTTGTCAGAAATCTAAGGTGGAACATTGGAAACCTAGTGGATTAATGCAACCGTTGGATATCCCAGAGTGGAAATGGGATAATATCTCAATGGATTTTGTTACGGGGTTGCCGAATACGCAGAGAGGTCACAATGAAATTTGGGTGATTGTTGATAGACTTACTAAATCTGCTCACTTCATTCCGATTGATATTAGTTATCCTTTGGAGAAGTTAGCCTAGATTTATGTTCGGGTGATTGTGAAGTTGCATGAAGTTCCCAAGAGTATTGTATCAGATAGAAATCCTAGATTTACTTCAAGGTTTTGGGAAAGTTTGCAAAAGGCTTTGGGCTCGCAGTTGAGATTGAGTTCGGCTTATCATCCACAAACAGATGGTCAAACCGAAAGGACAATTCAATCGTTGGAGGATTTGTTGCGAGCTTGTGTGCTAGAGCAAGGTGGTGCGTAGGATATTTATTTAGTGTTGATTGAATTCACCTATAATAACAGTTTTCACTCAAGTATTGGTATGGCACCATTTGAAGCTTTGTATGGTCGAAGATGTCGAACACCTTTGTATTGGCATGAGACTGGAGAGAGGTTGGTGGTTGGACCGAAGTTGGTACAGCAGACGACGGAGAAGGTGAGATTCATTCGGGAGAAGTTGAGAGCTTCTCAGAGTAGGCAGAAGAGTTACCATGATAAGAGAAGGAAAGATTTTGAATTTCAAGAAGGCGACCATGTGTTTCTGAGAGTTACACGGGTTACGGGTGTGGGTCGTGCTTTGAAGTCGAGGAAGTTGACTTCTCGTTTCATCGGTCCGTATCAGATTATTGCGCGAGTTGGTGCTGTGGCTTATCATGTGGCGTTGCCTCCAAATCTTTCGAATTTGCATGATGTGTTTTACGTTTCGCAACTTCGGAAGTATGTTCCGGATCCGTCACATGTTATCCCTATGGATGAGGTTGAAGTAAGAGATAACCTTACAGTGGAAGCTTTGCCGATTAGAATTTTGGATTGTGAAATTAAGAAGCTAAGAGGCAAGGATATTGCGCTTGTGAAAGTGGCATGGGAAGGTGTTGCAGAAGGCGATATGACTTGGGAATTGGAAAGTAAGATGCGAGAGTCGCATACGGAGTTGTTTGGATCAGGTAATATTTTCGATGACGAAAATTTCTAAAGTGGGGGGGGGGGGGAGTTGTAACGCCCCGATTATGAATTTCCCATTATTTTGTCGAGTCTTTTGATTTATTTGGTTAATTGTTATTTTATTGTAGAATTATGTGATAATATGTTATGTGTGCATATTGTAGTATTTTATTATTTGGAGAGTTTTGGGGATTAATTAGAGGGTGTTTTAGATAATCCTTGATTAGTAGTTATTTTGAGAGAGATAGAATAGAAAGAGTATAAGTGGAAAAGAGAAAGAATAGAGAGAATAGAAACCAAAAGGAAAGAAAAAGAAGAGAAAGAAAGAAGGAGAAGAGAAAAGAGGAGGAAGGGGAGGAAAACCCTAGAATCATCAAGAATCAACTTCTAAGCTTTCGATTGATCGGGTAAGGGTGTGAAACTTTATTATTCTTGCAATGTGTATGATTATGTATGTTCTTGTTGGTTTGTTTTGGATTGGGGAGAGTTTTACTCATTTTTCACTCTAGGGCATAATATGGATTTAATCGATAAAACCCGAGTTTTTGTTGGTAAAAATAAGAATAAGTGGTATATTTTATGTCGGGGGATGTTAGGCTAAGTTGATGGAACGAGTTGGGATTTAATCGGGTGAACCAAAGGATGTTAGAGTTGAGGAATAGTGAGGAATTCTGAGTTCGCAGACCCTCGCTAGCAAGTTCGCTAGGCGAGTTGGTCGCGAATGTTCGCTAAGCGATGCTGTAGTGAATGAGTAGCGAATGGTCCCAGACCTTGGGCATAATGGATTGGAGGAGCTTCGCTGGTAGCGAATAGGATAGCGAACACTCGCTAGGCCTTCGCTGGGCGAACAGGGTAGCGAACCAAGTCAGAGGCTTCTGTTTGCCTTCGCGAGCTTGTTCGCTGGACGAACAGATAGCGAGCACTTGCTAGGAGCTCGTTGAGCAAGCAAGGTAGCGAGCGCAACAGTGTTTTGTTTTCTTGTGTTTTCACTTCCATGTTGTTTCACTGATTCTAGTACGACTATTCCTTCTTGTTGTGTATGGTTATATGTTTTAAAAGTTGTGCTGTGGGTAGCCGTATGGCGTGAATCCTAGATTGTGAATCGTGGAATGTGGAATGTGAACATGTGTGCATTTCAAGAATGTATTGAGTCATTTTGCATGTGAAGCATCATGATTGCATTCTTGTGTGTCTGATCCCGCGTAGGATCTGCAGAAACCTCGTGCACCCTTGTGGGGTGTGAGCGATGGTTTAGTTAATTTGATCCCTAGGAGGATCTGCAGAAACGATCATGTGCCCTTGTGGGGTGTGAGCGATGGTTTATTTTTGATTCCATGGAGAATCTGCAGAACGATTGTGTGCCCTTGTGGGGTGTGAGCAATCGGATTGTGTGCCCGTGTGGGGTGTGAGCAATCCAGAAACATCGTGCGCCCATGTGGGGTGTGAGCGATGGGTGAACATCGTAGGCCCGACGGGGAGTTACTTCGATAAGGAGCGATGGTTCCATTTTGGTTCTTCAATTGAACCTGCTGAACGAGTCGGTACCGCATTTGCATCTGCATAGAGTTGTGAGTCGGTCTCTATGAGCTGCATTTATCATCTTTATATGATGTTTGGTGAAATGAACATAATTGTGAATGTTTATATAAGATGTCATGAATTGTGAAGCATGAATTGGTGAATGTGCTTGATTATGTGAGTGTACATTGTGATGTATTGTGACAATTTGTGGTGAAAAATGTGAATTTTGTGTATTCTATAATTGTGTATATGAATATATAATTTTATGCATTGTTGGTCATGATAATGTTTCTCACCCTTCTGCTGTTTTATAATGCTTTATGAGGCATTGCAGAGTAGGATGCTGGAGGTCTTTTATGAAGCGAGTCTTCATTCTTTTTGGTCAGATGACTCTGATATGTAACACTGGGTAGTTAGGAATTGTTTTGTTTCTTTGGTGGTACATCTGTGTATGTATCTGTTGACGAATGTCTGTAACCTTATCTGTTGAATTGAATTAATCTGAATGATGTATACATGCTTATGTTAATGAAGTGATTCAATGTTTAGATGTTTCCTCTTTATTCTAAATATTGATATGTGGGTTTTAAGAGATATGCTTTGTTTTTAGTTGAGATTTATCCCTTTTGTTACATATCTCTATGAGCAGGTATTATTTATGTTTTCGTTTCATAGATAATGTGATGCACCTCTTTTATACCATGTTATCATTATACTCTGATGGAATTTTTATTAATTGCCTAATTGATTTAATTGTTTATTTGGGGGTATAGAAAGGGGGTGTTACACATACAATAGAGTACCAATTTTCACCCACAAAAATTATGGCTATTGGAAAGCACTTATGCGTATTCATGTCAACTCCGTTGACAAAGGTATTTAGGATGCTATCCAAAATGGTCTAAATGAAATAACTATGACCAATGAGCTTGGTGTCACAATACCTAAACCAGAAGCACGATGGGATAATAATGATAGGAAATTGTGGTCACATGATTATAAAGCAAAAAACATCCTCACCTCCGTCTTGGGAGTTGATCAGTTTTATCGTGTTTCTCATTGTGAGACCGCCAAAGCTATGTGGGACACATTAGAGATTGCTCATAAGGGTACTAATGATGTCAAACAAGCTAGGATCAACAGATTGAATCAAGAGTTTGAGCTATTTTGTATTGAGCATGATGAAACTATTGTGGATATGCGAAAATTGTTCACTCATCTTATAAATCAATTAAATGCACTAGGTAATCCTGTTTCCAATGAACTTACTACTAACAAAGTTTTGAGGTGTTTGGGTAGGGAATGTCAACCAAAAGTCACCTCTATTAAAGAAGCAAATGATCTTAAGTTGCTTGATATTAAGACTTTGTTTGGTAAGTTGGAAGACCATGAGCATGAGCTTACTTGATTGGCTAAATACGAGAAGGAATACAAAAAGCGATCGAAGAGTGAGAAAGGGAAAGACAAAGAAGATGGCAAGAAGTCTATAGCTGTAAAGACTTCTAGCTCAAGGCCTTCATATTATGAGAATTATAGTAGTAAGAGTGATGATGACAAGAACTTTTGTGAGGAAGATGTGAGGTCGTTCGTAAGGAGATACCAACGGTATATAAGGAAGAACGGTGTTAAAAATTCTGACAAGAACATAACCAAGTTTAGAAGGATGACAAGTTCCTCCAAGGATGATCAAGATAGATAGAGAAAGCTTAGAAGGTCTTGCTATCATTGTGGTGAAATTGGTCATTATTGACCAGAATGTCCCATGAGAATAAAGGATAAGGAAAGGAGCCATCTGATCCGCTGTCGCGCACGGATAAAAAACGAGTATTTTTGAAAAACTAGTAAAGGGAAGCGACACTCGGATGTCGTATCACAAGGATTCTTGTATTATTTAAACCAACTAAAGAAAAGGTTTATGGGGGTTTTAAGTTTTTATTTATAAAATAAGAGAAAAAGTGATTAAAATAAGTGATTATCAATTAAGCAAAAAGGACTAATCCTATTGATTTGAATTCTGACTTATCATCGACTATTATACCACCAACCCCTAAGCGGTTTTAATCCTATTCGATTGTGATATTAATTAGAAAAGCACTTATCAAAATCATACGAATTATGTTCCTTTTGCCGAATTAAGCAAACGGTTAACAATATGACGAGTTAACGAATTAAGCAAACGATAGCACGCAATTAAATTTAGGAACATGCATACAATCAAATTTAATCAATTCTATCCTATGAACACAATCAAATTAAGCAAACGATTGCAATCAAATTAAGAAAATGATTTCATAGAAAAGAATTGAACAGAAATCGAATTAAATTGGTATTATAATAACCTCAAAGTGATGGAACCCATAAGCAGCAGGATTTGCCTTGGGAATTAGTTTTCCATGAAAATCATACAAAAGCAAAAGTGAAATTCGTGAAAAAGAAGGTTCATCAACAGTAGAACAGCTGCTACTAGGTATAGTGAAGCATCACAAAATCTGGTTCTAGCCCAACTAGGTCGAAAAACATAAAAAAACTCGGGCCAAAACTAAATATTCCTTATGATAGAATTTGGGTCCTGACTTCAACAAAATTTTCGAGCCTTCTACACTCTGAATCAGCTTCTGCCTAAAACATGAAAGTTGTAGCTTTATGTCATATCTTTCCAAATCCTATTAGAACGCATCAATCCAGTTCTCGAAGCTCCAGTTGTGATTCAAACAGTAGACAGATATCAAATAACTGTTAATGTTGAAAATAAGTTGCGAAAATAGAATAAAGGTAAAAACAAACTTAAATATGAAAACACATTAAAATAGTAAAAATAATCAAATAAATTTTAGAAATGTCTAAGTATAAAAATGGAAGAATGTGTATGAAGATGTATTGATCAAATTCCTCCGCACTTAAACTTTTGCACTCTGAGCAAAATATTATCAAGACTCATGAAAAATAATAACATTCAGATAGTCATTCTAGGCTGTAAACTCTTCTTCGGTCAAGATTGCATCTATAAATACTAATTTTACACACTAAGGATATCTTACGAACACAAATCCGTAATTGTGCGGTCATAAAGCTCCCTCCTATACAAACCAATCCAAATCATGTTATTATGCTTAAGCCTAACTTACTCATTCTCCTTTTTGCTCTCTTTAATTCTAATGCAATCACATTAAGCCCATTATCTATTCAAACACATGGTAAATAAGTCTGTTAGTGGCTATGATCCATATCTTGTCAACAAATCAAAATTAACCAATTAAATAGCAACAACAATATATTTTTTTTTAAGGTTTCACAACCGTTAGTCTAAGTGACTGGGTGAGGGTCACCTAACTTAAAAGGAGGATTCCTATTTAGATTTCCGATTAAGCACAAGATTATTCACGTATTTGCATCAGCTTAATTACTCAGTGTGTGATTTTTAGATGATGATGACTGAAAATTCTGGCTTACCACACGATGGATGTTACAAGTAAGGTTATAACATCCACTGTGACATTGACTACAACAGTGAATATTTGACAGTTATTAAAGCAGTAAATAACACACATCAATTGATTACCCAGTTCAGTGTCAACAACACTTACATCTGGGGGCTACCAAGCCAGGGAGGAAATTCACTATTAGCAGTATCAATTCAGAGTTAAACCTCCAGTTTACACTCCTCACTTAATCACTACCCAATGACACTTCAGCCTAGAGACTCTCTAGTACCAGAGTATACCCACTCACTCCCCTACAATCACACAACAGTGATATCAAATAGTTTACACAATTTGGTATGAAGAGACACCTCATACACTTCTTGATCTAGCCTCAAAGCTTCAATCAAGAAACTCACACACTCTTGCTTCACAGCTTTGAGTGAGACACTGCCTAGAATCTACCTAACCAAAGAAATCATCAACCAGACGATTACTTGAATTACAAGTATTCCTAAATTGACTTTCTACACAAGTGGAGACTAGCCTACTTCACTTGCTTGGACTCTCTGCTTTTTGCACTCTCTAATCTTCTATTAATAATTACTTTTTTGAGTTGCTTCTTCTGATATTTATAGCAGTTGTAGTCCTTTGGGCCTTGGTGCATAAATTAGGTCTTATCCATAATAAAACCCTCCTTCAGAAATCTGCACGTTTGCCTCTTTGAACAGGTCCATATTTTATTCACTAGGGTGACTAAAATAACTCCTGTAATCTAGCTTGAGTTTCTGGTTTGCTTCCTGAATAATAATTATCAGAATAACAAACTTTTGCACTGATGTCACACGACCAATGTCTCTGACATCCAGTGTGACATCCATCGTATTTTGTAGTCAGCTCACTTAAACTTGTCATGCATAGTCCACTCAATGAATGTTCAAACATCTATTGTGGCATTCATAGTTATGCCACAAAATGCAGCCAATCAAGAGCACTTACAAACTCCCCCTTTGGCAAAGTTTTGGCTAAAACACTCTGTACTTACATCAGAGATTAAATCACAGCAGAAGACTTTACCATTGGCCTGTCATGCAGGAAAGTTGCTCTCTACTCAAGCTCTCAGAGTTCTCACAGTTGGCTTTCAGCCCTGTTAGCACTCACTTAGTTCATCATCTGATATCTCTTAGTTCAGATGACACTCCCCCTCAACTAATGCACTCATTAGTTGAGATTTCTCTCTTCAGATCCAGAAGTTCTGCACTCATCTAGTTTAAACTAGATGTCATGACATTCAGTAGGACATTCTGAAGTCACAGTCACATGCAACTCCCCCTGCAGGGGATGCATATCCTCTCATTCTGCTCTTGCTTAGTCACACACTTGTGCTCCCCCTGCAAGGTTGCATATGCTCTCATTCTGTTCACCCTTATGCTAGCAGATATCTACCAGATTGTTAGGCTCTCACATGTTAGTACCTGACCTAAACCTCCTAGTTCTATCATACAGGTTAGGCAATCACATTCACATATTATAATTCTGAACATCACACATTCAGTTGCACATTCAGCTGCACTTGTACACCTGTACCTGCTGTTCTCATACTTGTTCTATCAATATGCACACTTGTGCACGTTACCCTGCTGCTGTACCTGCTGTTCTCAATATGCACACTTGTGCATGTTACCCTGTACCTGATGTTCTATCACTCTTTTCTCCCCCTTTTTAGCCACAAATTAAGATCTAACCAAGTTATATAGCATAGATCAAAATAGTGCAACAAAACATATGTTTAGGGAGAATTACATCGCATAGTCTGGCTTTCAAAACAGAATACAGGTAACTGAACTAGGCCTATTTATTTATCCTCCTTCTTTTTATCAGAGCTGGAACTGGTTTCATCTGCATCTTCATCATTCTCATCAGCAGCACTTGAGTTTTCCTCCTCTGAGCTTCCACCCTCCTCTTCAGAAGCAGCCTCTTGATCACTAGCTTTCTCAGACTCACCCTCAAGGTTTTCCTCCTCATTGAGGTCAGATTTTCCATCTTGTTCAAGTCTCCTGATTAGTGCTTCAAGACACTTCTTTCTTGTATCAAGCTCCTTGCAGGTCTCTTTGAGAGTGTGAATCACTTCAGCTTTCTTTGAATTAGTCTTGCCTTTGGAAGTCTCTGCTGAAGTCACAGCAATGTTAGGGACATGAATCCCTTGAAACAACTTGTAATTGAAGGTCATGGGGCTTTCTCTTTTTGCTGCAACATCATTTTCTTTGAGTATATTTGGATACTGGGTTAGGATAATTCCACAAATGAGAGATGGAATGCTATGGGGCCTTTGATGCTATAGCTGCCAGAGTGCTTCATGGTTTGATCAAATACATAGGTGCCATAGTCAAATTTTGTCTTAGTGCCCACCACATATATGAACTTCCCCAGAGCAGTTGCCACTGTGGTCTTGTGATTTGTAGGCACCCAGTTAGCAGCTCCTATCTTATGAAGCATGGCATATTTAACACTCAATTTACTGGCTGGCAGCTTTCCTTTTAAAGGCCATCTTTTGACTTGATCAGCTGTTATAACTTGACAAACCTTATTGTCAGATACAGTTAAATCAGGGTGTGCTTTTTTTGTTCTTCCCAAGTAGTTGTTTATGGTGGTTGGGGAGAACATGACACATTTTCCTCTGACATATACTTTGCCAAATTCCTTGGCTTTCCTGTCAGCACAATCATCTCCCAAATTAACTATGAACTCCTTAACAAGTAGTTCATAGCAGGAAGAGAATTCCCCAACAGTTTTCATCAGCCCAGCTTCATGGATGAGTTCCATGACTTCTTTGTTATCAAGGGCACTCTAAGCTAGCTCACTCTCCAATGCTAGTCTTCTATGGAACACATACTTCCATCTAATGACACATGAAGGATAATGGAATAATATGTTGTCAATGGGCACATCAGGTACATTAGCAGCTAGTTTGCTGTCCAGAGGTTTCTTCTTGGGTTGGATGTCAGAGACATTTCCAGCAACATCCGATTCAGAAGCAGATTCTGAGCTAGTATCAACCTTCCTTTTCTTTGTGGTTACCTTGCTCCATGCTTTGGGTGGTCCGAACATAGCCCTTTGTGATCCAACCTTCTTAACATGAGTGTCTTGTTCACCAGTCTTTTTCTTGGAGGGACTTTGATCTGCAGTCTTCTTCTTCCCCTTCCTAGTCATGAGCCTCTTGGCTAGGCTAGGGTTGCATTTAGATATCAGATCATTGTCTGAGTAGTCATCAAGATTTACTATGTCAGTATCTGTGGGACCTTGCATGTTATCATCCTTTTTCTTGGATTCTTGGCCCTTGCTCTTGTCTTCTGAAACAGAGTCCTTCAATGTTACATCATTGGGTTTGACATTGTCTTGCACATCTTGACCAATCTCTGTTCCTTTGGAGGATGAGGTGGGAATGTTGAGAGCCTCAGCCACCATCCCTGCAATTTTTAGGTGATTTTGTCTGGTTTCCTCTGTAGTTAGGTCGAGAGGAACAATAGGAGGTGGAGCTTGTCCTGAACCAAGAGTCTTTGAACGACTTGCATGTAGGTTTCTAGGTTTCTTTATCAGCACTCCTTCAGGGGCCATCATTCGTAGGGGCAGAATCTCTAGAGGATCATTAGGGTTTTCTTCAGCATTGCTTGTTTTCATTCTGGGGGGTGGTTGCGCCATAGTCAAAAATTTTGCTTTTGAGGAACACCCTTTGTTTAAGGTTGAGTGGAAGTTGAAAGGTTTGTGAATACACCAAGAGTGAAAATAGTGCCTTGTGTTCGTGGGAGAGGTATAAGATAACTTACTAGGAGGGAACTTACAATTTTGACTTCGTATTAAATGAATTAATTTCAACACGTGATTCCCAATCCTATTTAATTGCTACAAATCCTCAGACCTTAATCTCCCTTGGATGTCATATGACAATGTCATGACATTCTGAGAAACATTGGTCTTTTTCTCTTTCATAGAATCCACCGGGTTCCAATACATCCCATCTAGCTTTACCTGATGACTAACACTTAGGGACCCTTTCTGGTATAACTTCCTCTCAAGATTTCCCTTTCCTCCTGACCTTCTTTCTGAAACATATTTTGAGGTCCCTTTTGCTGATGAGTTGAACCTGTTTCCATCTAATTTTAGATATTGTTGTTCTAGCCATAGTTGGTTCTTTCCCTCATTCCTTAAGTCATTTATATTTCTTCTGGGCTCCCATAAATAACAGTCATTCTTGGATCTGGATCCCCTCATTTTTTCTTCACCTTCTTGGTTGATCACCACACACTTATTTTTGAAGAAGTGAACATTTAAACCTTGATCACACAGCTGACTTATGCTTATTAAGTTGACAGTCAGTCCTCTAACTAGTAAGACATCTTCCAATGAAGGACCTTTAGAGGTGACAAGTTGTCCAACTCCTAGGATTTCTCTTTTAGCTCCATCACCAAATGTTGTATGACTTGAAGCATAAGGTTTGATGTTCACCAAGAGATTCATCATACCAGTCATGTGCCTAGAGCAGCCACTGTCAAAGTACCAGTCTTCTTTGATTGGCATTCTTAAGGAAGTGTGAGCTGCTAGTGCCATAGTCTTGACTGTCCATTGCTTTTCCCTGTAGTGATCATTATTCATGGGTTTAGCATAGTTTTGTTTCTTGGTATGCTGCTGTTCTCTTCCATACTGTTGCCTTTTGACTTGTTTACCCTGTTTGGTTTGTCTTTGACTGGGAAATCCATGCAGCCAAAAGCACACAGCTTTAATATGCCCAAGTTTTCCACAGTGATAGCATCTATGTCCTTGGAACTGTCTCTTGACTTGGTTCCAATTTCTGTGTGGAGGATGTTGAGACTTTTGCTGTGACAACCTTCTTAACACTTGAATCTCAGGCTGCAACTTCTTGAGTAACACAGGATTTGGCTTTTCAATGAATCCTAGACCAGACCTATTTTCAGAAGTTTGACCACTCTGAAGAATCTCCTCTAGTCTATCTGTTCCAGAGTTGAGCATTCTTATGGATTTGGTCATTTTCTTCTTTTCACTTTTCAACTCTTTTATCTCTTCTTGAAATGAACTGATAATGGCCAGATGCTCTTTCTTTTCAGCTTCTAGATCTTTGATGATCTTCTTTTGGAGTTCTCCTTGTTGGTACAGTTCCATGCTTCTTAGGTATAGATTCTGATATGTGGTTGTAGTATCCTCAAGTGTCATGTCTTCTTCACTTGAATCGCCATGAGAGATGCATACACTGTTAAAAACAGTGACATGCTTGGCAGCTTCACCATCTGACTCACTCTCTGAGTCTTCATCTGACCAAGTGACAGTCAGACTCTTTCCCTTTTTCTTGAGATATGTAAGACATTCTCTTCTAACATGGCCATACCCCTCACATTCATGACATTGAACTTTACTGATTTTTTCTTCAGATTTTTCTCTGTCAGTAGGTAGACCTTTTGAGAAAGGTTTGGATTTTGAATCTATCCTCTTGACCAGCTTGTTGAACTGTTTTCCAAGCATGGCTATTGCCTATAATAAATCTTCCTCTTCATCATCTTCTCCTTCTTGTGCAGTACTTGAGACAAGTGCAATGCTTTTGTTTTTCTTCTCCACTGCTTGGTCATCCAACCCCATATCAAAGGTTTGAAGAGAGCCAATGAGTTCATCCACCTTTATGTGACATATGTCTTGAGCTTCTTCAATGGTTGTCACCTTCATTGCAAACCTCTTAGGTAGAGACCTGAGAATTTTTCTTACTAGTTTCTCATCAGTCATTTTTTCTCCCAAGGCCCCTGAGCTGTTTGCAAGTTCTAGTACATTCATGTAGAACTCATGAATGGTCTCATCTTCCTTTATTCTTAGGCTTTCAAATTTGGTGGTCAGCGTTTGAAGTCTTGACATTTTGACTTTAGAAGTTCCCTCATGTGTTGTTCTGAGGGTATCCCACACATCCTTTGCTAGTTCATAGTGGTGTACCAGCCTGAAAATGTTTTTGTCTATGCCATTGAATAATGCATTCAGGGCCTTAGAATTTCCAAGGGCCAATGCTTCTTGTTCTTTAGTCCATTCATCTTCAGGGATTTGCATAGAAGTTCCATCCTTTTCAGTCTTTACAGGATATATCCAGCCATAGTTTGCAGCTCTCCAAGCTTTGTTGTCTAAGGACCTTAGGAATGCAATCATCCTAGGTTTCCAATAGTCATAGTTAGAACCATCCAGGATTGGAGGTCTATTTGTGAATCCTATGTCTTTGTCCATGTTACCAGAATTGTTTTCCCTAGATCTCACCCAGTTAAAAACAGGCAGGGTGCCTGCTCTGATGCCAATTGAAAATTCTGGCTTACCACACGATGGATGTTACAAGTAAGGTTATAACATCCACTGTGACATTGACTACAACAGTGAATATTTGACAGTTATTAAAGCAGTAAATAACACACATCAATTGATTACCCAGTTCAGTGTCAACAACACTTACATCTGGGGGCTACCAAGCCAGGGAGGAAATTCACTATTAGCAGTATCAATTCAGAGTTAAACCTCCAGTTTACACTCCTCACTTAATCACTACCCAATGACACTTCAGCCTAGAGACTCTCTAGTACCAGAGTATACCCACTCACTCCCCTACAATCACACAACAGTGATATCAAACAGTTTACACAATTTGGTATGAAGAGACACCTCATACACTTCTTGATCTAGCCTCAAAGCTTCAATCAAGAAACTCACACACTCTTGCTTCACAGCTTTGAGTGAGACACTACCTAGAATCTACCTAACCAAAGCAATCATCAACCAGACAATTACTTGAATTACAAGTATTCCTAAACTGACTTTCTACACAAGTGAAGACTAGCCTATTTCACTTGCTTGGACTCTCTGCTTTTTGCACTCTCTAATCTTTTGTTAAGAGTTACTTTTCTGAGTTGCTTCTTCTGATATTTATAGCAGCTATAGTCCTTTGGACCTTGGTGCATAAATTAGGTTTTATCCATAATAAAACCCTCCTTCAGAAATCTGCATGTTTGCCTCTTTGAACAGGTCCATATTTTATTCACTAGGGTGACTAAAATAACTCCTGTAATCTAGCTTGAGTTTCTGGTTTGTTTCCTGAATAATAGTTATCAGAATAACAAACTTTTGCACTGATGTCACACGACCAATGTCTCTGACATCCAGTGTGACATCCATCGTATTTTGTAGTCAGCTCACTTAAACTTGTCCTGCATAGTCCACTCAATGAATGTTCAAACATCTAATGTGACATTCATAGTTATGCCACAAAATGCAGCCAATCAAGAGCACTTACAATGACTGCTAGAAAAACTACTTAAGAGCTATTATAGGATGAGAACACAAGGCTATGTCATAACAAGTATTTAAATCGATTTCCATATTCAGGAGACTTAAGGTGTTAAAATGGTACCGATCTTATGAATTTCTTCCAAGTCCCCACAATCTAACCTCAGATTCATCTATAACCTAAAAATTTCAAAAGATGCATTGTGTTTCTAATTAAATTTTTTTAAATTTTTTTTATTTAAGAACAAAACAAAGAAAACAAAATAAAGAAATGGTTCCCTCCCCCACACTTAAAACATGCATTGTCCTCAATGAAAGAACATAAATATAAAATAAGAGTAAGAGAAAGGAAAGAACACACCCGAGAAGTCAAGGCGGATAAGTGATCACATAAGCAATCTTTCCCAAAGAGAGCTCTTCTACAGTCTCTTCTTCCAAAGTAGGAATCTCATACAGTAGCTATGGGTAACATTCATTAAAATTGAAATTATTATTAGTGCGTTTTGTAACGCCCATTTTAATTATTTTTGGTTCCAGTGTTATTTTATTCACGGATGTGTTTTGGTGAAATGACTTGGAGGATCAAGAACTCATGATATTGGTATGCAGTGGTAAAAATGTGCTAGTTAATAGTAATGTAAATATTATTATTAATTATTATCATTATTATTACTAATATTAATATATGAGAGAGAAATATAATAGAATTTTGGAAATTAAGTGGATTTTGTGAATTAAAGGAAATAAGAGAATTATTACTATTATTGTTAATATTATTATTTTTATATTATTATGGAATGAGGAAAATAAGAGAAAATAAGGATTTATTTGGAACTAAGGGCATGTTTGTGATATTGGAAAAGAAAAAGAGGAAGAACACGCTTGGGAGAAAAATGAGAGGAACACGGTTGTGGAAGAAGAACACGTGAAGAAAGTGGAAGCAAGCAAGAGCACGCTTAAGCGGGGAGATCATCGAAGCTATGAATTTGTGAAGGTTCATCATCATCAGAACTGCATTTTGAGGTAAGGGGGGGGGGATAATCGGTTAAATTTCGGTATGCATGAAATTGGTAGAAAAGGGGAAAATCCCTAACCCCCATAGTTTGAGATTAATGTGTGGGTGATTTTATGTTTATAATTCTGCAATGGTTGAGTTTATGATGTTTGATTTTATTGCATGTGTCCATTGATGAATGTTTGGGGTTTTCGGTGAAATTCGGAGTTAAACACCGGAAGTCGAGGAATTGATGTTGTTGAATGTGAATGATTTTTTTAGAAGTGCGATTATTGTGTTAATTTCGCTGCATGTGGTTGTCGGAAATTAGTTGAGAGCGTTTGGGGTTTCCGGGTAGTTCGAAGTTATATGCCGGAAGTGCTTATTTGGTTAAGCTGATGTTTAATTGAGCAGAACTGACGTTTGATCGAGTATGAGCTCGGATAATCGGCGTAGTCATGTTGGGTAGCACCATACGGGTATAGGGTGAGATTTAGTGGGAATTAATTGGGTGAAAACTATTTAATCGGGTGACTTTTTGGGGCTTTTAAGCCCGAACCCGTAGCTGTTTTTCTGAGTTTTTCAGGTGTTAATCGGTTAACCATATACGTTAACCGATTAACACAGTATTGGAGACCTAAAAGCTGAGTTTTGGCCTAAAAACTGAGTTTTTGGAGTGGTTAATCGGTTAGCCATAGGCTTTAACCGATTAACACTGTAAGTGTGAGAAAATATTAATTTCAAAACTTCAAAAATTCATAACCTCTTCACCGTTTATCGGATTTTGACGTTCTTTATATCAAACTGAAGCTAATAATATGTTCTATAACTTGGTGAAAAGAAATATTACTTTTAACCGACTTTTAGCCGATTTTACCGATTAATCGAGATTAATTATTTTAAGTAAGTGAGACTTAAATAATTAAGGTGTTCGATTTCCGTTTGGTATACCTTGTTGTGAATGCATATTGTTGTATGCGATTGTGTGTGAGGTATACATTATATAGAGGGCTATGTGGTCGACATTTAACGCATTCGACGTGATCGGTGGATTATGTGGTATAATTATGTGTGTGTGTGTGCTATAAGTTGTGTGACTGTGGGTCAGTAGGATCGATACGCCTTGTGTGCGTAGTGCTTATATGTTGAGTTACCGTAGATCATTAGGATCGGGTACGCCTGGTGTGCGTTGTGATTGTGTGTTGTACGTGGATGGATCAGTAGGATCGTGTGCACCGTGAGTGTTGTGTTAATGAGTGAGATATCTTCGATATATGATAATTTATGATCGGTAGGATCGATACGCTTTATACGCGTTGTAATTATATATCGTTGTGTGATGGATTGAATCAGTAGGCTCAATATGCCTTGGGTGCATTGTATTGACGTGTTGTTGTGACGGATTGGATCAGTGGGATCGACGCGCTTTGTGTGCTTGTGTGTATATGCATTATATGATTCGATGGATCAGTAGGATCGTTACTCATTTGAGTATGTTGTAGTGATGTGTTATGGTGAGTGGGTCTGTAGGACCGATACGCTTTATATGTGTTGTAATTATATACTGTTGTGTGATGATTGGATCGGTAGGATCGGTATGCCTTACGTGCATAGTGTATGATGTGTGTGTGGTAGTTGTGATCAGTATGATCGAATATGCCTTGAGTGCATTGTATTGATGTGTATGTGATGGATTGGATCAGTAGGATCGTATGCACTGTGTGTGCTGTGTGACTATGCATAGTGTTTTGCATAGCATGTTGACGTGGTGAATCGTTGCTCGGTGGAGCGTATGCGAATCACCCACGTGCTCCAAGTGGGGAGCGTGGACGTGAGGCATGAGTTGCTCACGTGCTCCAAGTGGGGAGCGTGGACGTGAGGCATGAGTTGCTCACGTGCTCCAAGTGGGGAGCGTGGATGTGGTGTGTGATACACTCACGTGCTCCAGTGGGGAGCGTAGATGGGAATTTGGATCGTTGCTCGGTAGAGCGTATGAGAATCACTCACGTGCTCCAAGTGGGGAGCGTGGACGTGAGGCATGAGTTGCTCACGTGCTCCAAGTGGGGAGCATGGACGTGAGGCATGAGTTGCTCACGTGCTCCAAATGGGGAGCGTGGACGTGGTATGTGATACACTCACGTGCTCCAGTGGGGAGCGTAGACGGGAATTTGGATCGTTGCTCGGATGGAGTGTATGCGACCACCCGTGTCCCAAGTGGGGGACGTTGTGATTTGTTTTGTATGAGCTCAGGCGGAGCGTGGTAGGGATAGATTGTTGCTCAAATGGAGTTTATGTGATCTATCCTGAGTCGAGTCGGTACCGCATTTTGGTTGAGTCTAGTGCATGTGTTGCATAGTGAGATGTGCATGTGTTGCATAGTGAGTTGGGCATGTGTTGCCTTGTTGTTTGTGTGTGTTGTGGTGGTTGATGATGGGACAGTAGGTCCGGGTGTGAGAAATATGAAATACGTGACTTATTGTTTTCTGCCTCTTATTTCATGTATGATTATACCGTTATTATTTGATCGTGATTCTCACCCCTCTGTTGTTTTTGTGGTCTGTGCTTCTTCAGAAGTACAGACGATCCAGGTGTTTAACTAGCTTGGATTGTGGCGTCGTCGTAGGATTGCTCTGATACGTAACACCGGGGCTTTTGGGGGAGTTATTGTTTATTGTTGATTCTGTGTGCCCTTGTGGCGTATCTGGTTTTTGTGGAATATGCGTTGATGTATGACAGCTATATATTTTGGGCAGATGGCCGTAAACGTTGTATATGACATGATATGCATGTGATATGTTTATATGAATGAAAAGATTATATTTTCCCCGCTGCATATTTTGACTGTGAATCATTTAAATGAAAATTTGGTGGAAATTGTGACATCCCGTTGTGGGAGATACTCTGATATATGCTTAATTTAATCGTTTTATTTTATTTTGGGAAATAGGGTGTTACAAGTTGGTATCAGAGCAGGTCGGTCCTTCCGGCCAGGTTGTCTAGTGTTGTGTATCCCCGTTGTGTGCGACATGTGTGGAAACACTGTTGTTATATGGTTGTTGTTTAACCTTCGTCTGCAGGTGTGAGAATAATTAAAGTGGGGGAGGAGCTTGTGCTTCTCCCGGGTGCTGTAATATGGAGTTGTAGCTCGGCGTGTGGTTGAATGCTCTCATAGTTTTGCAAGAATGGTTTAGTCCCCATCATAATTTCGGTTGTCTATTGACAAATTGAGGAACTGATCACCCTTAATCTGTTGTTGATAGAAGTTGGGATTGTGTTGGATAGGATGGACGTATCTTGCAAGCTTAGAGGGCGTGAGAAGTGAATGGTCTGGAGTTCAGCTGGGTGCTTGAGAATTGTTTGGGCAAGTTGGCTCAGAACAATGTTGAGATGTTTGAATTTTGATGGAAATATTCGAGTTATGATGGAAGTGGGAAAGTTGGCGATTTTCCGATTGATTGCGGTTGTTTGAGAGTTATCTTGACAAGGTAGTGATTAGCAGTCAGGACGTGAAGTGGAGTTGTGACCGACTCAATTACGGGAACCAGTCCGAGAGTGAGGACTCCATATGGTATGTTTGTTTGGATGGACAAAAATTGAATCGAAGGAGTAGTTTTGAGACTGGTATCGAGCGTGTGTTCCGTGATGGCAGATTGTGAAGCCGAGTATGTAAAGTGTGGATAGTGACATCCGGTGGACGTTAAAGGAAGTAAGAATGTGGAGTGCAAATTGGTGTAACTCAGCCTTTAAGTGTTCCAAGAGTTGAGGATGTGTTGAATGGTCTTCTAAGTGTGAAATTATGGTAGTACGTCGAATTCCGAGATCGTAGCTTTTTACGAAATCGAAATCGGACACTCGGAAGTCAGGTAACGGTCGAAAATGAAATTTTGGACTGTCATGTTCGCCAGGGTTCGCCTAGCGAAGTGTCCTGGGCAGAAAAATGTCGTTTCGTATTTTTGTCGTAACGGGAGAACCGTAACTCAGAATGACGCACGGTTCGAAGCGTTGGAAATCTAGTCCAATGATCTAGATGATGGTGAAGTATTGGCATGGAATTAAGTTAATTATTGATGGGCTATTTTTTTGGATTTTGTAGTTGATGTAGAGCGTGTGGTGCGTGTTTCCGCCATAACTTGCGAAAGTGAGTAACCGTTTGGCACGGGATTTTTCCCTACTTGGTGGAGTGAGACAATGGTTATGTTAATCGATGAGATTTTGGTATATTCAAAAAGGATATGGAATCATGTTGAGCATAGGGAACTCAAGTTATCAGTGTGAGAGGAAAATCAGTTTTTATGCCAAGGCGAAGAGGGTTTCAAAGAGTTTTAGGACAGATGTCAACAACTCGTGGGTGGGTTGTTCTGAACTCGATGGAATTAATTATTGTGTTGTGTGAAGCTCTGTTGATATGGTTGGAAGATGTGTTCAGTGCAACATCAGTGAGTTGTGGTCATGCTTTACGGCAACTTGGAGTACATAAGAGTAATCGTCTGGCAAGTAATTTGGAGTTGGTTACTGTTGTGGTTGCGCCAGAGTTGTGGGCTTCAATTGATTAGTTTGAGATTGGAAATGCTTGGTAACCGTAGGAGCTTGAGGTACCTGTTTGATTTGGAAGCATAGTATATGAGGTAGGGAAAATAATTGGGAACTCTAGAAGGATTATGGTTTTAAATTAAGATTATCATCCAAGAAAGGCTAATGTGGTAGCTTATGATGTAATTTGGAGATCTTTGTGTATAATGAAGAGGATGATAAAGAGAGTTGGGACTGATTAAGCAGTTTTGCGATATGAGTTTGGTTATGAGGAGACTTCTTGTGGAGCTTAGCTTTGGGTATTGGACCCTACTAAGTGACAATCTTGATGAGATTCGATAAGGTCAAAGCGCTGGATTGAATTGGTAGACTGGAAGAATTTGAGGAATTAAAAGTTGAAAGGACGATTTTCAGATTTATGGAAATGGTATCCTGATATGTGGTGATAAGAGGTTCAGTTCTAGATATTATTGAGTGGTATAAGAGTGATGGAGTAGATGGGATATTCAGTGTTTAGAGGAATCTTGGAGAGCCTGTGTGTCGGATCGAGATGGATCGTAGGATGGTTAAATATCGTAATTGAGCTACCTAGAATAACGATTACCATTCTGGTGTCGGGATGGCGTTGTATGAGGACTTGTACGATAAGAGGAGTAGGACTCCTTGTGTTAGAATGAGTCGAGCGAGAGTGTAGTGTTCGGATCTGAGAATTGGGCATGAGACGACTGGGAGGATCAAGAGGATCCAAGAAAAGATATGTTTTGAGAATTACGCTGGTGATTGATGTTGGTCGAATTTTTGGAGTCTCAGAAGCTCGCACATTGTTCGGTGGTTTATGTCAGAGTGGCGCCGCAGAAGCGCGGGAGGAATAGCATGTTAGACCGTTTTGCTACTGTCGCTCGCGATTGATATGATGTGTTCTGTGTGTCTCCGTTGAGGGAATGCATTGATCCAGATGGAGGATGTGAAAGTAAGAAATGACTTGATAGTTGAGGCGTTGTTAGTTCGGATTAATGAACGAGAAGCGACTCAGAGAGAAAGAGATAACCTTGGCGAAAGTGGCTTGGGGAGGTGCTGCAGGAGGCAGTGTGACCTGGGAATCGGGAAGCAGGATGCGGGAAGCGTGTCCGAGATTGTTTCCATCAGGTATTTTCGAGGACGAAAATAATTAAAGTGGGGGAGAGTTGTAACACCCATTTTAATTATTTTTGGTTCCAGTGTTATTTTATTCACGGATGTGTTTTGGTGAAATGACTTGGAGGATCAAGAACTCATGATATTGGTATGCAGTGGTAAAAATGTGCTAGTTAATAGTAATGTAAATATTATTATTAATTATTATCATTATTATTACTAATATTAATATATGAGAGAGAAATATAATAGAATTTTGGAAATTAAGTGGATTTTGTGAATTAAAGGAAATAAGAGAATTATTACTATTATTGTTAATATTATTATTTTTATATTATTATGGAATGAGGAAAATAAGAGAAAATGTCCTTATTATTATTATAATTTGGAAATATGAGAAATAAGGATTTATTTGGAACTAAGGGCATGTTTGTGATATTGGAAAAGAAAAAGAGGAAGAACACGCTTGGGAGAAAAATGAGAGGAACACGGTTGTGGAAGAAGAACACGTGAAGAAAGTGGAAGCAAGCAAGAGCACGCTTAAGCGGGGAGATCATCGAAGCTATGAATTTGTGAAGGTTCATCATCATCAGAACTGCATTTTGAGGTAGGGGGGGGGGATAATCGGTTAAATTTCGGTATGCATGAAATTGGTAGAAAAGGGGAAAATCCCTAACCCCCATAGTTTGAGATTAATGTGTGGGTGATTTTATGTTTATAATTCTGCAATGGTTGAGTTTATGATGTTTGATTTTATTGCATGTGTCCATTGATGAATGTTTGGGATTTTCGGTGAAATTCGGAGTTAAACACCGGAAGTCGAGGAATTGATGTTGTTGAATGTGAATGATTTTTTTAGAAGTGCGATTATTGTGTTAATTTCGCTGCATGTGGTTGTCGGAAATTAGTTGAGAGCGTTTAGGGTTTCCGGGTAGTTCGAAGTTATATGCCGGAAGTGCTTATTTGGTTAAGCTGATGTTTAATTGAGCAGAACTAACGTTTGATCGAGTATGAGCTCGGATAATCGGTGTAGTCATGTTGGGTAGCACCATACGGGTATAGGGTGAGATTTAGTGGGAATTAATTGGGTGAAAACTATTTAATCGGGTGACTTTTTGGGGCTTTTAAGCCCGAACCCGTAGTTGTTTTTCTGAGTTTTTCAGGTGTTAATCGGTTAACCATATACGTTAACCGATTAACACAGTATTGGGGACCTAAAAGCTGAGTTTTGGCCTAAAAGCTGAGTTTTTGGAGTGGTTAATCGGTTAGCCATAGGCTTTAACCGATTAACACTGTAAGTGTGAGAAAATATTAATTTCAAAACTTCAAAAATTCATAACCTCTTCACCGTTTATCGGATTTTGACGTTCTTTATATCAAACTGAAGCTAATAATATGTTCTATAAATTGGTGAAAAGAAATATTACTTTTAACCGACTTTTAGCCGATTTTACCGATTAATCGAGATTAATTATTTTAAGTAAGTGAGACTTAAATAATTAAGGTGTTCGATTTCCGTTTGGTATACCTTGTTGTGAATGCATATTGTTGTATGCGATTGTGTGTGAGGTATACATTATATAGAGGGCTATGTGGTCGACATTTAACGCATTCGACGTGATCGGTGGATTATGTGGTATAATTATGTGTGTGTGTGTGCTATAAGTTGTGTGACTGTGGGTCAGTAGGATCGATACGCCTTGTGTGCGTAGTGCTTATATGTTGAGTGACCGTAGATCATTAGGATCGGGTACGCCTGGTGTGCGTTGTGATTGTGTGTTGTACGTGGATGGATCAGTAGGATCGTGTGCACCATGAGTGTTGTGTTAATGAGTGAGATATCTTCGATATATGATAATTTATGATCGGTAGGATCGATACGCTTTATACGCGTTGTAATTATATATCGTTGTGTGATGGATTGAATCAGTAGGCTCAATATGCCTTGGGTGCATTGTATTGACGTGTTGTTGTGACGGATTGGATCAGTGGGATCGACGCGCTTTGTGTGCTTGTGTGTATATGCATTATATGATTCGATGGATCAGTAGGATCGTTACTCATTTGAGTATGTTGTAGTGATGTGTTATGGTGAGTGGGTCTGTAGGACCGATACGCTTTATATGTGTTGTAATTATATACTGTTGTGTGATGATTGGATCGGTAGGATCGGTATGCCTTACGTGCATAGTGTATGATGTGTGTGTGGTAGTTGTGATCAGTATGATCGAATATGCCTTGAGTGCATTGTATTGATGTGTATGTGATGGATTGGATCAGTAGGATCGTATGCACTGTGTGTGTTGTGTGACTATGCATAGTGTTTTGCATAGCATGTGGACATGGTGAATCGTTGCTCGGTGGAGCGTATGCGAATCACTCACGTGCTCCAAGTGGGGAGCGTGGACGTGAGGCATGAGTTGCTCACGTGCTCCAAGTGGGGAGCATGGATGTGGTGTGTGATAAACTCACGTGCTCCAGTGGAGAGCGTAGACGGGAATTTGGATCGTTGCTCGGTGGAGCGTATGCGAATCACTCACGTGCTCCAAGTGGGGAGCGTGGACGTGAGGCATGAGTTGCTCACGTGCTCCAAGTGGGGAGCATGGACGTGAGGCATGAGTTGCTCACGTGCTCCAAGTGGGGAGCATGGACGTGAGGCATGAGTTGCTCACGTGCTCCAAGTGGGGAGCGTGGACATGGTGTGTGATACACTCACGTGCTCCAGTGGGGAGCGTAGACGGAAATTTGGATCGTTGCTCGGATGGAGTGTATGCGACCACCCATGTCCCAAGTGGGGGACGTTGTGATTTGTTTTGTATGAGCTCATGAGGAGCATGGTAGGGATAGATTGTTGCTCAGATGGAGTGTATGCGATCTATCCTGAGTCGAGTCGGTATCGCATTTTGGTTGAGTCTAGTGCATGTGTTACATAGTGAGATATGCATGTGTTGCATAGTGAGTTGGGCATGTGTTACCTTGTTGTTTGTGTGTGCTGTGGTGGTTGATGATGGGACAGTAGGTCCGGGTGTGAGAAATATGAAATACGTGACTTATTGTTTTCTGCCTCTTATTTCATGTATGATTATACCATTATTATTTGATCGTGATTCTCACCCCTCTGTTGTTTTTGTGGTCTGTGCTTCTTCGGAAGTACAGACGATCCAGGTGTTTAGCTAGCTTGGATTGTGGCGTCGTCGTAGGATTGCTCTGATACGTAACACCGGGGCTTTTTGGGGAGTTATTGTTTATTGTTGATTCTGTGTGCCCTTGTGGCGTATCTGGTTTTTGTGGAATATGTGTTGATGTATGACAACTATATATTTTAGGCAGATGGCCGTAAACGTTGTATATGACATGATATGCATGTGATATGTTTATATGAATGAAAATATTATATTTTCTCCGCTGCATATTTTGACTGTGAATCATTTAAATGAAAATTTGGTGGAAATTGTGACATCCCGTTGTGGGAGATACTCTGATATATGCTTAATTTAATCGTTTTATTTTATTTTGGGAAACGGGGTGTTACACGTTTGCCTTTTATTCCATGATCAAAGAAGAATCTTCGATAAGTAAAAGTGTCACATTGGCACATGAATATGATCTCTTTTTTCATAACATCAAGAATTAGAGGATTAAAGGGCTGCCTCAATAATTTTCTTCCATCTTCCATCGAGTTCCATTCAATTCCCTTCTTATGTTTCTTCAAAACCTGCAAAAGCTTATTTTCTTGATCAAAATCAAGGTTAGAAGAAATTATAATTTGAAGCTTTTCATCCCTCTCTGAATAAGCATATTTCAAATTATCAGAAAGTGGTTTAATCTCTAAAGGATAAGGTTGTTCAATGGATGGTATGATCGGGACAACAGGGATATCAAGAGCTTCATATACATAAACAACATCATGAAAAGCATCACTCTACAAGGCAACATTAATCTCAGCACAAACAAAGCAAACCTTAGTGTTAGTACATAAATCACAAGAGTAAGTATCATCATAATCTAATAAAGATGGTAAATCAGATAACAACTCAAGATAAGTATCATTAACTAAATCAGACAATAGCTCTTTTGGATTCACTATTTTTTGGGCAGGTAGTTGGTTTGATTCTTGAGCTTGCTACATATCATTCACTACAGTGGTAAGTTGTCCAATATGTGTCTGCAAAGCCTGAATACCGAAATTTGTTCGTTGCTGAAACAAGAGATCATTTATAGTCATTTGCTTGACAAGGTCCTCTAGTGAAGGTTTGGAAGGTGTAGAGCACACAATTTGGAATTCCTTCATATGCTTATTCGGATCCTCACCTGCAAGTCCATTAAACCTTGACAACAAGTGTATTAAACCAGATTTCAATTCAAAAAGAACATCAACATCAGTATATTCAATACTTAAACTATTATAATGAAAATCAGGAGCATCAAGCTCTCTTAATGTTCTTTGTTCAGCCATGTTATCAAAAAAAGAAAAAAATTAACAAAGAATGAGAAAATACAAAACTAATTCAGCAATGCAGTAACAATTAAGAAAATACTGACAATGTCTCTATTAAGAAAAAGAAAGGAAAAATAGAAAAACGAATAAAATAAAATCTAAAAATTATCAAAATATTACTAAAAATCAAATAAAATCATAATAAATCTTTACAAAAAATTTTAATTTTTTTAAAAATATGAAAATAGAAAATAAATCAAATAAAATAGAAAAAGAAGTAATTTGCGATTTTCAGGGTTAAAATCTTTTAGAATTTTATTCTAAAAGAGTACTGTTCGTTGATTTTTTTTCTTCTGATTTTTTAAATAATTCGGAGCAAATCAAAAGAGTACCTTTCAACTTATCTGATAGGCTGAATCGCTTACCACTGCACTGCAACTCTGAAAATTAACACACAAAAACAAAAAACAAAAAAACAAAAAACTCTAAAATTAAAATTCTAAAATTGGCTAAAATCAACAAGAATCCCCCGGTAATAGTGTCAATTTGATCCGTTGTCGCACACGGATCAAAAACGAGTATTTTTGAAAAAGTAGTAAAGGGAAGCGACGCTCGGATGTCGTATCGTAAGGATTCTTGTATTATTTTAACCAACTAAAGAAAATGTTTATGGAAGGTTTTAAGTTTTGATTTATAAAACAAGAGAAAAAGTGATTAAAATAAGTGATTATCAATTAAGCTAAAACGGCTAATCCTACTGATTCGAATTCCGACTTATCATTGGCTATTACAACACCAATCTCTAAGTGGCTTCAATCCTATTCGATTATGATATTATGTTCATGCTACCGAATTAAGCAAACGATTAAGAATATGACGAGTTAGCGAATTAAGTAAACAATAACACGCAATTAAATTTAGGAACATGCATACAATCGAATTTAATCAATTTTATCCTATGAACACAATGAAATTAAGAAAAATATTTCAATCAAGTTAAGCAAATAATTTCATAGAAAATAATTGAACAAAAATCGAATTAAATTGGTATTATAATAACCTCAAAGTGATGGAACCCGTAAGCAGCATGATTTGCATTGGGAATTAGTTTTCCATGAAAATCATACAAAAGCAAAAATGAAATTCGTGAAAAAGAAGGTTCATCAATAGTAGAACGGCGGCTACTAGGTATAGTGAAGCATCACAAAATCCAGTCTAACCCAACTGGGTCGAAAAACATAAAAAAAACCCGGCCCAAAACTAAATATTCCTTATGACAAATTTTAGATCCTGATTTTAACGAATTTTTCGAGCCTTCTACATTCCGAATCAGCTTTTTCCTAAAACATAAAAGATGTAGCTCTATGTCTTATCTTTCCAAATCCTATTAGAACGCGTCAATCCGGTTCTTGAAGCTCCAGTTATAATTCGAACAATGGACCGATATCAAATAAATGTTAATGCTAAAAATAAGCTGCGAAAATAGAATAAAGGTAAAAACAAACTTAAATATGAAAACACATTAAAATAGTAAAAATACTCAAATAAATTGTAGGAATACCTAAGTATAACAATGAAAGAATGTGTACAAAGATGTATTGATCACCATCACAAGTCTTCTAGAAAGTACAGAAAAGCTCATGCCGCTTGGGAAAGTGCTAGTGATTCCTCTAGTGATGAAAGCATAACTTCAAGTGTGAGATCGACTCGAATTTGTATCATGGCTAAAAGGAAGAAAAATAAGAATTTAAGTTCCTCTAAAATTGAACTCACTAATGATTTATCCTATTTTCAATTACAAGAGGCCTTTGAAAATCTATGTAGAGAAACCTTAATAGCCTTTAACAAGTTAGGTTCACATGAATAAGTGATTTTAAATTTAGAAGGTAAAGTGCTAGAATCCGAGAGGAAGTTTGAGGCTATTAAAAAATCTATGCTAGAAATTCAAATTGACAAGAAAGAGGACATAATACCTCCTAGGTTCAGTTGTGAGTATTGTCATAATAGACAAGAGGAAATCAAATCTCTTCAACTCAAATTAGATGTTGCCTTACAACCTAAGATTGTATTTTCTATTTATCCTTCTAAGGTTTAAAAACATTTGAATTATTCTAAAAAGAAACATAGACATATGCATAAGTATTATAATAGAAAGGACATGTCTCATAAAAACCTATCTTGTCATTATTGTTGCAAAAAGAGACACACTATTAAAAAGTGCAAATTTAGGAAGTTATTTGTTTCTAAAGGAGCTGTTCAATGGTTGCCTTAGAGAAACTTTGATCGATCTCACTCACTTTCAAGGACCCAATGAAAATTGGGTACCTATTTCCTTTATTTAAAGTTTCAGGTTGGACATCTTGAATCTATCGAAAAGATGTGGTATCTTGATAATAGATGTTCAAGGCATATGATGGGTGACATATCTCTTTTTATTGACTTCGTGCCAAAGAAGAATGAATTGTTACATATAGAGATAACAGAAAAAGTGTTATACTTAGAAATTTGTGTTATATTTTTCTAATATTTTTATAAAGAAATATATATATATATATATATATATATATATATATATATATATATATATATATATATATATATATATATATATATATATATATATATATATATATATATATATATATATATATATATATATATATATATATATATATATATATATATATATATATATATATATATATATATATATATATATATATATATATATATATATATATATATAATTAAATATAAAAATGAAAGTATACTTGAAAAAAAATGTTGACAATTTCACCTCATGTTGCATCATTGATAGTCAGTGTATTATTTGGCTTTTTATTTAGCGTTTGTCCGATTTCTTGATAACTTCAAGTTTAATCAGGAAATCATATAAAATACATTTGCTTATGAAGGTTACATTCCGAGTCTTCATCTAATTGACATTTTCCCATACAAGATCATATAGCACATGTTCATCATCTTTGACGCTGTTCAACACATTTAGTGATAACAATGGAAGAATGTGTATAAAGATGTACTGATCACCACCACAAGTCTTCTAGAAAGTATAGAAAATCTCATGCCGCTTGGGAAAGTGCTAGTTATTTCACTAGTGATGAAAGCACAACTTCAAGTGTGCGATCGACTCGAATTTGTCTCATGGCTAAAGGGAAGAAAAATAATAATGTAAGTTCCTCTAAACTTGAATTCACTAATGATTTATCCTATTTTCAATTACAAGAGGCCTTTGAAAATCTATGTAGAGAAACCTTAATAGCCTTTAACAAGTTAGGTTCACATGAATAAGTGATTTTAAATTTAGAAGGTAAAGTGCTAGAATCCGAGAGGAAGTTTGAGGCTATTAAATAAATCTATGCTAGAAATTCAAACTGACAAGAAAGAGGACATAATACCTCCTAGGTTCAGTTGTGAGTATTGTCATAATAGACAAGAGGAAATCAAATCTCTTCAACTCAAATTAGATGTTGCCTTACAACCTAAGATTGTATTTTCTATTTATCCTTCTAAGGTTGAAAAGCATTTGAATTATTCTAAAAAGAAACATAGACATATGCATAAGTATTCTAATAGAAAGGACATGTCTCATAAAAACCTATCTTGTCATTATTGTTGCAAAAAGAGACACACTATTAAAAAGTGCAAATTTAGGAAGTTATTTGTTTCTAAAGGAGCTGTTCAATGGTTGCCTTAGAGAAACTTTGATCTCACTCACTTTCAAGGACCCAATGAAATCTGGGTACCTATTTCCTTTGTTTAAAGTTTCAGGTTGGACATCTTGAATCTATCAAAAAGATGTGGTATCTTGATAATAGATGTTCAAGGCATATGATGGGTGACATATCTCTTTTTATTGACTTCGTGCCAAAGAAGAATGAATTGTTACATATAGAGATAACATCAAAAGTGTTATACTTAGAAATTTGTGTTATATTTTTCTAATATTTTTATAAAGAAATATATATATATATATATATATATATATATATATATATATATATATATATATATATATATATATATATATATATATATATATATATATATATATATATATATATATATATATATATATATATATATATATATATATATATATATATATATATATATATATATATATTATAAATCATTAAACATAAAAATGAAAGTATACTTGAAAAAAAATGTTGACAATTTCACCTCATGTTGCATCATTGATAGTCAGTGTATTATTTGGCTTTTTATTTAGCGTTTGTCCGATTTCTTGGTAACTTCAAGTTTAATCAGGAAATCATATAAAATACATTTGCTTATGAAGGTTACATTCCGAGTTTTCATCTAATTGACATTTTCCCATACAAGATCATATAGCACATGTTCATCATCTTTGACGCTGTTCAACACATTTAGTGATAACAATGGAAGAGTGTGTATAAAGATGTACTGATCACCATCACAAGTCTTCTAGAAAGTATAGAAAAGCTCATGCCGCTTGGGAAAGTGCTAGTTATTTCACTAGTGATGAAAGCACAACTTCAAGTGTGAGATCGACTCGAATTTGTCTCATGGCTAAAGGGAAGAAAAATAACAATGTAAGTTCCTCTAAACTTGAATTCACTAATGATTTATCCTATTTTCAATTACAAGAGGCCTTTGAAAATCTATGTAGAGAAACCTTAATAGCCTTTAACATGTTAGGTTCACATGAATAAGTGATTTTAAATTTAGAAGGTAAAGTGCTAGAATCCGAGAGGAAGTTTGAGGCTATTAAAAAATCTATGATAGAAATCCAAACTGACAAGAAAGAGGATATAATACCTCCTAGGTTCAATTGTGAGTATTGTCATAATAGACAAGAGGAAGTCAAATCTCTTCAAGTCAAATTAGATATTTCCTTACAACCTAAGATTGTATTTGCTATTGATCCTTCTAAGATTGAAAAGCATTTGAATTATTCTAAAAAGAAACATAGACATATGCATAAGTATTCAAATAGAAAGGACACGTCTCATAAAAACCTATCTTGTCATTATTGTTGCAAAAAGGGACACACCATTAAAAAGTGCAAATTTAGGAAGTTATTTGTTTCTAAAGGAGCTGTTCAATGGTTGCCTGAGAGAAACTTTGATCTCATTCACTTTCAAGGACCCAATAAAAATTGGATACCTATTTCCTTTGTTTAAAATTTCAGGTTGGATATCTTGAATCTACCGAAAAGATGTGGTATCTTGATAATAGATGTTCAAAGCATATGATGGGTGACATATCTTTTTTTATTGACTTCGTGCCAAAGAAGAATGAATTGTTACATATAGAGATAACAACAAAAGTGTTATACTTAGAAATTTGTTTTATATTTTTATAAAGAAATATATATTAGAAATAATTAAACAGAAAAATGAAAGTATACTTGAAAAAAAATGTTCACAATTTCAGCTCATGTTGCATCATTGATAGTCAGTGTATTATTTGGCTCTTTATTTAGCGTTTGTCCGATTTCTTGGTAACTTCAAGTTTAATCAGGAAATCATATAAAATACATTTGCTTATGAATGTTACATTCCGAGTCTTCGTCTAATTGACATTTTCCCCTACAAGATAATATAGCACATGTTCATCATCTTTGACGTTGTTCAACATATTTAGTGATACTCTTAATTGCTGAAATACAATTCCAAATTTTATTGCATATCTAGGTACTTTTTTTTTTGGAAAAAAGGAGGGCCAAAGGCCCAAAGAAATATTATGATTATCTATTATTTTAAATACTCGAAATAATCAAATATAAATATTATGACTATACATTCTATTGAAAACTTCACTAAATGATCAAAAGAGTTTGACAAATTTAGCAAATTAAGTTATACTCAAAGCAAAAGATAAAAAATTAAGTAAGAATTATGATGAAAAAAATAAAATATTTATAATTATAAAAAAGTTATAAGGAATTAATTAACAAAATGCAACTATAAAATTTTTCCACCTCTAATTTGGTGCTAAATTTTAAATGTTGCTTAAAGTCACAAAAAAACTATCAACAGTCATATATTTTAAAATTTGAAATCATGTTAAAGCGAAAAAGCGTTATTCTATATATTGTGTGCATTCGAGACTACATAAACAATAAAAAATTTCAACGGTCAAACATGTTAGATTGTAATTCATTTTAGTTTCATTTAGGTGTAATTTAGCTTGCATTTGAATTTCATGTAGTTTAAATGTGTGTATATAAGTTGAGTTGTCAGTTGTAACAAAAAGAAGCGTAATCATTTTCTGTTTTGAAAGTTAGTTATAGATTTACATTCTTTCTCTTCCATCTTTATCATCTTCATCTTCTTCCTTCTTGTGGACCAAAAATTAGTATTTAGAGCTCTGGTTTGGATCCATGAGAAACACTATTAAACATGAAGTGTGTGTGCGATTAATTTCGGTTCTGAAATTCACATTGAATTGAAGTTCAAAATTATAACAGAATCACATTTTTTGATTCTGAGGGATTGAGAAACACAAGTGTTTGGTGAGATCTGAGTGAATGCTCGCACAAGATCGAAGATGAACAGTGGAAACGATAGCTTGAATACAAATCTTCTAGTCTTTGATGGAAATAATTGGAATCAATGGATGATTTAGATGTGTGTGTTGTTTAGTACTCAATATGTTCTTGATCTCGTCTATGACAGTTACAAAGCGCTTGTAGCATAGGTAACTGAAGCACAAAGGAACACACATAGAGAGATGAGGAAGAAGGATTAGAAAACTCTATTCTACATTCATTAGTCTGTGAATGTGAATGTGTTAAAGAAGCTCTATGATTCAACAACTGCGAAGGCTGCATGAGACACACCAGTGCGATGCTATGATGATGATGCATCACTGAATAAGGTGAAGCTTTAGTTTCTACGTAAGCAATATGAAAATATCAACATGAAGAACAATGAGAAGGCACATGATTACATCTCTAGAGTGATTCTGATCATAAACAAGATGAAATCTTACGGAGAAACTCTCTCTAAATAAGTGATCATTAAAAAGGTATTGATATCACTTACTCCTAAGTTTGATTACATTATTGTTGCAATTGAAAATTCTAAGTATCTGAGCACCATGAGAATTAAAGAGCTGCAGAGCAGTCTAGAGGTACAAGAGTTACGTTTAATTGAGAAAACCTCTAAAAGAGAGGTAGAGTGGGCTTTGAAGGCATATTCCAGTAAGAAGAAGCCATCTTGGTCAGAGGCCAAGAACAAACATGATGGTGGTCAAAAGTCATAAGTGTCCAACTCTGATGAGAAGAAACATCAAAAGGGAAATGAGAAGTTTGATAAGAAGAATGTTCAATATTACATTGTAAGAAGTTTTGTCACTTTGTTACTGAATGTTGGTCAAACAAAGAAAGGAAATTAGAAGAAACAAACTTAGCCAGAGGAGAGTCTGATGATGAACCCGTGCTATTGATGGCTTCTAAATTTGATGGTGGATATTTGGTAGACTAGTGGTATATAGACGCTAGCTTCTCAAATCACCTAATTAGAAACAAAGAATGATTGATTAATTTTGACTCTAGAAAGAGGACAAAAATCAGATGTGTTAAGCTAATGATAAGTATCTGAATGCTGAAGGAATGGGAAATGTTTAGGTCAGAGTGATGAATGGAAAAACTTTTCTAATCAAGGATGTTCGGTATGTTCCTGGTATGAAGAGCAATCTGATAAGTTTAGGTCAGCTAATTGAGAAATGTTTCTCAGTTACTAAGAAGGAAAATCTCTTGAAGTGGTATAATTATGATCGAAAGGTGATTATGTTTTCTAAACAGGGAAGCAACAGAACATTCAAAAGATTAGGGCATCTAAGCTCTAAGAAGCTGGTGAATGGCATTCCTAAGATTTTAAAGCATGAGAAGTCATGTGAGGTATGCATGAAAGGCAAGCAATGAAGATTTCCATTTGCATTAGAAGTGGCTCCAAGAGCAAAACATGGTTTAAGAGTAGTGCATTATGATGTATGTGGACCATTTGAAGTACCTTCACTTAGAGGAAACAAATATTTTGTGTATTTTATGGATGAGTTCACAAGAATGACATGGGTAGCACTTATCAAGTTTAAGCATAAGGTCTTTGTTGAGTTTCAGAAGTTCAAGGTGAAGGCTGAAAAACAAAGTGGTCAAAAGCTGAAAATTTTCAGAACTGATGGTGGAGGTGAATACAACTCTAGAAATTTCAAGAACTTATGTGGAGAGAATGGAATTAAGCACGAGGTTACTGCTCCATGCACTCCTCAACATAATGGTATTGCTAAAAGAAGAAGCAAAAAATTGCTTTATATCACAAGAAGTATGTTGAAGGAGAAGAAGCTCCCTCACACCATATGGGAAGAAGTTTTTGCCACTGCTAAATATGTGCTCAACAGGTGTCCAACCAAGAAGATGAAGGAAATTATTCCTTTATATAACTAGACTGGAGATAAGCAAAGTGTGATACATTTGAAGGTGTTTGGTTCTGTTTGTTTCAAACCTGTTCTAGATGCTAAGAGAAGGAAGTTGGATGAGAGAAGCAAAGTCATATTTCTTGTAGGGTACCATATTAGAGGCTCTTATAAGCTATATTGTCCTATCACTAACAAAGTTGAATTCAATAGAGATTTTATTATAAAGGAAACAAAAGTGTGGGATTCGAACAAGTCTCAATCCAAATATGGTATAGTGTTAACACCTGAGTTAACTTATGAAGATATTTTAGACTTTGAAGGAGAATTTGCCTCTAAAGGAGATTTTGTCTCTGAATATGAGTCAGATTCTGAAGGTGACTCTGACGTTGAAGAAGAGTCTGAACGTGAATCTGACTCTGAAGGTGAATCTAATTTGATCTAGATTATAATGATGATCTAGACTCTGGTGGTAATCATGCCTCTGAAAGTGATCACGCCTCTGAAGGTAGAATAAAATCTAAAGGTAGTCCAACATCTGATACTGTTCTAGCATCTGAAGAAGATTCTAAACAAGCTCTATGACCACAAAGAGTCAGATAAATACCAAGAAGATTTACAGAGTTTGACATGTTGCAAGATACTGAGATAGAATTTGAAGAGGAAGTCATTCAGTGTGCCATGTTGGTAAACTCTAAACTAATCGGTACTGAAGAAGCTATCAAGAAGAAAGTGTGGCTGAAGGCCATGAAAGAAGAACATGAGGCTATAGAAAGAAAAAAGACTTGAGAGGTGATTGAGCTTCCAAAGAACAAGAAATCAATCAACGTGAGATAGGTTTACAAGGTGAAGCTAAAGCCAAATGAATCAATTGACAAACACAAAGCAGGGTTAGTAGCTAGAGGATTTCTACAGAAATTTGGATTAAATTACTTTAAAGTGTTTGCACCTATAGCTAGACATGAAACAATTAGACTGGTGATTGCTATAGCTGCTAGTAGAAATTGGCCTCTGATGCATTTAGATGTGAAATTTACATTTCTGAATGGTACTTTACAAGAGAAAGTTTATGTATTACAACCTCTTAGGTTTGTGAAAAAGAATCAAGAAGAGATGGTGTACAAGTTGTATAAAGCATTGTATGCACTAAAGCAAGCTCCTAGAGTCTAGAATATGAAAAGTGATTCATTTTTCAAGCTTCAAGAATTTAGAAATGTGAGATGGAGTATGACATTTACGTTCAACGTACATCTGATATCAATATGATTCTGGTATGTATTTATGTTGATGACATGTTGATAACATGAAGTTTTTCAAATAAGATAACTAAGTTTAAGAAGGTGCTGATAAATGAGTATGAGATATTTGATCTAGAAAATATGGTGTATTTTTTAAGGATGGAGATTATGTACTAAGATGAGGGTATAATCTTGCATCAGATGAAGTATGAACACGAGCTTATGAAGAGATTTGAGCTAATGAATTGCAAGTCTACATTCACACTCGGTAAAACAAATCACAAGTTGGATTCTGGTATTGAGGGTGATGGCGTAAATGCTACAATTTTTAAACAGCTAGTAGGCTCATCGAGATATCTCTGTAATACCAAACCTAACACGTTTTATGCAGTTAGAATAATGAGTAGGTTTGTGAACATACAAAAGTGGTCACATTACCGAGCTTTTGTCAGGATACTGAGGTACATTAAAAGGACTCTCAAATATGAAGTTTTGTTCCCTTATGATGCTAAATCTACTTCAAAGCTGATATGCTATTCAGACTCTGCTTAGTATGGAGATAAAGTTGACAGAAGAAGTACTTTTGGATATTTCTTCAAATATCTATGAGTCTCATTTCTTGGTGCTCCAAGAAGCAACCAATGGTTGCATTGTCAACCTGTGAAACTGAGCACGTAGGTGCTTTGCCTACTTGCCAAGCTGTGTGGATTTTGAATTTTCTGCAGGATCTGAAGATCAAGGTAAGCAAGCATGTGAAGTTGATGATTGACAACAAATAAGCTATAAGTATTGCCAAGAATCTAGTGATGCATGGAAGGATCAAACACATTGATAAGGAGTTTCATTTTCTAAAAAACCAGGTTCATAATGGAGTGCTTGAAGTTGTGCATTGTAGCACTCAGAAGCAGTTGGAAAATGTATTGACTAAAGCAATTAAGATGGAATACTTTATCTATTTGAGGAATGAAATCAGTGTTGTTGATTTTGAGTCTTACATTGGATGAAAAAGTAGATAATATTTTAAATGATGAAGTTGATGATGTTTCAAATACAAAAGATGGACGAGTGAGGAAGATGACACCTCTTACTTGTGTGTTTCCGCCATTGCAATACCTTCTCATATTATTCGTGAAATAATAATTTGAGTTAAATATAAGATTTTGTGCACACAAAAAGAGTGTTTTTTTCTTTCTACAAACTCTCCTTGCTCTCCTTTTTTTTTTTGTAGTGTAAATTTTAAATGCGCGTTATATTTTAATGCTCTTTTAAAAAAAATATATAAAAAGAGCTCCATATTTATAAACAAGTGTTTTCATATTGGTGCGCAATCTTATTAGATGTGTTAAAAGAGAACATTTTGTTCTTTTATAAAAAAGATATAAATTTCATAAAGTATTTTTTTTAAAATTTAAATAAATATTAACAGCGTTTCGATTAAAAAATCTCTCATTTTTTCTCTATATTTTTAAAAAGTGTTTCTATAGCTTAAATTTGGTATATTACAATTAATATTAATTTTTTAAATAATTTTAAAAACTTTAATTACAATTTTAATCTCCATATTTTATCTAATTCACAAAATTGATCGTTTAATTTAAATTTAAACAATTTTAATTATTTTATTTTAAATTTAAACAGTTTTGATCTTTCTCTCATATTTTATCTATTAAATTAATAATGTTTCTATTTTTTAATAAAATTATTTATAAAACATATCAAATCATGATATATAAATATATTATTAAATTTTATAGATAAAAATATAAATTAAAAGTAAAATTTCATTAATTTTTAAGAGAAACTAAAATTATTTAAATTTAAAATTGACGAAACATGACCGTTTAAATTTAATATAGAGAGACTAATTTCATGTATTATTATTTTTATTTATTTATAGGTGAATCTCAAGTCCTATTTCCATTATTCGTGGACATGAATCATGATTTCCCCCCTCAAATTTATCATCCGTGCGGGTCGCCCCCTTAAATTGAGGATTGGATAGAATTATGATGTCGTGGTATTCACTTATATTAATTAAATTAACCTTCCAATAATTCAGTCATTAAAGTACCTTGAATATGCTTGAACATCACACGACTTGTCTTATACTATATCAATTCCCATTACTACTTACAAGTTACAACTACATTGATGGGAAAGAGATCCATGTACTCATCACTCATGATGCATTTCTAATATTTCCTCGTGGGGCTTGTTTCAAATTTTATATTTCACAGTAATTACTTTTCATTGGGGAATGTTGTTTTTATTCCACTCATGACTAGTCATAATGGCACACCGAAAGCAACCCTATAGACATTATCATTTTCTTACTCCCAATCTATCATCATTTACATTTTCTCTTTATCTTAAAAAGAAAACATTTTTTAAACATTTTTGTTCATATTTTAAGTCGTTACTTGTTTGATTTTGGTATTTGATGTTTGAACGGATCAATTACGTAACATATATAAAGTGAGAAATTTGGTGAATGGTAGCGTAGGAGCAGTTCGTTCATGCCGCCAAAACCCTAATAACATAGATTTGCATGACAATGACACAAAAATTGTAATGTGATATTGGACCAATCACAGTGCATTTGTACATTATTTGTGTATTATGCTATTCATAAAAGTCCAACAAAAAAACAAGTTTGGTGTCATTGTGTTAGCATTAAGTTTCGAAAATAAGTAAATAAGTCCAATTAAGTTGGCGAATCTGCACCATACGGCACTGTCTGTCTAGTAGCGTCTACCAATTTTTTCAAAGTCAATTTGGGCAACGTTTCAACGTTCATATACAATAAATAATCTACTTTGAAAACATGATTTTAATTATTTTATCATTTCGGATCGATTTAGGGGAAAATTTAAACAAACATCAGTATTTTATATTTTGTAAAATCACGTTTAAAGTGGACTTGTAAGTGATCAACCACCCAATTACAAGTCAGAGTCTTATATGCTATGCAGCTACGATACTTAAAAACTAAATCTCTCGCTTGAGAAAACAATATTATATAAGTTAAATATACAAATATATTATTGTGTGCCTAGTGCGTTTATGAAATATTGTCTGATTTTTAGTGTTATAATTTACACGATTTTGTCTTTTAGAAAACGTATTTTGTTAGGTTGAGATGTATAGATGTTGAATATAAATTAATCTCAAACTTAATTCTCAAATAATATAGAGTTATTTTGATCAAACTGAAACAATTGACTATTCCACTTCAAAATTAGAAATAATTGGTGAAACAGTGAAGTGGGATCTTAGATCAATGGATTAGGGAGTTGGGAAAATATCAGATAAAAGGATTAGCACATAAATTTATTTATTTCTAAAGAAAAAAATGGAAAATATTTGATAAAACCACTGAATAAAAAGATATGATGTGGTCATCACAATCAATATTTGTTAAGATTTATTTATTTATTTATTAAGATTTATGTATTTATTTATTTGTTTTAGAATTGTTACTGTATAAAATTAATAGCAGTTGCTAAAACTTGGTCATTAGAAATTATGGTATCATGTGTTAGTTGGTTAGTGGATAGTTATTTTTTAGAAAAAATAGAAACAGCGTTACACTTTGTTATGCCTACAAAAAGGCTTATTTTTATGAATAAAATCATCCAGTTTTTAGTTTCTCTTGTAACAGTGGTATCCAGAGCTAGGTTACGTGAGAGAGACTACATAATTTTTTTCTCACACATGGCTTCAGAAAATGGATATGTGCAAGCAGCTATTCCACACTTTGATGGTTGTAACAGCCCGAATTTCATTAAATAATTAATTATAGTAATTAATTGATTTAGTGAGATTTTTATTAATGTTGGAAATTAATTTTTATTAATTGGAATTAATAGAGAATTGGGAAGGAAATTAGAAGGAAGGAAAATAAAGGAAATATATAATCAACTACCTACCCATTAAAGTTGATGTCCACCATTCTACCCATTATACCCTTCACATCAAAATTGATTATGCCCAACTCAGAGACAAAATAGTAAATAACAAAATCAACTCTTTCAAATGCTCTAAAGCTCACCATTCTTCCACATGTCCCTCACCAATTGGTCTATTCTTTCTCTTTACCAACTCACTCTTTCAACATTTCCCTCTTAATCTCACGTTCTCTCTTTCTCTCACCTTCTCTTTCTTTCTCCCTATTTCTCCTCTCTCAGAAGTCGCTCTCTATTCTTTCCCCTCTCTCATTTTCGTCTTGTCATCACAACCTTCCCCATCTCTCTCTCAAACCCTAGCGCTCCGCCGCCGAAGCTCTGGGAAATAAGTCAAAACGAGCTCTGTTATGTTCTTTAATTTTTGTAGTGTTTCATTGAAGTGGTTTTTGAGGGTTTGTGATTATGGATCGGGAAGTGGTTTCATTGAAGTGGTTTTTGACTGTTTGTGACGGTTTGTGATTATTTGATTTTTGTTAGATGACCTAAGTTTGCTCCTGTTTCTTTTTTCAGGAATATTGACGATGTCGACAAAACCATGGATGAGATAAATGAACAGACTGAGAACATGAAGCAGATTCAAGAAGCATTGTCAACTCCAATTGGTGCAGCAACTGATTTTGATGAGGTAATTCTCTCAAATATTTACTTATTTGTTATGTCACTTGTTATCTTTTTCTATTTTTCATTGCAGCTAAAAACTTTGGTGTCACCGAGTTTATTAATCCAAAAGACCATGAGAAACCAATTCAGCAGGTTATCTGTGATCTAACAGATGGAGGAGTTGATTATAGGTTTGAGTGCATTGGAAATGTCTCTGTGATGAGATCTGCTTTGGAATGCTGCCACAAGGTGAATGCTTCTGCAAGCAATTGCAGCTTCTGTTTCATTAACTCAATTTTTCAAATTTTACATTGGTGACTGATGGTTGTACACATGAAAACATTCTTTGTTGAAAATTTCCAGGGCTGGGGAACATCAGTTATTGTGAACATTAGAAAGAGTGAACCTTGATATAATTTGTTTTCCTACAAATTTGTAGTTGATGGACGTGTATATAAATTCTAATCATGAGTGGACATGAACACAATGCCTTATAACTTACAAGTAATCATCTGTACTGTTCCTTGCGATATTGTCTCACTCCTTTTATTCTTTGTTGTTATTATATTTGTCACAGCAACTAGGAAGCCAACATTGTCCAATGCTTGGAATGGAAGTAAATTACTCTTCAATTTGGATGATGCGCAAGTTCAAGAATACAAATCTAAGTAATGATTATGGTTCTAATGATTATGGTTTTCCAAATTTAGGTTAGGCTCTTACCAACCCTCTCAAGTGTCTTCTCAAAATTCTGATGGATATTCCTGCATTATGGTTTTCCAAATTTACTATCGTCTTTATCATTTTCTTCTTCCTGTTGTATATTACTTTTCCTGATAAATTTTGTTACATGCTTGCCTTATGTGGTTCATAATTTTAGGAGTTTTTACTATTAACACGTGAATGATTCTATTATGTGTACATCCTTGGCTTTCTGTTGTGAAACAACCAATGCACACTTTGATGCAATTTTCACTTGATTACCTCCAGCAAGTGCATTCAGCACTAATGAGATAATAAATGCATCAACAGAACTCTATACACTTACAATTCTATGCACATCCCCATTTTGTGCTAAATATTTTGTTTCTTTTTATCATGCATTTTCCCCCTGAGATTTATTCTTCTTAGAAGTATCACAAATTGATAATTGATTCCCTTTTGCACCTTTAAACATTCTTTCCTGTACGAGCTGATTGCTTTTCCAGAACACGAGCTCATGATTAGATTGTGGTTACTGGGATCTTTCTGGTGGGAGAAACTAAGCCAAAATTTTGTTCATGTCTTGTGCACATAACTAATATTTGTTCCTCCCTGGGAGGGATTTTCACATAATTTGTCCCGGGCAATGAAGTACGGCAGATAGCGTCGAACAGGTCAATCACAGTGCTGAATGGGAGTGGACAAAGTAGTATGTTTTTCTGCCTAATGTGGCTGCTGCTTGAGAGGCTATGTTTCTCCACCCATTTTTTTTATATTCTTTTCCTTTTTCTGCAGGTAATTTATCATCTCTTATGGTTCCAGCTACTGTCTTGGGTGCTGCGGGCTATGGCTATATGAAGTTCAAGGTATGGAACTGCTGGGTTCCTTGCTGTTTTTGTAGTTGTTTCATTAGTTTGTGGTTGACAGTTTATTTCTCCGTCAGAACTTACCATTATTTGTTGTTTCATAAAGGGTCGCAAATTGTTATTCACTTATTTGATTACACTGAATTTTACAAGTGATTTTTTTTATCCAGTTGATATTTCTGAAATAATTGTTATTCGCGATACTGATTTCAATGTTCTTCTCTCAATACCAGGGCCTTTCATTCTCAGATCTTATGTATGTGACTAAACGTAATATGGAAGCTGCTGTTGCCGATTTGACAAAAAAGCTGCAGCATGCCTCTGATGTCATTGATGTAGGTGTCCATTTACTGCATTGGATTTTTTTTCAATGTTTTACATTTTTAGTCATACTCACATACGTATGTGCAAAAGTGTTTGGTCATAATTGCACCGCACCATCGATTCTTCCATTTGAAGGGAATGAAACCTCCTTGAAATAACGTGTAATTTTCCTTCAACTTAGTAGTAAGAGTGGAGTGTATTAAAACATTTGCCAGATTTTGTTAGGCTATCAATGACCTGGGCAATCAAATAACCAATAGGCAGTAATTTCTAAACCACCACCCCAATCATTTGTTCCAAGATCTGGAGGTGCATATCTCATTTAACACTCAAAAGAAAAAGGGAAACAGAAATCTTACATGCCCTAGGGACTTTGGATAATTAATAGGAAATGCTCTTTGCTGTCACACATTGTTTTACCGACAGACTGTAATAAGCCGCCTACCAGCTGAAACTGTTTGTAAGAATGAATCAACTGTAAGTGAATTCTTATGAACATTAATCCGCCCCCAATCTTCTACCCTTAGAGAAAGGTAAACCCTGCATTATTGGAGACTGCAAGCCATTTGTTGTCTTTAATATGGGGGATGTAGCAGTTTTTATTCAGATTTGCCACAATGACCCACAGTTTGTCTTAAATGTTTTTCCCATCATCATTATGCACTTGATTAAAAAATTTAACATGGAAGTTAATGCTTAAATGTATTAATAATCAATTATGTTTTTTGAATTTTAACTGCTTCTCAATGTTTTAAATGGCAGGATGCCAAGAAGCACTTGACCCAGAAATTCAAAATTTGGATGACAAAATGCGCAAACAAAATGAGAAGACACGGCTAATTCAGGATGGAGTATGTCTTTTGATGGTTACACTTGTAGCTATACAATGATATATGCAGCCAAACATATTTTTAGATACACATGACAAACGTGCACTTATGTACTTTTTTTTGGTTACCTATGTAAGACTTATATATATGGACCAGCACTTACTATTTTTTTGCAGACAACTGGATCAGGCTTCCCTTAGAAGTTATTGAGTTTGAAAATTCTAATCTTGACGGATATTTATTAGTGAATATGATGTACAGTAAGGAAGACGATAAGCTCTCATTAAACAGCAGTTATTCGTTCCGATTGGTTACAGAGTGGCTTAATAGGGTAGTTGGTAGTAAACACCTGATAGTTGTTGCATCTTGATTAATAATAGAATATTGGGTTCTCTAATAGTAAGACATGTTTCGTCCTCCTCTCTCCCATCTCTCTCTGTTTGTTGTTGGTTTAAACAACTCTGAAGTGCAGCTATGGGATACAACTTCCGATAAGCATGTATGTTATCCTTCAAATTATATACACCACTTTATGAACTATTGCTATCCTTTTCCTACACAAGTTAGATTACTAATGTTGTTCTTGCATGTTTTTGCAGTTGAGAACACTGAGAGGTGGACATAGGCAGCGTGTTGGGTCGTTGGCATGGAACAATCACATACTCACAACTGGAGGAATGGATGGTAGAATTCTAAACAATGATGTACGAGTTAGATCACCCATTGTTGATACATACAGGGGGCATGAACAAGAAGTTTGTGGGTTGAAATGGTCGACTTACCATTGCGTCATATATGTTCACAACCTCTATAATCCGCTGATATAAAAGTGATAAAAATGATTTGTTTAAATAATAATAAATCGATATTAACCTCTCTTTTATTTTTTTTAAGTTAAATTAATATCAATGCTAAAAAAATTAACATATTTATATTTAATTTACATAAAATTTAATGTAATATAATTTGTGTATTTATTTAAGGGCAAAAATATATATTTTATTCAAATATTTTTATACGGAAAAAAATACATTGTTGATTAATTTATTTATATATATGAAAAAATATATTATTATTATAAACAGGAATAACTTTAATTGTGCCAAATGTCGAATAATATTAATTTATCAATCATTTATTGTTTCAAATATTGAATAATATTAATTTAGATAAAATTTTATGTAATATAATTTGTGTATTTACTTATAGACAAAAATGCATTGTTAATTCAAATTTTTTTATATAGGAAATAATACTCTATTGATTGATTTATTTAAAACACTAAAATAATTATACCATGAACATGAAGTTATTGATCAAAATATTGAATAATAATGACAAGTCTAAAATTCTGATTATTATATATTTCAATGTTTTCACTATAATGTTTTAAATTTTATTCAAATACTTCATATAATTCACAAGATACAATCAGTTAGATTCGAATAAAAGAATATACATAAATACTATTCTTAATGTGCATTTGAATATAATTCAACTATCAACCTATTTAATACTATATCTCATTCTTGTGTACTTTTCTTATACCCGTGCGGACGCACGGGTCTTCTACTAGTAGAGAAGGAAAAGAAAAGAAAGTTAGAGAGAAACATTTGGAAAGAAAGAAGAAGAGAAAGAGATGAGAAGAAGAGGAAAGTGGAAAATCATCAAGAACCAACATCAAAGCTCCGATTAATCGAGGTAAGGGTGAGAAATGTTTCTATTTGATCATTGCATGATGTTATATATGTTGGGTTGGGGTTTTGGTGTGGTTTCCATCCTTTTCCATTTAGGGCAAAAGTTGGAATAATCGGTAGAACTGTGATTTAATCGGTTGGAATTGAGTAATAATGTCGTAGAATAGTCGGGTAACGTGTAGTGATGTTGTTTGAGCTGGTTTTGATGTTTGGGAGATGGTTGGTGGTGGTTTGAGGAGGAGAAGACAGAACAAAATTCTGTTCTGCGCAGGTTCGCTGGCTCTCGCTAGGCGAGCGAAGGCGAAGCTTCGCCGGGCGAAGCCTAGCGAACGCTGGCGAATAATTATGATTAAGTCCCAGTGGACTTCGCTGGCGAGTTCGCCAAACGAAGGTTCGCCCATCGAAGGTGCTGGCGAACAAAGTCAGTAGCTACTGACTTTGGCTCGTTTGGGAGTCTCGCCAAGCGAAGGCCTAGCGAGTGTTCGCTGAGAGGGTTCGCCAGGCGAAGGTCCAGCGAAGGTTCGCTGCGGGGCCTCGCCAGGCGAATATGGGCAAATTTGACAGCATCTTTTCTTTGCTGTGGTTTCTATGTGTTGATGATTTAGTTGTTTCACATAGACTAATACCTCTACATTGTGAGTATGTATGTGATCTATTGTGATGATATGTGCTGTGGGTAGCCTACGGGCGTGAATCCTAGAATTGTGATTTGAATGTTAATTGCATCAAGTATAAATACATGTGAACATAATAGGTGATTATGTGTGTATTAATTAATGAACTTGTGAATGCTTGATGTGTATACAATTATGTGATGAGTATGCATGAGAACATTGTGAATATGTGTGCATAACTTGTAATTGTATGATTGGTATGGTGATGTGATTACCTTGATTGTTGTGATATATGTTGTATGTGCAATCATTGTGTAATTCTTGAAGAGATGAATTATTAAATGCATGAGATTAAGATGCGAGAACGGTCTTAAGTGCATTGTTGTGGTTGATTGCATATGCATCATTTAGTCAAGAGGCAATGTCTGTTAGTTTCGTGGAAACTAGTGGCTTGTCCCAAACCTAGAAGAGTGGGTTTGAAGGCTTAGAGGACGGGCCTTTGTTGTTATCGGTCTAGAAGAGTGGACCCGGTTTAATGTAAAAACCGAAAAATGATAACGGGTTATCGGTCTAGAAGAGTGGACCCGGTTTAATGTAAAAACTGAAAAATGATAACGAGTGTCGGTACCGCATTGCATGAGTTGCATTGAGTTGTTGAGTCACATTGATATATGACATATGCATGAAGAAATGCTTATGTGTGAATGATAAGTTTGTGGAAATGTGAGTGTATGCATGATGTGGGAATGCTTTGTGAATATTCATGTTGTCTATATATATGTGTGGTAAATATATATGACTAAGAGGGTGAATTATGGTGAAAAATATGGAGTTGAATTATATGATTACCTATATATATATATATATATATATATATATATATATATATATATATATATATATATATATATATATATATATATATATATATATATATATATATATATATATATATATATATATATATATATATATATATATATATATATATATATATATATATATATATATATATATATATATATATATATATATATATAATCTTATGCTTTGATTATTATGGTTATATTTCTCACCCTTCTGCTGTTTTATAATGCTCTACGAGGCATTGCAGATTAGGATGCTGGAGTCCTTTTTGTGAGGTTATCTTCATTCTTTTGAGTCGGCTGCTCTGATATGTAACACCGGGTAGTTAGACTAGTATAGTTATTCTTTTGTGATACGAAGTGATGTATCAGCTAATGTTAATTTGTAATCTAACTGATATGATGTATTAACTGAATAACTTATGTGTACGTGATTTAATATTTTGGAAATGATTAAATGATTTTATCTTTCGCTTAAATTTAAATGTTGAAATGTGATTTCTAAAACCATGAAAATGCTACATATTTTATGGAGAAAATGTTAAAGTGTTTCATTGGTGAAATTGTGACATTCTTCCTTTATACCTTATTCTAAAATTTTCACTCTGATAAATTTGTATATGCATTTATTTGGGGGTATAGAAGGGGGTGTTACAATAGTGGTATCAAAGCAGGTCGGTCCGTCCGGCCAAGTTGTTAGAGTGTTTTTCCCTGTGTGATATTGATATGCGTGTGTTGCATTATCAATATTGGTTGTTCTTACGTAGTTCTGTTGTTGGAATTAGTAAGATGGTTGCAGGGAGGAACGATGAAGCGATCGCAGAAGCTTTGACAAGGTTGGCGGGAGCGATTGGGCAGAATCCTCCGGCCAACGTGAATGTGGGGAATGTTGTTGAAGATGAATTCTGTGCTTTGGGGAGGTTTCAAAGGAATAATCCTCCGATGTTCAAGGGAACTCACGAGCCTGACAAAGCACAGTTTTGGTTGAAAGCTGTAGAGAAGATTTTTCGGGTTATGAATTGCTCAGATGCACAAAAGGTGCAGTTTGGGACTCACATGCTCGAAGCAGAAGCTGAAGATTGGTGGGGTAATACTCGCCAAAGACTTGAGGAAGATGATACTGTGATCACTTGGGATCTGTTCAGAGAGACTTTTCTGGAGAAGTATTTTCCAGAGGATGTGCGAGGGAAGAAAGAGATTGAATTTCTTGAGTTAAAACAAGGTAATTCAACGGTAGCGGAGTATGCGGCAAGATTTGAAGAGTTGATCAAATTTTGTCCTCATTACAATACCGCTAATGCCGAGAGGTCTAAGTGCCTCAAGTTTGTGAACGGTTTGAGACCCGAGATTAGGCAAGCTATTGGATATCAGGAAATCAGGCAGTTTTCTGAGTTAGTGAACAAGAGCAGAATCTATGATGAAGACAGTAGGGCTCGGTCTAGCCACTACAAGAGTTTAAGTGATAAGAAAGGAAAAGGTCAATTCCGAGGAAAACCTTATGTGACTCCTGCAGACAAAGGGAAGCAGAGAATGGGTTATGGCAAGAGGCCAAGTGGGGGAGTTTCTACTCCGATTAGATGCTATAACTGTGGTGAAGCGGGACATCGTGCTCCCGAATGCAAAAGTGTTAAACATAAGTGTTTCAAGTGTGGCAAGCCACGCCACAAGGCTCTTGAGTGTAGAAGCGGTACCGGTGTGACTTGCTACAACTGTGGTGAGCGAGGGCACATTAGTACCAAGTGTGATAAGCTTAAGAAGAATCAAGGGAGCGGAAAAGTGTTCGCTCTATCTGGATCTGAGACTGCTAGCGATGATCGATTGATCTGAGGTACGTGCTTCATTAATGGTACACCTTTGATCGCTATAATTGATACCGGAGCTACGCATTCTTTTATTTCTTTGGATTGTGTTAGAAGGTTGAATCTTGAGTTGTCTGTGATTGGTGGCGGTATGGTTATTGATACTCCTGCTATGGGTTCGGTAACTACACCGTATGTTTGTTTGAATTGTCCGTTGAGTATCTTCGTTAAAGATTTTGGAATTGATTTAGTGTGTCTTCACCTAGACCAACTCGATGTCATCCTTGGGATGAATTGGTTGAAATTCAACCGGGTATATATTAACTGTTTTGACAAGACGGTTATTTTTTCGGAATCGGACGTTGCAAGAGATTTGTTTATGACAGCGAGACAAGTGAAAGAATCAGAGCAAGATGGAGCTAAGGTATTTATGCTTATGGCAACTTTGAGAGTTGATGGAAGTGAAGGGATTGGTGCCTTACCAATTGTTAGAGATTTTCCGGAAGTTTTTCATGAAGAGATAAAGGATTTACCGCTGGAGCGAGAAGTGGAGTTTTCGATAGATTTGATTCCTGGAACTAGTCCGATATCGATGGCTCCTTATCGCATGTCGACATCAGAATTGAAAGAGTTGCAGAGTCAACTTGAGGATTTGCTTGAGAAGAGATTTATTCGTCCGAGTGTGTCGCTGTGGGGTGCACCGGTGTTGTTGGTTAAGAAGAAAGAGGGTTCTATGAGGCTTTGTGTGGATTACAAACAGTTGAACAAGGTGACTATTAAGAATAAGTATCCACTTCCGAGGATTGATGATCTGATGGATCAGTTGGTTGGTGCAAGTGTGTTCAACAAGATTGATTTGAGATCTGGGTATCATCAGATTCGCGTGAAAGCTGAGGATATTCAGAAGACGGCCTTTAGGACGAGGTATGGACACTATGAGTATTCTGTGATGCCATTCGGTGTGACTAATGCACCAGGTGTATTTATGGAGTACATGAATAGGATTTTCCATCCTTATTTGGATAAGTTTGTGGTTGTGTTTATCGACGACATCTTGGTTTATTCGAAGAGCGAAGAAGAGCATGTCGAGCATCTGAAGATTATGTTATCTGTGTTGAGAGGGAAGCAGTTGTTTGCAAAGCTTTCTAAGTGTGAGTTTTGGTTGAAGGAAGTTAGTTTCCTTGGTCATGTGATTTCGAGTGATGGTATTGCGGTTGATCCGTCGAAGGTTGAAGCGGTATCGCAATGGGAGACTCCGAAGTCAGTTTTTGAGATTAGAAGTTTCCTTGGTTTAGCCGGTTATTATCGGAAGTTTATTGAAGGATTCGCCAAGTTATCGTTGCTGTTGACGCAATTGACTAGGAAGGTTCAAGTTTTTGTTTGGGATGCCAAGTGTGAAGCAAGTTTCCAAGAACTTAAGCGAAGGTTGACGACAGCCCCTGTTTTGATTTTGCCAAATCCGGAAGAACCGTTCGTTGTGTATTGTGATGCTTATTTGATGGGTTTATGAGGTGTGTCGATGCAGAATAACCAAGTTGTGGCTTATGCTTCGAGGCAACTCAAAGTGCATGAGAAGAATTATCCGACGCATGACTTAGAGTTGGCCGCCGTTGTGTTCGTATTGAAACTTTGGAGGCATTATCTGTTTGGTGCAAGATTTGAAGTGTTTAGTGACCACAAGAGTTTGAAATATCTTTTTGATCAAAAGGAATTGAATGCAAGACAAAGAAGATGGCTTGAACTTTTGAAGGATTATGATTTTGGTTTGAATTACCATCCAGGTAAAGCGAATTTAGTAGCGGATGCATTGAGTCGGAAATCATTGCATATGTCGGCGTTGATGGTGAAAGAGTTGGAATTGGTCGAGCAATTTCGGGATTTGAGTTTAGTATGTGAGAGAACTTCTTTTGGATTTAAGTTGGGTATGTTAAAGCTTACAAGTGGTATTTTGGATGAAATTCGAGAAGGACAGAAATCAGATTTGAGTTTAGTTGATCGGTTGACTTTAATCAACCAAGGCCAAGGTGGTGAGTTTCTGATTGATGAGAATGAGATTAAGAGATGTTGGGATCGAGTTTTTGTTCCGAATGTTGTTGAGCTTAAAAAGAGTATCCTTGAGGAAGGACATCGTAGCGGATTGAGTATTCATCCGGGTGCTACTAAGATGTATCAGGATTTGAGGAAAGTGTTTTGGTGGCCTAGTATGAAAAAGGATATTGCGGAATTTGTGTATTCGTGTTTAACTTGCCAGAAGTCGAAGATTGAGCATCAGAAGCCATCGGGTTTGATGAAGCCGTTGTTTATTCCTGAGTGGAAATGGGATAGTATCTCCATGGATTTTGTATCGGGTTTTCCGAGGACGCCGAGTAATTTTGAGGCTATTTGGGTTATCGTGGATAGATTGACTAAATCTACTCACTTTATCCCTATGCGTATGGATTACCCTTTGGAGAAGTTGGCTAAATTGTATATTGAGAGGATTGTGTGTTTGCACGGTATTCCGTCAAGTATTGTTTCAGATAGAGATCTGAGGTTTACTTCGAGATTTTGGGAAAGCTTGTAGAGTGCTTTGGGTACTAAGTTGCGTTTGAGTTCAACGTATCATCCTCAGACAGATGGTCAGACGGAGAGGACGATTCAGTCGCTTGAAGATCTTTTGAGAGCTTGTGTATTGGAAAAAGGAGGAGCTTGGGATAACTACTTGCCTTTGATTGAGTTTACCTACAACAACAGTTTTCATTCGAGTATCGGTATGGCACCATTTGAGGCATTGTATGGTAGGCGGTGTAGGACACCATTGTGTTGGTTTGAGTCCGGAGAGAGTTCTGTTGTTGGACCCGAGTTAGTTCAACAGACTACTGATAAGATCAAGATGATTCAAGAGAAGATGAGAGTTGCTCAGAGTCGTCAGAAGAGTTATTATGACAAGAGGAGGAAGGCACTTGAATTTCAAGAGGGAGATCATGTGTTTCTTCGAGTCACTCCGATGACAGGTGTTGGTAGGGCATTGAAGACGCGCAAGTTGTCACCGCGTTTCATTGGTCCTTATCAGATTTTGCAGAGGATAGGAGAAGTGGCCTATCGTGTGGCTTTACCACCGTCGCTTGCTAATCTTCATGACGTATTCCATGTATCTCAGTTGAGGAAATACATTGCGAATCCGTCTCATGTAGTCCAATTAGATGTGCAGGTGAGAGATAACTTGACTGTTGAGACATCACCTATGCGGATAGAGGATCGGAAATTGAAGCAGCTTCGAGGTAAAGAGATTGCTTTAGTGAAGGTCGCTTGGGGAGGACCGGCTGGTGGAAATGTTACTTGGGAGCTTGAGAGCCAGATGAAAGAGTTTTATCCAGAACTGTTTGAACCAGGTAACATTTTCGAGGACGAAAATTCCTAAAGTGGGGGAGGGTTGTAACAGCCCGAATTTCATTAAATAATTAATTATAGTAATTAATTGATTTAGTGGGATTTTTATTAATGTTGGAAATTAATTTTTATTAATTGGAATTAATAGAGAATTGGGAAGGAAATTAGAAGGAAGGAAAATAAAGGAAATATATAATAGAGAAGGAAAAGAAAAGAAAGTTAGAGAGAAACATTTGGAAAGAAAGAAGAAGAGAAAGAGAAGAGAAGAAGAGGAAAGTGGAAAATCATCAAGAACCAACATCAAAGCTCCGATTAATCGAGGTAAGGGTGAGAAATGTTTCTATTTGATCATTGCATGATGTTATATATGTTGGGTTAGGGTTGGAATAATCGGTAGAACTGTGATTTAATCGGTTGGAATTGAGTAATAATACCGTAGAATAGTCGGGTAACGTGTAGTGATGTTGTTTGAGCTGGTTTTGATGTTTGGGAGATGGTTGGTGGTGGTTTGAGGAGGAGAAGACAGAACAAAATTATGTTCTGCGCAGGTTCGCTGGCTCTCGCCAGGCGAAGCCTAGCGAACGATGGCGAATAATTATGATTAAGTCCCAGTGGACTTCGCTGGCGAGTTCGCCAAGGGAAGGTTGGTTAGCGAAGGTTCGCCCAGCGAAGGTGCTGGCGAATGGTGGCGAACAAAGTCAGTAGCTACTGACTTTGGCTCGTTTGGGAGTCTCGCCAGGCGAAGGCCTAGCGAGTGTTCGCTGTGAGGGTTCGCCAGGCGAAGGTTCGCTGCGGGGCCTCGCCAGGCGAATATGGGCGAATTTGACAGCATCTTTTCTTTGCTGTGGTTTCTATGTGTTAATGATTTAGTTGTTTCACATAGACTAATACTTCTACATTGTGAGTATGTATGTGATCTATTGTGATGATATGTGCTGTGGGTAGCCTACGGGCGTGAATCCTAGAATTGTGATTTGAATGTTAATTGCATCAAGTATAAATACATGTGAACATAATAGGTGATTATATGTGTATTAATTAATGAACTTGTGAATGCTTGATGTGTATACAATTATGTGATGAGTATGCATGAGAACATTGTGAATATGTATGCATAACTTGTAATTGTATGATTGGTATGGTGATGTGATTACCTTGATTATTGTGATATATGTTGTATGTGCAATCATTGTGTAATTCTTGAAGAGATGAATTATTAAATGCATGAGATTAAGATGCGAGAACGGTCTTAAGTGCATTGTTGTGGTTGATTGCATATGCATCATTTAGTCAAGAGGCAATGTCTGTTAGTTTCGTGGAAACTAGTGGCTTGTCCCAAACCTAGAAGAGTGGGTTTGAAGGCTTAGAGGACAGGCCTTTGTTGTTATCGGTCTAGAAGGGTGGACCCGGTTTAATGTAAAAACCGAAAAATGATAACAGGTTATCGGTCTAGAAGAGTGGACCCGGTTTAATGTAAAAACCGAAAAATGATAACGAGAGTCGGTACCGCATTGCATGAGTTGCATTGAGTTGCTGAGTCACATTGATATATGACATATGCATGAAGAGATTCTTATGTGTGAATGATAAGTTTGTGGAAATGTGAGTGTATGCATGATGTGGGAATGTTTTGTGAATATTCATGTTGTCTATATATATGTGTGGTAAATATATATGACTAAGAGGGTGAATTATGGTGAGAAATATGGAGTTGAATTATATGATTACCTATATATATATATAATCTTATGCTTTGATTATTATGGTTATATTTCTCACCCTTCTGCTGTTTTATAATGCTCTACGAGGCATTGCAGATTAGGATGCTGGAGTCCTTTTTGTGAGATTATCTTCATTCTTTTGAGTCGGCTGCTCTGATATGTAACACCGGGTAGTTAGACTAGTATAGTTATTCTTTTGTGATACGAAGTGATGTATCAGCTAATGTTAATTTGTAATCTAACTGATATGATGTATTAACTGAATAACTTATGTGTACGTGATTTAATATTTTGGAAATGATTAAATGTCTTTATCTTTCGCTTAAATTTAAATGTTGAAATGTGATTTCTAAAACCATGAAAATGTTACATATTTTATGGAGCAAATGTTAAAGTGTTTCATTGGTGAAATTATGACATTCTTCCTTTATACCTTATTCTAAAATTTTCACTCTGATAAATTTGTATATGCATTTATTTGGGGGTATAGAAGGGGGTGTTACAATGGTCACTAGACCATTGGAGTATGCTCATGGAGAACTTCTTGAGATCCAAAGAATACTGGACGGTTGTTGTTTCTGGCGTAACAGAACCGCGGCAGATGCTGCGTTGTTAGACAAGCAAAAGACGGAGCAAGAAAGACTAAAGTTGAAGGATCTCAAAGCAAAGAATTATCCTTTCCAAGCAATTGATCGATCAATTTTGGAAACCATTCTTTTCAAGGACACTACAAAGCATATTTGGGATTCCATGAAGAAGAAATACCAAGGTACAACAAGAACAAAGAGGCAGCAGCTTCAATCACTTCGTTCAGAGTTTGAATTACTTCGAATGAAGTCAGGAGAGTCAGTTACGGACTACTTTTCAAGAGTGATGGCTATCATTAACAAGATGCAGATTCATGGTGACAAGACAACAAATGTCACCGTTGTTGAGAAGATTCTTCGATCCTTGACACCAAAATTAATTTTGTTGTCTGTTCGATAGAAGAAGCAAATGATGTGGATGAACTTTCAATTGATGAATTGCAAAGTTCCTTGCTGGTTCATGAGAATAAAATCAGCAACCAAAGCAAAGAAGAGCAAGCACTTAAAGCCTCAACTTATTCAAATACCTCAAATTTTAGAGGAGGCCGAGGCAGGGGCAGAGGAAGAGGTCGAGGTGGTTACAGTAGAGGTGACAATGGTCGTAGCAGCAACCATAGCAACAATCCTGCCAACCACCAGAACTTAGACAACTCAGAAAGAGGAAGAGGTCGAGGTGGCTATCGTGGAGGTAATCATTCAAACAATTATCGCCCAAAATCTAATGTTGAGTGCTACCGTTGTCATAAATATGGTCATTATCAAAATGAATGTAGAATCAACTTGAATGGCCAAAATGGAAAAATGGCCAACTTTGTAGAAAGAGAAGAAGAGTAATCTCTCTTGATGGTGTGCAATGTGACCGAGGAAATTCCAGATAATCTGTGGTATTTGGATACTGGTTGCAGCAATCATATGTGTGGCGATAAGAAGGCATTTTCTGACCTAGACGAATCATTTTGCAGCACTGTTAAATTTGGTGACAACTCTACAGTTTCTGTCATGGGAAAGGGAAAAATTGGCATTCATACCAAGAAAAATTATGTTCAAACTATTTCTAATGTTCTTTTTGTTCCAGACTTGAAAACAAATTTACTAAGTGTTGGCCAACTTCAAGAAAAGGGATATGGAATCTATGTCAAAAATGGAGTTTGCAGAATTGAAGATGAAAAATTGGGTTTGATAGCTCAAGTGAACATGACAGCTAATAGAATGTTTCCACTATATCTACAAGACAATACTCAATCATGTCTTTCTGAAAGGTTAAAAGAAAAGGAATGTCTTTGGCACTTTCGCTACGGGCATCTCAGTTTTGGTGGGTTAAAGACCTTACAACAAAAGAATATGGTGACAGGTCTTCCTCAAATCACAATCCCTTCTGAAGTTTGTGAAGAATGGGTCGTTAGCAAACAACACCGAAATCAATTCCCCCAAGGAAAATCATGGAGGGCAAAGGCTGCACTAGAGCTTGTTCATTACGATATATGCAGACCAATTACTCTATGTTCTAATGGAGGTAAGAGGTATATAATTACTTTCATTGATGATTTTAGTCGAAAAGTCTAGGTTTATTTCTTACAAGAAAAATATGAAGCATTTCCAGCATTTAAAAGTTATAAAGCATTGGTTGAAAAAGAGGTAGGCAGTCCAATCAAAGTTCTACGCACAGATCGCGGTGGAGAATATAGTTCTCATGAATTTGCAAATTTTTGTGAGACTCATGGAATCAAAAGGCAGCTTATAGCAGCTTATACGCCCCAACAAAATGGCGTATGTGAGAGGAAAAATCGCACTATTATGAATATGGTGCGTAGCATTTTGTCAAGGAGTTGTATTCCAAATTTTTTTTGGCCAGAAGCTTCAACTGGAGCATACATGTACTGAACAGAAGTCCCACACTTGTTGTTTAAAATATGACACCAGAAGAAGCATGGAGCGGAGGAAAACCAGCCGTAGACTATTTCCAAGTTTTTGGGTGTATCACTTATGCTCATATTGCAGATCATAAGAGAAAAAAGCTAGATAGCAAGGGAGAAAAATTAATTTTTCTTGGTGTTAGTGATGCATCAAAAGCTTACAAATTATACAATCCAAGCACTAATAAAATTGTCATTAGCCGCGATGTAGTCTTTGATGAAGAAGCAACCTGGTCATGGAAAGAAGATGAGGCTAAACAATGTATCCCAATAGCCTTTGATGATCATGAGGAAAGGGAGAAACCTATGGAAAATGTGCAAGAAGTAAAAGGAAATCAGAATGTTCCTATAGCTGATCAAAGTCCACTTGTAGCTGAATCACAAAGGCCTCAACATCATAGAAGAAGACCTGCATGGATGAAAGATTACGAGGTTACTGGAGTTGACCAAGGTGAGGGTGTACTTACACATTTTGCTCTCTTTTCAGATTATGATCCTACTATTTTTTAAGTTGCTGTCAAGGAATCAAAATGGAAAAAAGGCTATGGATGCAGAAATTGCATCAATAGAAAAAAATGATACTTGGGAACTATGTGATCTACCAAATGGACAGGAAACCATTGGTGTGAAATGGGTTTTCAAAACAAAGATAAATGAGAAAGGTGAAGTTGATAAGTATAAGGCTCGTTTGGTTTCCAAGGGATACAAGCAACGGTACGGGATTGACTACACAAAAGTTTTCTCTCCAGTTGCAAGACATGACACAATCAGATTAGTGGTTGCATTAGCGGCACTACAATCGTGGCAAATTTTCCAGCTTGATGTCAAATCGGCATTCTTGCATGGATACTTGGAAGAACAGGTATATGTTGATCAACCTCCTGGCTATGTAAAGGTTGGATTATAACATAAAGTTTATAAATTGAAGAAAGCTCTCTACGGACTAAAACAAGCTCCACGAGCTTGGTATCACATGAAGCTTATTTTCTGAAAAAGGGTTTTCACAAATGTCCATATGTGTTATAAGAGAAACTAAATACTGGATGATTTTATTCATAAGAATAAGCCTTTTTGTAGGCATAACAAAGTGTAACTACTGTTTCCATTTTTCCTAAAAAATAGCTATCCACTAACCAAATAACACATGATACCACAATTCCTAAAGACCAGGTTTTAGCAACTGCTATTAATTTTAAACAGTAACAATTCTAAAACAAATAAATAAATACATAAATCTTAACACCATCCCTTAAACTGATATATGCAGTTAATATCAGTTTAGAAACAGGCACAATGTAACAGCAACTCCTTTCTTTATTTTGTCTTCGTTTCGGAACAAACTCCTAGCATACTTCGAAGCTTGAAAAATGCAGCAGGTTTTAGAGGCTTGGTCAAAATGCCTGCAACCTGAATTTCACTATTACAATAAACTAATTTAATTGTTCCATCATTGCTAAGATCTCTTAGAGCATCTTTAGTGGAAGTAAACTAAATGGGTAAACTAAGATACTTTTTGTGGGTCCAAAGTGATTTGTAGGATTTAAAAAATTTATAGTTGATTTGAATAGTTTTTACTTTAATGGTGGTTGTCTATAAGAAACCAAAACTTGACCCCACATGGTATTAAATGGTTAATAAAAATCTATTATTTATTTTAAATAATTAATAAAAATGTATTATTTTTGTTAAATGATGAGTTAGAGTACGTTGCTTGTGTAGAGCACGTAAACTAGTTTTAGAGCATCCCATATGCCATGTCAGCACTACTATAATGCAAATTCCTTATTACTAACGTAAGCTATAAAGAATTTTGGTTTAACAACCCTGCATTAAAGTTGCTCTTAGAAAATAATATTTCACATCAATGTGTTTACTTCTACCATGTAGTACAGGATTCTTGGAAAGTTTGATTGCTGAGTTGTTGTCACAAAAAATTGTGGTAGCTTCAATTTGTTTTGACCGTAGCTCTTCAAGAATCCGTCTCAACCAAATAGCTTGACAAGCACAAGCTGTTGCAGCAATGAATTTAGCTTCTGTAGATGACAAGGGACAATTTGTTGCTTCTTAGAAGACCATGAAACAGCTCCAGTCTCCAACATGAAAGCATAGCTAGAGGTGCTTCTTCTATCATCTTGATCTCCTGCATAATCACTATCCGAAAACCCGAATAATTCCAACTTTTTTCCTTTCTTGTAGAACAACCCAAAATCTTTAGTTCCTTGTAAATAGCGGAGAATTTTCTTGGCAGCTAACAAATGCATTTCTGTTGGACTCTCCATATATATGCTTATTAATCTCACATAATACATTATGTCAGGCCTTGTTGCTGTTAAGTACATTAAGCTGCCAACAATTTGCTTGTAAAGTGTGTTGTCCACTTTCTTTCCATCATGATCTTTGTTTAGCTTCAAGCCAAACTCGGTTGGAGTGCTTACAGGATTACACTCCTGCATTTTAAATTTGTCCAAAATATCTTGCACATACTTCCTTTGAGAAATAAAGATCCCATAATCTGATTGCGCTACTTCTTTGCCAAGGAAGTAGTGCATCATACCAAGGTCAGACATTTTAAATTCAATCATCATAGATTTCTCGAATTCTTTCATCATGGCATCATCATTTCCAGTAAATGTAAGATCGTCAACATATAAACACACAATGAGCAATTTCCCGATATCTCCCATTTTAACAAAAAGTGTGTGCTCATATTGTTAGGGGCGATTTTCAACTAGGGAGCATTGAACATTGTGAGACTTTTTCTTTCTAGAGCAACATCTTTGTGAGAGACACACCACATACTCACCTAAAACCTTAAGGTGATAGGTGTATGGATTCTCTCACTTATAAATGCTCAAGTCACCACATTTCTACCCAATGTGGGACTATTATCCACAGTACTCACACTTGTTAATACTTTAACACTCCCCTCAAGTGTGAGTCTATCCACAATGCTCCCCTTAAGCGGAAACTTCAACTGTGCAACTGCAGCCTTGTACCGCCGTTGACACTCTTCAACGAGACACTCAACCCACGACCTATGGGGATACTTTCGATACAAGTAAGTCGTTCCCTTTACTCGAACCAAAGGCTCTGATACCACTGTTAGGGACGATTTTCAACTAGGGAGCATTGAACATTGTGAGACTTTTTCTTTCTTGAGCAACATCTTTGTGAGAGACACACCACATACTCACCCAAAACCTTAAGGTGATAGGTGTATGGGTTCTCTCACTTATAAATGCTCAAGTCACCACATTTCTATCCAATGTAGGACTATTATCCACACTACTCACACTTGTTAATACTTTAACACTTCCCTCAAGTGTGAGTCTATCCACAATATTAGGTTAGGGAGTCGGTTACGCAAGAGAAATGTATTAGCCCCCTCACGTCCGTTGTACTTAATGAAAACCGTTTGGTTAGTTGTGCGCGTTAGTGTTAGCTTAGACATGTTAGACTTCTCGAATTAATTTTTAAGAAAGGAAAGGAAAGAATAAAAAGGTTGACTTTTTATTAGGGTACCTTACGAGAATTTTAATCTCGATCCTACGTATCTCCATGTGCAATAGAGAATTCAAGGCTACGTACTTATGGATAGAAAATGTTTATTTGTTGGTCGATTTTAGCAAAATGTACTTAGTCGCATTCGACAGAAAATATTTTTTTACCCCAAAATGGCAAGGATCGGATGTTTGCATCACGATAAAATGGACTTACAAATCAACATTAGTGGGAAACGCCACTTACCTCAACTCAAATGGTTGTGGATGAAGCAATGTTTTGCGTCATCTAAAGACACAATATCTTATATTTATGAAAACATTTAAAAGATCGCACGACGGCGAGAAAAAGAGTTTAATGTGTTGAGGTATTTTTAGTTGATGAAAGAGCTCGAACGGTCGAGAACTACATCTCGTATCCTCACTCTCGGGATATCGTTGACTACACCCCACTCATTTTTCATCTTATTTGAGAAAGAGTTTTGATATTTTTATGTGTTATGAAGTTTGATTGAGAAAAAGCACTCGATGCCCGTCGAGGTTTATTACACATTGAATTGATTATAGGATGACGAAAGCTTGAACCAACAAGAACTACATCTCAGATCCTCACTCTCGGGAGATCGTTGACTACACTCATCTCCTTTTTCATCCTTTTTATTTAAAAGTGTTTAATATTTGTTAAGTGTTTTCGATATTTGATTTGGAAAAATGGGTTTGACGTTGGATCGAACTTTTGATGATCGTTTGTAAAATGGTGTGGTATTTAAGAAAAACAACTCGACATTAGAACGAGTTTTTATTTTTATTCTTTTTAAAAAGGGGTTGATTTTATTCTTGTGTTAGAAATTACCTTAACAAAAAGCAATCAAGAATAAAGCGATAAAATTTTTACACGTCATGAGAATGGGGGTACAATTGTCAAATGGGGATATGAGATAATTAAACGATTAAAGCAAAACCGAATCAAACAAACGCAAGAAAGTGATGTACGTGAGCAAAAAGTGTCTCACCGTAAGAAGACCCAAGAGTAAGCCAAAAGATGTAAGATAGTGAAACACACGACATATGCAGAACCCACGTTCATCTTAATTAAATCGAAAGAAGTAAAACAAAAATGGAATGTGCACGAATTAAGATCATAATGCGAGGATATGAATCAATATCACAAAATGCAAGGACGTGCAAAGCAACTAGATATAGAGTTCAAATTTGATTTAAACGCAAGGATGTTGGATCGTTGTTTGTTATCGTGAATCGAAATGAATGCTAACGTAGAACGTATAATTGCAAGATGGCATGGAATAAACTCATACACTCAACAAATGAAATCATAAAGTCAGGTTTAATTCACACAATGACAAAGCAAACGACATTAAACCACGATTAAGTAAACCTCACAATCGAAATTCAAAATAAGTGAAAAGTCAAGAATGCAAGCAAAACTCTAAGTAATTTGTTCAAATTCGGTTTGTGCGTATTGATAAAATTTTGGCGGTTATAACAACATATACTTAACGCTTAATCCACAAGTTATATCCAATTTTCAGTATCATTTAATCACAATAAAAAACAACAACAACAACTATTTACAAAGCTTGAAAAATATTTATAATCTTAAAATGGAAGCTTTGCAAAACCGAAATCTAAGATAGCTCTACGCATGCAACATAATCCAAACTAAACCGATGTCGAAAGTTCATCACAACATATTCGAATTTGACACCATGTATGCAGGAAACAACAATACATATTATTCATTTATTCCAGCCATATTACATAATTTATTGTATAAACTCAAAGCAAGCAAATCCAAAAATTGGTCAAACACACACCCACACACTAATGGAGATATTCAGCATTGCAATAACATCTAAACAGAGTTAGAAAAAGAAACAATCAGCATTAACAAATTAATAAACAAGTGCAAATAAATAAATAGAAAGGAAACCATAAGCAGGAAAAAAGGACGTGAAACCGTTACCGATTTGAACTCGAAGCTTACTGTGCAAATATTATTGTTGAGTCGTAGCTGAGAGCAAGCTCTGAGTTGCAAAGACGCTGAGTTGTTGTTGTTATTTTGAATTATTGCGTTGCTGGATTTGAATATGGTGATGTTCCACCATGATAATGACGTGCCGTCGAACCGACATTGTTGTGAATGTTATAGCTGCTACAAAGTGAGACTCAGTTGATGTGCTAGGTGACTGAGTTTGTGGAGAAGCTGAAAACAACGTCGAAAATGGGTTCTTATGCAGTGCAGAAAATAATATTTACTCTTCGAATCTTAAAATCGAAACAGAGAGATTATTTTGATAAACAAAATCAGTGCAATCGTGGACTGGCTGGGAGTGAAAGTCTAGTAGTAGTAATAACGTTCACAGCGGAGGAAATGTGAAATCGGCGGGAGTGGTTTTGAGTGAAAAATGGTGAGAATGGAGGTTGAGCTGGGATCCAACAGTGAACTCATTTTTAGGTTCTTTGTGGAACCTATTAAGCCACGTCAGCTTAAAGCAACTCAACTAATTTTTCATTCTTAATGGTTCAATTCTAAAAAACTCATATTGGGTCCCACAAATTTACTTTATATTTTAATATTTTATTCATATTAAATTTTATATCACTTAAAATAATAATTTTAATTTTTTTACAGAAAATTATTTCAATCTACTATATAGTCCAACCGGTATATAGTGTTGTTTTAAGAAAAAATATTTCATTCTACTATATAAACTTAAAAAAAATTAGATTAAATTTAAAAAAATATTTCAATCTCTCCTTACTTAATTTTAGTATTTTAAATTAAATTTGATATAAAATAAAAAAAATTAAAATTAAAAATTAAAATAAATAAAAATTAAAATAAATAAAAATAAAATAAATAAAATTCAAATTAAACTTATAATTTAAACTTATAATTAAAATATAATTTTCATATTATAAAATCAATATTTTAATATTATAATTATAATTTTTATATGATAATTAAAATGATAAATAAAATTTTATATTAAATTATAATTTTTATATTATAAAATTAATATTTTAATATAAGAACAGTTGAAGAACCGTTGCTTAATTAAGCACCGTTCAACAACATGGCAATCTTGGAAACAACAAATATGAGTGTCATGTTGACAAATCCACTCTAAGAACTCCCATTAAAGTTGGTCTTACAAACCTCTCTCAATCCGTGAATTTCTCATCTCCACGTGGTAATATTGTGCAAATGGTGTTGAAAGTTTGAAAAGAAAACCACTTCAAACCTTACAGCTAGTCACGTGATAAGCCCTTCCTCTTTTTCTTAACCGAAAAATATGGGTGGATAGATTTGAGATATCAGTGTATGAGCAGTCAATGTATAATATAAAAAAGGATCCAATGCATGAACCTTTATTATTTTTTCTTCTTTATTATTCCGAATTTTGAAAATAAAATTTGATAATTAAATTAAAACTAAACAACACAAAATGAAATCAAAATAAAAACACAATTAATTCTACTAATTATTTTGACTATAAAAATAAAAAAAAAGATTAAAAACGAATAAAAATCGAACTAAAAAATATTAGAAAAAATAAATTAAATGCACTAAAATAATCAGCGCAAAATAAACTTCTTGGAAACATACATGTTTTGATCAAATTTAAAAAATAAAAAAGGACCAGTTAAAAGGCTCATGCCGATCAAAATGCGACCGAAAAAGTAGTCGAAAAACTTAAACAAGTATACAAGGTTAAATTACGTGGACCGTAGATCAATAATACTAAAGTCTACAAGTTCGATTTTGAAAATTTTCGCCTGTTAATTTCACGTATATTTAAGAATCAGTTTGACTGGTCTATCTATAAATTCGAAAAATTATTTTGGTTGATATTTTAGGCATTATGCGACATGAAATTCATGTTATGTTATGCCTATGATGTGAAAGTTGAGATAAATGTATTGATTCGTTAAGATCAAAATTGAGGTGTGACAGTTGCCACTATTTAAACTAACGTCCAAACGGGCACTCCCGTGCCCGTTTGTCCGCTTTTTTTACTGTACTAACGCGTGAAAATATTAACAACTTCTTTTTTATAAGTTTGATTTTAATATAAAATATTTATATGATGAAATATATTGTATTTATTCAGATACATATTAAGTTTTATTTGCAATATGTAATATTCGTGTTTTAAATTTTGTTTGAATTGAGAAAACCGCATAGTGACGTGACTATATTTAACCGGTTTTTTTCCAAGCAAATCAATAATGTGAGAGGAATAATTTGATGGTTACGAATACCGTATTAAGGAAAAAGAAAATAGGTTACACCAAAATTAAATTTTGTATTTATGTATTGATATAGATTGTACAAAATCATACGAAAATTTAAATAAAATTAAAAAAAATGTTTATCACAATTTATTAAGCTAATAACATAAACATTAACAGAGACATTAAGTGAATTATTGCTTAATAGGAAGGTCAACCATAAAATCAAAATAAAAAATATCTCTTGTTTTACTGCAAAACAAATGAAGTAAATTTTAGTAGTCAACAATATAGTGTAATCTAGTGAGTGCACGCCAAGTGTGAGTTTGCAAAAGTATAGTTGAACGTTTAAATATAATAGATAAATACCTGAGTTTGTGACAATATTTTTTTTTTAAAACTATATTTTTGGTAAACACTCCTTCTTTCCCATCTACTTTTTCATCTTTAATTAGCACTCTTGTGACAGCATGCGAAACACCTCTTGATAAAGCAACGTACAATTATTGTGACTGGAAACATGTCGTGAAAGATAAATTCTAACATTTGGAATCGTTTGTCCTTGCGATTTGTTTATAGTGATTGCAAAGCTTAGTTTGACAAAAAACTATTTTCTAATAAGCACAAAAGAAAGTCTCGCACCTTAAGTGGTTTTGAGCTTAATTTTCGGCAATACAACTCTTTTTCCAACGTTGTGGCCAATAAGTATTTCAACATCAAGCAAATTCATAAAAACCACGACATAACAAACTTGTACCATTACACAACCCAAATTTAGGGTCTATATTTCACATCAACATCAGTGGAGCCCCTATTTTTATATTTAAAATATGTGGTGGTAAAGTACCAGGAGCAATTGTGTGTAAGTATTCCTGTTGATATAGATTATGAGTATCACCATCAACCTCATCAAAAGATAACAAAATATATTCATCTCCAGAGAATTTATTAATAATCATGTCATTCAACATATGTACATCACAATTTTTGGGAGTAAGTATGACTCTCTCCACCATATATGAAGCATCTCATCCATGGTTTTCTAATTGAGGAAATGTATGATATTACAATTTCAGCAGGCATCCTGTGACTATGTCATCCTCTTTATTATCCCTAAAAAGATCAATATGTGGCACAACATGCATAATATAGCTGTTTTTAAAAGTTTGCATTGTTTAGTGCATACCAATTAAATTCTAATAATAATAATACTTCCATCAATAAATTAATTCAAAAACAGTTGAATAACAATCCCTATGTGAATGGTGAAAAATCATATTTGAAAGGAAAATAATTTGAAATCTAACAACAATATTTTCTATTCATGACTTCTAAATAAGACAAAACCTTGTGGATAATACACCAAAATAATTATAAATGTAACTTAACAAAGCCGGTCACCAATTAAAATACATAAATACGTCTAAATTCATTTTTAACAAACTATAATATAAAAAATTAATTAATTTGTTTTCTATGTATGATCACCAACAAAAACTCTTCAAAAATCACCATGCAAAAAAGATTTATATGTGTTAAAGTTTCCATAAGTTTTTCTTAATGGAAGTTAATGATGGTTAAAGAACAAAAATAACCAACGACTCATATTCAGTTTATCTATAATTATAAAAGTTAGATTTAACTTAACTAAAATTATCATAAATTTAGTATAATGCAGTGTAATTTTGTCCATAAACCATACAATAAAAAAATATATTGTAGTATTTAGTCATTGTCATTGCATAATCACCAACTAATACTTGAAAATAAACATTTTTGAAAATACAGATCCAAATTACATAACTTAGATGGTGATCATTGTATAATCACCGACTATTACTTAGATATAAACTTTTTTTAAAATGTAGAAACAGAAATACAAATTACACAACTTAGACGATAAAAAGATAACATAATAATAAATAAAAGAGAGTATCTTTTTCAACCTCAGAAACCGTATAAAGTTCTTCTTTGCCTCTTAAAAGTATACACAACATCCATGACAATCACAACTTTCCTTCTTGCATGATCAGTATATGAAGCAGCTAATCGTTTTTAGAAGTTATTACTACTTTTTTATTATCATTTCTTATTTAATTAATTTAATTAAGTACGAAAGTTGTTATATGCTTCATTTCATTCAGTAATGAAATTAGTCGGTTATAAAGCAGTTAATTATTTTTAGAAGTTACTATTATTTTTTATTATTATTATTTCTTATTTAATTACTTTAATAATAACTTACTAATCTATTAACAATAAAAAAATAGTGTAAAAAAATAATTTATTAGGGACAAAATTGGAAGTAAAAAAGGCTACACAAAAATTGTGTTTTGCCTTTATATATTGTTATAGATTCTATTCGTTAAGCTGCAATTTCTAATCCAAACAGTACTCTGGCATGCTTGTGACCTTCATGATCCTTAAAATAATTCTTCATAATGTTGAAGAATGCATGCCACGTCAACAAACTATCCGGTGCAGCTTTATGTGACTTTGCAACAGCCCGATTTACATTAAGGATAGTAGCTACTTGCTTGAGACCACCATACGAAGAGTCGCAGAACTTCATCATGTGTTTCATATCGTAAACACTTTTTCCAAACAATACTTCTATGATGTTTAAAAATTCCTCTAACCGGTTTGGCAAATCCATTCGGGTCAAAATATTCACCAAATATCCAAAATCACATGCGCTATTAAACGTGACCCAAATAATTGATTTGTTAAAAACAAGTATCGACGAGAACATTAAATCAGCGAAACACATTGAATCCACGTGACAAATATTGCGCTCAAAGTTGATTCCTTGACGACGAAGCATATCAACGAAACTTGATTACAAAGATCATGATTGATGTCAAAATCACTGAAATTAAACTCCCAAATGGATGTGTTATTGCTTCCAAAGTCAGGAAGGTTTCCCTTGGAGTCCGAAAGGGTGAAACTAACTTGGATGAGTTTAAGATCATCAACATTAACCTTCAAGTAACGGTAATAATCGGAGGGTTGAAGATGACGATGGTCAATTTTAGGGGAATGAATTACGCCGAGAAATGCAGTATCCATTGAGATGATAAAATGATTTTGATGGATAGCTTGACGGATGAGATTGAATTTATACTCTAAATTGTATGCCCAGACCTCACGGATAATGACTTCTTTCAAATTGCTAATGTTGAGTTTTTCTCTGAAGTTGAATTGAAACAAAAGAATGAGAGAGAACGCGACAAATATTAGGTTTGTTTGCTATGTTATGAGATGAGAAGTGATTTGGGTGTTTTATATTAAAAGTGGGAAGATTTTTTATTAATGATAGGATATGAATATTTAGATTTGTTATTAATGATAGGATATTGATATTTAGATTTGTTATTTATTAATAACAAACGGATATTTAGGAACATTATTAGTTAATGTGTTTGATATACTGAGTGGAAAGAGTGATGAATGGGAAGTTGTGTTCTACAAAAATTCAACTAACGAAGTAACTTTCTTCAATTATCTAAACTAGCATCCAAACAGACACGTTTGTCCGCTTTTTTATTGAGTATAACCATTAATTCATTAAGGTATTTTTTATTTGATTTTAGTTTTAATTTAAATTATTTATCATATACATTTTTGTTTATTAATTTAATTTTTTTATTAAATATATGGTCAATGAAATGCTTCCAAAGAGAGGAAAGGAAAGGACAAAAAGGTTGATTTTTTATTAGGGTGCATGACGAGAATTTTAATCTCGCTCTAACGTATCTCCAAGTGCAATAGAGAGTTCAAGGCTACGTACTTATGGATAGAAAATGTTTATTTATTGGTCGATTTCAACGAAATATACTTAGTCGTATTCGACAAAAAATATTGTTTTACCCAAAACAGGTAAGGAGCGGATGTTTGCATCACGACAAAATGGACTTACAAATTAACATTCGCGGGAAACGCTACTTAACTCAACTCAAATGGTTATGGATGAAGCAGCGTTTTCTGTCATCTAAAGACTCAATATCTTACATTTATGAAAAGATTTAAAAGATCACACGACGGCGAGAAAAAGAGTTTAATGTGTTGAGATATTTTGAGTTGATGAAAGAGCTCGAATGGTCGAGAATTACATCTCGTGTCCTCACTCTAAGGAGATTGTTGACTACACCTCACTCCTTTTTTATCTTATTTGAGAAAGAGTTTTGATATTTTTATGTGTTATGAAGTTTGATTGAGAAAAAACACTTGATGCTAGTCGAGGTTTATTACGCGTTGAATTGATTATAGGATGACGAAAGCTTAAACCAACGAGAACTTCATCTCAGATCCTCACTCTCGGGAGATCGTTGATTACACCCCTCTCTTTTTTCATCCTTTTTATTAAAAAGTGTTTAATATTTGTTAAGTGTTTTCGATCTTTGATTTGGAAAAATGGGCTTGACGTTAGATCAAGCTTTTGATGATCTGCAAAATGGTTTAACAAAAATGGTTGGAGATTTTGAAAATGATGTGGTCTTTAAGAAAAAAAACTCCTTGAAGGCGACCCAGTTATGTCGACCAGACACCGTCTGACGCTACAGATGGAAGACACAGAAGAACAGCGGGATGGTGGCCCCAAGCTCAAGGTAGTTGCTGACGATCTCAAACGCCCGGATGAAGGCCAACAAGTTAGGATGAAGTTGGAACGACGCCATCATCAGATGGTTGAACACGCCCTATTGAAATTTGGTGAAGGGCATGCGCATCCCCACCTCCTTGAAGGAGAACTCGTACATCAGAAACTGACCACCGTCGTACCGCGAGCATATATGGTCCAACTCCCTTGGTCGGCAAGCACGAAACTGACGAGGACTCCCGGCCTCCATGTCTTCGATCACGGCAAAAACGTCAGAATCGTCGTGGACGAACCTCGACATATAATTTAAAGGCTCTCCCCGATCCATTCCTCTAACGGTCTCTCAGGGGGATCCATGTCGGCCTCATCCTGATGACCTTCTTCATCCTCAAACAGGTACCAGTGCACCTCCTCCTCAGCATGGCCAGCCATTTTTTACCTAAAAACCAGAGGAAGATTGTGAATTCGACAGCCAAATCAAATCCACCCTTCCACCGCAGTTCAAGTGAAAGGGCGTGGTCGCCTAACCGCCCAGAGGACGAGTTAGAGTCAATCTTAACCCCGAGGATACCATAGAGTACACTCTCTGTTCTCGGCGTACACATCCACTCGTGCCCGGGGAGTTCATCCAATTACCCTTGGGACATTCAAAGTTCTATCAATCCTCCCCGCGCCACTCATCGCAAGGGCCGAGGACATTCATTTTCTACCCTAACTTTGAAGGACCCTCTGGCGTATTCTCCGGAAAAGGCCACGGTATTCCCAGCGGGGCCGCTGAAAACACTGTCGTAAGCAATAAAAACACCAGGAAGGATGCAGAAACTTACTGGGTATGGTGGCAGAAAAGATGTCTTCTACCTACTCTGAGAAGCCCTTATCTTCTCTCGAATAAACCTCACCTTATCCGTCGTTTGCTGTACCATCTCCGGTCCAACCACCGACCTCTCACCAGTCTCATGCCAACACAAAGGTGTTCGACATCTTCGACCATACAAAGCTTCAAATGGCGCCATACCAATACTTGAGTGAAAACTGTTATTATAGGTGAATTCAATCAACGCTAAATAAATATCCCACGCACCACCTTGCTCTAGCACACAAGCTCTCAACAAATCTTCCAACGACTGAATTGTCCTTTCGGTTTGACCATCTATTTGCGGATGATAAGCCGAACTCAATCTCAACTTCGAACCCAAAGCCTCTTGCAAACTTTCCCAAAACTTTGAAGTAAATCTTGGATCTCTATTCGATACAATGCTCTTGGGAACTCCATGCAACTTCACAATCACTCGAATATAAATCTCGGCCAACTTCTCCAAAGGATAACTAATATCAATCGGAATGAAATGATCAGATTTAGTAAGTCTATCAACAATCACCCAAATTGCATTGTGACCTCTCTGCGTATACGGCAACCCCATAACGAAATCCATCGAGATGCTGTCCCATTTCCACTCTAGGATATCCAATGGTTGCATGAAACCACTAGGCTTCTGATGTTCCACCTTGGACTTCTGACAAGTCAAACACGCGTACACAAACTAAGCCACATCTCTCTTCAACCCAGACCACCAAAAGATCTTCTTCAAGTGTTGATACATCTTATTTGCTCCTGGATGAATACTTAAATTACTACAGTGTCCTTCTTCCAATATCATCCTTTTCAATTCTGCATCATCAGGAATACGAATACGACCACGAAACCTCAAGACTCAAAACCATTAACTTTGAAATCTTCATTCTCATTCGTTATCAAATCAACAAACTTTAAATCCAACTTTTTCCTTTCGCAAACGGTTGCAAGAAAATCATTTGTGATACGAAGCATACCAAGCCTCACACTCTTCAGCGTCATATCACAAACCAAACTCAAATCTCTAAAATTCTCCAATAATTCCCATTCCTTTACCATCATTGCGGACACATGCAAAGACTTCCGACTTAAGGCATCTGCCACCAAATTTGCCTTACCCGAATGATAATTTAATCCAAAATCATAATCCTTCAAAAGTTCTAACCATCTTCTTTGTCTCATATTCAGTTCCTTCTGATCAAACAAATACTTCAAACTCTTGTGGTCACTAAAAACTTCAAACCTTGCACCATACAAATAATGCCTCCAAATTTTTAGCACAAAAACCACGACCGCTAATTCCAAATCATGTGTAGGGTAATTTTTTTCGTGCACTCTCAATTGTCTAGAAGCATAAGCCACAACCTTCCCACCTTGCATCAAAACACCACCCAAACCAGTCAAAGAAGCATCACAATATACTACAAAAGGTTCTGTAGGATTAGGCAAAATCAAGATTGGCACTGTTGTCAATCTCCTCTTTAACTCCATCAAACTCTTCTCACAATCAACATCCCAAATAAAAGCTTTTCCTTTACAAGTTAACTGCGTTAACGGAAGTGCCAATTTTGAAAACCCTTCAATAAACCTCCGGTAATAACCTGCCAAGCCCAAAAAGCTTCGAATCTCTGTAACTGTTCTAAGGGTCTCCCATTGCATTACCGCATCAATCTTAGACAGATCAACACTAATACCATCACCTGAAATAACATGACCAAGAAAGCTCACTTCTGACAACCAAAACTCACACTTTGACAACTTGGCATACAACTGCTTCTCCCTCAGAATCTGTAACACAATCCTTAAATTTTCCTCATGCTCTTCTTGCAACTTAGAGTAAATCAGAATGTCGTCGATAAACACAACCACAAAACGATCCAATTGCTCATGAAAAATACAATTCATGTACTCCATGAACACACCTGGCGCATTAGAAACTCTGAATGGCATCACTAAATATTCGTAATGTCCATACCATGTCCTAAAAGCCGTCCTTTGAATATCTCCCTCTTTCACCCAAATTTGATGATAACCTAATCTTAAATCAATCTTGCTAAAAACTCGTGCTTCAACTAATTGGTCCATCAAATCATCAATTCTAGGAAGCGGATACTTATTCTTAATCGTCACTTTGTTCAACTGTCTATAATTAATACATAACCGTATACTTCCATCCTTTTTCTTCACTAACAACACCGACGCACCCCAAGGAGAAACACTTGGTCTTACAAATCTCTTCTCTAACAACTCATTCAACTGCTTCTTCAACTCTACCAATTCTGATGCTGACATACGATACGGTGCCATCGAAATTGGTCTAGTACCCGGAATTAGATCAATAGAAAACTCAACTTCCCTTTCTGGCGGTACATCCGTAACATCCTCCGGAAACACTTCTGGAAATTCACAAACTACCGGAAACACATCGAGCTCAACCTTGTCTTCTACTGAAACGATGCAAACAAACCAAACAACTGAGCTTCGTCCGCTAAAAGTTTCTTCGACTCTTTAGTGGATAGAAAACTCTCACCTTCACCCTCTTCCAAAGAAGGAAACCTTACCAACTTATGATAGCAATCCAAATGAACTCTATTAAATTGCAACCAATTCATACCCAAAATCACATCCAAACCTTCCAACGGCAAACACACTAGATCCATAAGAAAGTCCTTACCATACATGGCCAAGGGACAACTTACGCACACCAACGAAGTAGTTACCGACCCTGAAGTAGGAGTCTCAATAACCATGCCACCACTCAAAGAAACCATGCGCAAACCCAAACGCTTAGCACACTCGAGAGAAATGAACGAATGAGTCGCCCCAGTATCAATAATAGCAACTAAAGGCATATTATTAATAAAGCACATACCTTTAATCAAGAGATCCGCATTAGTAGTGTCTGAACTGGCTAATGCAAATACTTTTCCACCCGACTGAGCTTACTTTGGTTTGGTACACTTGGTGCTAATATGACCAACTTCCCCACAACTAAAACATTTTACCACATTCCTTCTACACTCAGAAGTGTTATGTCCAAAACTTCCACAACTAGCACACTTCTCTGTAGACTTCCCACACTCAAAAGATTTGTGGCCCATCACGCGACACTTGTAACATTTGACCACACCAGAACTTCCGCCTCCGGATTTCTTATCGAAGTTTCCCTTATACTTGTCCTTATCAACGGGCGTCATATAAGGTCCACTCCTCACTTGTTGCTTGCCTTTCTTCTCACTCAAACTCTTGTAGTGAGTAGAACGAGCTCTACTATCCTCTTCAAAAATCCTACAACATTCGGTCAAGTCTGAAAATCTTCGCATCCTCTGGTATCCTACTGCTTGCTTTATCTCCGAACGCAAGCCATTCTCATACTTAATGCACTTAGAGAACTCCGCCGTAACAGCTGCATAATGAGGATGAAACTGAACTAGTTCCACAAACTTAGCCGTGTAATCTACCACAAAAATGTTGCCTTGCTTCAACTCAAGAAATTCCATTTCCTTTTTACCCTTCACACTCTCAGGATAGTACTTCCTCAAAAATTCAGTGCGGAACAAATCCCAAGTAATTTCCTCGTCATCCACTTCAAGAACTTGTCTCATACTGACCCACCAGTCGTCAGCCTCTTCCCTCAACATATGAGTCCCAAGTCTCACCTTGTTCCCTTCAGCACAGTTCATAACTCTAAAGATTCTTTAAACCTCCTTCAACTAGATCTGAGCACCGTCAGGATCAAACCTCCCCTTGAATACCGACGACTGATTCTTTCTAAACTAATCATTTGCATTCATATTCGGTGCACCTTGCACCGCCCTTGCCATAGCCTCCAACGCTGCAGCCATAGCAGTGTCATTACGACCAGCCATATTCTGAGGATTCCCAAAAGTAACAACAAGGTCAAACAACTGTTTAACCAACACGACAAGAAGACAGACACAACTGACTCAACACTGGCTCTGATACCACTTAATGTAATACCCCCTTTCTATACCCCCAAATAAACAATTAAAATCATTTGAGCAATTAATAAAAAGTTTCATCAGAGTATAAAATATAACACGGTACAAAAGAGGTGCGTCGCATTATCATTAAAACAAAACATAAATAACACCTGCTCACGAAGATATGTAACAAAAGGGATAAATCTCAACTTAAAACAAAGTATAGCTATTAAACCCACATATCAATATTTAGAATAAAGCGGAAACATCTAAACATTGAATTGCTTCATTAACATAAACAGGTTTACATCATTCAGATTAGTTCAATACATCAGTTAAGTACAAAGCATTCAACATCAGATACGTACACAGACGTATCACAAAAGAATCAAAATAATTCCTAACTACCCAGTGTTACATATCAGAGCCATCTAACCAAAAGAAATGAAGACTTGCTTCACAAAGACCTCCAGCATCCTACTCTGCAATGCCTCATAGAGCATTATAAAACGGCAGAAGGGTGAGAAACATTACCATAATTAACAATGCATAAAATTATACATATATACAATAAATACAATTATAGAGTACACGCAATACACATTTCTCACCACAACTTATCACAATACATCGCAATGCTCACACACATAAACAAACACATTTGCCAATTCATGCTTCGCAATTTATAGCATTTCACATAAACATTTACAATTATGTTCATTTCACCCAAACATCATATAAAGATGGTAACACAACTCATAGAGACCGACTCACGACTCTATGCCGATGCAAATGCGGTACCGACTCGTTCAGCAGGTTCAATTGAAGAACCAAAATGGAACCATCGCTCGTTACCGAAGTAACTCCACGTCGGGCCTACGATGTTCACCCATCGCTCACACCCCGCATGGGCACACGATGTTTCAGGATTGCTCACACCCCACACGGGCACACAATCCGGTTGCTCACACCCCACAAGGGCACACAACTGTTCTGTAGATTCTCCACGGAATCAAAATAAACTATCGCTCACACCCCACAAGGGCACACGATAATTTATGCAGATCCTCCTAGGGATCAAAGTAACTAAAACATCGCTCAGACCCCACAAGGGCACACGAGGTTTCTGCAGATCCTACGCGGGATCAGACACACAAGAATGCAATCATGATGCTACACATGCAACACGACTCAACACACTCTTAAAATACACACAAGTTTACAAACATATTCATGCATTCATCACATCATACAAGTACATACAATTATGCACATTCACATCAATATCACCATACAATTCCATTTAATTCAAACAATCACACAAAATTGCCAAACGGCCATACTTCACAATCCACATTTAACAATCTAGGATTCACGCCATACGGCTACCCACAGCACAACATATCTCGGCATGATCGATTCCTCGAGCAAGAAAATAATCAAAGTTAAGTCGGAAATCCGACCTCGGATGGAAACATTAAAGAAAAACACAACCTGCCACGCTCGCTACCCTGCTCGTCAGCGAGCTCCTAGCGAGTATTCGCTACCTGTTCGCCCAGCGAACAAGCTCGCGAAGGCAAACAGAAGCCTCTGGCTCCGTTCACTACCTCGCTCGCTCAGCAAACTCCTAGCGAGTATTCGCTTGCTCCATTCGCTACCAGCGAACACCACAACAAGCATTCTGCCCAAGTCTGGGACCGTTTGCTACTGGCTCGCTACTAGCTCGCTTAGCGAACATTCGCTACCAGCTCGCTCAGCGAACACGCTAGCGAATGTCTGCGAACTCAGAATTTCCTACTGTCCTTCCACTCTAAAACTCTTGGATTCACCCGATTAAATCCCAACTTCTTCCACCAACATAGACTAACATCCTCCGACATAAAATACACCACTTATTCTCAGTTCTACCAACAAAACTCGAGTTCTATCGATTAAATCCAACTTATGCCCTAGAATGAAAAATGAGCAAAACTCTCTCCAATCCAAAACAAAACTAACGAGAACACACATTATCATACACATTGGTAGAATAATAAAGTTTCAAACTCTTACCCGATCAATCGAAAGCTTGGAAGTTGATTCTTGATGATTCTAGGTTTTCCTCCTCTTTTATCTTCTCTTCTCTTTGAAGGTGAGAAAATACTTAGAAGGGGGGTTGAATAAGTATGAAGATAAAAACTTAGAAATAAAACACAAGTATTTTTATCCTGGTTCGTTGAACTCAACTACTCCAGTCCACCCTTCCTAGAGTGATTTGCCTTTCTCAATCAAGGACTTAATCCACTATTTAATCAACTGATTACAATAGTAAGCACTAAGAACAACTGTTCAAAGTCTTCTCAAGAAATATTGATCCTAACTGGATCTTCTTAAGGTTTCTTACAATTAAATGTAATAACAAATACAAGTGTTTAAATTGCTTCTAATCAAGCTTTATCACAACTGTGATTTTTCACTTAAAGTTAAGAACAAAGAAATTAATTCTAGAAAGAATGTGAATTGTATGAGAGCTTTGAATTTGATTTCTTTTCATAAAACGTCAACTGAAGAAGATTGATGAAGACTTGCTTTTATAGGCAGCTTGATCCAAGGGAGCTTCACGTTGAGAAGAGTGTCCAAAAGGTCTGAGCCTTTTTGTCTTCACATCAAGTGACCTTTCCTAGAAGAAGAAAGCACAGAGAAATCCTTTTTGTCTGTGTTCTTGTGTCTAGCATAAATAAGGAAAGAGTCGTTGAATTATTCCAACGAATATAATCTTTGAATTCTTCTTCTTCAATTTTCAGCAATATTCATCAGAGTCTAATTTGATCAGAGCCTTCTGATGTTGATCAGAGTTTTGCTGAATTAGAGTCTTCTGCAGCAGGTGTGCTTTTAGCGTGTGTAAGTTCAGAGCATATTTGAGTCAGATCTTCAGTACTGGCAGCTTTAGTACTTTCAGAATCTTCTGTAGTAACTATGCTTTGAAAACTCTTCATACAGAATTCTTCTTTGGTTCAGATGCTTCTGACTTGCTTCAGAGTCTTCTGGAGCTTTTGCTTCAGATCCTTCTGGAGCATCTGCTTCAGATCCTTCTGGAGACAGCGCTCAGGATCTTCTGTTGGCAGCATTTAGAATCTTCTAATGGATGCATCTGACGCTTCAGAGTCAACATATTTCTTATGTTCAGTTCTGATTTGCTTCTGGAGTGATAATTAATTCAATATCTGCAGCAAACATTCTCAAGCAAATTTTAGAGTATATAATTCTTAATTACAAAATTTCATATTAGTTATCATCAAAACATAGAGATATTATTATGAACCAATCTGTGTTCTAACAATCTCTCCCTTTTTGATGATGACAAAAACATCAGAAATTTTGTTTAATTGAAAATATAATAATTATAACTCCCCCTGAGATGATGAATCCCCCCTGAATTAAATATAAATAAGGAATAGAAACTTCCCTTTTGTCTTGAGTAATTTTCAGAGTTAGAGCTTGATTGTTCTTTGACATTTGAGAGTCAGAGTGTCTTGCATATTTCAAAGTCAGAGTTTGATAATTGTCTAATGATCTGAGAGTCTCAGAGTTTCTTTTACAGAGTGTACTTATCAAATATTCTGAAATACTCAGATTTAATGTTAGATAAAATATATATGTCTGAAGTTTCATTCTGGTGAAGTTTAATTAAACAGTTCAGATCTATATTTTCTCCCCCTTTTTTGTCATAAGCAAAAAGTAAAAACTTTGAAAAGACAAATAAAAGGAAACAGTAAAAGAGAGAAATCATGTGGAGAAAACTTTGAAACAGATATTCATTCAATTCAGAGCAAGAGTACACATATCAGAAGATATTCAAAAACATACAAATGCAAACATCAGATGCAAACATCAGAATGAAAAATAAACTAAGAGTGTTTTGACAAAAGCATCTTCAACAGATCCGTGATTTCAGAGGAGGACTGTTCTTGCTTTGACATCCACTTAGCCATTGTTTCATTCTTCTGATCCTGTTGAGACATCCACTGAGTCATGTCTTCAGACTTCTTATCATGTTTAGCCATCCAAGACTTAATTTCTGATTGACCAGCTTCCAGAACTGCAATCTTATCTTCAAGATCTGGATGTTCTTTCTTAATTTCAGATGAAGAGGGTGGAACAGTTTCTGAAGCTTGAACAGAGTCAATGTCCATAGGAGTGTCTGAGATAGGAACAGTAGAGCCAGAAGGTTGATCTATCAGATTCATGGCCAGAGGATTATCTTCAGATGCAGATTCAGGATTTTCTTTTGATGATGAAGGAGCATCTGTAAGCAACAAAGGTGCAGATCTTCTAGTAGTCCAGAGCAGATTTCTAGTTGCTTCAGCAAATCTGAGCTTTGCATCATTAGAACATACATTCTTCAGATTAGATGCTACAGTATTGAATCTGTTGATGAAGCCATTCCAAATGATATCTGATTCTTTTGCATCCATTATTGCTGAACATTTCTTATGTACATTACCTAAATACAACTGTATTTCTTGGAAAAAACATGTAAATAAATGATCAACATTTAGTCTAGGTCTGGGTTGTAACATAGTTTCCAAGGTTATTGGCCTGGGTGGAGGAGGAGGTGGAAAAATAGATTCACGAATAGTGATCAGAGGAGGAGGATAGTATGGTATGAATGGAAGTTCAGGTGTTTTTGCAGGTTTTGGTCTGTGCAGAGCATTCAACAGACAAGGTTTTGCAGCTGAGGCATGAGAAACAACATCAAAAGGTTTATTCTTGTAAGATTTGAAAGCAGATTTACTAGGTTTATCAGATTTAGCAGATTAATCAGATGTAGCAGGGTTAGCAGAAGTAACAGCTTTTGCAGATTTAGCAGAGTATGGTATAATATCTAATGAACCTACTGCTGACATTGATTTGATATAAGTTACAAGCACAGATGGTAGAAGGATTGTAAGTTTAGGTTTGAAAGGAGTGATAGGGTCATATGGTTCAATTCTGTCATAGAAATCTTTGAGTTTGAAACCATAGGACAAGTTTTAAAAACAGGATAGTCTTGGTGTAGATGTTCTTGGTGTAGATGTTGGGATAGGATTTGGAATGAGGATTTCAGATGATGGTTTAGGTGTGGGAGTAGGATCTGGAATAAGAACTTCAGAAGTTGGGTTAGGTGTTGTGGTAGGATTGGGAATAATGGTTCCAGAAGAAACAGGTGGTTCTGGTTGGGTCACTTCAGAATCTCTATGGGATGGAGATATCAGAAAATCTGGGTGAATATCAGATTCTGAGGAATTGGATGATGTGGTTGATATGCAGGAGGTAGAAGACACTTGAAAGACAGTTTTCAGAGGTGTAATATTAAGAACCTCTGTCTCAGGGATGTTGATTCCAGATTGGTGGTTTGATTCTGAAGGATTTTCAGAGGGTTTTGAAGGTGGTTCAGATGTGGGTGGATCAGATGAAATTTGTATTGGTTCAGAGGTAACTGGAACAAATGATATTTTTGTGGGTTCAGAGATAACTGGTACAGATGCAGTGGGTTCAGATGGTTTTGATGGTGGTTTTTCTGGTTGTTGTGTTTGTGGTTGATCAGATTGTTTTTCTTGTGGTTGTTGATGTTCAGATGGTTTTTCTTTCTGTTGCTCAGATGGTTTTTCTTTTGGTTGTTCAGATGGTTTTTCTGGTTGTTGTACTGATTGTGGTTTTTGTGGTGCAGATGGTTTTGTTGGTATTTCTGGTTGTGGAGTCTGAATGGGTGGTTTTGTTGTTGTTGGTTTTGGTACAGATGATTGTTTTATAGGTGAGATTGAAATAGGATTAGATGATTTTTGAGGAGATGGAGCAGAAACATGAGGTGGAGTAGTAACAGATTGTTTTTGTGTAGAAGGTGGTTTTGGAATAGACTTATCAGTTGAATCATTTATAACAATAGTATTTGCAGAAGATACAGAATATTTAGTACCTTTAATCTTGATTCTTTTTGCAGGTACAGAAGGAGTGTCTCCAGATTCTTTCCTCTTCAGCAGCTTCTGAGGCTTCTCAGCAATCTTGGGCTTCTTCTGAACAGGTGCAGCTTCTGCTTCTGATTGACTTCTCTTTCTTGGTGTCTCTTCTACTACAACAGGCAATGATTCCCTTGCTCTCTTTATAATATCTGCAGGAACAGGCTTTCCTTCTGCCTTGCAAGCATCAATATATCTAACTACAATTTCCCTTGGTTCTTCAGCATAGAACAGAGGGTAGTCATCTACATGGATTCTCTTCTGACTCAATTTAGTAGTGTTCAGCTTCTTTGGTGCTGTTGTGAGTTCTTCTACTATTTTTAGTCTCTGAAGACTCTTTGCATTCAGAGGTTTTCCCAGAATAAATTCAAGTTCTTCTGTGACGCCAGCAGCATATAGAGCAGTTACAAGTCCATTTTTCTGTTAGAAGATCTGAGATTAATCTTCCAAAAGGAATCCACGTTCTGATCTTCTGACCTTTTTCTTTCACATATTCTCTAGAAGAATTTATGTGATTCCATAAGTGCATGAAAAGAATATATGGAAGATCTACCTTGGTGCTCTGACTTAAGCAATACATAAAGTAAAGCTGTTCATTATTGACATAGTCTGGAGAGTTTGTAGACTTTCTGTGATGAATGCATCCCATGAAAATCTTAGCCCAGATCTTGTAGTCAGGCTTCAGATCTTTGAACTTATTAGAAGCTTGTCAAGAAGTCATCACTTCTTCATATACTTCATCCATATCCACACGCCCAGCTGGCAAGTGTGATACTCCATCTGTTTCCTCATATCCAATGAGTTTTCTAATCAGATCTTCTGTGATGATTATCTCTTTGCCCAGAACAGAAGATAAAATGAACTTAGTGTCGCTACTGCGAAAATCGGCACCGGCTTGACAGGAGAGTCGCCACCGTGCGTTATTTATCCCTCAGAGCGGGAAAGGAAACGCTCGAAGTAAACCTCGCAAAGACGGGAAAAGGTATGGTCATCGCAACCAAAACCTGGATTCGGGAGTCGGTTACGCAAGGGGAAGGTATTAGCACCCCTCACGTCCATCGTACTCGATGGGATCCACGCTTGGTGTTTATAGGTAAAAGGGTGTGCTATCTATCTACGCTACTGGCTGGTCTGAAAAGAAAATAAAAGGACAGGACTCGACAGAACATACGGTGTTCTGGGCCTACGTATTCCCTCGTGCAATGGGAAAGTCAGAGTCAACGTAGTTCGACTGCCTACGTTTAAACGGGGAAAAGGTTGCTCGCCAGGACATCGCGTCCTGTGCCTACGTACTTCCACACAGTATGGAAGATCAGAGCAAACGTAGTTCGACTAACCACGGGTAAACAGGGGCTCTCACACAGCAGTGAGAAAACAAACTGGTCCTAAAGGCTCGGGAACCTACAAATACGATCTGGTCTCAAATGCACTCAGGCAAGAGAAAAGGATAACAATTAGCCGTTAGCGGGGAAGTCTCGATCGCACAGCCGCGAGAGAACAAAGGTTAGTCGTTAGTGTGCTCGCTAGGATATCGCATCCTATGCCTACATATCTTCGTCTGGAACGAAGAATCAGAGCAGCTGTAGTTCGGGCTAACTACGGATCAAGCTACTCAAAAGCTCCTACCGAAAGGAAAGGGAAACCCTAGAACTATAGCTGAGAAACAGGGGAATCTACCTGCTGCTATCACACCTGGTTGACCATCCTAATGTCTATCATAACAACTCCGCAGCGGAGAAGTCAGAGCTCATAAGGGATCATGGCAACAGGACTAAACTACAAACAAGAAACTGCGACGTAAAGGAATACTGAAAATATGCATGAATGCAACAACTAAACAAATAAGGCGCGGAGGCCGCAAACCACAAAGGCAAGGGAGCTCAGCTCTACCAAATACCAACAAGCAAAGCCACTCAATAACAAACAAGCAGAAGGAGGACCACCTCAACTTCTCATGCACACCAAGTCTACTTCTAAGATGCACCTACTCAAAACTATCTAGATGAACACCTAAGTCTAATGCAACATAACATCATACAAGTCAAACAATTCAAAGAGAAGGCTAGCTAACCTGACAAGCCTCTATCTACAAAACAAGAAGCTACTCCTGGGCAAGGCCCCTAACAAACCTGAGACAAACTCCTAATCTATCTCTAAACAAAACTCTATACAAAGCCCTAAGCAAAGATCTAAGCAAAAATCTAATCAAATCCTAAGCAAAAGGAATCAATCCCAGTCTCCAAGCTTCAGAACAAGCTTACCAGAGAAAGGAAGCTAAGCAGACAAGCTCATAGTGCTTTCCTCAGGAAAGTACCAGGAGGTTACTACTCAGGAGTCATATCCTATGCGGCTCGACAACTGTGATCAGTTTACATTCCTCCTCAGGAGAAATTAAACTCACATGAAGGCTCCGGCATCACTGGATACTTGAGAAATACCTATATGCACTATGGGAACTAAGTGAACAGACTCATAGGACCTTCCTCAGGAAAGTACTAGGAGGCTGACACTTAGGAATCGTATCCTACGTGGCTCAACAACTGTGATCAGTTCATATTCCTCCTCAGGAGGAATTAAACTCACAAGTTGGCTCCAACATCACTGGATACTTAAGAAATCCTAGATAAACTACTGGAACTAAGTGAATAGACCCATAGGACCTTCCTCAGGAAAGTACTAGGGGACTTCCACTTAGGAATCGTATCCCATGTGGCTCAACAACATGTGATCAGTTTACATTCCTCCTCAGGAGAAATTAAACTCACAAGTCGGCTCCAACATCATTGGATACTTACGAAAGAGGTGAGAAGAAAGAATGAAAGTCATTCATAGTGCCTTCCTCAGGAAAGTACCATAAACTCCCTTCAAACTTCAGGATCTCGAACCTCACAAACAGACAACAAGCTCCTAGACTAAGCCTCAATCCACTGCATCCTTGCAAGCTCCAACAGGACTTCAATCAGCTCCTATCCTTGAGAAGAATCCACAGGCCAAAAAAACCACCAGAGACTATCTCTGAAGTTCAACCACAGTTGAACTTCAAAGTCAGAAGTCATCAAGACTTCTCCTATCTTCAGGCTCAGACAAATCACCTCAGAACATCCTACAAAAATCTAACAAAATCTAATGGGAGACCTACATGGCTCTATGACAACATACTGAAAAATCAGAACAAAATTCAACACCAGATGAAAGAACTAAAACCAGCAACACAGACATATCCACAAACCAATTTATTCAACATCAATAACAATGAAAAAATGCAATTAAAATGAAAATGCATGATCAAGCTAAAGTTTCTGCACTATAAAATTCTACACTGAATTACGAGTCTACAGAAAAAAGAACGGGATTATTTGACTAAATCTACCATTTTTTTATGAATTTTCTAATGATATGCATGCATTGAAAATATTAAAAAACATCAATTAAAATGGAAAATATACAAAAAATAACAAACAAAAATAAAATGACATTTTTATTTTTATTTAATTTTCTAGGAATTATGATGAAATGGTAGAAAAAACAATTATTAAAAAAACAATTATTTACATTTTATTATGATTTATTTACAAACATGAAAATATAAAAGAAAATCAAAATAAAAGAAAATGAAATGGAGGGTTCAAACAGCAAGGTTTATGAATTATTTCTCATTGGGCCCTGAAGGTGGGGGTGCAGCTAGCATTAGGGCGCAGGGCCCAGGTTTGTCAAAAAACTTAATGAACTCAGAAAGGGGAAAAAATGCCTGGGGGGTGCTGCTAGCAGATTTCTCTCAGTTATTTTTCATTGGGCTTACGCCCAGGGGGGTGCCATTAGCAATAAGGGCCTAAGGCCCAAATCCTAATCACTCAGATCTCACACATGGGGGGGGGGGGAACGAGTAACGATGGGGTATGCATCAGCAAAACGTGTTTGGGCCTAAGCCCAAACCTAACCCTAATCTGAACGAACCCTAAACAAAACCATCTTCCTCCTCACAAACCCAGGTTACTGTTCATCATTCTAACCCCCAAACCCTAGCCGTCTCCTTCGTTCCCTCTCTGCAACTCATCCTCTCAAACACTTCCTGAAACCTTACCACATACTCTCCCACACGACCTCACACAGATCAAACGAATCAGCACACAATTGTCTCACCGTTCTCTCACAAATCAAACCCAAACCCTAATCAAACAGTCTACCCAAATCGAAGCTACATTCATCAATGGCGATGGAGATATAACGAAGAGAAGACAAACCTGGGTTTACGCGAGGGGAACGAGGGATCTCTGAAGATCTATGTATGTATCAGGCGCGCGTTGTTGAAGAACGAAGAATCTGGATCTATGAAAGTTCTTGGACGAGTTTTAGCTTGAACGATAAAAGGATCTGGAGATCCATGTTGACGAATGCTGACGAAGATTGTTGGTGACGATCATGTTCAAGAGCGACGATGAACTTCTTGGAAAGTGGCGTTGGAAGATGAATACGCTGATGAAACGCATGAAGGTCGTCAACGATCTGGAGCTTCTTCGAAGATCATTGGAGGTCTTCGAACATGTTGAAGGTTGAACAATTCCTGGAGATGGCCGGTGAAGACTGTTTGAAAAAACGGATGAAGTTGATGGTTGATGATGAACTGAAAATTTCTGGAGACGTTCTGAGGAGGATCTTCAAAGATCTGGAAGATTGTTGTTGATGTTGATCGGTGGTAGCTGATGAACGGAGAAGAAAGAGGAGAGGATTGGATGTTGGTGAAGACGATGGGAAGTTGATCGGAAGAAGAAGATGAGTTTCTGGGGATTCTGGGTGTGAAACGAACTCCGGCGAGCCGTTGCGGTGGCCGAAAGACGTTGGGAGTCACCGGCGGTGGGAGGTTACGGCGGATGCATGGCCGCCGGTGAGGTTTCTGGTGAAGCTCCGGTGATAGCTGTGAGGTGACAAGTGGCGCGCATGCACAGAGAGAGAGAGAGAGTGTGGGACAGCTGGGGCGAGACGTGGCGCGAGCTGGGGAAGTCTGAGTGGTGTGAGGTGGGTCCTCCTGAGTGGGACGCGTGGGGCCTTATATACTTGACAAGTGGCGCTCCTTGGCCAAAAACTGCACAAAAAATTGACTTGGACTGAATATCACACGTTGGGCTTCCAAAAACTGCATTTTGGCCCACGAAAATCTGGGCAGAACCTGTACAACAACTGAATTAAAAACAATTACCTAATTATGTCTAATTAAAATCAATTAACACCTAATTAGCTAATGATTAATCCTAATAAAATCTAACAAACTCAATTAAATCCTAAACAAAAGATTTAAATCCTGATTATCCTAATTAAGCCTAAAAATGATTAAAACCTAATTAACTCTATATTAACCTAATTAAATCTAAAACTAATAAAATCCTAATAATCTCTATTAAAAAAACTAGTTAATCAATTTAACTAATAAGAAAAATCTATTAAAGATTAAAGCTCTATTTAAAATCTAGTATATTCTACAAATGGTAAAAAAAAACTATTAAACCTATTTAAAAATCTATACAAAATTCTAAAAATGATTTAAAAACAATTAAACCTATTTTAATCTATAGAAAATTCTAAAAATGATTTAAAAACAATTAAACCTATTTTAATCTATAGAAAAATTCTAAACTATTAACATCTATTAGTAATAAAAGAAACACTATATTCCCCTTTTTCTTTATTATTCTAAAAACTATTTAAAATCTTATTTATTCTAAAAATCTATTTAAAAATTCTATAAAATCCTAAAAAGAGAATTGAACTATTAAAAATACAAAAACCCTATTTAAATTCCAGAAAAATCTGTAAAGCCTATTAAAAATTCGCAAAAGTCTATTAAAATCCTAAAAATGCAGATGAATGCAAATGACCGCCATGAAAGAGCACACGAGACCAGATCGAATCGAACAGAGAGCCCCGGGCATCAGAATATCATCAAAATCATTGTGCAAGCTAAAAATCACCGAGGAGCGCACAATTTCCCGAAAATAAAACCCTGGTGATCTGGACTGGATCTGCCACATCTGATAGACGAAGATCAAGCTGTAAACTCTGATATCCCCCGCTTGTGCACAAATATCACATGTCTGAGCTGTGAATATGAATTTTAATCATGAGTCAGATAGGAGAATCGGTTGGTCAAATTTTAGGGTGCAACAGCTGCCCCTATTCAAGCGACTTGGACCTGAAGGGTTTGAAGAGCGCTCAGCCTTCAAACATTCAGAGGTACGAGACGGTTGAATACAAATAAAACCCGAAAATTTGCCAACCGCGAGCATATATTGTAAACTGCTTGGGGAATAAAGTCCAGAAGACCGAGTCCAGTTATTGCGGCACCAAACTGATTAATCATCTGATAAAGAACTCCTGATTTGAATACCCGTCGCTTGTGATACCCCATATAACAAACCCTGAGGGTTGCAACAAAACACGTGATTCTTTCACATTGCCTACTGATAGGCAGGAAGAGAAATATACTCACATCGCCCAAAGATGGACGGGAAGACACCCTGATTGAATACTCACCTCGTCTAAAGATAGACAGAAAGACAACATTAATCTCCCAATTCACGTCGTCTAAGGATAGACGGAAAGACACCATAATCTCCATATTCACATCGTCTAAGGGTAGACGGCATCATCCTGATCGATGAACAAATCAATATTCACATCGTCTAAGGATAGACGGCATCATCCTGATCGCATACTCACATCGTCTAAAGATAGACGGGAAGACATAATCTTCGTACTTGCATCGTCTAAGGGTAGACGGGATCATCCTGATTGATGAAACAAATCAATATTCTCATCGTCTAGGGGTAGACGGAAAGAAATCCATAATCTCTATACTCACATCGTCTAAGGATAGACGGAAAGAAATAATCTCCATTTGCACATCGTCTAAGGGTAGACGAAAAGACACTATTAATCTCCATATTCACATTGTCTAAAGGTAGACGGCATCATCCTGATCGATGAACCAATCAATATTCACATCGTCTAAGGATAGACGGCATCATCCTGATCGCATACTCACATCGTCTAAAGATAGACGGGAAGACATAATCTTCGTACTTGCATCGTCTAAGGGTAGACGGGATCATCCTGATTGATGAAACAAATCAATATTCTCATCGTCTAGGGGTAGACGGAAAGAAATCCATAATCTCTATACTCACATCGTCTAAGGATAGACGGAAAGAAATAATCTCCATTTGCACATCGTCTAATGATAGACGGCATCATCCTGATCGATGAACAAATCAATTCACATCGTCTAAGGGTAGACGGAAAGAAATTCTTAATCTCCATACCCACGTCATCTAAAGATAGACGGAAAGACACCATAACGCAATTCAACACCATCCTTTGAATTTCAGAATTCTTCTGTTTACGGGAATTGATGGAAAGATCAATATCCTTGAAGGGGCCACATCGTCAGTATGGACTGACGGGAAGAAAACCACCTTTTAAGGAACCATGTCGTCAATAAGAATCGACAATCACGAAAACTAAACATTCTTCGAAGAGCCTCGACATCAATAAGGATTGATGGTCAGAAAAGTCCCTCTTAAACGTCATCTCATCCAATAAACAGAAAGAAAACCCCTATCCGAAATATCGTTTTGAAACCCCTCAACAACCAAAGATAGCCGGAGAAGGCTCGCTGGGGGAACACCTCATCATATGTATGATCTGGCAATAAGAAACCCGCTGAACAGTAACTCGAAACTTCACATCGTCTACTGATAGACGGAAAGAAAAGCCATTTGCTGGAGAAACCCTATTTTGAACCTTATTGAAAATCAACCCAAAACTTCACATCGTCTACTGATAGACGGTAAGGAAAGCATATCCTGGGGGGAAACCCCTTCTTGAAGCCCTACTGTGATCACCCGCAACTTCACATCGTCTATGGATAGACGGAAAGAAAGCCACATTCGTACTCAAGACGTCTAATGGTAGACGGAGAAATCCTCTTATCGAAGGAACACATCGTCAATATGAATTGACGGGAAGAAAAGTCTGTCGATATCAGATGACTGCTTGATCAAAGCATAATCGTTGTATGATCTGAGATACAAATAATCTGCTGAACTGTCTGAATACTGCTGCTGGATAAATGTCCCTGAACTGATCACAGAGTAATCCACGCGCCATATGAGGCGGATAGAAAATCTGACCTATGCCTCGTATGCACATGCGTATGCTTTAATCTTTCTACAGCGTAATGCTCCATTCCGGATGGAAATGCTACGCACTTTGACAATGATATGCAAGTATAATGCAAATATGATAATGCATGCAATATGCTAATGCAGGCTCGAGCTGCCGGAGAGGCCGGGTACAGAAAACCGCTTCAGCAAAATAAATGCTGAAGGCGAGGCCAACTCTGCTGGAGATAACCCGGATATCACTGAATCGTCCTAGCGAAATAAATGCTGGGAGAGTGAAATCAACTCTGCTGGGGATATTGGGAACTTAACCGAACACCTTGATGAAGTAATACCCTGCTGGGGTATATAACTCCGCTGTGAAATAGCAGACGTGCTGAATATGATTAGACTCCTCTAGGGATAGCTCACCCGTACCAACGGTGAATTGGACTTTGCTGGAGAAAATGGAGGGAGCCCTCCTGCGTACTGACGAAGCTCGGCTCTGGAAATTGATGCGCCAACACGGATGGGCTTCACAGTAATCGCAAACATGGATTTGAGCTCTTAAGCTTATCTTACTGGGTCAGGTACAACTGACGCTGGAAAATATTCTTCCTGAATACACAGCCTTTTAGTGAAAGGGTCAAGGGATAGTAACACGACTTCCCGCAATCATCTCGCTCTCGAAAATCGACTGCATCTGCTCGAATAACTCTTGTATGGCCCTGCTGATACGGAAAAGACCAATCCTTTCTCTTCTGATATGCCCCGGCCTGCGGGATCTCTGTGGGGATAGTCCTTGAAAGGAAATCTGCAAATCTGAGCCCTGATGGTCTGATATAACATGCCTCAGCGTTCTGAACTTCTGAGAGATACCTCACCTCACCTGCTTCTCGCACAACCTTTGTGCGCTTAAGATGGTCTGCCCCTGACTGCAATGACCTTGCCCCGATTATCTGATTCAGAGTAGTACCTCCTGACTACAACGTATTCACCGAATCTCAACCTGATTGCCCCTGCTCTCGGAACATTCGGGCGTTCTGCATTCTATCTTGACCATACTTTCCATTGTAGGAAGCTTTTCTGCTGACAAGCGCTTACTTGCAAGTAAAACAAGTTGTTCTGCATAAAAGATGTATTAATGCAACGCATATGACAGCTTTGACATCCAATCTGTTCACTGGGAAAAGGAAAAACAGTTTATGGCGTATGATGCATAAAACATTTATCAACATCAGTACCAACATGGTAAGAGGAACCTTTTTAGGAGTCAGAATCGACGCGACCTTTACCGGAGTATGCTTTCGAAACAACCTGCTTCAATTAGGACTTTTGAAGGTTGTAACGTGGTCAGGTTCATGGTTTTGAAGGAAAGGATAAAGGCTCAAAGTTTACTTTAACCCACCCATTCTCCTTGATGTTCTCCCATCCTACGTTCAGCTAATTCGACCTTAGCGTTTACCTCTCAGAGGCTGAAAAAATAGGAATGATAGTTCGAGAAACTTTTGGATTTTGGAGTGACAGCCACTCACTTTTCGTCTTTGACACTTGAGGTCACACGACTCGTGTTTCCATCGAGGATTTTTCTTTTTCATCTTTTTCTTTTCATATCCCTAACTTTTGCCTGGACTGACTCCTTTTGAGTTTCTTTTGATTTTTTTAAGTCCAGCGGGATGCCCTCATTTTTGCCTAAGTCATTTGTTTTGAAGTTTTCTTGACTTAGCGGGCTTTTGATTTCTTTTTCGTTTTTTCGGACGAGTCGTGTGACACTGGTTGTCTGACTTTTTGGGAAATGAGGCGGCCGTCACACTCTTGATTGAACCATTGTGGTCTTTTAGGCACGACCTTTAGGGACGCGATTAATCCTCGAACGGACACTCCTTTTGCAACTTGGACGCTCGGTCAAATTAGCTAACACCTACCCTGCCCCAGGTTAAAATTGAGGTTTTTTCGTTCACAGAAAGAAACTCCTACTACAAGGCTCAAAGGGGTTGACAAGGGATTATCTTCCTTATGTCTCCGGTGTTTAGGGATTTGAAACAATGCCTGTACATCATCAGCAGGTTTTATTTCAAAAGCATACAATATCGGTAGTTGCATGTCAGTCATTTTCGTCATCCTCCCCAAATTCTTCTTAACCAAACGTTGGACATTTGCAAAAACAGTTAGTGAACACGACTGGATTCAATCAAAACATGCATATTTATTTCATTATCATCAATTTGAATGAAAACAACAAGTTTTACAAACAAGATTACAAATTCAAACAGGAAAGCAACTACAAATGTAAAGAAATGACAAGCTAAAACAAAGAAAAATGCTAGCTTCCGAGAACTGGGCTTTCATATCTGCCCTGCTGCTGAACCAGCTATCTTTATTAGAGGCAATTTGATGCTGCCTTGATCTGCTTTCAACGACCCAGCCAAATTATAGAGCCCTTCCTCCTTCATTCAGATGATTTGGGGACCTCTTGGCCCGAAGCTGATTGCTGCACTATCAAGCAGATCCTGCACTTTGTGCTTAAAAGCATGGCAACCTTCTATATCGTGACCCGGGGCTCCAGAATGAAACTCACAGTGCTTGCTTGCATCATAACCAAACGGGGGAGTTCCCGTTATTGGTGCCAGAGTTCTTTTCTCTACCAGATTCAATCCCAACAATGTCTGCAACAACTCGGCATATGTTGAGGGAGGCTTCTCAAACACTCTTCTCGGTTTACTACCTTGGAATCTTCGTTGAGCCTGCTGTGCCCCCTGCTGAGGCTGCTGCTGCTGGTATCGGGTTGACCCTTGAACACCCTTTGTATCAAATGCAACATCAGTTTCTTGACCTTCAATGTACTGATTAACGCTCTCCTTATGCTTAACCATTTTCTTTCTCAGATCTGCCCCAGGAATAGGCAACAGTTGTGGGCCTGGAGATTCTGACACCATGGAGTCCAGGATACGCTTCTGACCCACTGCAGCTTTAGAAACATCTGTCATCTTAGCATCGACTGAGACAGGAGCAATATGCACAGCTACGCCGCCCGGCGTGAATTCAATATCGTGTGAGTCAATCAAGTCTTGAACATTGTGCTTAAAAGCATGACAACCCTCGATGTCGTGTCCGAATGCCCCAGAATGAAACTCACATTGCTTGCTGGCATCGTACCCTTGAGGAAACGCTCTCGTTGGTGGTTCCAACGTTCTCTTCTCAACCAGATTAAGCCTCAATAAGGTCTGCAAGAGCTCAGCATATGTCATAGGTGGTGCCTCAAACATTCTCTTTGGTTTCCCTTCCTGGACCCTCCGTTGAGCCGGACGTATCTTCTGTTGTTGCTGCTCAGGTTCCACATGCACAGGTGGCGCGAGCTTCTTCATTGCGGCTTCAAATAGCTGATCGTCTTCTTTCCTAAGCACGTTCTTGACCACTTCCATGATCAAGCTCATTTGGGTCTTCAGCTGACTGTTCTCCTCTTTGAGAATCTTCTGCTCCAGACGCATCTCTTGCATGTCTCTCATCATCTGCCCCAGCTGGCTTCGGACTTCAATCAATTCAAACTGATTCTGTTCCATATCTCTGAAGGAGTTCCTGCAACAAACTGGATGATGATGAAATAAGGCCCACGGTTCTGATATACCTGCTAAATGATAATGCAGCGCAGAAAGCAAACACATATTCATAACGAGACAAAGAGAAACTCAAGCTATAAGCACACAGACGAACATCTCCCACATATGTACAACCAACAAAATCAGCAGGTAAGCACAAATGAGTATGAATACAATGACCCCAGCCAACAATCCTGGTGGTGGTCGGCAGACACTAGTGCACAAAAAGCTAAACGGATTAAGCAGAGAAAACAGATGCGACACCCGACACAGAAACCTCTAGCAACTTCTCCCATATTCAATTGAACTCTCCGATTGACAATCTTCGGAGCACACACTTCCTGTGGAGTCTTCCATGACATTAACTGACGAACCCGCACAACTGGAGGATGGAAAATCATTAATCTGAACAAAACCCTGAGGCGTGATGCAAATGCGGCTAGAGTCTACCAGATCTTGAATCTGGCTTCTAAGCACCTTACAATCATTTGTTGAATGCCCCTGTGCCCCAACATGGTACTCACAGCGGGCGCTGGCATCAAAACCTGGAGGATACGGTGGAATCACCGGCTTAGTCTCTTTCGGCACTACCAATCCACTTCTGACCAGATCTGGCAACAACTGACTGTACGACACCGGTAGCTGAGTAAACTGCCTTTCAGGCTTCCTTGGTCTTCGTGGGGCATGCTGACGCGATCGGAGGTAAGATGACCGCTGACTTGAAGTGTCTGAAAACTGATCCTGAGATGCTAGAGATTCTGAGGTGGCGTCATCTCCTTCCCACTCTTCTTGAGAACTGACAACTGACTCAATCTTATTAACTGGGACGTAAGGAACACCTCGAAACTTTCCACTCCTGAGTCCCTTCTCAACAATCTCTCCCAGCCTCATCAGGCCCACAAAGTTTGTGCAACTGAACAATTTGTCAAAATAATGGCCTTTCAGAGTACCCAAGAAGATGTCAACCAGTTCCCTTTCCGGAAGCGGTGGTTGAACACTAGCAGACAATTCTTTCCATCTTCGCAAATACGCTCTGAATGATTCATTCTCTGCCTGAGACAATTCTTGCAGATCTACGAGACTAGGAGTCAAATCCAAGTTGTAATCGTACTGCTTCATGAAAGCTCTGGCTAAATCCACCCATGATCGAATCTGATTACTCTCCAATTGCACATACCATCTCAGGGATGCCCCAGTCAGGCTATACTGAAAGCAATGGATCATCAATTTGTCATTTCGCACAAACGAGGTCATCCTTCGACAGAACATCATCAAATGCAATTTTGGACAGCTATCTCCCCTGTATTTCTCAAATTCCGGCACTTTGAACTTGTACGGCAACACCAGGTCAGGAACCAAACACATGGCCACAGCATCCAGGTTAACGGCATCCTTCGCTTCCAAGGCTTTCATTTGCTCTTCCAATGCTCGGAGTCTTCTACCATCGTCAAGAGCTCTTGGATCTACTAACCCGGTCATTGGATTATCTCTTCGGTAATTCATCACAGGGAAAGCAACACATTGATTGTTAACAGGAGGATAGCGTTCATTCTGGGCAAGAAACTGCTCATGCTGATCTCGGTTCTGGACAGTAGGCTGCACAACTTGGTCTGCGGTAAGATTGTTCGCTTGCGGGAAGCCTTCCATAGAATCATACTGATGGTTGGACGCCACAGTAAACCCTGCCTGGGTGTCAGGAACCTGGAAATTGCCTTCAGACATAGCTACCAATTACCTGTAACGGACTACACTGCTTGATTCCGCTCAAATTTGCTTCAGCCCCTTGGTCGTTTTCAGCACTCCACTCTTGCCTCAAACAATTCCCTGAGAATTACCCTCTGGTGAAAACAAAGGTTGGATAAGTGCTCTGACCTGCTAGAGAAATGCTATGCAGTATGATTTATGCAAACAGAAATACAAAAATGCTAACGTGCATGTGTTCATTGGAGATATTTTCCCTCCAATTCCAGTGTCAGTGGTAGCAAGACGAGATAAACCATAAAGACAATATTTGGAAGAAACCCTCATATATTGATTAGAATAACAGTCTTGTCAAGAGGTTACATAACTATGCTCCATACAGCTGATATGATAAGGAGGATCCCAGCCAACATGCCTGGTGGTGATCTCAACATACAGAATACAAGAGAGAAATCAAATACGGGTACGGTTGCAGAAGTCCTCGACCATCTTCTTTGTCTCTGCATGATCTGGTTGATAAATCAAGCCTTCTATCAGCCGATCCCTCTTCCTGACTGTCCCCTGGATGTCTCTGACAAAGTCTTCCCAAGCTTTATCATTGGCACCGCCCCCAGGTTTGGGTCTCTTGGCATCTGCTCTATGCTGGAAATCTTCCAAATTCTTCATGGCATCTGTCAACTTGCGCTCGGCTTCGTATCGGCGACAGGCTTCTTCTTCAAGCTCTTCGTTCTTCACTTTGACCTGTTCTTCTAACTGAGCAATCTGTGTCTTCATCCCTTCTTCTCGCTCCTTGCGCTTGGTCATAGTGAGATCCCAGTGTTCTCTGAACTTGGCTAGCTTTGTGTAGGCCCTTTCCAGCTCTTGCTTCTTGGTGGCCAACACACTACTAACTGAGTCTACATCTAACTCCAGACGCTTCTTGGTTTCAGTCAATTCCAATAGCGTAGTCTTCAGATGTTTCAGAGTTTCAGCCTGTTGCTTAGAAACATATCCTGTTTCAATCTTTTCATGCCGAAGCTGGGCATTCTCCTGCTCTAAAGCCTCTTTAGCCCTGGCTAGCTCTTCTTTCTCCGCCATCAGCTGCTTGTAAACCTGCATGTCCACAGTGGTAGGCTCCTCTGCCGGAGGAGGATGCAATGGCTGAACCGCTGGATACGGCATAAGGAACTTCACAGCTCGCTCACGAATCCATTCCGCATATGGGCTAGGACCTCGAGTATCTCCTCTGCTACCTGAAAGCTTCCCTCTCTTGTGCAAGTTTTTCCAGGCTTTCTCAAGTTTGGTCAGCATTTCTTTCCCAATTGCCCCGGTGAGATACAGAGATTCCTGTATCTCCTCGGGCTTTGGCGCTCCTTGAGGTACATACCCAAATTGCTTGATCAATAAGGAAGGGTTATAGTTGACACAACCTTTCCTTCCTATTAACGGAACATTCGGGAATCCTTCGCCTTTGAGTATGACTTCAGCTCCAAATACCTCTTTATTGACCCATACCACGTTCTCAGCAGTCAATCCCATTAAGCGCTCGGGCCATCCTAGAGAATTGATAGAGGTGACAAAAGGGCCTGACTTAGGCATATGACTGGTGAACCACCTGCATAGGAGAGGTACACAGCAAGACACATTCCTTCCTCGTCGCTTTTCATTCTGGTAATGAGTTGAATGGTGGATATCCCCCAGCAAAGTAGGAACTGGGTTTCCCGCAGCCAAAATATAGAAGGCATCAGAATCAACGAAATCAGGAATGTTCGGGAACAACACGATGCCATAAACACATACAGCAAGGATAACGTCAAAAACATCCCAGCTACCCTTCTGGGCATATTCTCGAGCCTTCTCCACCAAGACATCCAACGGAAATCCCCATACGTCTCCTCTTCTGATCATTTTCCCGGACAGCTCAGACTCTTTCAAGCACAGGATGGCAGAAAGCTCAGCCAGCTTAGGCTCAGCGTCCGTACGATAAAAAGGCATCTGCTCACGGATCGGTATATCCAGAAGTGCAGAGTATTCCTCCAGGGTAGGAGCCAAAACGAAGTCGGGAAATACAAAACACCTGAGCTCCGCGTCGTAAAACTGTAACAGAGTATAGATGCCGCTGGTCTCGTAGGCAGATGGCTGATAAACGTAGGTCAGAATCCTCCCATATCTCTTTCTGAAGTCACCCATTCCTCTCTTCTTAGCAATAGCAATCAACTCTAACAATAGACTGATATTCGGCGACGGAAACTTATAGGGCAATACTCTCTTCAGGTTTTCCATGTCTTGCTAGGAACAAACACCAGAACTGGAAGGGAAAATATGTACCTGCAATACACACACGTTAGTTGAATGCAGATGGTAATGCCATGATGCAATATGATAAATAATGCAATCTGCGAACATAGGGGCTATGCTGTAGCCTGAAGAGGAATATCTCTGTGATCAAGAACAGAAAACCAACACGGTCACCAGAATCTCATGCCACCAACTACCATCTGATACTCAAAATATCAATCCCCTGGTAAGAAAACCATCTGAACCTCTGTATCTGACGAGAATACCATCTGATAATAGCCTCAACCTCAGATAAGAAACCCATTTGACCCATACAACACACCTGGAGATGAATCAAGAACACCATCTGACAAAGGTACTGAATCATGGTTTCTGAAGGCCAGTTTTCCTGCAATAACCCAGTCCCTCTCACAGGTAGGATAGACCTAATCCACGGACAAAGGTACGGCATCCTATGCGGTCATCAGCGTCACAGACTTTCATGAATGACGATACGATTCCCAGAAGGAGTGGCATCATCAAGTCATGAAGAGGCCTCACTTAGCTGACTTCCAAATGATCGGTCCCCAGAGTCGACAACCCTCACGTCTGGACTCCCCTCAGATCCTCAGGACCGGAAAGGAGCACCTCTGCAAGAATCTCGTCTGAGCGCAGATTTTCGTAGGGAACTGTGCCTGCTCAGCAGACAGGTTCGTCTACTACTTCTCCGCAACTATATCTAGGTGTGTACTCAAGCCCAGGTCCGGCTTTTCACTCACAGTAACCTCCCTTCGCCCACAGCAATAATCATAATAATATAATGCTGGAAAATAAATGCGGAAAGGTAAAGGTACAGAAAAGTAAAGTGCAGAAAAGTAAACACAATATGCACAACACCCCAACAAATAAACACCCAAGCGCTAGGATTGACTCGCGTAGGGGATGGGAAACGGTCCCAGCATAAGGGATGGGAAAAGTCCCTAGATGCTATAAGTCCCCAGCAGAGTCGCCAGCTGTCGCTACTGCGAAAATCGGCGCCGGCTTGACAGGAGAGTCGCCACCGTGCGTTATTTATCCCTCAGAGCGGGAAAGGAAACGCTCGAAGTAAACCTCGCAAAGACGGGAAAAGGTATGGTCATCGCAACCAAAACCTGGATTCGGGAGTCGGTTACGCAAGGGGAAGGTATTAGCACCCCTCACGTCCATCGTACTCGATGGGATCCACGCTTGGTGTTTATAGGTAAAAGGGTGTGCTATCTATCTACGCTACTGGCTGGTCTGAAAAGAAAATAAAAGGACAGGACTCGACAGAACATACGGTGTTCTGGGCCTACGTATTCCCTCGTGCAATGGGAAAGTCAGAGTCAACGTAGTTCGACTGCCTACGTTTAAACGGGGAAAAGGTTGCTCGCCAGGACATCGCGTCCTGTGCCTACGTACTTCCACACAGTATGGAAGATCAGAGCAAACGTAGTTCGACTAACCACGGGTAAACAGGGGCTCTCACACAGCAGTGAGAAAACAAACTGGTCCTAAAGGCTCGGGAACCTACAAATACGATCTGGTCTCAAATGCGCTCAGGCAAGAGAAAAGGATAACAATTAGCCGTTAGCGGGGAAGTCTCGATCGCACAGCCGCGAGAGAACAAAGGTTAGTCGTTAGTGTGCTCGCTAGGATATCACATCCTATGCCTACATATCTTCGTCTGGAACGAAGAATCAGAGCAGCTGTAGTTCGGGCTAACTACGGATCAAGCTACTCAAAAGCTCCTACCGAAAGGAAAGGGAAACCCTAGAACTATAGCTGAGAAACAGGGGAATCTACCTGCTGCTATCACACCTGGTTGACCATCCTAATGTCTATCATAACAACTCCGCAGCGGAGAAGTCAGAGCTCCTAAGGGATCATGGCAACAGGACTAAACTACAAACAAGAAACTGCGACGTAAAGGAATACTGAAAATATGCATGAATGCAACAACTAAACAAACAAGGCGCGGAGGCCGCAAACCACAAAGGCAAGGGAGCTCAGCTCTACCAAATACCAACAAGCAAAGCCACTCAATAACAAACAAGCAGAAGGAGGACCACCTCAACTTCTCATGCACACCAAGTCTACTTCTAAGATGCACCTACTCAGAACTATCTAGATGAACACCTAAGTCTAATGCAACATAACATCATACAAGTCAAACAATTCAAAGAGAAGGCTAGCTAACCTGACAAGCCTCTATCTACAAAACAAGAAGCTACTCCTGGGCAAGGCCCCTAACAAACCTGAGACAAACTCCTAATCTATCTCTAAACAAAACTCTATACAAAGCCCTAAGCAAAGATCTAAGCAAAAATCTAATCAAATCCTAAGCAAAAGGAATCAATCCCAGTCTCCAAGCTTCAGAACAAGCTTACCAGAGAAAGGAAGCTAAGCAGACAATCTCATAGTGCTTTCCTCAGGAAAGTACCAGGAGGTTACTACTCAGGAGTCATATCCTATGCGGCTCGACAACTGTGATCAGTTTACATTCCTCCTCAGGAGAAATTAAACTCACATGAAGGCTCCGGCATCACTGGATACTTGAGAAATACCTATATGCACTATGGGAACTAAGTGAACAGACTCATAGGACCTTCCTCAGGAAAGTACTAGGAGGCTGACACTTAGGAATCGTATCCTACGTGGCTCAACAACTGTGATCAGTTCATATTCCTCCTCAGGAGGAATTAAACTCACAAGTTGGCTCCAACATCACTGGATACTTAAGAAATCCTAGATAAACTACTGGAACTAAGTGAATAGACCCATAGGACCTTCCTCAGGAAAGTACTAGGGGACTTCCACTTAGGAATCGTATCCCATGTGGCTCAACAACATGTGATCAGTTTACATTCCTCCTCAGGAGAAATTAAACTCACAAGTCGGCTCCAACATCATTGGATACTTACGAAAGAGGTGAGAAGAAAGAATGAAAGTCATTCATAGTGCCTTCCTCAGGAAAGTACCATAAACTCCCTTCAAACTTCAGGATCTCGAACCTCACAAACAGACAACAAGCTCCTAGACTAAGCCTCAATCCACTGCATCCTTGCAAGCTCCAACAGGACTTCAATCAGCTCCTATCCTTGAGAAGAATCCACAGGCCAAAAAAACCACCAGAGACTATCTCTGAAGTTCAACCACAGTTGAACTTCAAAGTCAGAAGTCATCAAGACTTCTCCTATCTTCAGGCTCAGACAAATCACCTCAGAACATCCTACAAAAATCTAACAAAATCTAATGGGAGACCTACATGGCTCTATGACAACATACTGAAAAATCAGAACAAAATTCAACACCAGATGAAAGAACTAAAACCAGCAACACAGACATATCCACAAACCAATTTATTCAACATCAATAACAATGAAAAAATGCAATTAAAATGAAAATGCATGATCAAGCTAAAGTTTCTGCACTATAAAATTCTACACTGAATTACGAGTCTACAGAAAAAAGAACGGGATTATTTGACTAAATCTACCATTTTTTTATGAATTTTCTAATGATATGCATGCATTGAAAATATTAAAAAACATCAATTAAAATGGAAAATATACAAAAAATAACAAACAAAAATAAAATGACATTTTTATTTTTATTTAATTTTCTAGGAATTATGATGAAATGGTAGAAAAAAGAATTATTAAAAAAACAATTATTTACATTTTATTATGATTTATTTACAAACATGAAAATATAAAAGAAAATCAAAATAAAAGAAAATGAAATGGAGGGTTCAAACAGCAAGGTTTATGAATTATTTCTCATTGGGCCCTGAAGGTGGGGGTGCAGCTAGCATTAGGGCGCAGGGCCCAGGTTTGTCAAAAAACTTAATGAACTCAGAAAGGGGAAAAAATGCCTGGGGGGTGCTGCTAGCAGATTTCTCTCAGTTATTTTTCATTGGGCTTACGCCCAGGGGGGTGCCATTAGCAATAAGGGCCTAAGGCCCAAATCCTAATCACTCAGATCTCACACATGGGGGGGGGGGGGAACGAGTAACGATGGGGTATGCATCAGCAAAACGTGTTTGGGCCTAAGCCCAAACCTAACCCTAATCTGAACGAACCCTAAACAAAACCATCTTCCTCCTCACAAACCCAGGTTACTGTTCATCATTCTAACCCCCAAACCCTAGCCGTCTCCTTCGTTCCCTCTCTGCAACTCATCCTCTCAAACACTTCCTGAAACCTTACCACATACTCTCCCACACGACCTCACACAGATCAAACGAATCAGCACACAATTGTCTCACCGTTCTCTCACAAATCAAACCCAAACCCTAATCAAACAGTCTACCCAAATCGAAGCTACATTCATCAATGGCGATGGAGATATAACGAAGAGAAGACAAACCTAGGTTTACGCGAGGGGAACGAGGGATCTCTGAAGATCTATGTATGTATCAGGCGCGCGTTGTTGAAGAACGAAGAATCTGGATCTATGAAAGTTCTTGGACGAGTTTTAGCTTGAACGATAAAAGGATCTGGAGATCCATGTTGACGAATGCTGACGAAGATTGTTGGTGACGATCATGTTCAAGAGCGACGATGAACTTCTTGGAAAGTGGCGTTGGAAGATGAATACGCTGATGAAACGCATGAAGGTCGTCAACGATCTGGAGCTTCTTCGAAGATCATTGGAGGTCTTCGAACATGTTGAAGGTTGAACAATTCCTGGAGATGGCCGGTGAAGACTGTTTGAAAAAACGGATGAAGTTGATGGTTGATGATGAACTGAAAATTTCTGGAGACGTTCTGAGGAGGATCTTCAAAGATCTGGAAGATTGTTGTTGATGTTGATCGGTGGTAGCTGATGAACGGAGAAGAAAGAGGAGAGGATTGGATGTTGGTGAAGACGATGGGAAGTTGATCGGAAGAAGAAGATGAGTTTCTGGGGATTCTGGGTGTGAAACGAACTTCGGCGAGCCGTTGCGGTGGCCGGAAGACGTTGGGAGTCACCGGCGGTGGGAGGTTACGGCGGATGCATGGCCGCCGGTGAGGTTTCTGGTGAAGCTCCGGTGATAGCTGTGAGGTGACAAGTGGCGCGCATGCACAGAGAGAGAGAGAGTGTGGGACAGCTGGGGCGAGACGTGGCGCGAGCTGGGGAAGTCTGAGTGGTGTGAGGTGGGTCCTCCTGAGTGGGACGCGTGGGGCCTTATATACTTGACAAGTGGCGCTCCTTGGCCAAAAACTGCACAAAAAATTGACTTGGACTGAATATCACACGTTGGGCTTCCAAAAACTGCATTTTGGCCCACGAAAATCTAGGCAGAACCTGTACAACAACTGAATTAAAAACAATTACCTAATTATGTCTAATTAAAATCAATTAACACCTAATTAGCTAATGATTAATCCTAATAAAATCTAACAAACTCAATTAAATCCTAAACAAAAGATTTAAATCCTGATTATCCTAATTAAGCCTAAAAATGATTAAAACCTAATTAACTCTATATTAACCTAATTAAATCTAAAACTAATAAAATCCTAATAATCTCTATTAAAAAAACTAGTTAATCAATTTAACTAATAAGAAAAATCTATTAAAGATTAAAGCTCTATTTAAAATCTAGTATATTCTACAAATGGTAAAAAAAACTATTAAACCTATTTAAAAATCTATACAAAATTCTAAAAATGATTTAAAAACAATTAAACCTATTTTAATCTATAGAAAATTCTAAAAATGATTTAAAAACAATTAAACCTATTTTAATCTATAGAAAAATTCTAAACTATTAACATCTATTAGTAATAAAAGAAACACTATATTCCCCTTTTTCTTTATTATTCTAAAAACTATTTAAAATCTTATTTATTCTAAAAATCTATTTAAAAATTCTATAAAATCCTAAAAAGAGAATTGAACTATTAAAAATACAAAAACCCTATTTAAATTCCAGAAAAATCTGTAAAGCCTATTAAAAATTCGCAAAAGTCTATTAAAATCCTAAAAATGCAGATGAATGCAAATGACCGCCATGAAAGAGCGCACGAGACCAGATCGAATCGAACAGAGAGCCCCGGGCATCAGAATATCATCAAAATCATTGTGCAAGCTAAAAATCACCGAGGAGCGCACAATTTCCCGAAAATAAAACCCTGGTGATCTGGACTGGATCTGCCACATCTGATAGACGAAGATCAAGCTGTAAACTCTGATATCCCCCGCTTGTGCACAAATATCACATGTCTGAGCTGTGAATATGAATTTTAATCATGAGTCAGATAGGAGAATCGGTTGGTCAAATTTTAGGGTGCAACACTTAGGGTATACAGAAGCATGAATCCAGAATTCTTTTACCAGAAGGGGGTAGACTGGTCCAAAAAGTCTGTCAAAATACTCCACCCATCCTTGAGCATCTATAATGGAGCGAAACTCAAACCCATTCTCAGCAAGTGAATCAAATTCCACCATTGATTCACAGAGAACCTCCAGTTTTTCAACAGGTGTTAGCAATGTTCTCTTTGGTGGTGTATAAGGAGCCACACCCATATTAGCATAAGTGACTGCAGCCATGGTTGATTGAAATTGTGCAGCAGTTGATGATGAAGTTGCCATTGAAGATGAGTTTGTCAAACGCTTAGGGTTTTTATGAAGAGAGAAGAGGAGACAAAAATGCATAAAAGGTTTGAGATATGAAAGGTGTGAAAGTGATGAAAAGTGTGATATTTATACTAAACACATAGGCATACAAACAATCAGATACAACACGTTCACATAAAGCATTTAATGAAAGGAATAAAAATCATTTCAAGCATTTATTGCTTCTGACAATTTGGGGGGAAAATCAAGATTTTCACTATTCAAACTTCACCTCAAACGTCTCTTCAGTAATGTACACGCCACCTTTGCAGATTTGGAGTGACACGTGTTTGCTTGCATGTGCTTCTGAATTCTCTTGAGAAATGAAACGTTAACCAACGTTCAGATCCTCTGAGGATTGTTAGTTCAGAGTTTCACAAGAAAATACTTAAAGAAAATGAATAAGTAATCAGAAGAAATACTTCAGATCATTAGGCATTTTTGCATCTGTAAAATTTGCTTCTGACAAATATTATTCTGGACACAAATCCATACCAATATTTTTCAGAATAAATTTGAATCTATCTTCAACAAGGGGTTTTATGAATATGTCTGCCCATTGATGATCTGTATCAACAAAGGCTAAATTTATAATTCCCTTCTGAACATAGTCTCTGATGAAATGATGCTTAATTTCTATATGTTTTGCCTTAGAGTGTAAAATGGGATTTTTAGACAAACATATAGCAGAAGTATTATCACAGAAGATAGAAATGTTACTTTCAAATATCTGATAATCTTCTAGTTGACTTTTCATCCAGAGCATCTGCGTGCTACATCCAGCAGCAGCAATATATTCTGCCTCTGTGGTTGATAGTGCAATTGTGGGCTGCTTCTTGATGTACCAAGAGATTAAATTTCTTCCTAGAAATTGACAACTTCCAGAAGTACTTTTTCTTTCCACTCTGTCTCCAGCGTAGTCAGCATCACAGAATCCAACTAATTTGAAATCATCAGATTTTCTGTAACACAAACCCACATTAGAAGTACCTTTCAGATACCTTAGAATCCTCTTGACAGCTGTCAAGTGTGATTCTCTAGGATCTGATTGGAATCTAGCACACAAGCATACACTGAACAATATGTCAGGTCTAGAAGCAGTTAAGTAAAGAAGAGATCCTATCATACCTCTGTAGAGTTTCTGATCTACTTTCTTACTTACCTCTTCCTTGCCTAGTGAACTGGTTGGATGCATGTGAGTCTTTGCCAGCTTACTATCAATCATGTTAAATTTCTTCAGAAGTTCTTTAACATATTTGGTCTGATGTATGTAAGTGCACTCTGGAGTTTGGTTGACTTGGATTCCCAGAAAGAATCTCAGTTCTGCCATCATGCTCATTTCAAATTCTGCCTGCATACATTGAGCAAACTCCTTTCCCAGCAAAGTATTGGTAGATCCAAATATTATATCATCCACATAAATTTGACAAATTAGAAGATCTTTCTTAAATGATTTACAAAAGAGTGTTGTGTCCACTTTGCCTCTGATGAAATTTTTCTCCAGAAGAAAATTGCTCAATCTCTCATACCAAGCTCTAGGAGCTTGTTTTAAACCATACCGAGATTTCTTTAATTTGAAAACATGATCTGGAAATTTTTCATTTTCAAAACCAGGGGGCTGGTGGACATAAACTTCTTCTTCTATAATACCATTAAGAAGAGCACTTTTAACATCCATCTGATACAGAGTGATGTTATTTTGTGCAGCAAATGAAATAAGAAGGCGTATAGATTCTAACCTTGCCACTGGAGCATAAGTTTCAGTGTAATCAATACCTTCTTGTTGACTATACCCTTGAGCAACAAGCCTTGCCTTATTTCTTTCAACTTCTCCTTTCTCATTAAGTTTATTTCTGAAGACCCATTTAGTTCCAATTATATTGAATCCTTGTGGTCTTTGAACTAAATCCCACACATCATTTCTGGTGAATTGATTTAACTCTTCTTGCATGGCAATAATCCAATCATTGTCTTGCAGAGCTTCATCTACAGAAGATGGTTCAATTTCTGACACCAGTCCAAATAATGATGCTTCAGATAATCTGAGAAAGGATATTGTTCTGATAGGGCCATCCTTCTTTCCAATGATAACATTCTCTGGATGAGAAGCTTTGATTCTGGAAGATGATCCTCTAACAGTTGATTCTTCAGAAATGTTCAAATTGTTCATCTGAGAAGTTAAAGGAATAGCATCTGGTGTTGCTTCTGGTTCCTTCACTTGAGCTTTGTCTGCTTCTGAGCTTTCAGAGTCTGTGAAGACTACTTCTCTATCTGCAGAGTTTTCAGACTGCTTTGGCTTTTTAATGCCAAGCTTATCATCAAATCTAACATGAATAGATTCTTCCACAATCTGTGTCTCAGTGTTGTATACTCTGTAGCCTTTAGAGCATTCAGAATATTCAAGCATGAAACACTTCTGTGCTTTGGAATCAAACTTGTTCAGATTTTCTTTAGTATTTAACATATAGCAAATACATCCAAAAGGATGAAAATATGAAATGTTGGGCTTTCTGTTCTTCCACAGTTCATAAGGAGTCTTTTCCAGAAGAGGTCTTACAGACACTCTGTTCTGAATGTAACAAGCTGTGTTGATTGCTTTTGCCCAAAAGTGCTTTGCCAGATTAGTCTCATTGATCATGGTTCTGGCCATTTCTTGCAGAGTTCTGTTTTTCCTCTCTACAACTCCATTTTGTTGTGGAGTTCTAGGACAGGAAAAATCATGAGCAATGCCGTTTTCATTAAAATATTTTTCAAAAAATTTATTTTCAAATTCACCACCATGATCACTTCTGACTTTTATAATTTTGAAATCTTTTTCATTCTGGACTTGTTTGCAAAAGTCAAAGAACACAGAATGTGACTCATCCTTGTGTTTTAAGAACTTTACCCATGTCCATCTACTATAGTCATCAACAATGACTAATCCATACTTCTTGCCTCTGATGGATGCAGTTTTCACTGGTCCAAACAGATCAATATGAAGTAATTCTAGTGGTCTGGAGGTAGAAACAACATTTTTTGATTTAAAAGAAGATTTTGAAAACTTCCCTTTTTGACATGCTTCACAAAGAGCATCTGAGGTGAACTTCAGATTAGGAAGTCCTCTGACAAGATTAAGTTTATTAATCTGAGATATACGTCTCATATTAATATGCCCCAATCTTCTGTGCCAGGCCCATTGCTCTTCATTAACAGACAAGAGGCATTTAACATTCTGAACCTTAAGTTTTGAAAGATTTATTTTATAAATGTTGTTTTTCCTCTTTCCACTAAATAGAATAGAGCCATCTTTTTGACTAATAGCTTTACAACATTTTTTATTAAAGGTAATATCATAACCATTGTCACTTAATTGACTTATGAACAATAAGTTATGCTTTAACCCTTCAACAAGTAAAACATTAGTAATAGAGGGAAGTTTACCATTTCCAATGGTGCCAGATCCAATGATCTTGCCCTTCTGATTCCCTCCAAATTTCACATCACCTCCAGATCTAAGCTCCAGACTTTGGAACATAGACCTTTCTCCTGTCATGTGTCGTGAGCATCCAGAGTCCAGGTACCATGATTGGCGTCCTGGCCTTGCTGCTAAGAACATCTGCAACAGGAATTATTTTACTTTTAGGTACCCAGATCTTCTTGGGTCCTTTAGGGTTAGTTGTTCTGAAGGTTTGTCTAAACTTCTGCTTTTCAACATAAGGTTTATTCTGACTAGCCTTAGATTTAAACACATGTATATTCTTTTCAGAACGCGTTTGTTCAATATCATTCAAGTGACCAAATTTAAAGTGGGAATATAAAGGAGTTTTCTTGATGATAATTTTATCAATAGGTTTTGGATTTAAATCCTTTCCAGAGGAAGATTCGTATCCAATTCCTTTTCTGTTATTTCTGCTAACTCCATAGATCATAGAAGCCATTTTGCTTCTGTCTATGCTTTTAGCAAGAAACTTCTGAAAGCTATAATCATATTTTTCCAAAATATTTTTGCATTCAGATTCAGTTTCAGAATCAGAGTTTTGTTGAGCTAATTCAGAATCATTTTTCAATTTTAAGTTCTTTTCATTTAGCTCAGCTACTTCTGATTTGAGAATATTATTCTCAGATACAAGATTGCTTTGACGCTTCTTGTATTTGAGCTTAATATTATTATAGCTCTTCAGAACTTCTGATAACACTTTGATAAGTTCTTCTTTAGTGAGTTTAGCCATTACCTCTTCAGCGTCAGAGTCATATTCAGAGTCAGCTTCAGAACCTGAAGTTCCTTCCTCCTGATCTTCTATGTCTGCCATCAAAGCTACATTGGCACATTCTTCTTCTGACTCAGATTCAGATTCATATGTATCTGAATCATCCCAGGTGGCCATTAGAACCTTTTTCTTCTTTTCAGATTTTCTTTTAGGCTTGTCTTTCAGCACCTTTGGACATTCATTTTTGTAATGTCCAGGTTCTTTACATTCATAACAGACAACCTCCTTTTTGCCAGATCTTCTGTGTCCAGAAGATTCTTTTCTTTGGTCAGGCTTCCTGAAGTTTTTGAACTTCTTTCCTTTATGCTTCCAGAGTTTGTTTATTCTTCTGGACAGCATGGATAGTTCATCTTCATCTTCAGATGAGGATTCTTCAGAGCTTTCCTTTATTACCTGCAATGCTTTAGCAGATTTATTATATTTTAAAGCAATAGATTTACCTTTCTTTTGAGGTTCATCTTCCTCAAGTTCAATTTCATGACTTCTTAGTGAACTGATCAGTTCCTCCAAGGAGATCTTGTTCAAATCTTTAGCCATTTTCAGCGCTGTTACCATAGGTCTCCATCTGGTAGGTAAGCTTCTGATGATCTTTTTCACATGATCACCAGTAGAGTATCCTTTGTCCAGAACCTTTAGTCCAGCTGTAAGTATTTGAAATCTGGAGAACATAGCTTCAACAGATTCAGAGTCTTCCATCTTGAAGGCTTCATACTTCTGGATCAGAGCCAGAGCCTTTGTTTCCTTGACTTGAGAGTTTCCCTCATGAGTCATCTTTAAGGACTCAAACATATCAAATGCGGTTTCCCTATTTGTAATTTTTTCATACTCAGTGTGGGATATTGCATTCAACAATATTGTTCTGGCCTTATGGTGATTTCTAAATTCCTTCTTCTGAGCATCTGTCATAGATTTTCTGTCAACTTTCTTGCCATTCCCATCAGTGGGATGAACATATCCATCTATGACCAGATCCCATAAATCAGCATCATATCCAAGGAAAAAACTTTCAATTTTGTCTTTTCAATAGTCAAATTTCTCCCTATCAAACATAGGGGGTTTGGTGCTGATTCTATCCCTTTCTTCATATTTGTTGTTAATGTTAGACATTGTATTTTCAGCCATAGTAACAACCAAATATATATCAGAGTATTTCTCACTGGATCTTTACTGGCACTGTTAAGTGGTAGCACACACAGAACCAGGCTCTGATACCAACTGAAGGTGAGAAAATACTTAGAAGGGGGGTTGAATAATTATGAAGATAAAAACTTAGAAATAAAACACAAGTATTTTTATCCTGGTTCGTTGAACTCAACTACTCCAGTCCACCCTTCCTAGAGTGATTTGCCTTTCTCAATCAAGGACTTAATCCACTATTTAATCAACTGATTACAATAGTAAGCACTAAGAACAACTGTTCAAAGTCTTCTCAAGAACTACTGATCCTAACTGGATCTTCTTAAGGTTTCTTACAATTAAATGTAATAACAAATACAAGTGTTTAAATTGCTTCTAATCAAGCTTTATCACAACTGTGGTTTTTCACTTAAAGTTAAGAACAAAGAAATTAATTCTAGAAAGAATGTGAATTGTATGAGAGCTTTGAATTTGATTTCTTTTCATAAAATGTCAACTGAAGAAGATTGATGAAGACTTGCTTTTATAGGCAGCTTGATCCAAGGGAGCTTCACGTTGAGAAGAGTGTCCAAAAGGTCTGAGCCTTTTTGTCTTCACATCAAGTGACCTTTCCTAGAAGAAGAAAGCACAGAGAAATCCTTTTTGTCTGTGTTCTTGTGTCTAGCATAAATAAGGAAAGAGTCGTTGAATTATTCCAACGGATATAATCTTTGAATTCTTCTTCTTCAATTTTCAGCAATATTCATCAGAGTCTAATTTGATCAGAGCCTTCTGATGTTGATCAGAGTTTTGCTGAATCAGAGTCTTCTGCAGCAGGTGTGCTTTTAGCGTGTGTAAGTTCAGAGCATATTTGAGTCAGATCTTCAGTACTGGCAGCTTTAATACTTTCAGAATCTTCTGTAGTAACTATGCTTTGAAAACTCTTCATACAGAATTCTTCTTTGGTTCAGATGCTTCTGACTTGCTTCAGATTCTTCTAGAGCTTTTGCTTCAGATCCTTCTGGAGCATCTGCTTCAGATCCTTCTGGAGACAGCGCTCAGGATCTTCTGTTGGCAGCATTTAGAATCTTCTAATGGATGCATCTGACGCTTCAGAGTCAGCATATTTCTTATGTTCAGTTCTGATTTGCTTCTAGAGTGATAATTAATTCAATATCTGTAGCAAACACTCTCAAGAAAATTTTAGAGTATATAATTCTTAATTACAAAATTTCATATTAGTTATCATCAAAACATAGAGATATTATTAAGAACCAATCTGTGTTCTAACACTTTTTCTTTCCTCTTGGTTTCTATTCTCTCTATTCTATCTCTTTTCCACTTATACTCTTTCTATTCTATTTCTCTCAAATAACCACTAATCAAGGATTATCTAAAACACCCTCTAATTAATTTCCAAAACTCTCCAATTAATAAAATACCACACCATATACATATAACATATTATCACACAATTCCATAATAAAATAACAATTAGCCAAATAAATTAAAAGACTCAACGAAATAATGGAAAATTCAGAATCATGGCATTACAACTCTCCCCCACTTTAGAAATTTTTGTCCTAAAAAATATTACCTGATCCAAACAACTCTGGATGCGACTCCAGCACCTTACTTTCCAATTCCCAAGTCATATCGCCTTCTGCAGCACCTCCCCATGCTACTTTCACAAGCGCAATATCCTTGCCTCTTAGCTTCTTAATCTCACGATCCAAAATTCTAATCGGTAAAGATTCCACCGTAAGGCTGTCTCTTACCTCAACCTCGTCCATAGGAATAACATGCGACGGATCCGGAACATACTTTCGAAGTTGCGAGACATGAAACACATCATGCAAATTCGAAAGATTCGGAGGCAACGCCACACGATAAGCCACAACACCAACTCGTGCAATAATCTGATACGGACCGATGAAACAAGAAGTCAACTTCCTCGACTTCAAGGCACGACCCACACCTGTCACCGGTGTAACTCTAAAAAATGCATGTTCGCCCTCTTGAAACTCAAGATCTTTCCTTCTATTATCATGATAACTCTTCTGCCTACTCTGAGAAGCCCTTATCTTCTCTCGAATAAACCTCACCTTATCTGTCGTTTGCTGTACCATCTCCGGTCCAACCACCGGCCTCTCACCAGTCTCATGCCAACACAAAGGTGTTCAACATCTTCGACCATACAAAGCTTCAAATGGTGCCATACCAATACTTGAGTGAAAACTGTTATTATAGGTGAATTCAATCAACGCTAAATAACTATCCCATGCACCACCTTGATCTTGCACACAAGCTCTCAACAAATCTTCCAATGACTGAATTGTCCTTTCGGTTTGACCATCTGTTTGCGGATGATAAGCCGAACTCAATCTCAACTTCGAACCCAAAGCCTCTTGTAAACTTTCCCAAAACTTTGAAGTAAATCTTGGATCTCTATCCGATACAATGCTCTTGGGAACTCCATGCAACTTCACAATCACTAGAACATAAATCTCGGCCAACTTCTCCAAAGGATAACTAATATCAATCGGAATGAAACGAGCAGATTTAGTAAGTTTATCAACAATCACCCAAATTGCATTGTGACCTCTCTGCGTATACGGCAACCCCGTAACGAAATCCATCGAGATGCTGTCCCATTTCCACTCTGGGATATCCAATGGTTGCATGAAACCACTAGGCTTCTGATGTTCCACCTTGGACTTCTGACAAGTCAAACACACGTACACAAACTGAGCCACATCTCTCTTCAATCCAGACCACCAAAAGATCTTCTTCAAGTGTTGATACATCTTATTTGCTCCTGAATGAATACTTAAATTACTATGGTGTCCTTCTTCCCATATCATCCTTTTCAATTCTGCGTCATCAGGAATACAAATACGACTACGAAACCTCAAGACTCCAAAACCATCAACTTTGAAATCTTCATTCTCATTCGTTATCAAATCAACAAACTTTAAATCCAACTTTTTCCTTTCGCAAACGGTTGCAAGAAAATCATTTGTGGTACGAAGCATACCAAGCCTCACACTCTTCGGCATCATATCACAAACCAAACTCAAATCTCTGAAATTCTCCAATAATTCCCATTCCTTTACCATCATTGCAGACACATGCAAAGACTTCCGACTTAAGGCATCTGCCACCATATTTGCCTTACCCAGATGATAATTTAATCAAAAATCATAATCCTTCAAAAGTTCTAACCATCTTCTTTGTCTCATATTCAGTTCCTTCTGATCAAACAAATACTTCAAACTCTTGTGATCACTAAAAACTTCAAACCTTGCACCATACAGATAATGCCTCCAAATTTTTAGCACAAAAACCACGACCGCTAATTCAAAATCATGAGTAGGGTAATTCTTTTCGTGCACTCTCAATTGTCTAGAAGCATAAGCCACAACCTTCTCACCTTGCATCAAAACACCACCCAAACCAGTCAAAGAAGCATCACAATATACTACAAAAGGTTCTGTAGGATTAGGCAAAATCAAGATTGGCGTTGTTGTCAATCTCCTCTTTAACTCCATAAAAATCTTCTCACAATCAACATCCCAAATAAAAGCTTTTCCTTTACAAGTTAACTGCGTTAACGGAAGTTCCAATTTTGAAAACCCTTCGATAAACCTCCGGTAATAACCTGCCAAGCCCAAAAAGCTTCGAATCTCCGTAACTGTTCTAAGGGTCTCCCATTGCATTACCGCATCAATCTTAGACGGATCAACACTAATACCATCACCTGAAATAACATGACCAAGAAAGCTCACTTCTGACAACCAAAACTCACACTTTGACAACTTGGCATACAACTACTTCTCCCTCAGAATCTGTAACACAATCCTTAAATTTTCCTCATGCTCTTCTTGCGACTTAGAGTAAATCAGAATGTCGTCGATAAACACAATCACAAAATGATCCAACTGCTCATGAAAAATACGATTCATGTACTCCATGAACACACTTGGCGCATTAGAAACTCCGAATGGCATCACTAAATATTCGTAATGTCCATACCGTGTCCTAAAAGCCGTCCTTTGAATATCTCCCTCTTTCACCCGAATTTGATGATAACCTGATCTTAAATCAATCTTGCTAAAAACTCGTGCTCCAACCAATTGGTCCATCAAATCATCAATTCTAGAAAGCGGATACTTATTCTTAATCGTCACTTTGTTCAACTGTCTATAATTAATACATAACCACATACTTCCATCCTTTTTCTTCACTAACAACACCGGCGCACCCCAAGGAGAAACACTTGGTCTTACAAATCTCTTCTCTAACAACTCATTCAACTGCTTCTTCAACTCTACCAATTCTGATGCTGACATACGATACGGTGCCATCGAAATTGGTCTAGTACCCGGAATTAGATCAATAGAAAACTCAACTTCCCTTTCCGGCAGTACATCCGTAACATCCTCCGGTAACACTTCTGGAAATTCACAAACTACCGGAAACACACCGAGCTCAACCTTGTCTTCTACCGACAACGATGCAAACAAACCAAACAACTGAGCTTCGTCCACTAAAAGTTTCTTCAACTCTTTAGTGGATAGAAAACTCTCACCTTCACCCTCTTCCAAAGAAGGAAACCTTACCAACTTATGATAGCAATCCAAATGAACTCTATTAAATTGTAACCAATTCATACCCAAAATCACATCCAAACCTTCCAACGGCAAACACACTAGATCCATAAGAAAGTCCTTACCATACATGGCCAAGGGACAACTTACGCACACCAACGAAGTATTTACCGACTGATCACACTAAAATTCACCGTATTTCTGACTCCGATTTCGCATGCATTCTTAGCTTTTATTGTTGTTTTGCTTTGTTATTGCTTTGTTTTCTTATGTTTTCAGGTTTTTATAATAATCGGAGCTTGAATCGGGAAAAGGAGCGAAAAAGGAGTGAAAACGGACGAAAACCTAGAAATTCAGCATTTTGCACTTGCGGCACCCACCGTGGCGGGCGCCATGGGGTTAGCCATGACGTGGCCACGTCTCAAGACCACTCCTCAACCTCCAAGACCCACGATCCCCACTCCATCATCCCCTGTAGGGACCATGGCGGGCGCCATGACCTTGTGGCGGGCGCCACAAGGCAAAATTTCATAACCTCCACTTTTTAGTGGAGGGGCGTCCCGGTCATTTCATGCTTTCAGTTTTTACTATAAATAGGACCTTAGATTTTCGTTTTTCTTCATCCAGAATTAGAATTCTCTAGGCATATATCAGTTATAAAGCAGTTGCCATTCCACATCGGGGTGCCTCTGCAATCGAGTGATCGAGTCTGTAATCTGTCTTTGGTTCGAGTTTTGGAGCACTCTGGAGGAAGTTAATCCTGCCGCCATTTTAATTCCAGTTAGTATTTTATTTTTCCGCATTGCTTTACTTTTATTTATTTTCTCGCACTTTACTTTGTTTATTTCCCGCACTCGCACATTTACTTTGTTTATTTCCCGCACTCGCACATTTACTTTGTTTACTTCCCGCACTCGCACATTTACTTTGTTTACTTCCCGCACTCGCTTTAAATTACTCATATGAAAAACTATAAAAAGAATATTTACTTTATCATGTCTAACTAATCCCATAAAGGTTAGAATGTAAGGATCGTAATTAAACCAGTAATCAGTATAATTGTTCGTGGAAACACCTAAGGGCTATTTTATCTTTCAATTCAAGTAATTGTTTTTAACTATTTCAAAAACAGCCAAAAGCGCTTTGTATAGTTCATTAGGAGTTTTTAGATTAAAAAGAAAAGAGATTTTAAAACGATTTTCGGACGCGTTATGAGATTTAGAGTCTGGTTCATAAGAACCTCTTTTTGCTAAGAAGTCCAGGTTAAAATACTTTTCAACTTTGTTAAGAAACTATATTTCTTAAAAATAGGTTTACTACTCTAACGCAGTACGCACCTTTTTATCCGTGACAATAGGAGGGGTTGATTAGAGAGTACAACTCGGTTCTGAATACGCGAAAGCGACAGTTCCTGTTAAATTAGTTCTTTTCAAAGGAGAAAACATTGCCCATAAGTAGTTCCATTAACAAGTACTGGATTATCATTGATTACGTGAATTACATTCGAGCCTGTCTTTTATTTATTATTTAAAATTATAATTTTATTTACCATTGCACCCTTACTAAAACCCTTAAAAATAGTTGCCTTAGATAAACACCATAACAACAGGTACGATAGATTGACACTTGGTCTCTGTGGATTCGATAATCTTTTATATTACTTTGACGTGATTCATACACTTGCGAAAAACACGCATCAAGTTTTTGGCGCCGTTGCCGGGGACCAATATCGTCAAATTTCATTACCCTGTAGTTATACCGTTTAGACTAAGGTTGTTACCCACCGGTCAATGCGAAAGACTCGCAGTGCCGGAAGTTTAGTAGACCCTCTAGCTGAACCTGAACGTTACGCTCGCGCACGTTTATTTTTCCATAGGAATAGGAGAGCTATGGCCGAAGATCAAAATCGAAGACCTCTTAAGGACTTCGCCCAACCATCAAACGAGGAACCTAGTTCCAGTATAGTAAACCCCGCTATCCCAGCCAATAATTTTGAACTTAAGCCATCCCTGCTGCAATTAGTGCAACAGAGACAATTCGCAGGTCTCGCTACTGATAACCCGAACCAACATTTAAAAAACTTTCTTCAATTAGCAGACACCTTTAAAACCAATGGAGCTTCTCCTGAGGCAATACGCTTAAGATTATTTCCCTTTTCCCTCAGAGATAAAGCTCTATCATGGTTAGATTCCCTTCCACCCAATTCAATAACAACTTGGGATGACCTTAGAAAAGTTTTCCTTGCTAGATATTTTCCCCCAAGTAAGACCGCTCTTCTTCGAAACCTAATAACTAGATTTACCCAACACCAAGGAGAGTCGTTGTTCGAAGCCTGGGAGAGATATAAAGAACTATTAAGAGCATGCCCACACCATGGCCTAGAGAATTGGCTAATCATCCAAACCTTCTATAATGGACTTCTTTATAACACTAAAATGACCATCGACGCTGCCGCTGGTGGCGCACTGATGAACAAACCTTACCCTGAAGCTAGTGCCCTTATCGAGGATATGGCCCAAAACCATCAATCATGGGGAGTAGAACGAGCGACAGTGGAAAAGAAGGAAGCCCAAGGAGGAATACATGAGCTAAGCTCTATAGACATGATGCAGGCTAAAATGGACGCGTTGGCCCTTAGAGTCGAACATATGTGTACAACTCCGAATACTGTTGCCGCAGTTTCGCCGAATTGTGAGATATGTGGAACGCAAGGACACCAATCCGCCGAATGCAATCTGTTGAATGAAACCAACACTGAGCAAGTGAACTATACCCAAGGGAACCCATTTTCAAACACATATAACCCTGGATGGAGGAATCACCCAAACTTCTCCTACAAAAATAATAACCCTATCCAAAATACCGCACCTCCGAGACAACAAGGTTACCAAGCCCCTAGAACAAATCAACCTATGCAACCTGTACCACCTAGCCCGAGCTTTGAGGAAGTTGTAAAAGATTTTATCGTTGCTCAAAAACAACAAAACAAAGAGTTCATGAACCATAACGTCCATGTTAACGAACTAATTACCAAGTTAGGAACCAAGGTTGATCAAATTATTACTCATAATAAGATGCTTGAAACCCAGATCTCTCAGGTAGCGTTAAACCAAGCCCCACAGCCTACACCTGGAGGACAGTTCCCTGGACAACCTCAACAAAACCCGAAAGGGCAAGCTAATGCCATTACTCTACGAAGTGGAACCGCTTATAAGGAACCTTTAAACCCTAGATTAAGTAAGCCCGAAACTTCTGAGAGGAATGAGGAAAAGGAACCAGAGAAGCCTGAAACCCCGGAAAGTCAAGAAAAAGGAGAAGAACCTAAAAATAAAACCTATGTACCGCCACCGCCATACAAACCACCAATACCTTACCCTCAAAGATTAAAGAAAACCCAAATCGATAATCAATATCAAAAATTCGTTAAGGTTATAGAAAAACTTCACGTAGAAATCCCCTTTACAGAAGCCATCACCCAAATACCTTCTTATGCTAAGTTTCTCAAAGACATACTTACAAATAAACATAGACTCGAAGATCCGAAACCCGTGGAATGTAATTCTATTTCCGAAAATAGGTTAGCAAAGAAAGATAAAGATCCCGGAAATTTTTCCATTCCTTGTGTTTTGGGGAATCATGTCATCGAAAAAGCTTTTCTAGACTTAGGAGCTAGTGTGAGCTTAATGCCTTTAGCAGTTTGTGAGAGATTAAACTTAGGAGAATTACAACCTACTAAGATGTCACTTCAATTAGCCGATAGATCCGTTAAATACCCTATAGGCATACTTGAAGACGTCCCTGTTAGGATAGGTCAGCTGTTTATACCTACTGATTTTGTTGTCATGGACATTAAAGAAGATGACGACATACCAATCCTCCTAGGTAGACCGTTCTTATCGACTGCTGGAGCCGTAATAGATGTTAAAAAGGGAAAACTAACTTTTGAGGTAGGTGGCCAGAAGATAGAATTTATATTGTCAAAATTTCTTATGGCACCTGTGATAGGAGATTCTTGTTATGCCTTAGATATCATCGAAGAATGTATTAGGGAATTAGAACAAGAAGAAGAAACTGAATCTATAAAATTGCCATCAACCCTTATTTTGGAAGATGACAATTATAAAACACCCTACATTGATGATAACCTTCACGAATGTTTATCTCTTACCCCAGATCCTATGCCTTGCCCTATAAAACCGACCGTAAAACTTAAGGAACTGCCTAAAAACCTGAGATATGAATTTCTTGATGAAGATATGAACCGTCCAGTTATAGTCAGTGCTACCTTAAACCAAGAAGAAACCGATCAATTATTAGAAGTTTTACGTAGGTACCCCTCAGCCTTAGGATATAAGATCTCTGATCTAAAAGGAATAAGCCCATCCGTATGCATGCATCGGATTTTGCTTGAAGAAGATTCAAAACCTTCTAGAGAACACCAACGTAGAATAAATCCTATAATGAGTACTGTAGTTAAGACTGAAGTTCTTAAGTTACTAGAGGCAGGTATAATATATCAGATCTCGGACAGTAAATGGGTGAGTCCTGTGCATGTAGTACCTAAAAAGGGAGGCATCACAGTCGTGCAAAACGAGAAGGGCGAACCTGTAGCAAAAAGAACTGATGGAGGTTGGCGTATGTGCATAGATTATAGAAAATTAAATAAAGCAACTAGGAAGGACCATTTCCCATTACCATTCATAGACCAAATGTTGGAGCGCCTAGCCAGACACTCTTACTTTTGTTATTTAGATGGATATTCAGGATTCTTCCAAATACCTATTCACCCCGAAGATCAAGAAAAAACTACCTTTACATGCCCAGTTGGAACCTTTGCCTATAGAAGAATGCCTTTTGGACTTTGTAATGCTCCTGCAACTTTCCAACGCTGCATGATGTCTATCTTTGCTGATTATTTGGATGGAATCATGGAAGTATTTATGGACGATTTCTCAGTTTGTGGGTCAGATTTCAAAAATTGTCTTGTCAACCTTGAGAAAATCCTGGAGAGATGTGTGGAGGTAAACCTTGTGCTAAATTGGGAAAAATGTCATTTCATGGTCACCGAAGGGATTGTTTTAGGACATATAGTTTCCGAAAAAGGTATAGAGGTAGATAAAGCAAAAATAGAAGTCATAGAGAATCTAAAACCTCCGAAGACTATCAGGGAGATAAGAAGTTTTCTTGGACATGCCGGATTTTACCGACGTTTTATCAAGGATTTCTCCAAAATAACAAAGCCCTTAACTGGTCTTTTAATGAAGGATGCTGAGTTCATCTTCGATGAAAAATGTACTGAAGCATTTAATCTTCTGAAGCAAGCTCTGATTTCAGCACCTATAATGAAACCCCCTGATTGGTCGGAACCGTTTGAGATAATGTGTGACGCCAGTGATTACGCTGTTGGAGCCGTTCTAGGTCAGAGAAAAGATAAGAAGTTACATGTGATTTATTATGCCAGTAGAACCCTAGACGCTGCACAGCTCAACTACGCAACAACCGAAAAAGAGCTCCTAGCTGTAGTTTTTGCAATAGACAAATTTAGATCTTATCTAGTAGGAGCCAAGATTATAGTTTACACCGACCATGCTGCCATTCGTTACTTACTAAGCAAAAAGGATGCCAAGCCTAGGTTACTTCGATGGATTCTATTATTACAAGAGTTTGATTTGGATATCCGTGACAAGAAAGGCACTGATAATGTGGTAGCTGATCACCTATCTAGGCTAGAATACCTGAAACCTGATCCAGTACCCATAAATGACGATTTTGCCTACGATAGACTGATAGCCCAACTAGAAACCATTGAAGATGATAACCCAGACCCTCATGAGCAATTTCATAAATCCTTAGCTATAAGCAATGTACCTTGGTATGCAGATTTTGTTAATTACCTAGCCGCTGACATCATACCCCCTGATCTAAACTACCACCAGAAGAAGAGGTTCTATAGTGATGTGAGAAACTTCTATTGGGACGATCCATTTCTTTTCAAGAGAGGTAAAGATGGCATTTTCCGCCGTTGTGTTCCAGAAGAAGAGGTAAATAATATAATTGAGCATTGTCACTCTGCACCCTATGGTGGACATGCAAGCACATCTAAGACCTACGCCAAGATTCTTCAAGCTGGCCTATTCTGGCCTACTATGTGGCGTGATGTCCATGCTTTCATTGTCAAGTGTGACAGATGCCAACGCACAGGAAATATTTCAAGACGTAATGAAATGCCGTTAAGAAATATCCAAGAAGTAGAACTCTTCGACGTATGGGGTATGGACTTTATGGGACCGTTCCCACCATCTTTTGGAAATCAGTACATATTAGTAGCTGTTGACTACGTGTCTAAATGGATTGAAGCTATCGCCGCACCCACAAACGACACCAGAGTAGTCATCAAATTATTCAAGAATTATATATTTCCCAGGTTTGGAACACCCCGTTTAGTCATAAGTGATGGAGGATCACACTTCATATCGAGAATATTTGATAAACTTTTAAGCAAGTATGGAGTTAAGCATAGAGTAGCAACACCATACCACCCACAGACCAATGGACAAGTGGAAGTATCTAATAGGGAGATAAAACAAATCCTCGAGAAGACTGTCTCTATATCTAGAAAAGATTGGTCGCAGAAACTTCAAGAAGCATTATGGGCCTATAGAACCGCTTTCAAAACTCCTATAGGAACAACCCCTTATCAACTAGTCTATGGAAAATCATGTCACTTACCATTTGAGTTGGAGCATAAGGCCTATTGGGCCATCAAAACTTTGAATTTGGATTACTTGACAGCTGGTGAGAAACGTATCCTTGATATCCACAAATTAGAAGAGCTCAGACAATCTGCCTACGAAAATGCCATCATATACAAAGAAAGAACAAAAGCTTGGCATGACAAAAGAATCATAAGAAGAGACTTCAAAATAGGCGATCCTGTTCTCCTGTTCGATTCTAGGTTACGACTATTTCCAGGTAAACTCTGTTCGAGATGGACTGGCCCTTTCGAAGTATCTAAGATCCTGAGATCCGGTGCTATTGAAATCAAGAACCAAACATGTAAACCGTTCATAGTCAATGGACAAAGGTTGAAGCCCTACGAAGGAGGTGACATTCCAACAACATACACCTGTCATACTCTGAGTGATCCACCATATCCTTCCAATGATGTTTAAATATCGGTCGTCGAGCTAATGACGTTAAACAAGCGCTGCATGGGAGGCAACCCATGGTTTTTCTTATTTTTGTACTTTTTATTTTTATTTTTACTTTATTTTAATTTGTTTATTTTATTATTATGTCAGGACTCACGATTGAATGTTTTATGTGCTTTCAGGACTTGTTTGCTAACCTTGTACAGAATGCAGAACCCTGATGACATGCACGTGGCCTTTAGAGATGATGCACAGAGAGAGCGTTACTATGTTCACATGAGACGCCCTATGGCTCCTACCAGGTACCCTGACCATGACTGCATGGATGCCTTGGGGATAGAGCCAAGCGTCAGATTTTTATGCCATCAACTCCAGTGGGACCAGTTTGACGACAGGAACAACACTTATAGGAACTTGACTCTTGAGTTCCTCAGCTCGTTTCATCATGACCCTTGGGCTGGACCCGATGGACTCGCTGTTTTCAGGTTGTTCGGGATTGACTACTCATTCTCTCACAAAGAGTTTGGTGATTTACTAGGTTTCCAGACTACTCCTGATGCTATTCCAGAGACTCCGATGGGGTATTTTATGAGCAGGGAAGTGGAAAAGTTTTGGACTAAAATATCAGGCGGAGGGAGCCAAGATCCTTCTACCCAGTTTTCTCAGGTAATCCACAACCTTGCATTGAGGTACTTCCAGATGATTCTAGCACATTCTTTCCTAGGTTTTCCAGATACAGAGACACTGCTAAGTGAAGAGGAGATTTTCCTACTGTTTTGTGCGACTCAGTCTCGCCCTGTTGCTTGTGGCAACTTTCTACTGAAGGGCCTTGCTAGTGTTGCCAGATCATCAGTAGGAATCATCCATGTCGGTGGGATTGTTACACAGATTGCTACTGCATTGGGTTTGTCTCGCAAGCTATTGCACCTCAGGACCTTCTGCTGCTACACCACCCTGGATATTGATTTTTGTCTTGATAGAGGACTGATGAGGAGGGCTTCTTTTGAGCCCAACATGTTTAGATTGCTGATCGACGGTGAAGCGATACACTACTTTACATTACCAGATCCGCTGATGACCAGTGTCCATGATCCTGCCAATTGGAGTTATGCTCTAGAGGGTTATGGAGAGACTGTCGAAGAGCCGAAATCGCCTCCCGCCGCTGAGTACACTCCTACACCTCTTACTCCCCGAATCACTGTTATGTCTAACAATATGTCTCTGCAGCCACCTGACCTACAAACACAGATTTATGAGCTCCGCAAGGAGACTGCCCTGCTCAAGCAGGAAGTGGCAGACTTAGAGTTACAGATGCAGGTTTCTGATCTCACTCATGCCTCGGAGACCGATGCTCTACATCAGGCGATCGACGAGCTTCGGAGGGAGATAGCTGAGATTCGTGGATCAAGCCAGGATAAGAAACCTACCACATGACTCATTCCACCCTGACAGCACTACCCTAGTATTTAACTTCCTTTTATTTATCGCATTTCCACTTTTATATTTTCATGCACTTTGAATTCCTTATATATATACATATTATGCACTAATTTTTCTTTTTCTTTTTCTTTTTTGATTTTTAATTATTTTATTTTTGTCGTGCAAAGAAAAAAAATATATAAGACAAAAATATGCAAGCCAATGCCTTGAAAAGAAGAAGAAAACGCTATTCAGACCCCCCGGAAGACAAAGGTGCAAGGAAGGCCCAAAGGAGGATCCAAAACCACAAGGCCCAGGAATTGGCCTTGTGGCGGGCGCCATAGGCCCTGTGGCGGGCGCCACACCGTACCATCAACAAATACGGGATTCAATCCCCATTTCCACCATTTTCATCCCTTTCTTCACCAAAAACCCATTTTTCCAACCTTCCAAATCCTCCTTGAACCCCATTAAAGCTCCCCCATTTCCAAAATACCCTCCATCCATAAAACATATCCAACATCCATTTCCATTTTCATCCATCAAAAACCAAAAAAATCAAAACTTTATCATTCCCCTCATAAACCACTTTTCTACTATTTTCACTACCTAAGGAGCTTTTCAACAATGGAGTTCAACGGATTTATTCTTCGTGATGGAAGACCGGGCGGAAGGCAACGGAAAATTATTCAGAGGCTTCAAAGTCGAGAAATCCTCTCGACTAGGTACGTCGACGATAACTGTCTGTATGCTTTGGGTATTTATCATAGTGTTTTTAATTTATTAGAATTTCTAGGCTTGCATAATATTTTCATTAATCAGGAACCTACCTATGAGAGGCTGACAACTGAGTTTTTGAGTTCTTTGATATACACTGTCAGTCCTAACACTGCTAGCACTGTCGGTACTGTTATTTTTAGACTGTTTGGAATTGAATATGAATTCAGTACCAATGAGCTAGCAGATTTGTTAGGAATCCCTCATAGGGAAGGTTCGATTTGTGAGGCACCTTTGGATGCTGAATGGTCGGCCGAGGTATTTACCTTCTGGCTAAGGCTTTCAAGTACTTCAATTAATTCTTTTGAAGGGATACTTGCGTCGACCATTCACAACCCGGCCATAAGAGTTTTTAGACTTCTTTTGGCATGTACTATTTTTGGCCGGGAAAGTCCAAACAAGGTTAATGCTCGTGAACTCCTATTTTTGCAAGGATGCCTCACTAGAACCCACATCAATCCGGTCCCGTTTATGCTTGCCCACATGACTTTATTTACTAATAAAACAGGACCGATTGTTTTTGGAGGGCTTGTTACGTCTATTGCTCGGGCTCTTGGCCTGAATGATGAGATAGCTACACTTGAACCACTACCTCCTCGCACAATTAATTTAAAATTTCTGAAAGACATGAAATTGTGCCGAACAAGGAGAGAAGGTGGTTATGAGTTGATGGTTCATGGGGTAGCTATCCCATCTGTTGCTTTACCATGCAGTAGACGTACTGATGTACGTGATGAAAGGAACTGGACCTATGATCTTAATGCTCCACGTGTTTTGGGTCCACTTCCTCCTAATATTCCCGATGGGGAGGCACATGACACTGATGATGAGTATGATCGGAGAGAGCAGTCTCCCATCCCTCACATGTCCCCCCATCGTCCTTCACAGTCACACACTGCACCATCTTCCTCTAACCCTGTTGCAGGTACTGATCCTGGATTCTTTGTCACCGAGGAGATGTGGCGTGATATGACAGCTAGAGAAGAAAGGCGTGATGGCCTTCTCTCTACTATTTCACAGCAGCTGACGAACAATATGAGCTTCATGCAACAATCGCGATTGGTTTCGGATCGTGCTTATAGCAACGTTTGCCGTACCTTGAACGATATTTCATTAGAGCAGAACCGTCAGAGAGAGTTCAACAGCCGACACTACCAGCTTGTAGAGGCTACTCAGGGTTCCATCTTGGGTAACCTTCGAGAGGTCCGGAGTGCTCAGGCTGCTTTATCAGCACGACTCGACCGGAGGGACCAGCATCGTAGTAGATCCCGTCGTTCCATACCATCACATCAGGACGGCGAAGGCACCAGTGCCCCTCCTCAGTAGTCTTTTTCCAGGTTACCCCCCTTATCTTATTTCGAAACATTGGGGACAATGTTCGATTTAAGTGTGGGAGGGGATTTTATTGCTTTCTGTTATTTCCCTTTTTAGTTAATTTCCTTTCAGTTATTTCCCTTTTCAGTAATTTATTTTTCTTAGATAATGCATGAGTCTGACGAGTCACCAGTATAGTGTCTTTTTAGTTCATCTTCATTTTTTCCCATTTCCTTAGCCTTACCAGAAATTTTTTAAAAAAGAAAACAATGTTGTTTCACATGTTTTTTGGGCTTTGAGACAGGTTTAGATTAGGATGTGGTGACTTAGGTCAACTTTTTGAAACATCAGAACCATTTTAGCACCATAGACCTCTTGAATACAGGAATCACTCCTAAACCCCACCACCATGGCCTTTACTATCATTCAAAAAATTGTCCTAAGTAGTTTATTTTAGCAGTCAGCTCCGGCCTAAGCATACTCTACGTAGGGGGCCGATGAATATAAGTGAATGATCCAGTGCTAATAAAAAAAAAAAAAAAGGCAAACTCTGGTATAGGTGACCCTCACAAAGTCATTTAAACCGAAAAAAGAGAAGAAAAAAAAAATTTTTGCCACAAAAAGAAAAAAAATTGCAAGTCACCTATTGTTAGTTGGTTCAGAGGTATCTGGCACTGAACTTGGTAGGGCGGATTACGATCCGATCCCCCGCAGCTACATTTAGGCGAAATAAAAACAGGTTTACACATGCTTATGTGCCAGAAACCTTATGTTATGGATCAGAATCACTAACCGGTCACTCTACTATGAAGCATGTACGGATAACGGGCTTAATGTGATTGCGCCTGAATGAAAAGGACACAAAAAGATGAGAAGATAGGCCTAGGTATCGTGGGATGACATGGAGTGGTTAATATAGGATTGAAGTTTGTGTTTGTGTTACTATGGTACCCTTGGTTCACTTAGTTAGTATCTGTCACTGCATCCTGACTTGAACTTAGAATCCCTTTAGCCCAAAGACAAGTGTTGACACCATATTTTCTTAAGCTTTAATGTTTGCTTGAGGACAAGCAAAGGTTTAAGTGTGGGAGAATTTGATCACACTAAAATTCACCGTATTTCTGACTCCGATTTCGCATGCATTCTTAGCTTTTATTGTTGTTTTGCTTTGTTATTGCTTTGTTTTCTTATGTTTTCAGGTTTTTATAATAATCGGAGCTTGAATCGGGAAAAGGAGCGAAAAAGGAGTGAAAACGGACGAAAACCTAGAAATTCAGCATTTTGCACTTGCGGCACCCACCGTGGCGGGCGCCATGGGGTTAGCCATGACGTGGCCACGTCTCAAGACCACTCCTCAACCTCCAAGACCCACGATCCCCACTCCATCATCCCCTGTAGGGACCATGGCGGGCGCCATGACCTTGTGGCGGGCGCCACAAGGCAAAATTTCATAACCTCCACTTTTTAGTGGAGGGGCGTCCCGGTCATTTCATGCTTTCAGTTTTTACTATAAATAGGACCTTAGATTTTCGTTTTTCTTCATCCAGAATTAGAATTCTCTAGGCATATATCAGTTATAAAGTAGTTGCCATTCCACATCGGGGTGCCTCTGCAATCGAGTGATCGAGTCTGTAATCTGTCTGTGGTTCGAGTTTTGGAGCACTCTGGAGGAAGTTAATCCTGCCGCCATTTTAATTCCAGTTAGTATTTTATTTTTCCGCATTTCTTTACTTTTATTTATTTTCTCGCACTTTACTTTGTTTATTTCCCGCACTCGCACATTTACTTTGTTTATTTCCCGCACTCGCACATTTACTTTGTTTACTTCCCGCACTCGCACATTTACTTTGTTTACTTCCCGCACTCGCTTTAAATTACTCATATGAAAAACTATAAAAAGAATATTTACTTTATCATGTCTAACTAATCCCATAAAGGTTAGAATGTAAGGATCGTAATTAAACCAGTAATCAGTATAATTGTTCGTGGAAACACCTAAGGGCTATTTTATCTTTCAATTCAAGTAATTGTTTTTAACTATTTCAAAAACAGCCAAAAGCGCTTTGTATAGTTCATTAGGAGTTTTTAGATTAAAAAGAAAAGAGATTTTAAAACGATTTTCGGACGCGTTATGAGATTTAGAGTCTGGTTCATAAGAACCTCTTTTTGCTAAGAAGTCCAGGTTAAAATACTTTTCAACTTTGTTAAGAAACTATATTTCTTAAAAATAGGTTTACTACTCTAATGCAGTACGCACCTTTTTATCCGTGACAATAGGAGGGGTTGATTAGAGAGTACAACTCGGTTCTGAATACGCGAAAGCGACAGTTCCTGTTAAATTAGTTCTTTTCAAAGGAGAAAACATTGCCCATAAGTAGTTCCATTAACAAGTACTGGATTATCATTGATTACGTGAATTACATTCGAGCCTGTCTTTTATTTATTATTTAAAATTATAATTTTATTTACCATTGCACCCTTACTAAAACCCTTAAAAATAGTTGCCTTAGATAAACACCATAGCAACAGGTACGATAGATTGACACTTGGTCTCTGTGGATTCGATAATCTTTTATATTACTTTGACGTGATTCGTACACTTGCGAAAAACACGCATCACCGACCTTGAAGCAGGAGTCTAAATAACCATGCCACCACTCAAAGAAACCATGCGCAAACCCAAACGCTTAGCACACTCGAGAGAAATGAACGAATGAGTCGCCCTAGTATCAATAATAGCAACTAAAGGCATATTATTAATAAATCACATTCCTTTAATCAAGCGATCCGCATTAGTAGTGTCTGAACCGGCTAATACAAATACTTTTCCACTCAACTGAGCTTACTTTGGTTTGGTACGCTTTGTGCTAATATGACCAACTTCCCCACAACTAAAACATTTTACCACATTCCTTCTACACTCAGAAGTGATATGTCCAAAACTTCCACAACTAGCACACTTCTCCGTAGACTTCCCACACTCAAAATATTTGTGGCCCATCACGCCACACTTGTAACATTTGACCACACCAGAACTTCCGCCTCCGAATTTCTTATCGAAGTTTCCCTTATACTTGTCCTTATCAACAGGCGTCATATAAGGTCCACTCCTCACTTGTTGCTTGCCTTTCTTCTCACTCAAACTCTTGTAGTGAGTAGAACGAGCTCTACTATCCTCTTCAAAAATCCTACAACATTCGGTCATGTCTGAAAATCTTCGCATCCTATGGTATCCTACTGCTTGCTTTATCTCCGGACGTAAGCCATTCTCATACTTAATGCACTTAGAGAACTCCGTCGTAACAGTTGCATAATGAGGATGAAACTGAACTAGTTCCACAAACTTAGCCGTGTAATCTACCACATACATGTTTCCTTGCTTCAACTCAAGAAATTCCATTTCCTTTTTACCCTTCACACTCTCAGGATATTACTTCCTCAAAAATTCAGTGCGGAACAAATCCCAAGTAGTTTCCTCGTCATCCACTTCAAGAACTTGTCTCATACTGACCCACCAGTCGTCAGCCTCTTCCCTCAACATATGAGTCCCAAGCCTCACCTTGTTCCCTTCAGCACAGTTCATAACTATAAAGATTCTTTCAACCTCCTTCAACCAGATCTGAGCACCGTCAGGATCAAACCTCCCCTTGAATATCGACGGCTGATTCTTTCTAAACTCATCATTCGCATTCACATTCGGTGCACCTTGCACCGCCCTTACCATAGCCTCCAACGCCGCAGCCATAGCAGTGTCATTACGACCAGCCAAATTCTGAGGATTCCCAAAAATAACAACAAGGTCAAACAACCGTTTAACCAACACGACAAGAAGACAGACACAACTGACTCAACACTGGCTCTGATACCACTTAATGTAACACCCCCTTTCTATACCCCCAAATAAACAATTAAAATCATTTGAGCAATAAATAAAAAGTTTCATCAGAGTATAAAATATAACGCGGTACAAAAGAGGTGCGTCGCATTATCATTAAAACAAAACATAAATAACACCTGCTCACGAAGATATGTAACAAAAGGGATAAATCTCAACTTAAAACAAAGTATAGCTATTAAACCCACATATCAATATTTAGAATAAAGCGGAAACATCTAAACATTGAATTGCTTCATTAACATAAACATGTTTACATCATTCAGATTAGTTCAATACATCAGTTAAGTACAAAGCATTCAACATCAGATACGTACACAGACGTATCACAAAAGAATCAAAACAATTCCTAACTACCTAGTGTTACATATCAGAGCCATCTGACCAAAAGAAATGAAGAATTGCTTCATAAAAGACCTCCAGCATCCTACTCTGCAATGCCTCATAGAGCATTATAAAACAGCAGAAGGGTGAGAAACATTACCATAACTAACAATGCATAAAATTATACATATATACAATAAATACAATTATAGCATACACGCAATACACATTTCTCACCACAACTTATCACAATACATCGCAATGCTCACACACATAAACAAACACATTTGCCAATTCATGCTTCGCAATTTATAGCATTTCACATAAACATTTACAATTATGTTCATTTCACCCAAACATCATATAAAGATGGTAACACAACTCATAGAGACCGACTCACGACTCTATGCAGATGCAAATGCAGTACCGACTCGTTCAGCAGGTTCAATTGAAGAACCAAAATGGAACCATCGCTCGTTACCGAAGTAACTCCCCGTCGGGCCTACGATGTTCACCCATCGCTCACACCCCGCATGGGCACACGATGTTTCAGGATTGCTCACACCCCACACGGGCACACAATCCGGTTGCTCACACCCCACAAGAGCACACAACTGTTCTGCAGATTCTCCACGGAATCAAAATAAACTATCGCTCACACCCTACAAGGGCACACGATAATTTCTGCAGATCCTCCTAGGGATCAAAGTAACTAAACCATCGCTCAGACCCCACAAGGGCACACGAGGTTTCTGCAGATCCTACGCGGGATCAGACACATAAGAATGCAATCATGATGCTACACATGCAACACGGCTAAACACACTCTTAAAATACACGCAGGTTTACAAACATATTCATGCATTCATCACATCATACAAGTACATACAATTATGCACATTCACATCAATATCACCATACAATTCCATTTAATTCGAACAATCACACAAAATTGCCAAACGACCATACTTCACAATCCACATTTAACAATCTAGGATTCATGCCATACGGCTACCCACAACACAACATATCTCGGCATGATCGATGCCTCGAGCAAGAAAATAATCAAAGTTAAGTCGGAAATCCGACCTCGGATGGAAACATTAAAGAAAAACACAACCTGCCATGCTCGCTACCCTGCTTGCTCCTAGCGAGTATTCGCTACCTGTTCGCCCAGCGAACAAGCTCGCGAAGGCAAACAGAAGCCTCTGACTTTGTTCACTACCTCGCTCACTCAGCGAACTCCTATCGAGTATTCGCTTGCTCTATTCGCTACCAGCGGACACCACAACAAGCATTCTGCCCAAGTCTGGGACCGTTCGCTACTGGCTCGCTACTAGCTCGCTTAGCGAATGTTCGCTACCATCTCGCTCAGCGAACACGCTAGCAAATGTTTGCGAACTCAGAATTTCCTACTGTCCTTCCACTCTAAAACTCTTGGATTCACCCGATTAAATCCCAACTTCTTCCACCAACATAGACTAACATCCTCCGACATAAAATACACCGCTTATTCTCAGTTCTACCAACAAAACTCGAGTTCTATCGATTAAATCCAACTTATGCCCTAGAATGAAAAATGAGCAAAACTCTCTCCAATCCAAAACAAAACCAACGAGAACACACATAATCATACACATTGCAAGAATAATAAAGTTTCACACCCTTACCCGATCAATCGAAAGCTTGAAAGTTGATTCTTGATGATTCTAGGTTTTCCTCCTCTTTTCTCTTCTCTTCCTTTCCTTCTCCTCTCTTTCTTTCCTCTTGGTTTCTATTCTCTCTATTCTATCTCTTTTCCACTTATACTCTTTCTATTCTATTTCTCTCAAATAACCACTAATCAAGGATTATCTAAAATACCCTCTAATTAATTCCCCAAACTCTCCAATTAATAAAATACCACAACATATACACATAACATATTATCACACAATTCCACAATAAAATAACAATTAGCCAAATAAATTAAAAGCCTCAACGAAATAATGGGAAATTCAGAATCGGGGCGATACAACTCTCACCCACTTTATCCAAACAACTCTGGATGCGACTCCCGCATCTTACTTTCCAATTCCCAAGTCATATCGCCTTCTGTAGCACCTCCCCATGCTACTTTCACAAGCGCAATATCCTTGCCTCTTAGCTTCTTAATCTCACGATCCAAAATTCTAATCGGCAAAGCTTCCACCGTAAGGCTGTCTCTTACCTCAACCTCGTCCATAGGAATAACATGCGACGGATCCGGAACATACTTCCGAAGTTGCGAGACATGAAACACATCATGCAAATTCGAAAGATTCGGAGGCAACGCCACACGATAAGCCACAACACCAACTCGTGCAATAATCTGATATGGACCGATGAAACGAGAAGTCAACTTCCTCGACTTCAAGACACGACCCACACCCGTCACCGGTGTAACTCTAAAAAATACATGGTCGCCCTCTTGAAACTCAAGATCTTTCCTTCTCTTATCATGATAACTCTTCTGCCTACTCTGAGAAGCCCTTATCTTCTCTCGAATAAACCTCACCTTATCCGTCGTTTGCTGTACCATCTCCGGTCCAACCACCAACCTCTCACCAGTCTCATGCCAACACAGAGGTGTTCGACATCTTCGACCATACAAAGCTTCAAATGGTGCCATACCAATACTTGAGTGAAAACTGTTATTATAGGTGAATTCAATCAACGCTAAATAACTATCCCACACACCACCTTGCTCTAGCACACAAGCTCTCAAAAAATCTTCCAACGACTGAATTGTCCTTTCGGTTTGAACATCTATTTGCGGATGATAAGCCGAACTCAATCTCAACTTAGAACCCAAAGCCTCTTGCAAACTTTCCCAAAACTTTGAAGTAAATCTTGAAAATTTTCTCCTGCTAATTTCACGTATATTTAAGAATCAGTTTGACTGGTCTATCTATAAATCCGAAAACTTATTTTGGTGGATATTTGAGGCATTATGCGGCATGAAATTCATGTTATGTTATGCCTATAATATGAAAGTTGTGATAAATGTATTGATTCGTTAAGTTCAAAATTGGGGTGTGACAGTTACCACTATTTAAACTAGCGTCCAAACGGGCACTCCCGTGCTCGTTTGTCCGCTTTTTTTACTGCGCTAACGCGTGAAAATATTAACAACGTCTTTTTTATAAGTTTGATTTTAATATAAAATATTTCTATGACGAAATATATTGTATTTATTCAGATACATATTCCTGGATTCGGGAGTCGGTTACGCAAGGGGAAGGTATTAGCACCCTTCATGTCCGTCGTACTCGACGGGATCCATGCTTGTTTTCTTGTATGGATTGTTATTCTATCTAAACTAAGGGTTAAGGGTTAAAAAGAAAGAAAAAGGTGACTCGGCAAAACACAGTAGTTCTATGCCTACGTATTCCCGTCTGATACGAGAAGTCAGAGTCAACATAGTTCGCCTAACTACGGGTAAGGAGGGGAAGGTTGCTCGCTAGGATATCGCATCCTATGCCTACGTACTTTCATACAGCATGAAAGATCAGAGCAAACGTAGTTCGGGCCACGTACGACACAAGTCTGTCTTGATTGTTATTATTCCTTCTGAAAAAGGTTTTCTCCTGATTATGGGTCCAAGCGGACAAAAATGACGTTTTTTGATTGGTTTACAGTCTTTTACGCAAGAACTGTTTTTTATTGATGTTTATCCTTTTATTGTATTTTCTGATGGTTTTGAGAAAGAAGAGAAACAACAACTCTAAAACCTATGGTTGAAAAGGGAATCAAAATCTATCCTAATGTTGTCATGCATGGATGAGAACCTAATGTCTGTCATATTTCTCTCCTGCGCAGAGAGAAACAGAGATCCTAAGGGGATAAACGGAAAAGCAACAACATATATACAGTAAAGCGGTAAAATGCATGAATACAACAATACAAGCGAGGAAAGGGAGTCCCACTCAACCTCGAACCTAGAAAACAATGGGCAAAGTGAAACAACTTCACCTCAACCCTATGGGAAAAATTAACAACAATACAGTCAAGAAACTCAAACAATACATCCACAGCTCTAAACAACACCAGCAGCACTAAACAGCAAAACCTGACAGCATAAGCTCCTTCTTCTATCAGTCTTCAAGGCAAGGGACTTCATCTTCAATCTTCAAAGTTTCTTCAAAGCGAGCTCTCCTAGATGAGTAATAGTTCACAAGATGATTTGGGATGTTAAACAGTCAGTTGACCACCAAAGGTGGCATACAGACTGTTAACAAAATACAGACTGTTTCTCTCAAAAGTTCTATCTCCTAGATACCGTCACTAAGCCTTCCAAAGGAAGGAGGTGAGTATCAAAGAGAGACTTTTTGTCATTGAGAAGAGTGGAGGCAAAAGAAACCATCCACATTTATGAATCAATTTTCTATTCTAAGGCTCTATCTAAATTCTATGTCCTAAGTCTTCAAATAGCTTCAAGCAAGCAACAATCTTCATCAACTTTGATCTTCAACTTCAACTTTGTCTTCAATCCTTGCTATGCTCCATTAAGCCCAAGCCCCAAGCAAAAGCCCAACAAGCCCACACAACAAACAAATAATCCCAAAGGGGCACCCCATGCCATCAAACAAATTACAAAATATACTAAAAATATTAATATAATAGGGGAAATTCTAATATTTTTTCTAAGGGAAATTCTACTTCTACCCCATATATCCCTATATATCCCATATCCTAATTCAATCTAAAAAATACCCCGAAATAAAGTGTCATGCTACATCTATGTATTAAACTATATTAAAACTATCCTAAAAAAAAATTCTATTATTTTTTATATATACACTATTTTGACTACAATTTTATCTAAGTCTTTTATCCTAAAGAAAATAAAAAAAAACTACACTATGTTAGTATTTTTATTGTATTTATCCTAATATTTTTATCACTACAATTTTTAACCTAAAGTTTTTATTACCTAAAGTTTTTTATTATCTTTTACTATCTAACCTATATTAATATTTTTAATGTCATTTTTATACACTATATTTTTATCCTAAGTTCACCCTAATGCCATTGACAAAATTAAATCAACACAAAAATGTGAAAAGCAACAAAATAAAACGCCAGGGGTGCATAGTGACACAGGGAGGTTTTATTAGCAGTGGGAAAAACAGGCCCAGCCCATGTGTTTATTATTCAGCCAGACAAAGGGGGGCGCAGTAAAATAGATGTAGCATTAGCAAATTGCCTGGGCTTAAGCGAAGCCCAATAGCCCCAGAATTAGTAAGCAATAAAAAAAAACAAAATGAAAAGGAAAGGGGTGTAGCGTGTAAAATGGGGGGAGCGTAAGCGATGCGTTGGGCTTGATACTAAGCCCGTTAACCAAATAGCCAGCAAACGCAGGGGGTAAAAGAAGAAAATACGGAGTGTGCTAGCAATATGATTCGCGGGCCTCACTAAGCCCAAGTCCATCCCAACCTCTCAGCAACAAAACCTAATGCCCTCTCACAAACTTCTCCCACTGTTCACACACATTCTACTCCAAACCCTAGCGCCTCTCAAACACTCTCTCATGCTCTAAACAAATCTGAAATGAACACTTACCCTAAACTCAGTGATACCAACAATTCCTCCACGCACATGTCAATCAACATCTGAATTAACGATACCTATACAAACTATCCCCAGAATCTCCTCCTAATCAAGGTTGTTTTTACAACACCTAACAATCTACTTGAATCTGGAGGTCGTGAACTACCTACCTACAACTACATGCAAGAACTAAAACGAGAGGAGAGCGAAGAAAAGAACCTGTATGAAGATGAAACGGGAGGTTTGAAGCTCGTTGCAGAGATCGCTGTCGAAACTTGACGGAAATCCACGATCGGAGGACAGTTTTCCGATGAAGATCCGAAACAACGCTTGCTGAAGGAGTGGTGTTGACGAAGACGAATGACGATGCTGATTCTTGAAGAATAGCCTTTTACGGAAGTCTTGGTAAGACGATCTAGAAAATCAGTCCGCTGAAGCACAATATGCGACGAGGTTCTTGGAGGATGAAGATTTATGGTGCGATCTGGAAAGAAATCTTCTGAAGAACACACAATGAAGACCTTGGATCTTCAACGTTTTTGGTAATTTTGATGATAAAGATGGGCGAAGATCAACAAAAATCTGGAGATTCTCTTGAAGATGAGGATGAACTGATGATGATGATGATGCGTTGATTGTGGATGATGATCGGAGTTTTGACCGGAGGTGGAGAAATTGACGACGATGGGAAAAGAAAGATGAAGGAGTATGGATTTTCTGGTGAATTAGGGTTTTCCGGCGAATGGGACGGTGGCCGGAAGTTGTTGGCGGTGGCCGGAGTTGGTTGTCACCGGATTTGCATGGCCGGCGGTGGCATTCCCGGTGAGGATTGGTGAAGTGACAAGTGGCTAGAGGGTTGTGTGCATGAAGCACACGTGTGCTGAGAGAGTGAGAGAGGTTGAGCCACGTAGCGGGAAGAGAGTGGAGTGGAGGGACGCGTGTGTGTGTGCTGAGAGAGGAGAAAGTGAGGTGGCTAACCAGGACCTGTACACGTGTAGCTGCTTTTTATATGGACATGTGGACTTTTCTGGACCTTGTTTAATGGGCCTTGTGAACTGATACGTGGATAGTAAGCCCAATGATATACTAATGAAATGGACAAATATGGATTAGCATGAGACAATGATACTAAACGTGATGATTAGAAATGAATTAACAAATGGAAATGGATTAATATGAGAATTAACGAAAATGGAACGACCTAATAAAATTCTAATCAATTAAAACAATCAAATTAATATTCTACTCTATTAATATCTATATTAATCTAAAATCCTATTAAAAATAAAAAGAAATCTATTTATTGAAATTCTATTAAAACTATTAAACTAAAAAATCTATTAATTTCTATTAAGAAAAAAACCTATTAATTCTATAAAAAACTATACTATTCTATATTATTAAAAAAAGAAGAAACTATTTTTTATTTAGAAACAAGAAAATCTATTAAAGCTATTTTCTAAAAACCTAATAAACCATAATAACATCTAAAATTCTATTTATTATATTCTAAAAATCTCTTTAAAAATCTATTTAATTTCTCAAATGCAATTTAATCTAATAAACCCTACAAAAGCAATTAAATCCTATTAAAAAAAGAAGGCGGGACCGGGGCGGACCCAACGGCAAAACCCTGGACACCTGACTGTCCTCAACAACACAGCACGAGCTGAAGACACCAGGGAATCGCACAACTTCCCGAAAATAACCTTCGATTAATCAAACTGGCCTGGAACCTCTGAAATGTGAACATATGGCTGTAAACCCCGATAAACTCACCATGATTGAGAAAATGCACTATATGCAGTATGCGAATGCGAAAATGCGTCGAAGCATAAACCGAAAGTTGGCACCGGTTGGTCAAATTTTAGGGTGCAACAGCTGCCCCTATTCAAGCGGCTTGGACCTGAAGGGTTGAAGAGCGCGCAACCTTCAAACATTCAGAGGTAGAAGATGGTTGAATACAAAATAAGCCCGAAAATTTGCCAACCGCAAAAGTAAACTGTACACTTGCTTGGGGAACACCATCCCTCAATTGAACCTGATTGATACGGTAACAACTGAAACCTGTCTTTAGCACCAGTTATCTATGTGACACCACAGATAGCAAACCTGAAGGTTGGATCAACATGCACTTGACCTTATCACATTGTCTAAAGATAGACAGGAAGAAATATAATCACATTGTCTAGGAAAAACGGCCAAACACCATCCCGAAGGAAACAAATACCCATATTCACATTGTCTAAAGGTAGACAGAAAATCACCATACCGAAGTAAATCAATATCCGGATTCACATCGTCAAAAGGTAGACGGAAAGTCACCATCCCAAGGGAAAATCAATATCTTCATATTCACATTGTCTAAAGATAGACAGAAAGTCACCATCAAATAATATCCATATTCATGTCGTCTAAAGATAGACGGAAATCCACCATCCCGCAGGAAATCAATATCCATATTCACCTTGTCTAAAGATAGACAGAAAACCACCATACCGAAGGAAATCAATATCCATACTCACATTATCTAAAGATAGACAGAAAATCAACATCAAATAATATCCATATTCCCCTTGTCTAAGGATAGATTGAAAGTCACCATCCCGAAGGAAATCCAATGTTTGCATATTCACGTTGTCTAAAGATAGACAGAAAGACTCGCTGGGGAAGACACCTCGTCAATATGAACTGACGGTAAGACCTGCTGAAAAAAACACCTGCTCAAACTCACAACGTCTAGAGATAGACGGAGAACACCATATCCAAACTTACGACGTCTAATGATAGACGGAGAAAACCACACTAAAGTCCGGATCAACATGCACTTGATCTCATCACATTGTCTAAAGATAGACAGGAAGAAACTTGTCTGAACTTCACGTCGTCTAAAGATAGATGGAAAAAACCATTTCGGAAACTTCACATCGTCTAAAGATAGACGGAAAAACAACCTTCTGAAACTCACGACGTCTAAAGATAGACGGAGAAAGCCATACTGAAACTTCACATCATCTAAAGATAGACGGAGAAAACCACTTGCTGGAGAAACACATCATCAATATGAATTGACGGGAAGAGAAGTCTGTCGACATCAGATGACTGATGAGTAAAGTCTAACAGGCGTAGGATCTAAAATCAAATACACCAATGAGCTGTCTGAATAAAGTTGTTGGATAAATGCCTCTAAACTGATTACAGAGTGATTCACGTTGCCACATGAGGCTGATAGAAAAACGGGTTTATGCTTCGTATGCATGTGCGTATGTTTGAATTTTTCTATGGCGTAATGCTCCATATATGATGGAAATGCTACACATTTGGGGATGAAATGCAAATATGATGATATATGCCAGATGCAAATGCAGGCTCGAGCTGCTGAGGGTACGGAACCATTTTAGCAAAATAAATGCTTAAGACAAAGTAACTCTGCTGGGGGAACAATAATATGCCAAGTATGATTGGACTTCTGTCAGGGATAGCTTACCCGTGCCAATGAAGATTGGACTTTTGCTAGGGAAAACAGACGGAGTCTTCCTGCGTACCGACGAAGGTTGGATTTCGAAATGATGCGCCAACACGGATTGGGCCACACAATAATTGCCAATATGGATTGGACTTCCTAAAAATTGCCAATAAGGATTGGGCTTTAGGCTATCCGTGATGGGTCATATATAACTGACGCTGAACAACATCCTGTCTGACTTCACAGGTTTCTGGTTGAAGGGTCACGGGACGGTAACACGACTTCCCGACATTCGTCTTAAAATTGAAGATCAGCTGAATCGGCTTCGAATAGCTCTGAGTAACTCTAATGGTACGGGGAAGAACAATTCCTTCGCTCCTGATATGCCCCAGCCTGTGGGAACTCTGTGGTGATAGTCCTCAAAAAGGAAATCTGAAAATCTGTACCCTGATGGTCTGATATGAAATGCCCCAGCATTCTGAACCTCGGCGATATACTTCAAATCAAATGCCTCTCGAATAAAGAATAATTTTTGCGCTTTTAGGATGACCTGCCCCTGTTCGCCATGGCTTTGCCCCTGATTGGCTGCTTCGGTGTAGTGACACTAGCTACGAGAGATTTACCGAATCTCGACCTGATTGCCCCGGAATAACGACTTTAATGACTGACCTCACTGAGGATCACTTGATAATAGCTTGTCCCGGCTCTCGGAATATTCGGCGTTCTGTATCCTATCCTGATCAGACTTTCCACTGCAGGAAACTTTCCTGCTGTCAAGCGCTTATTTGCAAGTAAAACAAGTTGTTCTGCATAAAAGATATATTAATGCAATTCCTATGACAATTTTGACATCCAATCTGTTCACTGGAAAAAGGAAAAACAGTTTATGGCATATAATGCACAAATCATTTACTAGAATATCAACATCAGTACCAACATGGCAAGAAGAACCATTTTTAGGAGTCAGTTTCGACGCAATCTTTACCGAAGTATGCTCTCGAAACAAACCTGCTTCAATTAGGACTTTTGCAGGTTGTAACATGGCCAGGTTCACGGTTTTGAAATAAAGGATAAAGGCTCAAAGTTTATTTTAACCCACTCATTCTCCATGATGTTCTCCAATCCTATGTTCAGCTAATCTGACACAAGCACTCCCTTTTTACAGGTTGATTAATAGGAATGATGGTCCAGGATACCACACATTTTTAGGAGTGACAGTCATTTTCTTTTTCGTCTTCGGGTGTCTAGAGTCACACGACTTTGTCCTTTCCGAGGATTTTTCTTTGGTAACCCTTTTCGTTTTTTCTTTTCGCTCCCTAACTTTTGCCTGGACTTACTCTTTGGAGCTTCTTTTGATTTTTAAGTCCAGCAGGATGCCCTAATTTTTGCCTAAGCCACTTGTTTTGAAGTTTCGACTTAGCGGGCTTTTGATTCTTTTTCTTTTTTATTTTGAACAAGTCGTGCGACACTGGTTGTCCGACTCTTTGGGGAATAATGTGACTGTCTCACTCTTGACATTTAACCATTGCGTTTTTTTTCTTTTTAGGTACGACCTATACAGGTGTGATTGTTCCTCGAACGGACACTCCTTTTGCACCCGGGACGCTTGGTCAAATTAGCTAACACCTACCCTGCCCCAGGTTAAGATTGAGGGTATTCTTGTTTTCAAAAAGAACTCCTACTACTAGGCTCAAAGGGTTTGACGAGGGATTATCTTCCTTATAACTCCGGTGTTTAGGGATTTGAAGCAATGCCTGTACATCATCAACAGGTTTTATTCCGAAAGCATACAATATCGGAAGCTTGCACGTCTTTTAAACTTCGTCATCCTCCCCGGATTCCGCTTAACCAAGCGTTGGATATCTGTAAAAAGCAATTAATTGAACAGAATGGATTTAATCAAAACAATGCATACTCATTTCATTATTATCAATTGAAAACAACGAATTTTACAAACAAGATTGCAATTTGAACAGGAAAGAAACTACAAACATAAAGAAATGACAAGATAAAACACAGGAAACTGCCAGCTTTCGAGAACCGGGCTTTCACATCTGACTTGCTGCTGAACCAGCCATCTTCAAAGTTGCTTATTGAAACCATTCGGCTTAAAACGGATACCGGGTGAATTGCCTTTCTGACTTTATTAGGCTTGGCCTAGCACGCATGTTTGACCGATAACGATAAGGCTGCTGGCTCCGGAGAGGAGCTGACGCCTGTTGCACAAACTGGACAGATTGTTGACTTTGAACAGCTGAACCACTTGAAGGTCAAGTCTGAATTATTGGGGATTCTTGTTCTAGCGCTTTCATCCTCAGGCTTGGTCTAGGCACCGGCAGCGACTGCGGACAAGGGGATTCTGACACCAATGATTGCAGGATATATTTCTGATCTGCTGCCTCTTCGGGAACGTCCATCATTTTAGCATCCACTGGGATAAGACCATTGCGTACAATTACGCCGCCCGGCGTGAATTTAATATCTCTTGCATCAACTAGGTCTTGAACATTGTGCTTAAAAGCATGACAACTCTCGATATCATGTCCGAGTGCCCCGGAATGAAATTCACACTGCTTACTGGTATCGTACCCATAAGGAAGTATCGTTCCTTGGGCGGTTCCATTATCTTTTTTTCAACCAGCTTGAAACTCAATAAAGTCTGCAAGAGCTTAGCATATGTTGAAGGCGGCGCCTTAAATACCCTCTTTGGCCTTTGCCGAACCAGACATATCTTTTGTTGTTGTTGCTGGTGTCGGTCAACACATTCGTTAAACTCAGGTTCCATAGGCACGGGTGGAACAAGCTCCTTCACTGCGGCTTCAGATAGCTGATCATCCTCTTTCCTAAGCACATTATTGACTACTTCCATGATCAAGCTCATTTGGGTCTTCAGCTGACTATTTTCCTCTTTGAGTATCTTTTGATCCAGACGCAACTCTTGCATATCTTTCATCATCTGCCCCAGCTGGCTTCGGACTTCAATCAATTCAGCCTGATTCTGTTCCATATCTCTGAGGGAATTCCTGCAACAAACTGGAGGAATAGGAAATAAGACCCACAATTTTGATGTACCTGCTATGTGAGAATGCGAGGCAGAAAGCAAACACATATTCGTAACAAGACAACGAGAAACTCAAGCTATAAGCACACATACAAACACCTCCCACATATGTACAACCAACAAAAGCAACCTATAAGCATAAATGAGTACGAATACAATGACCCCAGCCAACAATCCTGGTGATGGTCAACAAACAACAATGCACGAGAGCTAAACAGATCAGCAGAGAAAACAGATACGACACTCGGCACAGAAACCTCTAGTAACTTCCTTCATATTCGACTGAGCCCTCAGTTTGACATTTCTCAAAATACGCACTTCCGGTGAAGTCTTCCCTAACATTTACTGATGAACCCACACAAATGGATGAGACTCATTAATCTGAACAAAACCCTGAGGTGTGATGAAAATCTTGTTAGAGTCTAGCAGATTCTGAACTTGGCTTCTAAGCACTTTACAATCATCTGTCGAATGCCCCTGTGTCCCAACATGGTACTCACAGCGGGCGCTGGCATCAGAACCTGGAGGATAGGGCATGCCCGTGGGATTAGTCTCTTTCGGCACTATCAATCCATTTTTGACCAACTCTGGTAACAACTAACTGTACGATGCCGATAGCTGAGTAAATTGCCTTTCAGGCTTCCTTGGTCTTAGTCGGGCATGCTGACGCGGCTGATAATAATATGGCTGCTGGTAGGGCTGGAAATGAGTCGAGTCGAGTCGAACTCACCTCAGCTCGGCTCGACTCGTTAAGAATTGTTCGAATTCGAGTTCGAGTTCGAGTTCGACACGAACTTTTTTTTAAGCTCAAACTCGACTCGTTATAAGTTCACGAACAGTTCGGTTCGACTCGTTAGGTTCATCTCATTAGGTTCAGCTCACATGGTTCACGAACTTAAAAACTATTTTTTTAAATATATATATTTTTTAGTATATTTGACATTTTAAATAAATATATATTTTTTAAATAAAATATTAAAATAAAATAAAAGTTATCATATTGATATTTAACTTTATCTTCAAAATCTACTAATTCAAAACCTACACAACTTTCAAGAGATACATTTGAGAGTCTAATTCAAAAACTACTAAATTGAAGATTAAATTTGTCTAAGATTTGAAGTAAATATTTAAACCTAATCTTAAAGACAGTATAATTCTTTTCATATGTAATCGAGTTGACTCATGAACCTAACGAGTCGAACTATGTATAGTTCAAGTTCAGCTCATTTAGTTAACGAACTTAATTTTTCGCTCATACTCAACTCATTTGGTTCATGAACCTAGTTCAACGATTTAATTGTCGAGTTAAATTCCGAACTATCTTCGAGTTGGTTTGGTTCATTGCCAGCCCTAGCTGCTGGTTTGAAGTGTCTGAAAACTGAGCCTGAGCCATTAGGGATTCTGAGACGACATCATTTTCTTCTTCCCACTCTTCTTGAGAACTGACAACTGATTCATTCTTATCAACTAGGATATAAGGAGTTTCTCGAAGCTTTCCATTCCTGAGTTCTCTCTCAACACGCTCTCCCATTCCCATCACGCCCTCAAAGCTTGTACAAGTGTACATCATGTCATAATAACGGCCTCTCAGAGTGTCCACGAAGAGGTCAACCATTTCTCTTTCCAGAAGCGGTGGTCGAACACGAGCAGCCAATTCTCTCCATCTTTGCACATACGCCCTAAATGATTCATTCTCCGCACGAGATAATTCTTGCAAATGCACACGAAAGGGAGCCATTTCCAAATTGTAGTCGTACTGCTTTACAAAGGCATTGGATAAATCTGACCATGATTTGATTTCATCATTCTCCAAATGCATGTACCAGTCTAAAGATGCTCCGATCAAACTATCTTGGAAGCAGTGAATCATTAGCTTGTCATTGGTGACATGTGAAGTCATTCTTCTGCAGAACATAACCAAATGTAACTTCGGACAACTATCCCCTTTGTACTTCTCAAAATTGGGCATCTTGAACTTCGGAGGCAACACAAGACCCGACACCAAACACATGCTCACAGCATTCAAGTTGAGAGTATCCTTACTCATCATGGCAACGATCTGATCTTCCAACACCTGAAGTCTTCTCATCTCCTCAACAGTCAATGGGTTCTGAATATCAACCTGTGGAACAACTCTTGGAGGTGGCAAAATCCTTGGAGAATCTGGCGTAGAGAAAGTGAAATTGTGATACTCGGAGTCATTGAGAGAATATGGACCTCTGACAGCGGTTTGCACAGGCTGGGCAACATTATCCACTGGAGTCCTTTGACTGTTGTTATCTCCTCTATTCATAGCTGTTATGGCTTCCATGAACTGACTCAACTGGTGCTTCAACAATTCAAACTCCGCACGAGTAATAACCAAGTTCTGCTCTTCTGAAGCCATGATCTATCCCAATGCTAACTCAAATCCAATGCGAATGTCAGGAAATCAACTGATGAAGCGGACAAAAACGGGTAAGCTCCCTGTTCCGGATGAGGATGAATATGCAAAATGAAATGCAAATGCAAACTGAAATGCAACAATGCAAAATGAACACACAATGGACCAAGTGTGCTGTTGAGAAGCCAACTCCACAATACTGGTCTTAGACAGACCCAACAATACAACTCGAACCCGGTCTCACCAAAACAAACTCCGACCTGGTCTCCAACAGACCCAATAACATAATTCCAACCTGGTCTCTGACAGACCCAGCAATGGTCCTTAAATATCCAGAATCTCAAATAAAGAAACAAACCGGTATCTGGAGGTCTAGTTACCTGCATAGCCCTAAACCCTCTCACAGGTAGTTGTCCTAATACTGACAATGGTATGGCATCCTATGCGGTCGTCGGCGTCACAGACTTTCAGGGTTGATGATACGATTCCCAGAAGGAGTGGCATCATCAAATCCTAAAGAGGCCTCACTTAGCCAACTTCCAATTGATCGGTTCCCAGAGTCGACAACCCAACTAACCAGCAACCCATGCCACCCAAAGGGTGGGACAAGAGGCCAACCAGAAGAACCTCGTCTGAGTGTGAATTTTGCGGGACACTAGGACATGCAAAGCATGTGCGCGCCCGCTACTTTCCACTCTAATTCTAAGTGCACTCAAGCCCAGGTCCGGCTTATCTCTCAATAATAGAACACCCGTCACAACCCCAATACAACAATAATAACAATAATATAATGCTGAAAGTAAATGACATAAATGTAAATCCATACAAAGCCCACGACGGGAAAACAAGCGTTAGGATTGACTCGCATAGGGAACCGTTGTTTCCCCAGCAGAGTCGCCAGCTGTCGCTACTGCGAAAATTGGCGCCGGCTAGACAGAAGAGTCGCCACCGTGCATTATTTATCCCAAAGGAGGGAAAGGAAAAGCTCGAAGTAAACCTACCGCAAAACGGGGAAAGGAATGGTTATCGCAACCAAATTCCTGGATTCGGGAGTCGGTTACGCAAGGGGAAGGTATTAGCACCCCTCACGTCCGTCGTACTCGACGGGATCCACGCTTGTTTTCTTGTACGGATTGTTATTCTATCTAAACTAAGGGTTAAGGGTTAAAAAGAAAGAAAAAGGTGACTCGGCAGAACACAGCAGTTCTATGCCTACGTATTCCCGTCTAAAATGAGAAATCAGAGTCAACGTAGTTCGCCTAACTACGGGTAAGGAGGGGAAGGTTGCTCGCTAGGATATCGCATCCTATGCCTACGTACTTTCATACAGCATGAAAGATCAGAGCAAACGTAGTTCGGGCCACGTACGACACAAGTCTGTCTTGATTGTTTTTATTCCTTCTGAAAAAGGTTTTCTCCTGATTATGGGTCCAAGCGGACAAAAATGATGTTTTTTGATTGGTTTGCAGTCTTTTACGCAAGAACTGTTTTTTTATTGATGTTTATCCTTTTATTGTATTTTCTGATGGTTTTGAGAAAGAAGAGAAACAACAACTCTAAAACCTATGGTTGAAAAGGGAATCAAAATCTATCCTAATATTGTCATGCATGGATGAGAACCTAATGTCTATCATATTTCTCTCCTGCACAAAGAGAAACAAAGATCCTAAGGGGATAAACAGAAAAGCAACAACATATATACAGTAAAGCGGTAAAATGCATGAATGCAACAATACAAGCGAGGCAAGGGAGTCCCACTCAACCTCGAACCTAGAAAACAATGGGCAAAGTGAAACAACTTCACCTCAACCCTATGGGAAAAATTAACAACAACACAGTCAAGAAACTCAAACAATACATCCACAGCTCTAAACAGCACCAGCAGCTCTAAACAGCAAAACCCGACAGCATAAGCTCCTTCTTCTATCAATCTTCAAGGCAAGGGACTTCATCTTCAATCTTCAAAGTTTCTTCAAAGCGAGCTCTCCTAGATGAGTAATAGTTCACAAGATGATTTGGGATGTTAAACAGTCAGTTGACCACCAAAGGTGGCATACAGACTGTTAACAAAATACAGACTGTTTCTCTCAAAAGTTCTATCTCCTAGATACCGTCACTAAGCCTTCCAAAGGAAGGAGGTGAGTATCAAAGAGAGACTTTTTGTCATTGAGAAGAGTGGAGGCAAAAGAAACCATCCACATTTATGAATCAATTTTCTATTCTAAGGCTCTATCTAAATTTTATGTCCTAAGTCTTCAAATAGCTTCAAGCAAGCAACAATCTTCATCAACTTTGATCTTCAACTTCAACTTTGTCTTCAATCCTTGCTATGCTCCATTAAGCCCAAGCCCCAAGCAAAAGCCCAACAAGCCCACACAACAAACAAATAATCCCAAAGGGGCACCCCATGCCATAAAACAAATTACAAAATATACTAAAAATATTAATATAATAGGGGAAATTCTAATATTTTTTATAAGGGAAATTCTACTTCTACCCCATATATCCCTATATATCCCATATCCTAATTCAATCTAAAAAATACCCTGAAATAAAGTGTCATGCTACATCTATGTATTAAACTATATTAAAACTATCCTAAAAAAAACATTCTATTATTTTTTATATATACACTATTTTGACTACAATTTTATCTAAGTCTTTTATCCTAAATAAAATAAAAAAAACTACACTATGTTAGTATTTTTATTGTATTTATCCTAATATTTTTATCACTACAATTTTTAACCTAAAGTTTTTATTACCTAAAGTTTTTTATTATCTTTTACTATCTAACCTATATTAATATTTTTAATGTCATTTTTATACACTATATTTTTATCCTAAGTTCACCCTAATGCCATTGACAAAATTAAATCAACACAAAAATGTGAAAAGCAACAAAATAAAACGCCAGGGGTGCATAGTGACACAAAGAGGTTTTATTAGCAGTGGGAAAAACAGGCCCAGCCCATGTGTTTATTATTCAGCCAGACAAAGGGGGGGGGGGGGGCGCAGTAAAATAGATGTAGCATTAGCAAATTTCCTGGGCTTAAGCGAAGCCCAATAGCCCCAGAATTAGTAAGCAATAAAAAAAACAAAATGAAAAGGAAAAGGGTGTAGCGTGTAAAATGGGGGGAGCGTAAGCGATGCGTTGGGCTTGATACTAAGCCCGTTAACCAAATAGCCAGCAAACGCAGGGGGTAAAAGAAGAAAATACGGAGTGTGCTAGCAATATGATTCGTGGGCCTCACTAAGCCCAAGTCCATCCCAACCTCTCAGCAACAAAACTTAATGCCCTCTCACAAACTTCTCCCACTGTTCACACACATTCTACTCCAAACCCTAGCGCCTCTCAAACACTCTCTCATGCTCTAAACAAATCTGAAATGAACACTTACCCTAAACTCAGTGATACCAACAATTCCTCCACGCACATGTCAATCAACATCTGAATTAACGATACCTATACAAACTATCCCCAGAATCTCCTCCTAATCAAGGTTGTCTTTACAACACCTAACAGTCTACTTGAATCTGGAGGTCGTGAACTACCTACCGACAACTACATGCAAGAACTAAAACGAGAGGAGAGCGAAGAAAAGAACCTGGATGAAGATGAAACGGGAGGTTTGAAGCTCGTTGCAGAGATCGCTGTCGAAACTTGACGGAAATCCACGATCGGAGGACAGTTTTCCGATGAAGATCCGAAACAACGCTTGCTGAAGGAGTGGTGTTGACGAAGACAAATGACGATGCTGATTCTTGAAGAATAGCCTTTTACGGAAGTCTTGGTAAGACGATCTGGAAAATCAGTCCGCTGAAGCACAATATGCGACGAGGTTCTTGGAGGATAAAGATTTATGGTGCGATCTGGAAAGAAATCTTCTGAAGAACACACAATGAAGACCTTGGATCTTCAATGTTTTTGGTAATTTTGATGATAAAGATGGGCGAAGATCAACAAAAATCTGGAGATTCTCTTGAAGATGAGGATGAACTGATGATGATGATGCGTTGATTGTGGATGATGATCGGAGTTTTGACCGGAGGTGGAGAAATTGACGACGATGGGAAAAGAAAGATGAAGGAGTATGGATTTTCTGGTGAATTAGGGTTTTCTGGCGAATGGGACGGTGGCCGGAAGTTGTTGGCGGTGGCCGGAGTTGGTTGTCACCGGATTTGCATGGCCGGCGGTGGCATTCCCGGTGAGGATTGGTGAAGTGACAAGTGGCTAGAGGGTTGTGTGCATGAAGCACACGTGTACTGAGAGAGTGAGAGAGGTTGAGCCACGTAGCGGGAAGAGAGTGGAATGGAGGGACGCGTGTGTGTGTGCTGAGAGAGGAGAAAGTGAGGTGGCTAACCAGGACCTGTACACGTGTAGCTGCTTTTTATATGGACATGTGGACTTTTCTGGACCTTGTTTAATGGGCCTTGTGAACTGATACGTGGATAGTAAGCCCAATGATAGACTAATGAAATGGACAAATATGGATTAGCATGAGACAATGATACTAAACGTGATGATTAGAAATGGATTAACAAATGGAAATGGATTAATATGAGAATTAACGAAAATGGAACGACCTAATAAAATTCTAATCAATTAAAACAATCAAATTAATATTCTACTCTATTAATATCTATATTAATCTAAAATCCTATTAAAAATAAAAAGAAATCTATTTATTGAAATTCTATTAAAACTATTAAACTAAAAAATCTATTAATTTCTATTAAGAAAAAAACCTATTAATTCTATAAAAAACTATACTATTCTATATTATTAAAAAAAGAAGAAACTATTTTTTATTTAGAAACAAGAAAATCTATTAAATCTATTTTCTAAAAACCTAATAAACCATAATAACATCTAAAATTCTATTTATTATATTCTAAAAATCCCTTTAAAAATCTATTTAATTTCTCAAATGCAATTTAAATCTAATAAACCCTACAAAAGCAATTAAATCCTATTAAAAAAAGAAGGCGGGACCGGGGCGGACCCAACGGCAAAACCCTAGACACCTGACTGTCCTCAACAACACAGCATGAGCTGATGACACCCGGGAATCGCACAACTTCCCGAAAATAACCTTCGATTAATCAAAATGGCCTGGAACCTCTGAAACGTGAACATATGGCTGTAAATCCCGATAAACTCACCATGATTGAGAAAATGCACTATATGCAGTATGCGAATGCGAATACGAATGCGAAAATGCGTCGAAGCATAAACCGAAAGTTGGCACCGGTTGGTCAAATTTTAGGGTGCAACAGGTTACATCAAAATTAAATTTTGTATTTATGTATTGATATAAAAATCATACGAAGATTTAAATAAAATTAAAAAAAAATGTCTTTCACAATTTATTAAGCTAATAACATAAACATTAACAGAGACATTAAGTGACATTGTTGCTTAATAGGAAGATCAACCATTAAATCAAAATAAAAAATATCTCTTGTTTTACTGCAAAACAAATGAAGTAAATTTTAGTAGTCAACAATATAATGTAATCTAGTGAGTGCACGCCATGTGTGACTTTGCAAAAGTATAGTTAAAAATTTAAATATAATAGATAAATACCTGAGTTTGTGACAAGATTTTTTTTAAAAAAACTATATTTTTGGTAAACACCCCTTCTTTCTCATCTACTTTTTCATCTTTAATTAGCACTCTTGTGGCAGCATGCGAAACACCTCTTGATAAAGCAACGTATAATTTTTGTGACTGAAAACATGTCGTGAAAGATAAATTCTAACATTTGAAATTGTTTGTCCTTGTGATTTATTTATAGTGATTGCAAAACTTAGTTTGACAGAAAACTATTTTCTAATAAGCACAAAAGAAAGTCTCGCACCTTCAGTGGTTTTCAGCTTAGTTCTTGGCAATACAACTCTTTTTCCAACGTTGTGGCCAATAAGTATTTCAACATCAAACAAATTCATAAAAAATCACGACATAACAACCTTGTACCATTACACAACCCAAATTTAGGGTCTATATTTCGCATCAACATCAGTGGAGCCCCTATTTTTATCTTTAAAATATGTGGTGGTAAAGTACTAGGAGCAATTGTGTGTAAGTATTCCTGTTGATATAGATTATGAGTATCACCATTCCTGTTGATATAAATTATGAGTATCACCATCAACCTCATCAAAAGATAACAAAATATGTTCATCTCCAGAGAATTTATTAATAATCATGTCATTCAACATATGTACATCACAATTTTTAGGAGTAAGTATGACTGTCTTCACCATATATGAAGCATCTCATCCATGGTTTTCTAATTGGGGAAATGTATGATATTACAATTTAAGCAGGCATCCTGTGACTATGTCATCCTCTTTATTATCCCTATAAAATCAATACGTGGCACAACATGCATAATATATCGGTTTTAAAAAGTTTGCATTATTTAGTGCCTACCAATTTAATTCGAATAATAATAATACCTCCATCAATAAATTAATTCAAAAACAGTTGAATAACCATCCCTATGTGAATGGTGAAAAAACATCTTTGAAAGAAAAATGATTTAAAATCTAACAACAATATTTTTTACGCATGACTTCCAAAATAAGACAAAACCTTGTGGATAATACACCAAAATAATTATAAATGTAACTTAACAAAGCCGATTACCAATTAAAATACATAGATACGTGTAAATTCATTTTTAACAAACTATAATATAAAAATTAATTAATTTGTTTTCTATGTATGATCACTAGCAAACACTCTTCAAAAATCGCCATGCAAAAAAGATTTATATGTGTTAAAGTTTTCATAAGTTTTTCTTAATGGAAGTTAATGATGGTTAAAGAACAAAAATAACCAACGACTCATATTCAGTTTATCTATAATTATAAAAGTTAGATTTAACTTAACTAAAATTATCATAAATTTAGTATAATGCATATATAGTGTAATTTTGTCCATAAACCATACAATAGAAAAAATATATTGTAGTATTTATTCATTGTCATTGCATAATCACCAACTAATACTTGAAAATAAATATTTTTGAAAATACAGATACAAATTACATAACTTAGACGGTGATCATTGTATAATCACCGACTATTACTTAGATATAAACTTTTTTAAAATGCAGAAACAGAAATACAAATTACACAACTTAGACGATAAAAAGATAACATAATAATAAATAAAAGAGAGTATCTTTTTCAACCTCCGAAACTGTTGTGAATCAGATACCTTTAAACAAATTATAAACTGTTTCTTAATGATCAAGAAACACACAAGGGTTAGGGTTAACAAAGAAGACAAGGTAAAATAACAAGGAACAACAAGGATTGGTTATTAAACTGCTATTCTTTCCTTTCTCTTAGAACAAGATTACAAGTATACAAGAATAACAAAATAACCTCTCTCCCTTGAAATTAGGATTTTATCTTCCTATTTTTCCTTATTTCCAAGATTGAGAAACTAGCATCCTATTTATAATAAAATAGCACACTAACCTAATGGGCTTTTTAACAATTACCCATTACAAGCTAACTTAGGATACAAGCTAACTTAAACAATTGGGCTTACAAGCAAGGCCCAATTCAACATGCTAACAACCCTAGCAATATTTACTAATGCATGTGAAAACAGACTTCGACTACAACATGCATTACTCGCGAACAGACTTCGACTATACTAGAGTTCGATCCAACATCTTACAAATCTGCACCTTGGATCTAACTCTATAACATCAAGAAACTAGCTTTCTTCATGCAGCTTTATTAACTGCATACAGTGGAAAAACTTGCAACTGGGCAACGTCTTGGTGATCATATCAGCAGCATTATGATCTGTCAAAACCTTCAGCACTTGGACTTCACCGGAAATAACAAATGAATTGCCCGGTCAAAATCTGAAGTAAACACAGTGGTCGAGTTGACTTCTGATGAAACTTATGTGTGCCATGAACTTGTCGAATCTCTTATTCCACTGTCGAGGAGATTGTTTCAGCCCATATAAAGATCTATTCAGTTTACACACATAATCTTCCTTCCCCCTTTCGACATACCCTTGAGGTTGCCCCATCAGAATTGTTTCATCTAGATCACCAAACAAAAACGCAGTCTTCACATCCATCTGTTCCAGTTCAAGGTCGAACTGGGCCACCATGGCAAGCAACATTCGAATGGATATGTGCTTCACAACAGGAGAAAACACATCATTGAAGTCGATACCTTCTTTCTGAGTGAACCCCCTAGCAACCAATCTTGCCTTGTATCTCTTCGACGTCACTCCTTCGATTCCTTCCTTAACTTTGAAAATCCATTTACAGCTGACTAACCTGGCTCCAACAGGTTTCTTGATCAGTTCACAGGTGTTGTTATCATGAAGAGATTTCATCTCATCATTCATGGCCTTCAGCCATTCAGTCTTCTTTCGACTCCTCATAACTTCCTTATAGTCTCTAGGTTCTTCATCTAGAACCTCACTAGCAGAGATTAAGGCATAAGCTATAAGATTTGCATACCCAAGTCTCTGAGGTGGCTTGATGAGTCTCCTCGACCTGTCTCTTGCTAGAAGGTAGTCATTATCAATCTCCTCATCTTCGACAACATCTTCTGCGTCTTCTTCGACTTCATCTGGGGTATGCAATTCAGCATCAACATGCTCCACCTCAACAGGAATTTCTCCTTGTTCCAGCTCTTTGTCAGCATCATTAGTTTTCTTGAAATCCATCTCTGCTTCATTGAAAACTATATCTCGACTGGTGATACACCTTCTGTGACCTGGCTCTAGGCACCATAGCCTATAAGCTTTGACTCCTTCAGGGTATCCCATGAACATGCATTTCAGAGCTCTAGGTTCGACCTTGTCTTGCCTAATATGAGCATAGGCCACACAACCAAATACTCTCAGTTTATCGAGACTAGGTGGATGTCCCGACCAAACTTCTTCAGGTGTCTTCATTCCCAAGGCAGTCAAGGGACATCTATTTATCAGGTAAGCTGCTGCCGAAACAGCTTCCGCCCAAAACACCTTCTTCAATCCAGCACTAACCAACATGCATCTAACCCTTTCAAGGATTGTTCGATTGAATATCTCAGCTAAGCCATTTTGTTGAGGAGTACATGCTACAGTCTTATGCCTTGCAATCCCAGACTCAACACAGTAACTGTTGAACTCTTCGTTGCAGAATTCAAGGCCATTGTCGGTTCTCAACCTCTTAACCTTTCTGCCAGTTTGAGTTTCGACCAGAATCTTCCAACTTTTGAAATTCTCAAAAGTTTCATCCTTCGTCTTCTGAATGAATACCCATAGCTTTCTGGAATAGTCGTCAAAGATGGATAGAAAATACCTTGCACCTGAGTGTGAAGGATTCCTTGCAGGCCCCCAAAGATCAACATGAATGTAATCCAGGGATCCATGTGTTCTTTGCTTGCCTTTGTTAAACTTCGCCCTACAGGATTTACCAAATACACAAGATTCACAAAATTCAAACTTTTCGACTTTGTCACCTACTAGCAGGTTCTGCTTCCCCAATTCGACCAGGCCTCTTTCGCTGACATGGCCCAATCTCATGTGCCATAATTCTGTCTTCGACATAAGTTTCGTGGATGCAACATTTGTCGAATCACTTACAACCTCAGCCTCAAGGGTATACAAGCCTTGTTTCTTCACGCCTCTCAAGACTTCCTTCGACCCCTTTATGACTCTTAGGATACTTTTCTCTCCTTGAAAAATGTATCCTTTTCTGTCGAATTCACCAAGAGAAATCAAATTTCTCTTCAAGTCAGGTACGTACCTGACTTCAGTCAATAACCTTATTGACTCATCATGGAGCTTGAATCTCACAGATCCAATACCTGCAATTTTGCAAGATTTGTTGTTTCCCAGCAGCACAAATCCACCATCTTGATCACATAGCTCCTCGAACAAATCTCTGTTTAGAGTCATGTTCCAAGTGCAACCTGAATCCATAATCCACTCTTTCCTCGAGTCGCCACTTGAAACCACAAGAACATCAGATGAGTCGAAGTCATCTTGAACAATGGCTGCATTGCCATTACCTCCATGATCTTTCAGGCGTTCAGGGCACACCTTTCTTATGTGACCCTCCTTCTTACAGTGATAACATTGAATACTAGATGTTTTGCCACTATAAGACTTCTGTTGACTTTTACCTTTCTTCTTGTCGAACTTACCATCCTTTCGCAAGAATTTTCCCTTAACGGCCAAACCTTCGCCCACTGTCGACGAAGGTTTATGCTCCTTTTGTTCGTTCAAGTCCTTAGAATACAAGGCTGATTGAAATTCTTCAAAGGTCAGGGACTCCCTTCCATACAAGAGAGTTTCTTTGAAGTGAGCATGTGTTCTGGGAAAAGCACACAGTAGCAACAGTGCTTGATCTTCATCATCGATCTTCACATCAATATTTTCAAGATCAAGAATCAGCTTGTTGAACATATCCAACTGCTCAACCAACACTTTGTCTTCACTCATCTTGAATAAATATAAAGCTTGCTTCAGGTAGAATCGATTCACCAGAGATTTGGTCATGTACAAACTTTCAAGTTTCACCCATAATCCCGATATTGTAGTCTCCTTTGATACATGTCGAAGAACCTTATCACCAAGGCTCAACAATATTGCGCCGTGGGCTTTCTCGATCATGCCCGTCTTTTCTTTTGCCGTTAACGCAGCGTCCATGGATGCCTCACCCTTCAACGCTTCCAAACAGCCCTGTTGAACCAATAGGGCTTTCATCTTCAAGCGCCACAGACCGAAGTCATTCACTCCGGTGAACTTTTCAATCTCATACTTTGTCGAAGGCATCTTCTCCACGCTCACCGCACCAATTTGTTATGAATCGGATACCTTTAACAAAGTATAAACGATTTCTTAATGATCAAGAAACACACAAGGGTTAGGTTTAACAAAGAAGACAAGGTAAAATAACAAGGAACAACAAGAATTGGTTATTAAACTGCTATTCTTTCCTTTCTCTTAGAACAAGATTACAAGTATTCAAGAATAACAAAATAACCTCTCTCCCTTGAAATTAGGATTTTATCTTCCTATTTTTCCTTATTTCCAAGATTGAGAAACTAACATCCTATTTATAATAAAATAGCACACTAACCTAATGGGCTTTTTAACAATTACCCATTACAAGCTAACTTAGGGTACAAGCTAACTTAAAAAATTGGGCTTACAAGCAAGGCCCAATTCAACATGCTAACAACCCTAGCAATATTTACTAATGCATGTGAAAACAGACTTCGACTACAACATGCATTACTCGCGAACAGACTTCGACTATTCTAGAGTTCGATCCAACATCTCACAGAAACCGTATAAAGTTTTTCTTTGTCTCTTAAGAGTATACACAACATCCATGGCAATCAAAACCTTCCTTCTTGCATGATCAGTATATGAAGCAGCATCATGAATGATTTTTGTCAAGAAAACCTTGAGAAATAACCTAGTTTCTTCATAGATAAAAAACTTATCCTCTTAACACCTCCTCTCCTCGCCAATCTACGAATCACTGGCTTTGTAATTCCCCAAATGTTGTTGCGCATAATCATCCTGTGCCTCTTTGCTCCTCCCTTTCCGAGCCTCAATACCCTTTCTACGACCTGCCATTTTTGTAAGAAATTTTGAAAAACTGTTTATTCTTTTGAATTTTGAATGTGAAAAAGTAGAAGATGAAATGGGTATTTATATATCATTCTGAGCGGGAAACAAAAAAAATTACTTATCCTCTATCGTTGGATTTAAAGTAATAGATGATTTAGATTTGACTGAGATTTTTCAAAATTTTAAAATTATTTTATAATTTATTTTTAAAATTTGTTTTTAAAATAAAATAAAATACTAGTTAATCATATTTTCAAAAACCTCCGTTGGACTACCGTTAACAAGGATCGACACAATATTGTTGAAAATCAAACCATACATCCATAGTAACCACCTTGTCCCAAACCCTATATGCCCTAAAATGTTTCTTAAATACTCCCACGAAATACAATCATACGCCTTCGGAAAATCAACCTTCATAAGTAAACAATCCTTCTTATTATGTCTTACAAAATCCACCATCTCATTCACCAGCAAAATACCATCTTGCATTTGTCTTCCTGCCAAAAACATTATTTGTGACTTGAAGATCAGCTTATTCATAACACTTTTGATTCTATTAGCCAAAATCTTGGATAGGATCCTATAAATACTACCAATTAGAAAAATTGGTCTAAAGTCATCAATCGCCTATGGATTTTCACCTTTCGGCACTAAAGTAAGAAACGATGTTGTTATCACCTTTGGTTCGCTACCACACTCATGAAACTTCTTAGCAAGTCTGAAGATATCGTCTTTAAGGAATTCCCAACAAACCTTAAAAAAAACCTAGACTGAAGTCGTCCGGACCCGGACTCTTATCCTTATCACCACTTCATACCACAAATTTAATCTCTTCTACAGAAAAAGGTTATTCAAGTAAAGACTTATCCTCCAAGGAAATGGCTAAAACTAACATTATCCAAGTTAGGTCGCTTGTAATTTGTTTCAGAAAACCTTCTCTTAAAATGACTTTTGAATTCCTCCTTCACATCTTGAACCTCTTCAATTCTACCACTATCTGTATTAAGATCTGCGATGTTATTCCTCCTAGCCTCGACCTCATAGCCATGTGAAAAAACTTTGTATTACGATCACCCTCTTTGATCCACAAGTTTCTAGACTTCTGTCTTAGAATGCTCTCTTTCTATTGTGAAAAGATTTTTAAACCTTCTTAGTAAACTCCCCCCTCTTTCTAACAAGATCAACCCCAATAGAATTTACCTCTACCTATCCACCCTTGGCAACTAAGATGTCTAGCAGATCGAGATCCTTAACAACACTTTCTATAACACTTGAGGCCGAAGAGGGAGGATAATGGTTACATGTAACACCCAAAGGCGAGGGAGTGGTTGTCATTTCACGAGTCATGAAAATGAGACACTCTTAGCATCTTGGCGAGAGTTGTCGGTGCACGATGCATGACATTGAGACACTCCTAGAAGCTTCTAGGGAAAATCCAAATTCACATCGGAATGAGAGGGATCTTGAGATTGTGTAGGTATGAGACTACATGGTTGAAGAAAAGCTTATACGGATTAATTGATACTACATATACCAACAAGATGTATCTTTTTTTCGGTAGCCTCTTCCATAAGAACTCCATAGTTAAGCGTGTTTGACTTGGAGCAATTTTGGGATGGATGACCTTCTGGAAAGTTTCCCAGAAAGCGTGTGAATGAAGACAAAACATGCTGAAAAAACCTGTGTTAGTTTGTGTGGGGTCAGTCAATAATCTAAAAGCATATTTGCTTTAGGTCATGTTTTTTTTCCTTCTTTCACTCGCGTATTTGTGTTCTAGAAAACTTCTTTTCCACAAAATTTCTTCGCAAAACTTTCTCATACAATTTTTTTGACATTCTTATTTGCAATTTACAAGTCATTCATCATTCTTTCTAGATATATGTGCTATCCGAAATTAACCACATAAACCTATTCTATCTTTTTATTTCTCAAATATTGTTTAATATAATAAATATTAAAAAAATTAAAGGTTAAAAGTTATTAAAAATGTATAAAACAAATCATATGTTTTATAGTTTTCAAAAAATATAATTATCAAACTTAAACATTTTTTTCATTTTTTTCATTTCTAAAACTATTTTCAAAAACAAGACTACCTAACAAATTTTTAAAAATTTTGTTCTTAAATACAGTTTTTAAAAAGTATTTTATAAGATAGTATTTAAAATTAAAAAGCAAAACGGTATTGTTTTTGAAATATTTAAATTTTAGGAATATTACCTCAAAAAGTTTACTTCATATCTCTATTTTTATTGCTACACCTCTATATTTTATAAAAAATATTAATTTTATTTTTATATATTTTTAACTTATTCATTATTTTATTTTTTAAATTTTAAGTATTTTTAAATTTTTTTTGTGTGTAGCGGAAAATTTTACAAAAGAGTTTCAGTATTCAATTTTAGTGTATCCGAAGACTTCACAAAAGAGTTCTATTAGTTATTTTTTAAAACTTTTTGTGTAGACGAATACTTTTCAAAAGAGTTTCAATAACCAATATTTGTGTACCGGAAGACTTTGGAAAAGAGTTTCGATACTCATATTTTTAAATATATTTTTTTTATACCGGAAGACTTTAGAAAAGAGTTTCGATAGTCATTTTTGAATAATATTTTTGTATATCGAAAGATTTTGCATGCAAGAAAAGAAGAAGTAGCCTGCAAAAAAATCAGCATTACTATTCACTCCAAATACCAAACTTTTATTCAAATTTAAGCTAAGCCCAAATGCTAATTGAAACCCTCTAAGAATAGCTTTCAAAATCCACAAATTAGCCCACTTTCCCTCACATAAAATCACAGTATCATCTGCAAACTGCACCATTTCGAAATGGACCAAATCACCTACTTTAAACCCATAAAATTGACCTAAATCTACAGAATTTTGCATCAGCCTCGCTAATCCTTCTGCTGCTATTAGGAACAGAAGGGGAGATAATGGATCACCTTGGCGAATCCCTATATGAACCACAAAATCCTCCGTTGGACTACCGTTAACAAGGATCGACACAATACTGTTGAAAATCAAACCATACATCCATAGTAACCACCTCGCCCCAAACCCCATCTGCCCTAAAATGTTTCTTAAATACTCCCACGAAATACAACCATAAGCCTTCGCAAAATCAACCTTCATAAGTAAACAATCCTTCTTATTATGTCTTGCAAAATCCATCATCGCATTCACCAGCAAAATACCATCTTGCATTTGTCTTCCTGCCAAAAACGTTATTTGCGACTTGGATATCAGCTTATTCGTAACACTTTTGATTCTATTAGCCAAAATCTTGGATATGATCCTATAAATACTATCAATTAGACAAATTGGTCTAAAATCATCAATAACCTATGGATTTTCACCTTTCGGCACTAAAGTAAGAAACGATGTCATTATCACCTTTGGTTCGCTACCACACTAAACTTCTTAGCATGTCTGAAGATATCGTCTTTAAGGAATTCCCAACAAACCTTAAAAAAAACCTAGACTGAAGTCGTCCGGACCCAGACTCTTATCCTTATCACCGCTCCATACCACAAATTTAATCTCTTCTACAGAAAAAGGTTGTTCAAGTAAAGACTTATCCTCCAAGGAAATGGCTAAAACTAACATTATCCAAGTTAGGTCGCTTGTAATTTGTTTTAGAAAACCTTCTCTTTAAATGACTTTTGAATTCCTCCTTCACATCTTGAACCTCCTCAATTCTACCACTATCCGTATTAAGATCTGCGATGTTATTCCTCCTAGCCTCGACCTCATAGCCATATGAAAAAACTTTGTATTACAAGTTTCTAGACTTCTGTCTTAGAATGCTCTCTTTCTATTGTGAAAATATTTTCAAACCTTCTTAGTAGACTCCCCCTCTTTATAGCAAGATCAAACCCAAAAGAATTTACCTCTACCTCTCCACCCTTGGCAACTAAGATGTCTAGCAGATTGAGATCCTTAACGACACTTTCTATAACACCCGAGGCCGAAGAGGGAGGATAGTGGTTACATGTAACACCCAAGGGCGAGGGAGTGGTTGTCATTTCACGAGTCATGACAATGAGACACTCTTAGCATCTTGGCGAGGGTTGTCGGTGTACGAGGCATGACAATGAGACACTCCTAGCAGCTTTTAGGGAAAATCCGAATTCACATCGGAATGAGAGGGATCCTGAGATTGTGTAGGTATGAGACTACATGGTTGAAGGAAAGCTTATAAGCATTAATTGATACTACCTATACCAACAAGATGGATCTTCTTTTCGGTAGCCTGTGAGTGAAGACAAAACATGTTGAAAAGACCTGTGTTAGTTTATATGGGGTCAATCGGTAATCTTATAAAAGCGTATTTGCTTTAGATCATGTTTTTTTCCTTCTTTCACTCGCGTATTTGTGTTTTAGAAAACATCTTTCCCACAAAATTTCTTTGCAAAACTTTCTCATACAATTTTTTTTACATTCTTATTTGCAATTTACAAGTCATCCATCATTCTTTCTAAATATATGTCGATATCCGAAATTAACCACATAAACCTATTCTATCTTTTTATTTCTCAAATATAGTTTAATATAATAAATATTATAAAAATTAAAGGTTAAAAGTTATTAAAAATGTATAAAACAAATCATATGTTTTATAGTTTTCAAAAAATATAATTATCAAACTTAAACAAGTTTTTCATTTTTTTCATTTCTAAAACTATTTTCAAAAACAAGACTACCTAACAAATTTTTAAAAATTTTGTTCTTAAATACAGTTTTTAAAAAGTATTTTATAAAATAGTATTTAAAATTAAAAAGCAAAACGGAGATTTTTTAGCATTAGTTTTTCGAATATTTAGATTTTAGGGATATTACTCGAAAATTTTACTTCATACCTCTATTTTTATCTCTATATCCCTATATTTTATAAAGAAAATACTAATTTTATTCTTATATATTTTTAACTTATTTATTATTTTATTTTTTAAATTTTAAGTATTTTAAAACTTTTTTTGTGTGTAACAGAAAATTTTGCAAAAGAGTTTCGGTATTCAACTTTAGTGTATCTGAAGACTTCACAAAAGAGTTCTATTAGTTATTTTTTAAACTTTTTGTTTACCTAAAGATTTTGCAAAATAGTTCCGACAACCAATATTTATGTACCGGAAGATTTTGCAAAAGAGTTTCAGTACTCATATTTTTAAACATTTTTTTTGTACCGGAAGAATTTAGAAAAAAAATTTGATAGTCATTTTTGAATAATATTTTTATATATCGAAAGACTTTGCAAAAGAGTTCTGATAGTCAATTTTTGTGTAACAAAAGATTTTATAAAAGAGTTCCGGTAGTTATTTTTTAAAACTTTTTTTGTATACCGGAAGACTTTACAAAAGAGTTATGATAGTCAATTTTGTGTACCGGAAGACTTTGTAAAAGAGTTTATATAATCATTTTTTAAAACATCTTTTAACTTTTATTTTGTGCACCAAAATTTTTTTGTAAAAGTTTTCTGGTACACAAAATAAAATTTAAAAAATATTTAAAAATAAAATTAAAAATTAATTAAAAATATACAAAGAAAAATTTAATATTGTTTTTATAAAAAATATAGAAATATAGAAATAGAAGTAAGGGTATCATGTAAAATTTTCTACCTAAACATCCCCAAGAGATTTCAAAGGGGACCTTCAGGGTATTAGTAATAATTCATATTTTATTATATTATTTTCTTAAGCCCATAAGTTTGTTAGAGGGTATTTTAGTATTTTATCTTATTCTAGTAACCCTAGTTTTAGCCTATAAATAGGGTGACAATCATTGTAACTCTTAATCCTGTTTTCTTCTGCCGTCATTCTCTTTAATAGAATATTTCCCTATTTTCATTATTCTATCTTTGCACCAACAATTGGTATCTAGAGCTCCGGTTCTGATTCATTGGGAAACACGGGAAACACGAGTGAACGTGAGGTCTTGTGTGATTGATTTTGTTTCTTAGATTCACGTTGAATCTTGAACAAAATCTGATCAGAATTTTTTTTTAAAAATTCTATGGGTTGGGAAACACTGTGTGAGAAATCTGAGTGTATTGTGCAAAGTAGAAGATGAACGGAAACGGCAACATGAACACCAAACTTCCAGTATTTGATGGTAAAAACTGAAATCGTTGGATGATCCAAATGCGTGTACTATTTGGTGCTCAAGATGTTCTAGATCTTGTCACTGATGGTTATGTTCCAGTAGCAGCAGATGCAACCGATGAACAGAAAAACGCGCAGAAGGAAGTAAGGAAGAAGGATCAGAAAGCATTGTTCTTCATTCATCAATGTGTGGATGTAAACGTGTTTGAGAAGATTGCAGACTCTACAACAGCAAAGGCTGCATGGGACACTCTGGTGAGATGTTATGGTGGTGACGCATCAGTGAAGAAGGTGAAGCTTCAGTCCTTGAGAAAGCAATATGAGAATCTCAACATGAAGAATAATGAGAAAGTTTCTGAATACATCTCCAGAGTGATTCTGATCACTAATGAGATGAAGGCGTGTGGAGAAACTCTTTCTGAAGAAACAATCATGGAGAAGGTATTGAGATCCCTTACCTCTCAATTTGATTACATTGTGGTAGCAATAGAACATTCCAAAGATCTGAGTACCATGAGAATTGAAGAGCTGCAGAGCAGTCTAGAAGCGCAAGAGTTGCGTTTGACTGAGAGAACTTCTGAAAGGGAAGTAGAGCAGCAGGCTCTGAAAGCAACTTCTGATAGGAGGTATCAGAAGCAGTCAGAAGCCAAGAGAAGATCTGATGGTGGTCAGAAATCAGAAACCTCAACCTTTGATAGACAAAAGAATGCTCAGAAGGGAAAAGAGAAGTATGACAAGAAGAAGATCCAATGTTACTGTTGTAAGAAGTTTGGTCACTTTGCTAGAGATTGTTGGTCAAACAAGGAGAAGAAATCAGAAGAAGCAAATATAGCCAGAAGTTCTGATGACGAATCTGTGCTATTGATGGCCTCTGAATCTGATGATCTGACAGACTGGTGGTATATGGACACTGGCTGTTCAAATCATCTTACTGGAAACAAGAAATGGCTGGTTGACTTTGACTCTGAAAAGAGAACAAAGATCAGATGTGCTGATGACAAATATCTTAATGCAGAAGGTATGGGAAATGTCAGAGTGACTCTGAACAATGGGAAAATAGCATTGATTCAGAATGTGTGGTATGTACCTGGCATCAGAAGCAATTTGATGAGTGTGGGACAATTAATTGAGAAAGGTTTTTCAGTTACCATGAAGGATAATCTTCTGAAGCTGTATGACTGCAATCAGAAGTTGATTATGGAGTCAGAACAGGGAAGGAATAGAACATTCAAGGTGAATGTCAGAACTGCAGACTCAGAATGTCTTAGTGCAACATGTGCTGAGAAGGAGAGTGAGCTGTGGCACAGAAGATTTGGTCATTTGAATTTCAGAAGCCTAAAACATCTGAATTCAAAGAAGCTGGTACATGGAATTCCTGCAATTAAGAAGCCTGAGAAGTCATGCAAAGTTTGCATGGAAGGAAAACAACCACGTTTGCCATCTGCGTCAGAAGTTGCTCCAAGAGCAAAACATGCCTTGGGAGTTGTACATTCTGATGTGTGTGGTCCATTTCCAGTAGCATCAATTGGAGGGAATAAATACTTTGTGTTGTTTGTTGATGAATTCACAAGAATGACATGGGTATCCCTTATTAAGTTCAAACACGAGGTGTTTGATGAATTCAAGAAGTTCAGAATGAAGGCTGAGAATCAGAGTGGTCAGAAGTTGAAGATTCTTAGAACTGATGGTGGAGGTGAGTATAACTCCAAAGAGTTCCAGAAGTTCTGTGAGGAGAATGGAATTGAGCATGAGGTTACTGCTCCTTATACCCCTCAACACAATGGTCTTGCTGAAAGAAGAAACCGTACTTTGCTTGATATGGTGAGAAGCATGCTAAAGGAGAAGAAGCTTCCTCAGAAGCTCTGGGGAGAAGCTGTTGCCACTGCAACGTATGTACTCAACAGATGTCCTACGAAGAAGTTGAAGGAAATAGTTCCTATGCAGAAGTGGACTGGAGACAAGCAAAGTGTTAGTCATCTGAAGGTATTTGGTTCTGTTTGCTATAAACATGTTCCAGAAGCCAGAAGACAGAAGCTGGATGATAGAAGCAAAGTGATGATTCTGATAGGGTACCACAGTACAGGTGCATACAAGCTCTATTGTCCAGAAACCAATAAAATTGAATTCAGCAGAGATGTGATTGTGAAGGAATCAGAAGTTTGGAATTGGGATAAGTCTCAATCTGATTCTGATGTTAGAACCTCTGAAGAAAGGCCAGAGTTAAGAATTTCTGAAGTTGAAGTAAACCCTGATATTGACTCTGACTCTGATACTGATTCAAACTCTGAAGAAGACTCAGAAGATGAAGGTGACCCAGATGACCCAGACTCTGATGATTCAGACTCTGATGGCAATCCAGATCTTGGTGGCAATTCAGACTCTGGAAATATGCCAGACTCTGAAGATGGTCAAAGCTCTGGAGGTCAATCATCTGAAGCTAGAAACTCTGAAGCTCAAGACTCTGAACAAGTTCAGAGACCACAAAGAATCAGAAGCGTTCCCAGAAGATTTGCAGAATTTGACATGCTGCAAGACACTGAAGTAGACTCTGAAGGAGAAGTTATTCAGTGTGCCATGTTAGTAGACTCTGAACCTATAAGTACAGAGGAGGCTCTTAAGCAGAAGCTCTGGCTGAAGGCCATGAAAGAAGAACTTGATGCTATAGAGAGAAACAAGACTTGGAAGCTGACAGAACTTCCAAAAGACAAGAAAGCCATCAGCGTCAGATGGGTTTTCAAGCAGAAGTTAAAGCCAGATGGCTCAATTGGCAAACATAAAGCAAGGTTGGTAGCCAGAGGATTTCTACAGAAACCTCGGCTGGATTATTCTGAAGTGTTTGCACCTGTAGCAAGACATGAAACAATCAGAATGGTGATTGCAATAGCTGCTAACAGGAATTGGCCTCTGATGCATTTAGATGTAAAATCTGCATTTCTGAATGGTCCATTAGAAGAAGAAGTTTACGTGTCACAACCTCCTGGATTTGTGAAAAAGAATCAGGAAGGGATGGTGTACAGATTATACAAAGCTCTATATGGATTGAAACAAGCGCCCAGAGCTTGGAATCAGAAGATTGATTCATTTTTCAAGAAGCAAGGCTTTCAGAAATGTGAGATGGAGTACGGTGTCTATGTTCAGCATACTTCTGAAGGCAATATGACTCTGGTATGTTTATATGTTGATGATATACTATTGACTGGAAGTTCTGAACAGGAGATAGCCAAGTTCAAGAAGGTTCTAATGAATGAATTTGAAATGACTGATCTAGGCAAAATGACATACTTTCTAGGGATGGAGTTCATATATTCTGAGAAAGGTATCATTTTGCATCAGCTCAAGTATGAATTAGAACTTCTGAAGAGATTTGATCTGAAGAATTGTAAGATGGCTGTCACACCTTCTGATACAAATAAGAAACTGGATTCAGACTCTGAAGGAAAGGATGTGGATGCTACAACCTTCAAACAGCTGGTTGGTTCTCTGAGGTATCTGTGCAATACCAGACCTGATATTTGCTACTCAGTTGGGATGGTTAGTAGGTTCATGAGTAAACCTAAGTGGTCCCATTACCAAGCTGCTGTCAGGATTCTGAGGTATATCAAAGGAACTCTGAAGTATGAAGTGTTATTTCCCTCTGGAGGAAATAATGAGTCAGAACTTCTGAGTTATTCAGACTCTGATTGGTGTGGAGACAGAGTTGACAGAAGAAGTACATCTGGGTACTTGTTCAAATTTCTGGGAGGTCCCATTTCTTGGTGTTCCAAGAAGCAACCTGTTGTGGCGCTGTCAACCTGTGAAGCTGAATACATTGCAGGTGCTGTTACTGCATGCCAAGCTGTGTGGATTCTGAATCTGTTGCAGGATCTGAAGATTAATGTAGACAAACCTCTGAAGTTGATGATTGACAACAAGTCTGCAATCAACCTTGCCAGAAACCCAGTGCTGCATGGGAGAAGCAAGCATATTGAGACCAAGTATCATTTTCCGAGACATCAAGTTCAGAGTGGAGTGTTAGAAGTTGTACACTGCAGCACTCAGAAGCAGTTGGCAGATGTTCTGACGAAAGCTATCAAGACTGATCAATTTCTCAGATTAAGGGATGGAATTGGTGTTACAAGTTTTGATGGAATATGAATTAAGGGATGGTATTAGTAATAATTCATATTTTATTATATTATTTTCTTAAGCCCATAAGTTTGTTAGAGGGTATTTTAGTATTTTATCTTATTCTAGTAACCCTAGTTTTAGCCTATAAATAGGGTGACAATCATTGTAACTCTTAATCCTGTTTTCTTCTGCCGTCATTCTCTTTAATAGAATATTTCCCTATTTTCATTATTCTATCTTTGCACCAACACAGGGCCTTGTCGCCCCACACGGCAGAAGGGACCAAAAGTAACCATTATCGAGGTAGATGGACAATTACTCGTCACCAAAGGAGGTTCTAAAATTCTTATTTTTATTTCAACAATCTGCTATCCTGTATTCAAATGTATATTTATTTATTGATTAATTTAAGATAAACCATTAGGCTAGTGAAAAAAATAAAAAGAGACTAAACAATGTAATATACCATTATTTATTGATTAATTAAAAATACATAACAAATTTTTAAATCAACTTTTTTATTTTAAAATTTTCGATAATACTTTCTCTATTAGATATTTTGAAATGGCAAGATTTAGAAGGGTTAATTTTATTATTAATTAAAAAACATTAAACAAAATTGAGTACAATAATTTACAAATAATTTTATGTTCTAAATTTTTTAAATAAAAATATATTAATTTTAATAATTTTTTATTTAAATAAAAGATTTAATATTTAATTTTTCCTCAATTTCAAAATATGATTGACCGGTCTTGATTATATATTAGGTTTAGTGATTAAAATAACTATAAAAAAATAATTGTTTAGATAATATAATATCACAATAATTAAATATTGTTATAGAATTAAAATTGGTATGGTATTCAATGTGATAATTTATTTGTGATATCATTTTAATATTATAATTCTTCTTTATTAAGAAAAATATATATGCAAAAAAGCAAATCTTATCAGTCCATAACAGTTAAAATTTTTTTAAAAAATTCAGATAGAAAGCCCAAATTTAGGTAGCATAGGCAATTTCATTGAAATCTCCCGCCCCTCCCATATAATAATGCAACTCACAATCAACTATTTTATTTCTGAAAGTTGTACATTTTCTTTGAGAGGCAACCGCCCCTCCTTTTTTCTCTGTAGCATAGGCAATTTCATTGAAATCTCCCGCCAGAAGCCAAGGTATTCTCACATTTCCAACAATACCATATAAACTATTCCACAATTTACTTCTAGAAACCTCATTAGGGCTAGCATAAATACCAGTGAACAACTATTCTTCTCCTGACAACATATTGATTCTAAGATAGATGTATTGATCTTTTTTTAAAATGAGTGTCACACTCACTCTATCCTTACACCATGCAACTATAATTCCTCCCGAAAATCCACTATTAGTCATGAAAATAGACTCATCCAAACCTAATTTATGCAAAGAGTTATGCAATCTATTAGTGTAACACCCTCTTTCGTGAATTAGATGTTTTACTACAATTTAATTGTTGAATTTTATATATTGTGTTTTATTGATTTTGAGATATAAGTGAGAATGAGAATTAATTGGAATCATTTTATTAAATAGTTCTATATAGTTTATTAATGGAATAAATTAAATAATTAGAATAACATGGCATATATATGAATAAGGGGCAAAATTGGCAATTGGGAAAATATTGAGGACAAAATAGAGAGTTAGAGGAGTAAGTGAGGATAGAAGTGGAAAACCATAGGAAAAAGGTTATTTTTAAAGGAGAAAATAGAGAGAAGTGAGGTCGATATTGCAGTACGTAAAAGTTGAAAAGAGAAGAGTGTTAAGGCAAGAGAATGCTTGGGAAGAACCATCCATCTAAAGAGTTTGAGAATCAAAGTTGCTAGGAATAACAAGGTAATGATGGGTAATGGTTTTCGATTGTGATTGCCATGAGGAAATAATATAATATGGTTTTAGTTTTCTGTTGATTCGATGATGAATGTTGAGAAATAATTGATGATGATTATGTGATGAAAATTATGTTAACTGAGTTGTTGGGTATGTATATCTTGATGTTGTAATGTGTTTTTTCACTTGATTGATGTACTATATGATATGCCATGTTTTAGGGTTGTTGGAGGTCAAAATATGAGATTTGAGGTCTGTTGCAAGGCTGAAAATAGGAGAGATCGCACAAAATCGCGAGAAAATGGGGGGGGGGGGGGGGGGGTTGGGCCCTGCTACGAGTGGTCGTACCAGCTCCCCTGGATTTTAGCACCAGGAACGTGCCCAAAGTGATTTTTTGGCGAAGGTGCGCTATGGGTTGTAGCCGCTTCTATGAGCGTCCGTAGTAGATCTCTAGAATTGGTGCTGCGAAATCATTTTTGCCATAACTGTGTAACTGTAAATCCGAGTCGAGTGTCGTTCAAAATGTTGGGAAGTTAACGAGGATTACTATCAAATGAAATTATTCCAGAAGATATGATAATTAGTTGATACTTTTGATATTTGAAAGAAATGATAAACTTGAAACTTGTTTATCTTTCAACGATTTTTGTTATATCTTTTTAACCGTGTATCCAATTAACAAGCCGTTTGAAGTGTTAGAAAGCTAACACTCAAAGCTATAACATAGTAGTAATAAGTGAAATTTTTAAATATTATTTCTATTCCTACTGTATTTATGAAGTGTTAGTTTACATGTTCTAAAAATGAATCGTTATATTGTTGTGGTAATATTATGTGATAATGATGTTGCTATGTTGATACTATTATGATGATGTTGTTGAGATATTGAGTTGATGAATTTTGATGTTGTTGTTATGATTGATGTTGATGATTTTGATATGATGTGATGTTGATGATGTTGTTATAATGTGATGTTGATGATGTTGTTGTGATAATGTTGTTAATGATGTGCATGTCTGGATATATGCATGACGTGTTTATGATGATTATGTTGATGGTGGCATACATGGTCATAAAAGGGGCCAATGTGTATGTGTTGTTGTTGCATGTTGTGAATCATACATCTAGATTGTCAAAACTTCGGTTCTATTTATGATGTGGGCTCGATCCTATTGTGCGAGTAGCTAATTCCTATGGTGGGGAATTAGTGAAATGTTACCTATGGTTGGATAGCAACTTTGTTGTGGGATCGATCTTATGGTGGGGATCGGGTGCAAGTAGCTAATTCCTATGGTGGGGAATTAGTGAAGCGTTACCTATGGCGGGGTAGCGATTTTGTTATGCTCGGGTTCAAGAGTGAACCAGATCCTATGGTGGGGATCTTGTATCCGATGATGATGGAACAGGGAGCGATATGAACCTAAGTGTTCATAACTTGGTACCATATGCATATTGAGTCAGTGCATTGCATTAACATTGCAGTTTTGTTGATTGATTATTGTTGAGAATGATGATATTGGATGACGAATTATGAATTATATAATATCTTTAAGGATGTCAATTTGGATATGTTAGCGGGGATCCTCGTGAGGATTGCTCCGTTCGGGGCCTTAAAGATGGGAAATTTCCCCCCACGGGGGCGGGGATGGGGAGAAAAATTTCCCCGACAACACTTTGGGGATGGGGATGGGAAATACATCCCCCGCCCCGCAGGGACCCCGCCCTACCTATTTATTTTAATATAGTTAATTTAATGTATAATTTATATTTTACATTAGTTTTTTTTGTCATTTTAATTATGTTTATTTTTAAAAATAAATAAATGTTCATGTATAGAATTTTTGTAGTTGTTTAAGGATATTGTTACTTAAAAAAAAGTATTATAGTTTTTATTGAATTTAATAGCATTTATAAAATTTTGTAAAAAAGTATTATTATTTTGTGTCCCATTAGTACTTTTAATAAAAAAAAAATGTGAAATACTAGTATTTTTTAATAACAAAATAAATATGTCAAATACCTGTGCTTTTTATTTTTATAGAAAATATAGATATTTTAAAAAATAAAATGTTAATGGATAAATGTAGGATTCGCGGGGATCCGCGAGAAATGGGGATGGGGATAGAAACTCCCCCGACGGGGATCGAGGACGGGGAATAAATTTGGTGGCGGGGACAAAGATTGGAAAGTATCCCCCGATCCTGTCCCGCCCCATTGACATCCCTAAATATCCTTGTATATGATGATGATTTGATGGTTGTGAGTAGAGTAACATGTTATCGCTGTAAATGGTTATACATGTTTATTGTATGTTATCTTTCACTTATGTCGTTTATAATTGATTATGATTACTCACCCATTCTGTTTGAATGTTGCCTCCACATGGGTAACACGCAGATACTCAGGAGTAAACTCCAAGGAAGTAAGTGGAAGCTAGATATTGGAGTTCATTTCAGTTTTCATTTTAAGTAGGAGGGATTCTGCTCTGATTCATGTAACACTAGGTTGGGGTAGACGTTTGTCTTCTTAATTTATTATGTTGTTTATTTTGAAGTATTTGTTAATAATTTCATGGTGATATTCTAAAATGTTAAATTAAGTGTTGACGAAACTTATCCTTTGTTGATGTTATGGATATTGGATTTTCTTTATGCTGAATCATAATTGAATTTCTTTATGTTGAATCCGCTGTGTTTTTTAAAAGAACTTGACGTCGTAAAAGCCTCAGAAATGAGTATGTTCGAATTAATATATGTTTTTATGTAACCCGTGTTACGAAGCAGTATAATTGTGATGTTTCATAAAGTGTGACACCCTTATGGTTGTTTATATGATTAAATTAATCGTTGTTTTCGTGGAGGTTTTTAGAAGGGTATTACATTAGTGGTATTAGAGTAAGTCGGTTCGTCCGACCAAGTTGTCTAATCACTACAAGAAAAAAAGAGATTTATGACACTTGAGTTGCGACAGTTATCACAAAACCGTCCTTATTCTTGAATTGCGACGGTTGTCACGACAGTTAGGGTCAACTGTCGTAGATTTTTTGCGACAATTATCAAAAAACCGTCCTTATTCCTGAACTACGACAATTCTCACGACGGTTTGAGCCAACCATCGCAAATTTTTTAGGCATGTTGTATAAAATAATGCGACAGTTACCAAAGAACCGCCCTCTTTCCACACTCGCGACAGTTAAGGCGAACAGTCGCAATTACTTTAGCCAATCATAATCACTATTTTTTTTATTCCTTTAATTTTCCACTTTTTTCTTTCATTTTTATTTTCTAACCTTTTCAATTTTATTAATTAATTTAATAAATAATTATTATAATTTTCAGGACAATATAGCTTAATATTTTTCTAAAAAATAATAGTAAAATATTTTCTGTTTTATTATATAAATAGTTAACTTTTATTAAAATTAGTTTTGGTAACAATGTTAATATATTTATACTTGTTATAAAATTAGAATGATATTTTTAATCTCTATTTGTTCTATTTTATTAATCATTTTTAATGTGAATTGTGAAATTTTTTAATTTTAAATTAAATTTTAATAATTAATCTAAATTTATTAAAGAAAATATTAGTTTTACTTAATATATTTATTTTTTGTTTTTGTGAAATTAAAAAATATAATCTTATATATTTTTAATCCAATAAAATTAATAAACACTACAAGAAAATTGGCAAATTGCGACGGTTCATTTTGACATATTACGACGGTTTTAAACGTCGCAATTTGTAAGTTACGACGGTTTCAACCCCGTCGCGGAAACGTGTGTCACGAGGCCGTATTGCGACGGTTGTGAAAACTGTCGTACAAAGCATCGTTATTTTCACGACGGGTAGCTAACTGTCGTAATCTCCATATTGTGACGGTTTTCAACCGTCGTAATTTTATTTACTAATTCTAAATATTATTTATGCTAGTTGCGACGGTTTAAACCGTCGTAATTTTATCTATAGAATTTTTTTTTATAATATTCTATTTTTATTTAAATTACTTTCATCTCATTTTTTTATAATTGTTTTTTTAATTTAAACTATTATTGTTTTTTGGTAATATATCAAATATATAAAGACTCACGTATATCAAATATATAAAGACTCACATATAACAAATATATAAATTTATATAACTTAAAACAATTGATATTTCATTATATCACTTTTCTAAATAACTTACTATTTTCTACTAAATATATACTTATGAATATCTAAATGATCAAATGTCATAATCTATAACTTGATATATACAATATAATCAATATAATTGTACAACCTATGATGATCCAAGATGTTCTGCCCAATTTTTCACACCAAGTGATGATCCAAGATTTTCTACCGATGGCGGAAGAATTCTTTGGTATGATTTTGCCTTAAAGGATAGACATGAACATCTACAAAAGCTTAAAAATTACTTCCAGTTAGCACTAATAAAGAAAATCACTTGTGGTCTTCTAGTATCATCATGAGCTCTTCATAATGAGCCCTTCATAATCAGTTTTGTAGTCTTCTAGTTGCTGCTAATCTTTTGGCTTCACCAACACGCTCTTCCAAAAGCAAAACTTCCTCAGGTTGTGTATGGTATTCTGGTAGTTTTTTGTCTGAAAAACACTTGTATTTGTTAAGAATAAGAATAAGAATGTTTTACTCCTTCAAATGTCACAGCAAAGACTAAGAATACGCTCCCCACCGATAAGCTTCTCTATCTGAAGGAACCATTCCATTTCATATTGGTACCATGCCCACACAAAAATTGCAGGTATGCATTTAATATCTGCATGCATAGTGATGTCGGTTGTTATTATTGTTATCTATACAAAAGAGATTTAGGATAGAAACGGCAAGGAAGACACAACTATTAAAAAAAGTTTTAGATATATACCAAATTTACTGATCTAGGAATTCACAACAATGCAGTAGGACCAAAATTAGTGACATCCTTGTAGGTTGACTTGTACCATACATTAACATTGAATCCATTCCCGTTCGAATTTAGAAAATCAAAATTTGTTACGTGTCAAAACAATAAATATGAGTACAATCTTCCATATATTATGTAGGCTAAAACATAAATGATAAAAGTACCTGAAAATATTGTATTGATATGTTGTGGGAAACTTCTTTCATCACCTTCATATAACTCATTGTTGATTTCAGAAGAACTATTACGCCAAAAATTTATACCGTCAACACATCCAATTTCTACATGAAGGGGAAATAAATTCAACCATTATAACGACACAAAATATTGCACTTCCATAAGGACACATTTACATATAAACACATACAGAATAACCTTAGTCAACACTACACAACTCGTGGAAACATAAAAAATGACACAGTTGTATGAAATCACGGACAACAACTTCACACACAAAATTATAAATACTTTAAGAGTTAACAAAAAAAACCACACCAGCATATTTGATGCCAAACTAGCCATGCTATCATAGTAGTCTCTAAATATATAGCCTCTTTGGTGAAGTGTTTTGCTCATAATTATTTTCCAATAGTACAAGAGTTTCTTCTCTGTTTCTTGTCATCACAGGTCCTGCTTTGTCACATCCAAGTTTCCATCCTTTGTATGTTGCTGATATTTATGACTAGGTAAATTTGTATCTCTATTGCTTCCAATAAAACCTACGACTAATTTTTACTTTTTACTTTTTTAAGTTTTGTTCTTGTTATTTCTAATGGAGATAACTTAACCGTATTCAGATATGAAACTTTGCCTAAATCTGGGCTTTTTCTCTCGATACTGTTTGCAACTTCAACTATGTTACATAAATGATTGTGCCTCTGGTATTTGCTCATGTTTTCATCATAGTTATACATAATGAAAATGAGTCACAGTGTGTGCATAGAATGATTTTAAATATAATTAGATATTAATTATCTAAATTATTGAAAGTTTGTATGGTTTAATGGAAATCTCAAAAGTATTGCGGGTATGTAATTCAATTATCCTTTTCTATTGAAAACTAACACTAACACTTTCTGATTATCCTATCATAGCTCTAGAAGAATTAGTTTTCTAAGATGCTAAACAATTATCCCAGCCATAATGAGAAGTTGCTGCAGGAATTAAAGAAGCCCTTTCAGGACTATATAGACTCTAATCATAAACTAAACTAATAAAGAAACTCAAGGAGTTACTAGTAAAGCAAAGGGTTTCTCTATGTTCTGTTTAGTTTTTTAAGAACATTAATCATCCACTTTTGTTTTAAAATTAGTTTGGAAACATAATGCAAGGAATAAAAGACAAAAATACTCTAAATTGAAGTTAGAATATATCATCTCTATTTGCTACTTAACAAATGGCTCTCAAAGAAACTTACAAATGAGGAACTTACCGAAACTGCAAATCAATGCCAACCGTCATGAAATAGAAGCTGAAATTTTATCGGCGCGGCCCTTTAGCGAGTATCCACTTCCGAAAGCAACACTGCTGGTGGTATCAAATGTTTTGGGTGCCATCAATGGATACTATAGTGTTGAACCTAACAGAAGCAACTTGTCCTAAAAGTAATATGTCAGAGCTTTATTAATGTTGCAGAAACATAATGAATCCATGTTGTGACAGACAATAAAAGAGCACTACAACCTCCTTGCTTCGCACTTGAATCTATATATGAATCCACCTTTCTTCACACTTAAATCTATAGCTATAATTCCACATTCATCCTTAAAAGCAACCGGGAAAAGGCTAAGACATAAAACACAACCTTCAAGATCACAAAAACAAAAGACATTATAATATAAAAGTGTTGTAAACTGATGACCGAGGGAAATCATCTATGCAATGCTTGAAAGTTAAGCATGAGCTAACCATTGAGGGGCACATATGTAAAGGTTAAGAAAAAATTGTAGTGAATAGAGTCAAAACCATAACAATGTCATTAGAAAACAGAACAAAAAGTAAACCATAAAGACTTCATGTCAGTCTTATAGGTAACTATAGAGAGCTTATTGAATAAAACTCTAATAGAACTTACTGAATATAAGCTTACTAATAAAACTCTAATAGATCCCTTTAGTTTGATGAAAACCTTGATCTTATGCCTAAAGTTTTTTCTTTGTACATAAAGATATAAGAGAAGAAACACTGCAAAAAGCAAATGATAACAATATGCTGAATCAATGATTTTTGGTCTTATAAAACCATCTAGTATACATCTAAATAACTTCAAACTAAAACATTAAAAATGTACACTCTTTTGAACTATCTGAGACAAGACATAACTAACTACAGAGCCAATTCACCTGAAATTTCTCTCTTCCTTTGCTTCAAGGACATCAACTTCTTCGTTGGATAGAAGATCCACAATGGGTTCATATACGTCCCACTCCTTTCTTTTCCTGATGCATTCAACCAAAACAACCAAAGCATATGAAGTTCTCATTTTGAACTAAAAATTGCACATAAGTTTGAATTAAACATACGAATAGCCTTATTCTTGAATGTCGACATAATTATTTTCATGATGATATAAATGTTCAAATGAAAATGATTGAATTTCAGAAAACAATAGTGCATAAATTTATGTCACTTACCAAACACCACTTGATTTAATACCAAATAATTTGACCAAGTCCACTGCTACAGCGCCTCCTTTACTGTCAAGAGATCATTGAAGAGACAGTGACTAAATAATAGATTAGGGATACATATATATACTCTGAATTTATAATAAAAATGCATTATTTACGTCGACTGAACTAGGGTAGAAGAGTATGAAAAACCTGACTGGAGTAAAATCAGTCCCTCAACGACCCTTATTGCTTAGTCTGCTTTCTCTTGCTGAAACCACACTTTGAATTGCAATCTGAATATGAAAATGTATTAAAATGATGGTAAATGAGCCACGTATATACAAAATAATGCACGAACATGATAAACTAACTGATCAACAAAATGAATGACCTCATAAAGCTGTTCTCTGATGGCAAAGGCAACAACTGGCTGCAAAACAGTAGAGTTTTGGTGTTTAGTATGCTTCATAATTACTAAAGAAGGTTTTGTCTGTTTACGTATTACAAATTAATTCATTACTAGCAATAGTTAAATATACTTACTCTAACCTCAGGATCCTCAATGCCCATGTCTCTGTAGAAGGTCCTTGCAAACTCTTCAGGATCACTATCAAAGTTGTTCAAGTCCTGGAATCTGCATGACCATTAACAACAAGGCCTGCGATCACTGATGTCCACGATACCGAGTCCTTCTTCTGCATCTCTTCAAACGCCGCCAATGCTTTCTCAATGATCGCGACTTTCTATGTCTAATACAACTTAACTGCAAGTGCACAGTCTATCGCGTAGTAATAAAAGATATCGATCCCACAAGGACTCGTAATCAAACTAGTGTTCACGGGAGTTACTATGTTTAGCTAGGTAGATAATGTTTAAGGGAATAATTGCTATTACTAAAGGGAACTAAAAACGTTACTTAAAGTATAATTACGCGAATCGATATGCAATAATTATGTTTTTCGGGGATTTGACAAGTTACCGGTATATAAAATATTTTCAGAATTTATTTAAGAAGAAAATAGTGATCTAAAGACCTTTGTCTCACGATGGTTGTTGACGCTAGTCGCAACTTTAAGGCGGTTATGCTGTCTCTATCCCGTTCAGGGTTAAAATTGCTTTTTCGAAATCTCTAAGTTCTAATCTATTTTAAAGTGCTTTCGCTATTATTAAAACAAATGCCTAGTGTTTACTATCTGGTCCTAGCCGCAGTTGTCGCTTGTTGGTTCGTACCTTAATTAATTTCCCACTGTCGTGGCAAAACTACTTTTAAATAAGTTCTCGCTGTCGCGACGAACGTTTATTCAGGAAATAAGTTTAAACACTCAGGCCATAAACAACTTTTGAAACAGAAAGGTTTTAACCGGTTATTATCAAATCCCGTCTGAATTATCATTACATACCGATTACTCTGGTTTAGCTAGACATGGATTTGGAACAGGTAAAGCGTAAATAAAAGCATAAATTTAGAACATACATACTGCTGGGAATTAAAGTTACAATTAACGAAATAATAAAAACCTGTAAAGTATCCAATTGGCTTTTGGCCAAATCCCAACGATGTCGGCAGGATTGTGTCTTCAAGCCAATAGAACGTACAAAGGAAATTGTAGTAACAGAATACAGGAAAAAGAAAGGAAAACAAAAACAAGACTTAAACTAAATTTGCTCTGGAAGATATTTGGGCAGCACTTCGTTATCTGAATGCGGCTCCCTTTCTCAGCTCCCCTCCTTCTCCTTTTATAGAGGTGAAATACTAACGCTTATATCTTGCAGAAGGTGGACTTGGAGTCAGAGAAAATAGGAAGTAGTGGTCCATTATTTTGGGACTTGGAACTGATTTTTGCACGTTTACTGAAGTTCTGCGTTTTTGCCTGCATGACGGTCGTCATGGTGTGTGACGGTCGTCATGGATGTGTGACGATCGTCACATCAGCAAAATTCGCATCCGCTGTTTTTCATGTTGTTTTCATCTGGTTTTCGTCCATATTTCATCTGTAATTGCTTCTTTTCTTCATATTGCTTTGTTTGGACATGATCTTCAAATACCTGCAAAATATCAGACAAATAACATGGAAAAACCCGAAATCGGATTGAAACCAGTCAAATATTAGTTGAATTATATGTCAATATATATATATACGATTTCGCGTTATCAAACTCCCCTAAGCTTGAATCTTTGCTTGTACTCAAGTAAAAGCAGGAAGAATAAAAGTCGGCAAGCACGAGGCAACTTCCTCGTTCAGAAAGTTGGGAAAAACCGGGATTCTAAATAGGAACAAAACGAGTATGGTGACGACACTGGACTATAAGTCCTCAGAGGTCTCCTTTTTATGCAAATCAGTCCCAATCATGCTACTGCAGCTTGGTATCAAGGTTCTCGCGTCAAGTTTACCCTGTTTGTTCTAGCGCAATCACATTAAGCCCGTTGTCCATACACTTTCATGGCAAGTCAACCTGTTAGTGATTATGATCTCACGACTATTTTGATCTTTTCATTGCTCATGAGCTTATACCATTGATTTTCAGTGAGTTTTTGTACCGTTGGGCTAAATGCTCGGGTGAGGAGCACCTAACTTAGAGGGAACATGTCTCTATACTCGAGCTATATAGATTTCTTTTCATGATTTTTCATTCTTTTAGAGATCATACACTTATTTGCATTGGTTGCCCGCTTAGAAGTGTTTAGGATGGTGCTGACTGCTTGTATAAACTACTTGGGGCTGAGTTTGCGTAGAAACTTGAAACTTTGGTACAAGTAGGTAGTGAAACCGACTCGCATAAACCGGAGGTCTAAGGTGTCAGGACGGTACTGGTTTTGTTAGAACTTTCGTCTCGGAGTTTCAAAACTTGGTTTGAACTTTGGCGCATTCTTGTGATGCTTTTGAGGAACAACTGAAATTTTTTTGTTTATGTCGAATAAAGTGGGGAAATTTGCGTAACGGAAAAAGACATATAAATGAGCTTTTATTTGCTAAAATGGGAAAATGCTTGAATTGAAATTACTGAATTGAAAGTACAAGGAAACGGTAAATAAACGCTCCGCTCCCACACTATCTCAATCAGTGTCCCCACTGATTTGAAAGGATGCGAGATGGAAATACAGAGAAAATGAAAATACAGGAAAGGGAAAAATATAGGAAACAAATAAAGAAAGAAAGAACTAGTCACAGCCTCTGCCTCGGTCACGTCCTCTGTCGCGACCTCTCCCTCTGGCATGTTCGACTTGGGCCTCAAAGTTCAGAGCGCCAGTGTGATAGACATAATCTCGGAGTCCTTCGAATTGCAAGGTAAGATTTGCCAGGTTCTCAGTGATGGCTTCCTGGCCAGTTTGGAGCTGTTTCATCGTGGTTCTCTGCCAAGCTTCGAATTGCTCTGCACGTTGATTTTGTTGCTACATCATGGCGAGTATCTGCGTTTGTTGGTCGAGGGATCGGCGGAGGTCTTCTTCAGAGAAGTCGGGCTCTGGACGGTGGCGGCGACAATGGTAGGATGTGCCTTCAGAAGGGGGTGGTTGTGATGCCTTAGGTTGCTCAGTTCTGTCTAACTCATCTTGCATTTCGTCAACAGAACCTTGGGTGTTGGTTTGAGTTGGGGCAGCAGTAGCAACAGGGGCATTCGGGTCAAAAAGCCAGTTGGCACGATCCTGCGGGTGCATCCGGGTACGTGACGGTATGATGATGCTTCTGATGGTTTTGCCACGCACGACCGAATGGTACTTTCCATCAGACCTGGAGCGGATGAGGTGGGAAGCTCTGCAATGGTCGGTGTCGAGAAACACCGAAGGGATTGTATGGAGATTCTGGAGTTGGTTACCGAGGTTCAGGTCAAAAAGCCAGTTGGCACGATCCTTGGGTGTTGGTTTGAGTTGGGGCAGCAGAACCTTGGGTGTTGGTTTGAGTTGGGGCAGCAGTAGCAACAGGGGCATTCGGGTCAAAAAGCCAGTTGGCACGATCCTGCGGGTGCATCCGGGTACGTGACGGTATGATGATGCTTCTGATGGTTTTGCCACGCACGACCGAATGGTACTTTCCATCAGACCTGGAGCGGATGAGGTGGGAAGCTCTGCAATGGTCGGTGTCGAGAAACACCGAAGGGATTGTATGGAGATTCTGGAGTTGGTTACCGAGGTTCAGGCCTAGTGCAATGGAGGTAACAATCCCACCAAAGTAAAATGGCTTAGAGCCACGGTTGCAGTTGCCTGAATGTGGGCCAGGAGGAATGGAGCGGCGTTGATGGGTTCGGAATTGAACACGCAGCGGAGAAAGAAAAGTTCTTTTGAGTTCACCTTGTGGTTGCTATCTCTTGCGAAGATGGTATTGCTCAGCACTCTGTGGAAATACCGGATGGTTGGGTTGTGGATGTGTGTTGCATGCAGAGAATCCCAGCCGTTGGCATTGATTCCGGTCAATTGGTACCAAAGCGCAAAAGCTTCATGTTGAAATTGTTCGGTAATGCGGCGGTGAGCATCTTCGCCGCGTGGGAAATGTACGATGTCGGCAATATGATTTTGATTCAATTGGTAGTTCATGCCGAACATACGGAAACAAGCGGCGCCGGAATGTTGGCTAAGGTCGCCGCTAGAGGTGAAGTAACTGAACCAACTAAGGAACTCAAGGGTGAGTTGTTCGTAAGTGGGCTGCGGATTTGTGCATAGATGCCAAATGCCGGCTCTCTGGAGCATCCAAGTGACGCCGTCAAGGAGGCCGAGTTCCGTGAGAGATGGTATGTGTGGATAGTGGGTTGGCTGTAGCGACCATTGATGGAAGGCTACATAGTTTGCTCTCTGTTTCTCGCCGGAGTCGCCTTCGCTGAAATTGATATTGCTAAGGTCAGGGGTTTCATTGTTTCTTGCCATTTGCTAGATGATGCTGATGAAATGGGGGAAGAATGCGGTTTCTGCAGAGTGAGAAATTGCACGAAATTGGTTAATGAAGATGAAATGGGAGTTGGGATTATATGTAGTAAGGAGGGAAAACAAAATTTTGAAATGGGGTTTGGATGTGTGGTGATGGGAAGTTGATAAAATGGGAGTGGGGGAAGAAACGTAACCTCTGTTATAGCAGATATCAGGTTCTGGACTCGTGACAGTCGTCACACATCTGTGACGGTCGTCACCTGTGTGACGGGCGTCATGGGTCTGTGACGATCGTCACACCAGCAAATTCTGCAGAACGCAGAATTTTGCTACAGGGGTGCTTTTGACATGTTTTTAAGGCTTGTAATTGATATCACAATGTAATAAATCAGCCAAGAAGCATATGATAACATAAAAAACAGAATAACGGAATAATGAATAAAATTGAAATAACATTTAATTGAAATGATTGTTTTTAATGTAATACATAAGTGAAATGGAATAATGCGGAAATAGAAATAATGGAAAGCGTACAGAAAAACAGAAAAAAATAAACTAAACTAAAGCGAAAATCTCAGTCCTTTTGTGCCTTCAATTCGTCAAACTTCCGAGCGTAGTGATCGAGCTGGTCACAAACTAAGTCCATGAAAACTGATAATTCAGCGTGGATGCTTGTTATTTCATTTCTTGCGGTGGTCAGAGTTGCGTCGAAGGTGTCTAATCGGTGCAGAGCAGTATCCATTTTGTCAGTGTTTTCTTCAGGAATGGGCTCAGGATAGGTGTTGTAATGTGGAGGGGTCTCAGGGTCTACCTCAGCTTCGGATACAGCATCCTCATAATACATATAATCATGTGCTTCAGAGATGTGATCACTGTCGTACATGTAATCCTGTGGTGTGGATTGAGGTGAAGGAGGTCCCATAGGCTCATCCAATTCATAAACCCAATTGTCCGTGTTATGGATACTTGTCATCTGATGATTTGGCAATGTGAATAGCTGGACAGGTTTGTCATTGATAAGGTACTCATAGGGTCCAGGTCCCATGGTTCTTAAAATGCGTCTGTTAAAGCAAAACTGGATATTCATGGGTCGGACGGTGCCAAAACTAGTGTTTGCATTTAGGTGGAATCTAAGGCCAAGCACGTGGGCAATCATTGTCACGAGGCCTCCTATTAGAATGGGTGATTGTGGTTCCTGAGTGAGGCGTAGGAAGGATCTCATCATAAAAGGCACGACATTCACCGGACGGCCCTGAGAAGCACAGAACAAGATAAACAATTCTTCTTTAGATACTGTAGTAATGTTTTCTTCCTTTCCGAAAAGGGTGTGAGCTAGGATCTTATGAAAGTATCTAAAAGCGGGGTTATGAATCTCATCGTTATACATGCCATTTGGGTCAGGGTGATAGTCGCCTGTGATTTTACCCTAGAACTGGTTTAGTTCAAAATCAAGATCGTCATCTTCAGCACTGATGAACACATGTGGTCCGCTAGGAAATCCTAGGAGGTTAGCTAATGACATACGGCTATGGGTTTGGTCCATTCCAAACATTCTAAAGGTGATCAGCTCTGTGTTTGATCCAAAACCATAGTTGGGTAAGTACCTGAAGGAACTAAGGAATTCGTAGGTGAGGTCCTTATAGGTAGCAAAACGAGTTTTCAAGGAGGTGTTCTCCCAGCCTAATTGATTAAACAGGAATTGAATGCTATCAGTAATTCCTAGCTTCTCCATGGTAGACTTATCATAATACAATGTTAAGGCTATGTCTCTCTCAGTTAAGGATTCAAATCTTGCCTTTTGAGCTAATCCTCGAAAATGAACCTTTGTAAAGTCGTACTCGGCCATACTCGCAGGTTAGTCGGAGAAAAACAGGAGGAAGGTATGAAGGCTTTTAAAATCCTGAAAAGTTTAAAACAGAAATTTTAAGTCAGAATTTTTAGAAACAAAAGGTGGTAGAAATAAAAACAAAGTTTAAATAAAAGAGAAAATAATGAAACAAAAAATAAAAATAGTAGCAATTTAAGTTTAAAATTTTGTTAAAATTTCAAAGTAAGATTTCAAATAAAAATGAGAATAAAATACAGTAAAGAGGGAAATACGGGAAAATTGGGTTGCCTCCCATTAAGCGCTGTTTTTTTAACGTCAAAAGCCTGACGATAGCTTGGTGACAAGCTATTCGGGGGTTTGAGCAGGAAGCTCGAGCAATGTTATACTGCTGACTTGAGGGTTGTTTTCGTTCTTATTATAATGTTTTAAACGTTGCCCGTTTACGATAAACGGTGCATTCGTCTTATCGGTAATTTCAACAGCTCCACTTTGAAGTACTTTAGTCACTTCAAAAGGTCCAGACCACCTAGATTTTAGTTTACCTGGAAAAAGTTTCAATCTTGAATTAAATAGAAGTACGATGTCTCCCACACTGAATTGTTTCCGGACTGAACGTTTATCATGCCATTTCTTAGTTCGTTCTTTGTAGATACGGGCATTTTCGTAAGCGTCCAATCTAAGTTCTTCTAATTCGTGTAAGTTCAAGATTCGTTTCTCTCCTGCCTCAATGTAGTTGAAATTAAGTGTCTTAATGGCCCATAAGGCTTTATGCTCTAATTCTACAGGAAGATGACAGGATTTACCGTAAACTAATTTGAAGGGTGTAGTACCTATTGGTGTCTTAAAAGCGGTCCTATAAGTCCATAAAGCTTCATTCAGCTTTGATGACCAATCTTTCCTTGAAGTAGCGACAGTCTTTTCCGATATTTGTTTTATTTCCCTGTTCGAGACCTCCACTTGTCCGCTAGTTTGCAGATGATATGGTGTAGCTACTCGGTGCCGGACTCCATATTTAGAAAGAAGTTTTTCAAAAATTCGCGATATGAAATGTGATCCGCCGTCACTAATGACGAGTCTGGGTACACCGAATCTAGAAAAGATTGTGTTTTTGAAAAGTTTGATTACTACTCGTGCGTCATTTGTTGGAGCGGAAATGACTTCTATCCATTTAGACACATAGTCTACAGCGACGAGTATGTAGTTATTCCCAAAAGAAGACGGGAAGGGTCCCATGAAATCTATTCCCCATACGTCAAAGATTTCTACCTCTAAGATTCCTTTCTGAGGCATTTCATCGCGTCGTGAGATGTTTCCAGTTCGTTGGCATCGATCACATTTTAGCACAACGATGTGAACGTCTTTCCAGAGGTTAGGCCAGAATAAGCCGGCTTGGAGAATCTTAGCGCACGTCTTGGATGTACTGGCATGACCACCATATGGTGCTGAATGGCATTGGGAAATGATGTTTTCTATTTCTTCCTCTGGGACACAACGACAGTATATGTTGTCGGCCCCTCTCTTGAAGAGTAGAGGTTCGTCCCAATAATAGTGTTTCAGATCGTGGAAGAGTTTCTTCTTTTGCTGATAAGTGAGATCCGGTGGAAGCACGCCTGCAGCTAGGTAATTAACAATGTCGGCATACCAAGGTAATGTGACTTGGGCATAGACGGCTTCTACGGCTTTTTCGAGTTCTGGATCTTCCGAGATTAAGTTAGGCATGTCACTTTCTAATTTGGCTATCAGATGTTCGTATGGAAAATCGTCATTTATGGGTACTGGTTCATGTTTAATGCCTTCTATTCGGGATAAGTGATCTGCAACTACGTTCTCGGTTCCTTTCTTATCTTTAATTTCTAAGTCAAACTCTTGTAATAATAGGATCCATCTCAATAATCTTGGTTTGGCGTCCTTTTTGCTTATTAGGTACCTAATGACAGTGTGGTCTGTGTATATGATAATTTTTGCTCCTACTAAGTAAGAACGGAATTTGTCAAGCGCAAATATAACTGTTAGAAGTTCCTTTTCTGTTGTGGCATAGTTCATTTGGGCAGGATCTAAGGTTCTACTGGCGTAGTAGATGGCATGAAGCTTCTTGTCCTTCCTTTGTCCTAGAACTGCGCCTACAGCATAATCACTCGCATCGCACATGATTTTGAACGGTAGTCGCCAATCGGGTGGTTGCATAATTGGTGCGGTGATAAGGGTTGATTTTAATGTTTCGAATACTTTTAGATAGTCGTCGTTAAAGACGAACTCAACATCTTTCATCAACAGGCCGGTCAGAGGCTTTGTGATTTTTGAAAAATCTTTTATAAATCTGCGGTAGAAACCGGCATGTCCTAGAAAACTCCGTATTTCACATACGGATTTTGGAGGTTGGAGGTCTTTTATAATTTCTATTTTAGCTTTGTCGACCTCAATCCCTTTATTAGATATGACATGTCCTAGAACTATTCCTTGTCGGACCATAAAATGACATTTTTCCCAATTTAGGACGAGGTTCACTTTTACACAACGTTCTAATACCATTTCTAAGTTTTGTAGGCATCCTTCGAAGGTCCACATACTGAGAAATCATCCATAAATACTTCCATGATGTCGTCTATGAAATCTGCGAAGATTGCCATCATGCATCTTTGGAAGGTTGCTGGAGCATTACAAAGTCCGAACGACATTCGGCGGTAAGCAAAAGTACCATAAGGACATGTGAATGTAGTCTTTTCTTGGTCATCAGGATGAATGGGAATTTGGAAAAATCTCGAATAACCATCTAGATAACAGAAATATGAATGTTTGGCTAATCTTTCTAACATTTGGTCTATGAAGGGCAAGGGGAAGTGATCTTTTCGTGTGGCTTTGTTAAGCTTTCTATAATCAATACACATTCTGCTTACAGTCACGACTCTTTTTGTTATTGATTCGCCTTTGTCGTTCTTAACTACTGTGACTTCTCCTTTCTTAGGTACGACATGAACTGGGCTGACCCATTCACTATCGGAGATTGGGTAGATGATTCCTGCATCTAGCAATTTCTTTACTTTGTCTTTGACTACAGTGCTTAGGATGGGGTTCAGTCTCCTCTGATGCTCTCTAGAGGTTTTACAGTCTTCCTCTATTGTAATTCGATGCATACAGATCGAAGGGCTTATACCTTTTAGATCGCTTATGTTATAGCCTAACGCGGTGGGGTACTTCTTTAGGACTTCTAATAGCTTTGCGGTTTCCAGTTGTCCTAAGTCGGCGTTGACTATCACTGGTCTTTTTTGTTCATCGTCTTGGAATTCATATCTAAGGTTTTTGGGTAGTGTTTTAAGTTCTAAAGATGGGTTCTTCGGACCTGGCATATGGTTTGGGGTTAGTGCTAAGCTTTCGCTTAGACTGTCGTCTTTATACGGTTTACGCCAATCATCGTCTTCAGAAATATCGGGTATTTGAATCTTTACTATTTCTGAATACGTGGTCTCTTCATTTTCAAGTTCTCTTATGCATTCGTCAATTACATCTACTAAATAGCAGGTATCGTCTATGGCTGGTGCTTGTAAGAACTTGGTGAGAATGAACTCTATCTTTTCTTCTCTTACTTCAAATGTTAGCCTACCTTTCTTTACGTCAATTATAGCTCCGGCTGTAGCTAGGAACGGTCTTCCTAGGATAATTGGAGTAACTGAATCTTCCTTAATATCCATAATTATGAAATTGGTTGGGATATAGAATTGTCCTATGCGTACCGGAATGTTTTCCAGTATACCGACAGGATATTTGACGGATCGGTCAGCTAATTGAACGGACATCTTGGTTGGTCTTAGTTCACCCATATTTAGCTTTTTGCATATGGATAGGGGCATAACACTGATACTGGCTCCTAAATCGCACAAGGCTTTGTCTATTACGAACTTTCCAATGACACAGGGTATGGAGAAACTACCTGGGTCTTTTAGTTTAGGAGGCATGTGGTTTTGAATAATAGCGCTACACTCTGCAGTAAGTGTAACTGTTTCGTTATCCTCGATCTTTCTCTTATTTGACAGGATTTCTTTGAGAAATTTAGCATACGAGGGCATTTGAGTGATAGCTTCTGTAAAAGGAATAGTGATATTCAACTGTTTAAGGAGCTCTACAAATTTCTTAAACTGCCCTGTAGTTTTGGTGTTTATTAGTCTTTGAGGATAAGGAATCAGTGGTTTATATGGCGCTGGAGGTGCTTGAGTTTTTTCACTTGCGGTGTCCTCCTTCTCATTGTCTTCCTTCTTCTCTAACTCGGATTCCTTTTCTGCTTGTTCAGTTGGTTTTTGTTGCATGGCTGAGTTTTCGGTTCTCGGATCGATCGGTTCGTCCAATTCTTTTCTGCTTCTTAATATGACGGCATTTGCTTGACCTTTTGGATTAGGTTCGGGCTGTCCTGGAAATGTTCCAGCTGGGGCAGCGGCAGAGGCTTGTTGTTGGGCCACTTGGGATATCTGCGTTTCGAGCATTTTGTTGTGGGTGGCTAAAGCGTCTACTTTTTCGGTCAGCTGTTTAATTTGCTCGCTAGTGTGTATGTTTTGATTTAGGAATTCTTTGTTTGTTTGAGCTTGAGTAGCTATGAATTTTTCCATCATCAACTCGAGGTTTGATTTCCTAGGGGCAGTCTGGGCAGCAGCTGGCTTCTGATATTCTGGCGGAGCAGCAGGCATCTGCAATGCATTATCGCTTTTGTAAGAAAAGTTTGGATGGTTTCGCCAACCTGGGTTGTAGGTATTCGCATAGGGGTTTCCTTGAGCGTAATTTACTTGGTCTGGTGGGATTCCGGCCAACAGTGGGCACTCGGGCGCATTATGAGTGGCGATTCCGCATAACTCGCAGTTTGGAGTTACAACAGCGACGGTTGCAGTGGGGTTAACAGTCAGACTGTCGATTTTCTGTGCTAGAGCATCTACTTTAGAGTTGAACTTTTCAAGGCTGCTGATCTCGTACATCCCACCTTTCGCTGCGGGTTTCTCTGCTGGAATGCGTTCACCTCCCCATTGGCAGTGGTTCTGAGACATGTTTTCGATTAGTTGATAGGCTTCGTCGTATGGCTTGTCCATAAGTGCACTGCCCGCGGCGGCGTCTACCGTTAATCTGGTGTTGTATAAAAGCCCATTATAGAAAGTATGGATCGTCACCCAGTCTTCTAAACCGTGGTGAGGACATGTTCTCATCATATCTTTGAACCTTTCCCACGCTTCGTAGAGAGATTCAATATCTTTTTGTCGAAATCCGTTGATTTGAGCTCTAAGCATAGAAGTTTTACTTGGCAGAAAATATCTCGCTAAGAAAACGTTCTTCAACTGTTCCCATGTCGTAACGGAGTTGGATGGTAATGATTGTAACCATGTCCAAGCTCTATCTCTAAGAGAGAAAGGGAAAAGACGAAGTCTTATTGCGTCTGGAGTTACTCCGTTTGCTTTCACTGTGTCTGCGTATTGTACAAACTTCGTTAAATGTTCGTTCGGATCATCAGTTGCATTTCCTGAGAATTGGTGTTGTTGTACGGCTGACAGCAATGACGGTTTTAGCTCAAAATCGTTTCGAGTTATAGCTGGGGCATCTATACTACTTCTAGGCTCCATCTGAAAGGGTGTAGCGTATGCCTTCAGCGGTTTGTTTTGAGGTCTTTCAGCCATCTTTGGTTCTTCTTCAGATTTGGGAATATGAGTGAGAGGATCGGGAATGTTATGTTTTCGTTGGTACTCAATAATGCGACTCCTTAAATGTAAGAAGCGCTCTAGTTTTGCGACTGAAGGTTTTAAGATATCGCCTTGTGGGCGATTACTTGGCATACAATCGACAGAACCAATAAAGGGAAAGAGAATTGTTAACCTAGTCTATATGGCGTAACAGAAGGTTACACTATTGACTAAACGGGTCCCCGGCAACGGCGCCAAAAACTTGATCGTGACTTTCTATGTGTAATACAACTTAACTACAAGTGCACAGTCTATCGCGTAGTAATAAAAGATATCGATCCCACAAGGACACGTAATCAAACTAGTGTTCACGGGAGTTACTATGTTTAGCTAGGTAGATAATGTTTAAGGGAATAATTGCTATTACTAAAGGGAACTAAAAACATTACTTAAAGTATAATTACGCGAATCGATATGCAATAATTATGTTCTTCGGGGATTTGACAAGTTACCGGTATATAAAATATTTTCAGAATTTATTTAAGAAGAAAATAGTGATCTAAAGACCTTTGTCTCACGATGGTTGTTGACGCTAGTCGCAACTTTAAGGCGGAACGTATGCTGTCGCTATCCCGTTCGGGGTTAAAATCGCTTTTTGGAAATCTCTAAGTTCTAATCTATTTTAAAGTGCTTTCGCTGTTATTAAAACAAATTCCTAGTGTTTACTATCTGGTCCTAGCCGCAGCTATCGCTTGTTGGTTCGTACCTTAATTAATTTTCCACTGTCGTGGCAAAACTACTTTTAAATAAGTTCTCGCTGTTGCGACGAACGTTTATTCAGGAAATAAGTTTAAACACTCAGGCCATAAACAACTTTTGAAACAGAAGGTTTTAACCGGTTATTATCAAATCTCGTCTGAATTATCATTACATATCGATTACTCTGGTTTAGCTAGACATGGATTTGGAACAGGTAAAGCGTAAATAAAAGCAGAAATTTAGAACATACATACTGCTGGGAATTAAAGTTATAATTAACGAAATAATAAAAACCTGTAAAGTATCCAATTGGCTTTTGGCCAAATCCCAACGATGTCGGCAGGATTGTGTCTTCAAGCCAATAGAGCGTACAAAGGAAATTGTAGTAACAGAATACATGAAAAAGAAAGGAAAACAAAAACAAGACTTAAACTAAATTTGCTCTGGAAGATATTTGGGCAGCACTTCGTTATCTGAATGCGGCTCCGTTTCTCAGCTCCCCTCCTTCTCCTTTTATAGAGGTGAAATACTAACAGTTATATCTTGCAGAAGGTGGACTTGGAGTCAGAGAAAATAGGAAGTAGTGGTCCATTATTTTGGGACTTGGAACTGATTTTTGCACGTTTACTGAAGTTCTGTGTTTTTGCCTGCATGACGGTCGTCATGGTGTGTGACGGTCGTCATGGATGTGTGACGGTCGTCACATCAGCAAAATTCGCATCTGCTGTTTTTTCATGTTGTTTTCATCTGGGGTTCGTCCATATTTCATCTGTAATTGCTTCTTTTCTTCATATTGCTTTGTTTGGACATGATCTTCAAATACCTGCAAAATATCAGACAAATAACATGGAAAAACCCGAAATCGGATTGGAACCAGTCAAATATTAGTTGAATTATATGTCAATATATATACGATTTCGCGTTATCACTCAACCACTCCACACTTGCAATACATATCAATCAAAGCATTTCCATACATATCAATTAACGTATTTCCCAAATAAACATCAACCTCCACCTTATTTTCCTCAATGTACTCAACCATGGCATCAGCAACACTCCACTCACCCAAAACATAACAAGCCAAAACAACTTTCACCATTGTCACAACATCACCTTTCACATTATCCATCCTCATTGCTTCAAAAATATCCAAAACCTCTCTATACCTCTTACACCGACCATACCCACAAATCAAAGAATGACTGTGACTTCTATAAGCTAGAAATCTCAATTTTAGCTCCAGACTGACTGTTCTATAGGCAGCCAGGGAGTCCTTGTGGTCTTCTTTTAATGGAAGAACTCTCAAGAAAACAGAAAGGACCTGCAAAATGGAACCGAGACATACATATACAACATCCAATAAAAAAATAGTTATCAAGTACAAACAACAAAATTAGAGGTGCAACATGCTATAAGTTTATAAATTCATATTTAATTGAGCGAGAATGATACAAATTAAGCAGGAAACTACCTGATTTAAAGGAATAGACTCAAGGTGCATCATAATCATCTTTGCCACAGCACCAGCGGCATTATCCCTCACTGCATGATCAAGCTCAGACTCACTGAACAGGGGGTGAAGCCCACGTAATATATTGTCAAAGTATCTAGTATTGGATTAAAGAAAATGCAAGGCATACAGGATTCAACCGTAAGAACTAAATACATCACTAACATTTTCACAGCTTAAAATTAGAACCATGCATACTAGAAAAGAGAGAAGGGAAGTAATAGAAACCATATTCCTGGTGGCAGAGATTCAACCGATTAGCGATTCCACCTCATATTGCTGAATGTTGCGACAGGTGCGCTAGTATGGCCAGAATGACAGTAGAAAAATAGCGGTCATAGTAAAATCTAACCGATTAGCAATAATCATAACAAGAAACTGAAATCAAGCACATGCACAAGAACTATCAACGACGACAGAATCTTCGTCGTCGCTCCTGAACAAAAAATAACCAAACGCAAGACTAACCACAATAGCTATAAACACGCCACCTTTATACGACATAACAGACAACATCATGAAATACCCGATCGCCGAGCTTAACCCAAACAGAACCGCTTCGGCGACTCTCACGCCTAATTTAGCTCCACTTCCGGCGAACTTCCGTCGAAGAAGAGACGCCTCGATCTGTGTCGGAAACGGCTTTCTGGAGGCCAACAGCTTGAGGCGAATACGGCGATTCTCGAGCAACTGGTAGAAAATGGAGACGAGGAGACAAGTGAGTAGACTCGGTGTGTAAAAAATAAGAACAAGACCATTTACATTTAGTGTCTTCAGCTAGTACATTTCATCAAACAGCTAGAAGTCATAAACAGTTCTACATTAGGTTTGTTTTCTCCTTCCATGAAGGCATCTCAAGTGATGGCATTATGCCCTGTTGGAACATTTATTCATCAGCTTCAAAACCAAACCTTCTAAGCTCATGATCACCATGATGAATGTTGTCGCATAGGCAAGAGTAGAGAAATTAGAGACTTATATAGAATACGTCTTCTTAAAGTAAACATGCCTTCAGTGAATAATTTGTAAACACGAGTTAAAATTAATTGGGAAACTATCACTATATAAAGTACAGAAGGAAACAAACACGGTAACATCAAATCAATTTTGGTATTGACCTCCCTCCCTCATAACTAAACCAAAGCCCCAAACTTCTGAACCAATCAGTGTTGCCAATTTTATTTCAATTTTCACTAGGCTAGAATGTTACATCGCCGCTATTTGACAACACTTTGAACCAAATCGTGTATCGCAGAACAATGAGGATTTGTTCAAAGGCGCTATTTGATAACACTTGAACCAAACCAATACATCAATGATGATGGTGCAATTGAAACACAATTTTACCTGATATTGAAAATACTGATAAAACGACCTTGCGATGCTTGGAATACTTATTGACGATTGCCTCTCGTATTGAATTTCGTTACGAAGGAGTCTGGAAATGTTTCCTTCGAAATTTTCTTTTCGCATTTCGGAGATGTAAGTTCTTCAAGAAATCATGTGAGGAATAGGAGAAATGCATACTCGTTGTTGAATGTGAATTTGGGGATTTAGGGTTAGGATTTTTCTGAGGGAACTGCAGGTTTAGAATTAGATAAAAGGGTTTAGGATTTAAGATAAGCAAGTGAGAATGAATTTGATCCCAAAATTATATTAGACACAAAACAAAAGAAAGTATAATTTGTGTTCCTTCTAAATATGTTTTCTAATTTTATTGTTTAAATATATATATATATATATATATATATATATATATATATATATATATATATATATATATATATATATATATATATATATATATATATATATATATATATATATATATATATATATATATATATATATATATATATATATATATATATATATATATATATATATATATATATATATATATATATATATATATATATATATATATATATATATATATATATATTAACATTGTTATCAAAATTAATTTTAATAAAAGTTAGCTATTTATATAATAAAATAGAAAATATTTTACTGTTATTTTAGACAAAAATATTAAGCTACATTGTCATGAAAATTATAAGAATTATAATAATAATTTATTAAATTAATTAATAAAATTGAAAATGTTAGAAAATAAAAATGAAAGAAGAAAGTGGAAAATTAAAGGAATAAAAAAAATAGTGATTATGATTGGCTAAAGTAATTGCGACAGTTCGCCTTAACTGTTGCGAGTGCGGAAAGAGGGCGGTTCTTTGGTAACTGTCGCATTATTTTATACAACATGCCTAAAAAATTTGCGACGGTTGACTTAAACCGTCGTGAGAATTGTCGTAGTCCAGGAATAAGGACAGTTTTTTGATAACTGTCGCAAAAAATCTACGATAGTTGACCCTAACTGTCGTGACAACCATCACAATCCAGAAATAAGGACGGTTTTGAGATAACTGTCGCAACTCAAGTGTCGTAAATCTCCTTTTTTATTGTAGTGAAAAGGAATAAATTTTTTGAAATTGGAGCAATTGCCAACTGTGCAGTTCCGTCGCTTGCAATCGGAAAACGAAGAGAGCGATAGCTCCCATGGCGATGACAGTGCACAGTTCGTACTTTCTATTTCAAACAAATCGTAATCCATAGGGTTTTCTTTAAATTCTGGTGGGAAACTGGTAGGGTTTTGTAGAACTGAACTTAGGATCAAAGCAATTTCCCCAAAAATGAACTTAGGGTTTTCATTTGTATGATTCAAAATTATACTGTTGTGACCAAATTTACTATCTATGTATTATACTAAGGATTTATGTGTGCTTTTAGTTTGCAATTTTTATTTTAAGCTTTTTCTTCAATGTATATATATTTTTAATTATTTTACTGATTTTGTTTTATATCTGATATTGCAAATTGGTGTTCTGGGGTTGTTCATGTCTTTACATTGTAAGTTGGAAACTAAACTTTGAGATTTGTTTTATGATCGCGATTGTCTAGCAGATTAAGGCTAATTAACCTTTAACCTTTTTGTTTTTTTTGGACGTGTAGCCTTGCTGGGTTGGCTTTTATGTTTTCGGCTAGCATTTTACTACAGATTCTGGTATGTGTTTAGCGATGAGACTGATTGTGCTTCTTTTATATACTTGAAATGAATTGGGTGATGTCTATTTGCTGGCTTTTTCCACTTCATGATTGTGTTTCCTCCAAATTATGTTTGTTGAATTTTATTATCTATGAATATTTTTGGATTATGCTATTGAATTTTGATTTGTTTTCGCGCTGATCAGGTATGTAGTTGTTCCAGAACTTGTGATGCTAATTTTAATTCTATGAACGCTAGTTGGGGGGTTTTGTCATATGTGTTTGACATTATCGAGGTCGAAGTGTCCGTGTTGTGTCACGGTGTCTGTGTTGGAGTTCATGCATGTTTTTAACATTATGGGTGTTGGAGTGCCTGTGTTATGTCTTAATGTTGTTGGAGTCCGTGCTTCATGTTTTGCATTCATGTTTTGCACGTTTTTCTTTCTCATGTGGTTGTTATTTATTGTTATGCTTAATTTTGTTGATATTTCACTTGGAAGATACAAAATTGTTCAAGCTGGAGTGGGAAGAGCCACAGAGTAGTTGTTTCAGATGTTTAAGTTGAATCTTGCTGAGAATGCGCCGTATCAGGATAGAGCTAAAGCCATGTACAAATAATTGAGAAGCAATTTAATTAGGTATTGTTTGATACTGCAGAAATATAGTGCGAAACTATCAACAGACTGGATTTTTGTGGGAGCAGTACAATCAAATTAACGGAAATGGAAAAGGTGCACAGCCATTTACAGGTTGGACATCACTTGCTGTGTTATCATGGCGGAATCATACGACACAATTTAGGAGGAGAAACTTTCTTCTCGGTGTTCATTCACAACTACTGAGGTAATAATATATCATGCTAGGCTGTAATTGAAATATTATAAAATTTATTTATAGTTTCCGGTGTGTATTAACATCTAAAAGTATCTTCTCATCTTTGAAGTATATTTCACAACCCACCCTAAGAATTTATATAATCTTTATTTGATAAATAGCCTTATGAGTTCATACTATTGTCATGCTATGATTAATATGGCTGGAAGCATTAAAAATCATGATACAAGACTCATGGGTTGTTATTTATTATTATGCTTAATTTTGTTGACATTTCACTTGGAGGATACTAAATTGTTCAAGCTGGAAGTGGGAAGAGCCACACAGTGGTTGTTACAAATTGGTAAAATGCCTTTGTGTGCCGCCGGTAAACGTAGCTCTATCTACCGTGGTGTCACTAGGTAGCTAGCTAGCTACTCTTCAACAAACTAATTTTCTAGCTCCTTGTTGGGCTTAAAGTGTTTGTTAGATTTAGATTCAGTTTAGATTAGCTCCTTGTTAATGATCATATCTTAAAAGTTGCTATTAATTTCAATTTGTTATAGAAGTTTTTTTTCGTAATTGTTCATGGCTCTTAGCTTTGTTTGATTGAATTTCGTGAATTATGTATTAGGCATAGATGGACAGTTCATTATGAAGTGCATCTTTGGGATAAAAGTACATGGAACCAAAATCAGAACAAGAAAGGAAAGCAATGTTTGGGTTGTTGAACTTAAGTCGGGTTCAAGGTTTTGTTTTATGATTAAATTGCTTACGTTTATTATTTTTGTGTTGTGTAGGTTTTGAATAGATGATAATACACCTTAGAGATAATAATAATGACATGTATGAAATAGAATAGTGATTAGTACACACATTCTCTTAATTATGTGGGAGCGGGTTTTGAATCTGGAATCTAGAGTAAACACTCACCTTCTTTATATCATATATCATATATCAGAAGCTTTGAATATCAAATTTGATGCACGACTTACATTATAAGACATCTTGACACATACTAAAATCCTTCATATATCATATATCATATATTTAGATGGTAAAAATTAATGCCATCGCATTTATATTTATTTTCAGTCTAAGGTTTCGTTCCTTGTTTCAGTTAATTATCAGTGTTTTCTAAAGACTCTCTTTGTTGTCTAACTCCACAGGTATTAGAGGTAACCGTTTGGCGTGAAGGTTTGGAGTACACACAAACATATTCTCGCAGGAAGCCGGTGACAACTTTGAATTGTGCCAACACCTATCAGTGGTGAATCACTTATTCGACCACTCATTTTGTTCATTAAACCACCGGTCGATGTGGCAGCGGCACACCTTCCTTCGCTATCAACCACCACGCATCTGACTGTCTCCGGCGCATAAACGCTTACCCTGGAAGACCAATTGCAAATGTATGCTTCAAAACCTATGGCTACATAAGCATGGCTCAGGCTGTTTCGTTCCTTAGCGATTTCAAGCTCGGACATTATATGAAAATCCCTCCAAGGTCAATGTTCTTAGTGCAGGTATATTTATTTTTTCAGCTGTTATAATTGTGTTTGCAAGGTTTTACTAGCATTTACCTTTCTTATATGTTATCTAATGTATTTGTTGTGTTAAAAATTATTTAGTTCATTAGGACAATGCTTGCTGGAACTATCAACATTTGTGTAGCATGGTGGCTGCTAGAATATGTCAAAAACATATATTTGTACTGCTTTTCTTATATATTATCTAATGTAGAAATGGTGGCAGAGATACAACTATGTTTTTCTACAACATTTGATGCAAGGGTGGCTTGTATGGATGTACTGCTTTACTTTGCATTAGGATTGGAAAATATGAGTCTGAATTGGTGGGAAACTGCTGGTGAGCATTGTCCTTTGGCAACTTGTCCAACTTCCAAGGGTGAAGACAATGCGTTGAGTAGAAGAATCAAAGAAGCAAAGAAAGAAACACAACAACAAAACATGATTTCTCAGTTCTTCGTCCTTTCCCAAAGAGGCGACAACATCGTCTTCCGCGACTGTCTCTGTTCATTCCCAATTTCATTTCTCACCATTCTCCATTTTTCATCATTCTCAAAACTCATCACTAATTTTCACTCCCTTGAATGCAGATCGTGGTGAAGTACAAAAGGGAAACGTTGAAACGTTTTTCCGAAAAGTCAAGTTCTGGAAAGAGGACGCTGATGGTGATGCTCTACCTGTTTTTGTAGGTATTTTGTTCAATGATTAGGAATCTGAATTGTTTGATTAAAGTTAGTGGAAAAAGATCCAGGTAAAACTATTTCCCTTTTCTGGGCTTCCATTAATGCGGGTGATCGCGTCGAGAGTGCTTTGAAGGACATGGCTTTAGTTATGAAGCAATTGAACTGGTCCAACGAGGCAATCCAAGCAATCAAGTCTTTCCGCCATCTCTGCCCTTCTGATTCTCAGGAATCTCTTGACAACATCTTGGTTGAATTGTATAAGGTATAAGGATTCAGACAAGTCTCTTAGTTTCTTCATATTATTCTGTCATAACTCAATTTTTGCTATGATGTATGTAACTCAATTTTGTATATGTTGTTATAAAGGTCAGGAAGAGTTGATGAAGAGATTGACATGCTTCATCACAAGTTGAAGCAAATTGAAGACGGTATGACATTTGTCGGAAGGTCGACAAAACAAGCGAGATCTCAAGGGAAGAAAACTCAAATAACCGCTGAGCAAGAGATATCGAGGATACTTGGAAACTTGGCTTGGGCTTATTTTGTATATGTTAAAGTCTTACAACAAGCAATTATTGATGTACTCCAGACAGCTGCAGCATCATTATAGAAAATGTTAACATTGGAAGGAGATATAGTAGATGATATACCTATTGAGGTCACTAGAGATGTTTTAAGGATTCGAAAGATTCTCACAAATTTATCTATTGAGGTCACTGCCATTAATGTAACCTACAATAGCTGTATTATGAATCCTAAATGAGTGCAGATATTTTTTTTAAAAAATATTTGCAACTTGCGGCGGTTCAAACCGCCACAATATACCATAGTTTTTTAAAAAAAAATATATATTTGCAACTTGCGGCGGTTCAAACCACCACAATATACTTTCACGAGCAACAATGAAAACAAAAATCATTAAGCAAGTTAAGACGGTTGAAAACCATCACAATATGGAGATTACGACAGTTAGCTACCCGTCGTGAAAATAACGACGGTTTGTACGACAGTTTTCACAACCGTCGCAATACGGCCTCGCGACGCACGTTTCCGCGACGGGATTGAAACCGTCGTAACTTACAAATTGCGACGGTTAAAACCATCATAATCTATCAAAATGAACCGTCGCAATTTGCAAATTTTCTTGTAGTGAATGTTGTTTGTTCCTTAGTACGCGACATGTGTGTGAAACACTGTCGGTGCTTGCTTTCCTTTCTAATCATTTATCTACAGGAGTGAGATTGAAACAAGTGGGGGAGAATATTTTGCTTCTCTGATATATTTCAGTTGTAAAGTGTTGGTTCGGTGTGCTGCTGATTGTAAGGTGTCGCTACGCGAAAAATGACACAGAGTCGCCACCGAATTTTATTTGTCCCAAGAAGGGAAGGGGAAATAGCGATAAAACCTTTAGGAAAAGAGCATGGTCATCGCAACCAAGCCTTAGGGTTCGGGAGTCGGTTATGCGAGGGGAAGGTATTAGAACCCCCTCGCATCCATCATACTCGATGGGAGCCTTCTAGGTTGTTTTGCTTGAATGGGTGTTTTAATCTAAAAGTTTACTTGTTTTAAAAAGAAAGAGGGGTTTGTTTTTTATTAGAGTGCTCGCAAAGGATTGTGGCCCTTGTGCCTACGTATCCTCACTTAAAAGAAGTGAAGAATCAGAGCTCCGTAGTTCGGAGGCTTGTGAAATGGTTGTTTGTTGGTTGATTTTATACCTTGAAAAAAGGGTTTTTGGATTGATGCCCTAAGGCGAAAAGAAGTTTGATGAGTTGGTGTTATTTTTAGGTTTTTTGAAGAAAAATTGTTCTCGATTAGGATTACACTAGAGACTTTGGATAGAAATGAATGTTTCAAATAACCAAGTCGAGCGCCTTGTATCCAAAACATTCGGAACGAGTGTAGGAGGGGCTCCATTCTCATTCCTTTTCCACCACTTTAAAGCTCATGGTGTATAACCCTAACCATATATTTATTGTATTTTAGATATTTATGAGAAAAGTACAACTTGATGTTGGATCAAGGGTTTTTATTGTTTGTAAAAATATTTGAAGTGATGCGAACAAGGTCGATGGCGATGCACAAGGCAATCGACTTACAAGGTTGAAAATGATTGATAAAATCGAGAGTTTATTTTTGAAAATGGTTTTTGGAACAAAGGTCAAAAATGACCATAATAACATTCACATACAATGGTCGTGCAACCACATCGGGTTAGTCGGCTTAAAAAAATCAAGACATGAAAAAAAACGGCATGAAGGTTGCAGCGAAGCTACCTAAAAACACAAGAAGTTCACTGTGCGAACTTCCCAGCGAACGTGCACTATTCACAAACAGAAGCAAAAGAGACAGAAGTTTGCCGTGCAAACCTTACAGCGAAGCTGCCCAGAAAAAACAACAAGAAGTTCGCTGTGCGAACTTACTTGCGAACACAAACAGAGGCGAAATGGGGCAAAGTTCGCTGTGCGAAGGTGCTAGCGAACATGACAGAAAGAAACATAAAAAATTTCGCTAGGTGAACTTCATGCTGTTTTGCCCAGAATACACATTTTTTATGGAAACAGAGGGGAAATGGGGCAAAGTTCGCTAAGCGAACTTGCTAGCGAACATGACAATGTACATGAGTATTTTCAACTCATGTCACTATGAAAACTAAACTATGTTCTATCTCTTTTCTTTGTTCTTTTACAACATTTCTTGGTCATATCAAGACCTTATTACAGTATGCAACACAAGAAAAACACATGAAAATAAAACATGCAAAAATGTAAAAGAGTTAAGGGTTTGATGGGAAGGATACCCAAGAGCCACTATCTTCCTTCACCAATGGCCTTTGTTGGATTTGCTTCTACGGTCCACCTCCTTCTTCTGGTTTTCTATCCCTCTCTTGTTCTCTCAAGGCTTTCTTTTCAAATCTCTTTTTTCTGTTTTTTCTCTTACTCTCTTTTTCTGATTTTTTCAATGTCTCTCCATATCTCTCTATGTCAATGTGTCTCCTTTTATGCCTCTGCATCCCCCTTCCTTATAGTCAAACATTATGGTTCAATGCAACATCTTTTCCTTGGGATATGCTTCTCTTCACATTTTGGATGCCAAGCCCAATTCTTTCCATTTCCATGAATCCTCTTTGCTTTATTTTTCTGCTGCTTTTTGTCTTGTTTCCAAATCTGAACTTATTTGTTTGCTTGTGTTTGGATTGCCCTTGTGGTACAAATTTCTACCTTTGACAGCAAAAAATTATGATATTTAGATACATTATCATGAGTTTATTCCCTTGGTCTTGTGACATGCATTGGTTTTGTGACATGAGGCAATTTGTCACTTCTTGCATGGGACTGTTTTGGGTCACATTCAAATTGCCCATGATTAAACATGCATAATCTTGATCTTGAAATATTCCAGTGTTAAGTTAACTCTTAGATATTTTCCTTGGATGTTTGTAAGCATAATGAGGAACATGTGGACTTGATGGGGCATGAAGGGTGCCATTTCATGAAGTTGAATTAAGATTAGAAATAACTTAATTTTTTAAGCATTACTAAGAGTTTGAAACTTTGTAACAAATGTGACATTCTTGCAAATGTCATGAAATTTCTCTTTGTAATATTCTTGAATCTAGTCTTGAATTCATGAATCTTGAATTTGGAATGATGAGTCTCCCTTATGCCATTGAATTTGAAATGAATGAAGTCTTGAATTATGAACTTGTGATCTTGACTCATGCTTTGCAAATTTGAACTCCACTTGACAAGAATTTGAAACGAAGTTGGATGAAGAAATCTTGAATTAGGCATTGCACTTCATGTATATTAGGAATATTGATCTTGAATATCCTAATATTTTCAAGTAACTTCACCTTGAAGGAATCTACATGAGTAGACTTTCCAACTTGAACCAAACCTTAGATGATGAACTTTTTCTTCCATGTAGCCCATAATAGGAAAATTTATCTTATTTGGAATGGAAAATAACGAAACGGCCCAGTACCTACCTTGTGAACCCACATGCTCGATATGCAATAGAACGATGTATGATATGGCGAATGTAGGGTATAAAAGGCTAAAGGTGAAAATGAGGGTGTGACACAAGGGTGCAAGCGTTGTTGGAGCTGTATTGTTTATCGAACCTGAAGAGGGTGTGGAATCGAGATTCTCGTAAGCCAGATCAAGTTGGGATGTCTTCATGGGAGAACGATCAATTATTGTTGATGTTTGCTTCTCGTAGAATAAATAGAAATGTGACGGATAGTGATATGCCAATGGTGTGTAATTCCTAATGTTTTTCTTGAAGATATCTGCGACTTGCCTCCAGAGTGTGGATCTCAATTCTAGTGACAGTGGGGAACTGATATTTTATCTGCTAAGCAAGATGATGGGTTCTTGAGAAATGATGCACCTGTGTTGTTGGTTAATAAGAAGGATGGCCGTATGAGGTTGTGTATGGACTACAAACAGTTGAATAAAGTGACTATCAAGAATAAGTATTCTCTACCAAGGATCGTTTATCTGATGGATCAGTTGGTAGAAAGATAGATTTGAAGTCTGGTCATCATCAATTTGTGTTAAACCGGATGATATTCTGAAGACAGAATTCATAATGAGATATGTGCAATATAAGTACATTGTGATTCCTTTTGGAGTGTCTAATACACCAGGCATGTTCATGGAGTATATGAACCAGATTTTCCATCTGTATCTAGATAAAGTTGTGTTGGTCTTCATCAACGGTATCTTGATATATTCTAAGTCCGAGGAAGAACATGCAGAGCATATAAATGTTATACTGCATATGTTGAGAGATAAGAAGCTTTATGCCAAGTTGTCCAAGTGTGAATTTTGGTTGAAGGAAGTGAGCTTCCTTGACCATGTGATTTCGAGTGGTGGAATTCGGTAAATCCTTCTAAAGTTGATGGTGTGTTTGTTAGCTCTCACTTTCAACGCTAGTAGAATTCAAAATTATCTTAAGTCAGAATGTCATTCTAAAAACATATGAAGGCTTCGACACAACTATGAGGAAATCTGAGTCGAAAAAAGGTTGACAAAGTTTCTAGAAAAATGCTAAGTGTTGGAGAAGCTCTCGACCAAGATCATGCTAGAAGGAACGCATGGCAGTTACCATGAAGGCTGGAGGGAATTCTTAGTGTCCAAGTTCAAATTGATAGCGGGCGAACGTGGGAGCAGTTGAGGTTGTGGAAAAAGTGCCAAAAAGACACGTTGTGAAGTCATAACCGTCATTTAGTAGTTACTTGCTAGCTTTATAAATAGTTGTTATTTTCATGGAATAAGGGTGTTCGTTCATCTTGTACTAGTCACTCCAAACCACACAAAGTACCCGCGTGTAGAGAAACAAGTTAGCGAGAATGTACGTGATACAACACCAACCCCTTTTCATTAATGCAATTTACTTGTCTTTACCATTTATGCGCTTTTACTCATTCTGCACTTTAACCTTCAGCTTTTACGTTTAAACTGCCTTTTTCAAGCCTTTCTGCAAACTTACTTTCATTTACTTTTCACGCAAATTTAAACATTCTACACTTTCTTTCAAGCTTTTTAATTTCGAAGTCTTTTAACTACTTTCGAACTTTACCTTCCTGCACCTTTACCTTCAAAATCATTTATCTTTAAAGTCATTTACTTTACGAAGATTTCATAGTCGAACGCAGAGTTCAGATTATAATCTTTGCACATTTACATTATTGCAGCTATTTTCAAAGTTATTTACTTTCAAAGTCATTTACATTCCTGCACTTACCTTCGACATTTACTTCCAAATATTTTACATTATTGCACTTGTTACGTTATTGCCTTTAATCTTCAAGTTACTTTTATTTTACAAAGATTTAATAGTCGAACACGGAGTTCAGATTAGGGTCTTTATTGCATACTTAACACATGTCCTAGGATTTAGTATGGTCGATCCTGCAAGTTAGTCAATTTTATCCTAAATTGATAGACCAATGGTTGTTTACCAAAATTCACAGTAAACAGTGTTATAGTTAGAGACTCTGAAGTCTGCTACTGAGATTCAAAGTTTCTTGGCTTAGCTAGTTATTATCGCAGGTTTATAGAAGGTTCTCGAGGTTAGCATTGTTGAATCAGTTGACTCGAAATGGTTAAGCTTATGTGTAGGATGTTGCACGTTAAATTTTTATTGTAGAACTATAGAAGAAATTGACAAGTGTTATAATGTTGATTTTGCCTAATCCAAGCGAGTCTTTTGTGGTTTATTATGATGCCTCAAAGATGGGTCTTGGTGGTGTAATGATGCAGAATGGTCAGGTTGTTGCCTATGTTTCTAGACAACTGAAGGTTCATGAGAGGAATTATCCTACGTATGACCTAGAGTTGGCAACCGTGGTTTTTGTGTTAAAATTTTTGGAGACATTATCTTTTTGGCTCCAAATTTGTAGTGTTTAGTGATCACAAGAGTTTAAAGTATTTGTTCGACTAGAAGGAGTTGAATATGAGGCAAAGGAGATGGCCCGAACATCTGAAAGATTATGATTCTGAATTGAGTTACCATCCTGGTAAAGCTAATGTTGTAGCTGATGCACTAAGCAGGAAGTCCTTACGCATGTCGATGCTTATGGTTTGTGAGTTGGAACTGATTGAGCAATTCAGAGATATGATTTTAGTATGTGAGGAGACTCCTAACAATGTGAATTTAGGTATGTTGAAGCTGACAAGTGGTATTCTGGAAGAGATAAGAGAAGGGAAGAAAATTGACTTAGGTTTGATTGACCGGTTGTTGTTAATCAACCAAGGTAACATAGGTGATTTTCGGGTTGATGAGAATGGTGTGATGAGGTTCAAAGATAGAGTGTGTATTCCAGATGTTCTCGAAATTAAGAAGAGTATTCTTGAAGAGGGGCATCAAAGTGGGTTGAGTATTCATCCCAGTGCTACAAAGATGTATCAAGATTTGAAGAATTTGTTTTGTTGGCAAGGTATGAAGAAAGATGTTATACAATTTGTATATGCTTGTTTGACTTGCCAGAAGTCAAAGATTGAACATCAGAAGCCTTCAGAGCTGATGCAACTGCTGAATATTCCAGAGTGGAAATGGAATAACATCTCTATAGATTTCGTGTCAGGTTTGCCTAAGACTTCGAAGGGTAACGATTCAATTTATGTGATAGTGGATAGATTGACTAAATTGGATCATTTCTTACTGATGAAAATCAATCATTCCTTGTAGAAGCTAGCTGAAGTGTATATTGAAGAGACTGTAAGGTTGCACGGTATTCCTTTGAGTATTGTGTCTGATAGAGATCTGAGGTTTACATCAAGGTTTTGTGAGGGTTTGCAAAAGGCTTTGGATACTAAGTTAAATTTGAGTTTGGCCTATCATCCGCAGACGGATGGTCAGACATAGAAAACTATCCAGTCTTTGAAGGATTTGTTGAGGGCTTGTATGTTAGAACAAGGAGGTGATTGGGATAACCACTTACCACTGGTTGAGTTTACCTACAATAATAGTTTCCATTCTAGTATTGGAATGGCACAGTATAAGGCAGTGTATGTAAGAGGTGTAAGACTCTGTTGTGTTGGTATGAGACAGACAAGAGTGTGGTGCTTGGTCCTGAGATTGTGTAGCAGGTGACTGAAAAGGTCAAGATGATCTAAGAGAAGATGAAAGCATCTCAGTGTCTTCAGAAAAGTTACCATGATAAGAGGAGGAAAGCACTTGAGTTCCAAGAGGGAGATCATGTGTTTTTACGAGTTACTCCAATAACTGGTGTTGGTCGAGCTTTGAAGTCTAGAATGCTCACGTCATATTCTGTTGGTCCGTATCAGATTTTGCAGAGGATATGAGAGGTAGCCTATTAGATTTCTTTGTCGCTGCCGCTTGCTAATCTTCATGATGTATTTCATGTGTCTCAGTTGAGGAGATACATTCTGGATTTGTATCATGTGATCTAGGTGGGTGATGTACAGGTGAGAGATAACCTGATTATAGAAGCATCACCCATACAGATAGAGGATCAGGGAGTGAAGCATTTGCAGGGTAAAGAGATTTCCTTGGTGAAGGTAGCATGGGGATGACCGGCTGGTGGGATTTTGACTTGGGAAGCGTGAGGAGCAGATGAGGGAGTAATATCCGACTCTGTTTTCCTCAGGTAATTTTTGGGGACGAAAATTCTATAAGTGGGGGAGAGTTGTAACACCCCATATCATGAATTGGATGTTTTAATATAATTTAATTGTAGAATTCCATATATTGTGTGTTTTAATGATTTTGAGATATAAGTGAGAGTGAGAACTAATTGGAATTATTTTATTAAATAGTCCTATATAGTTTATTAATGAAATAAATGAGATAATTAGAATAACATGGCATATAGAGGAATAAGGGGCAGAATTGGAAATTGGGAGAATATTAGAACACAATGGAAAGTTAGAGGAGTAAGTGAAGGTCGAAGTGGAAAACCATAGAAAGAGGTTAATTTTAAAGGATAAAATAGAGAGAGGTGAGGTTAGTTTTGCATTACGTGAAAGTTGAAAAGAGAAGAGTGCTAGGGCAAGAGAAGGCTTGGGAAGAACCATCCATCCAAAGAGCTTGAGAAAAAAAGTTTCTAGGAATAACAAGGTTAGGGTGGGTAATGGTTTTCAATAATGATTGGCATGAGGGAAGAGTAGAATATGGTTTTATTTTTCTTTTGATTCGATGATGAATGTTGAGAAATAATTGATGATGATTATGTGATGAAAAATTATGTTAATTGAGTTGTTGAGTATATATGTCTTGATGTTGTAATGTGTTCTTTCACTTGATTCATGTACTATATGATATGACATGTTTGGGGTTTTAGAGGTTAAAATATGAGGTTTAGGGTCTGTTGCAAGGCTGAAAAATAGGAGAGATTACACAAAATCGCGAGAAAATTGGGGTTTTCTGGGCCCTGCTACGGGTCGTAGTACCTGCAACGGGTGGCCGTAGCAACCCCTGAATTTTTGCTCCAAGAATGTGACCAAAGTGAGTTTTTGGCGAAGGCACGCTACGGGAGACTGTAGTAGATCCCTAGAATTGGTACTGCGAAATCGTTTTTGGCCATAACTATGTAACCGTAAGTCCGAATTGAGTGTCATTTGAAGAGTTGGGAAGCTAACACAAATTACTATTGAATGAAATTGTTTCCAGAGGATGATCATGATAATTAGTTGATGTTTTTGATATTTGAAAGAAATATTGAACTTGAAACTTGTTTATCTTTCGACAACTCTTGTTATATCTTTTTAACTGTGTATCCAATTGACGAGCCGTTTGAAGTGTTAGAAAGCTAACGCTCAAAGTATAACATAGTAGTAATAAGTGAAATGTTTAAATATTATTTACTTTCCTACTGTATTGATGAAATGTTAGTTTACATGTTCGGATAGTGAATCATCGTATTGTTGCGCTAATATTATGTGATAATGATGTTGCTATGTTGTTACTATTATGATGATGTTGTTGAGATGTTGAATTGATGAAGTTTTATTTTGTTGTTATGATGTGATGTTGATATGATGTGATGTTGATGATGTTGTTATGATGTGATGTTAATGATGTCGTTGTGATAATGTTTTTAATGATGTGCATGTCTGAATATATGCATGATGTATTTATGATGATTATGTTGATGGTGACATACACAGTCAAAAGAGGGGCCATTGTGTTTGTGTTGTTGTTACATGTTGTGAATCATGCATCCATGTTGTCGAAACTTTGGTTCTATTTATGTTGTGGTCTCGATCCTATGGTGGGGACCGGGTTGCTAGTAGCTAATTCTTATGATAGGGAATTAGTGAATTGTTACCTATGGTGGGGTAGCGATATTGTTGGGGCCTCGATCCTATGGTGGGGATCGGTGCGAGTAGCTAATTCCTATGGTAGAGAATTAATGAAGTGTTGCCTATGGCGGGGTATTGATTTTGTTATACTCCGGTTCAAGAGTGAACCAAATCCTATGGTGGGGATCTTGTATCCGATGGTGATGAAACAGGGAGCGATATGAACCTAAGTGTTCATAACTTGGTACCACATGCATATTGAGTTAGTGCATTACATTAACATTCCAGTCTTGTTGATTGGTTTTTATTGAGACTGATGATGTTGGATGACAATTTGTGAATTATATACTATCCTTGTATATGATGATGATGTGATGGTTGTGATTAGAGTAACATGTTGTCATTGTAAATGGTTATACATGTTTGTTGTATGCTATCTTTCACTTATGTCGTTTATAATTTATTATGATTACTCACCCTTTATGTTTGAATGTTGCCTCCACGTGGGTAATGCGCAGATACTCAGGAGTAGACTCCAAGGAAGTAATTGGAAGCTAGCTATTGGAGTTCATTTTAGTTTTCGTTTTAAGTTGGAGGGATTCTGCTCTGATTCATGTAACACTAGGTTGGGGTTGACGGTTGTCTTCTTAATTTATTATGTTGTTTATTTCTAAGTATTTGCTACTAATTTCATGGTGATATTTTAAGATGTTAAATTAAGTGTTGGCGAAACTTATTCTTTGTTGATGTTATGGATATTGGAGTTTAAGACACAATTTTTGTTGTAGAATCATAATTGAATTTCTTTATGTTAAATCTGTTGTGTTGTTTTTAAAAGAACTTGGCGTCCTAAAAGCTCCCATAAATGAGTATGTTCGAATTAATATATGTTTTTGTGTAAACCGTGTTATGCAGCTGGATAGTTGTGATGTTTTATGAAGTGTGACACATTTGTGGTTGTGTTTATATGATTAAATTAATAGTTATTTTCATGGGGTTTTTAGAAGGGTGTTATAATTAGGATCACACCTAGTTTCCATGACCACATACACAAGAGACTTATACATATAAATGATAAACTTTCTATATCTATAAAAAATTGTTGGCCGCACCTCTACAGTTCCGCACAATCAAATTTTAATTTGTATTCATCATAACCTTGAGAAAGAAGTAAAAAGGAAAACTCCAAACCACCCTCTCAGAACTCCAATGGAGTCTCCTTAACCACTTCCATATCCTCCACAATATTGTTGCTCACAACCCTAGTAACGATGATATTTTGTCCGTTGTGATCCGGTAGGATCTCTAGTTCACTTAAGGAATGTAAACTCTCTATGTATGAGGTCTGCTCCCATTACAATGCATGTTGTTGCTCTCACCCACTTTTCCTGAGTTCATGTTAATAATGGCAGTATCACCCCTTTCTACATTAGAGATATTATTAGCTTGAGAAATATCCACATGATTCCTGTTCAGAATCTCCTTCCTCATATCAATCACATTAGTTCCTTCCAAGAAATTCATTAATTGATCATGACCATATTTTTCCTCTATCTTTTTCATGATTGGGTCGGTATTTATGTGAGTTGCTTTTCTAGATATGTGTTGTAAGTTTATTCCCTACTATTGACTTTTTACTATGTCCCTCTAATTTTCTGCCATGTTCATGCACCACTTTATTTCTTTTCTCGTTATTTCCTTTTTCATGTCCCCCTAATTTATTAGCTATATTAATGGCAGAAAAAAAATGGTCTTTCCTGATGCTTGTCACTTAATATCTCATATTCAATTTTGTATCTTCTACCTTTGATGGAGAACATGGCCAACAAGGGATTAACCAGATTTACTTCCACACAAATCCTAACATACTTTCCTCTCTCATGTTGCATAGTATTTTTGTCCACCTTGATTGCAAATCCTAACATACTTTCCTCTCTCATGTTGCATAGTATTTTTGTCCACCTTGATTGCAAGACCCACACGATTTCCAATAAAATGGAGTATTATAGGATCATAATATTCAATGGGAAGTACAACAATTATGATCCACATTGCAACATTGTTAATGGTATCACTTTCAGGATGGAAGTCAGGGTTCCAATCTTTGACAGTCAGATAATGATCATAGATAAACTATGGTCCACCTGTCAAGGCTGCATTTTTGTCTTCTTCATGTGTAAAAGCAACAATAAAATAATCATTACTTAAATCAATAATGCTTATAATCCCCTTTCTTACCCACATTTGCTTCAACCAAGTTTCCAAAGCTTTAAATCCTATCTTCCTCACTAACAACTTAATTATGACTCCTCTCCTCCAAAGCCTGTGAATCCTTTTTTCTTCAGTCTAAGAGAACACAAAGTGGGGACATTCATACCCTTCAATCACACATTTTTCCACTCTTATTCCCTCCTCATCGCTAACATTGATTCCATGCCGCTCCTTACATCCTTATAGCTCCTCTTCCTCCATGCAGATCAGATCCCCCCAATCACGATATTTCTATAGGATCCATCCTCCCCTGCTTTCCTCCCTACATCTCCTTAACCAGGTTATTCAAGAAATCAGAAGCGTACACCGTCTGAGCAGCATTGCGAATAGGAGGCGAATTCATATTACCAATAATAAACCTTGGACTACTGTTTCCACTTGCACCGCGAATCGTTGGATCTCCCCCCGGTGCTGGCACCTACGAAGAAATCGGTGAAGACACTGTCATTCAGAAACTCTAGCACAACTCTCACTTAAATCTTACACTTGATTAAAGAAAACTTTTCTATTCACAGTTAGTTATTGTAAATTATAGTTTAGGTATTAATAAAATATCACTATTATTATCGTTTTCACTCGTTACTTTACTACACAAAAAAACCCTAATGAAATAACAAATTAAAATAAAACTTGATCTATTATTAAATATGAATTTTTATTTTTGAATGAAAAAAAATTACTAAAATATTTTTTTAAAGGATCAATCTCTCCATTTACTAAGGGGATCCCATTTTAAGATGGAACAAAGTTCTATATACCGTAACCCAATAATTCTTAACGTAGAATTCAAATTTCAGACGTTGATATTTTTTTTTATAGTGACTGGAATTCTATGCCCCCTGCATCTGAAAGCTGAAATTGAAGAGCGAGAGATGAAAACAAAGAGAAATTATGTGAAATTTTCACCCGATTTGATGAAAAGGAAAAGAAATGATGTGAATGTTTGTGAACAAGTGTCTCCGATTCCACCCGATTTGTATTTGAATCTAACGGATGATTGTTGGGAACATATATTCACATTCATTTATAATAAGGACGATTTCAAGTCTCTCTCCGTCGTCTCCAAACAATTCCTCTTCATCACCAACCGTCTTCGATTCTCTCTCACTCTCCACTGCCTCTTAGATCTACCTTTCCTCTCTATCTTATTACAAAGGTTGTTTACCAACCTCACTTCCCTTAACCACCCGGGGTTCTACGACCACATCGACACACTTAGGGGTGGCAAAACGGGTCATGCCAGGCCGGCCTGTGCATCCGCCAAAAAATGGCGCATTGGGTTGGGGTTTTAGGTCCGCCGCCCACCAAAGTCTGTCCGGCTAAAGACAGCCATCTGCCAAAGCCCACCCTGCAAAAACCCATCACCCACGAAAGCCCGTCGCACCTATTTGTTCATCTTGTCCCACCTTAAACCAACATTTTTTAAGTTAATTCTAGTAATTCCAATTTTTGATGGTTTTATTTTATACATTTATTTGAGAATATATGCAATATTTTTTGAAGTAAAATTTGATAAAAAGATGTTTTATAAAAATTATTCTAAAAAATAAGTGAAAAATCTAATTGAAATGTAAAAACAAACATATTAATCTATTAAAAAAGGAAAAGTAAATAAATAAAAAAGTAGGTAGGCAAACCCGTTGCCTGCCACCTTGGCGGGGAGAGCTAGATTTATATGTCTTTTTTGGCGGACTTAAGGCAGGGTGGGGCGGGACAGACCACCCGTTTTGTCACCCCTAGACACACTTCTACCAAAAATCTCTCATTTTCCATTCAATCTCACATTGCTCAATCTCTCCAAACAACTCAAGTTTCCCGCCTGAGGATTGAGAGCTTTCTCCCGAAATAATACATGTTTAACCTCTCTCACTTATTCTGAGAGCTTTATCCCTAAATAATACATGTTTAATCTCTCTCACTTGTTCCAAACTTCTTTATTTCGACTATAACTACCAATTCTTCCATATTGCACAGTGTTTCCCATTTCTGCAAATACTTGACCTAAGTAACACCAAATGTATAAGAGTAGACCAAAATTTAAGAGACTAGCGGAAATTGGAGGCGTTGGAATTGAATTTGTCCTTTGCATTTTTTAAATCGGAGGTGTTGAATTTGTCCTTTGAATTTCCAAAATTGGATATGTTAAACTTGTCCTTTACAATCATTGATGACCAAAAAATTTATATCGTCTCAAAGGCTTTCTGTCGCCTTTTGCAACTGCTACTGAGAAATTGTTTGTATGTCACAGAGAAGGGGTGAAGCAAGGGCTAGAAAACTGCACTCGGTTGATAGGGATCGATATTTGATGGTGTTTTGATGTCAATCCTATGATTGTACCTCAATGTTATTTTCACGAACATCATTGAGAAGAATAAAAACACCACCTGGTTGTAGTTTGATCGAAGCGGAGAAGAAAGTTTTTGCGCTTCGAGGATGCAAGATGTTTTTATTTTTATGTACTTCTTTGAGAAATATATATTTGCTCATTAGTTGGTGATATTTTATATAATGTAAGCAATTAAGTGTTATATGTGCGGACATGCTTGTGATTTGAAATCATGAAATCATTCCTTGAACTGAACTAATTAGTTGACCATAATGTAGACAAGATTTTTAGTCTCAATTGTTATGTTTTCTTTTGTTTTCTGATTATTTTCTCCTTCATGTTTTATGTGTAAATATATAGGGGATATTTGAGGTATTAAATAGCTTCATCAAACTCAATTTGCTATGACTTATAGGTTTATGTTCGATGATCGATTACATAACTTTGGCTGGTTTTTTTCCGATTCCTTCATGAATTTGTTGATATGCAATTATGGTTTGACTGGTAATTCTGAAAGTGTGGAAATATTGAGTTTTAATGTTGCCTAAATATTATTGTACTTTCCACAATAAAACTTTTGAATAATGAGTTAGTTTGAATTGTGCATTTTAGTTTTTCTGCTAGTACTAGATGGGATATCAAAAAGACCAAGGTCTATCTCATATGGTAGTAGAAAATTTGATAACACTTGGCTACTTTTAAAGAGAACTTGAAATTTTATTTTCAAGGTTATAAATTGTGGATAGTGTTATACCTTAGTTTTTAACCATAATATCCCATCCTCTTTTTTGCAATTTTGCATACAAATAAGATCACAAGCTTGGTTGCTTTCTTACTTTCTCATCTTTTTGTTTTCTTTCACAGAGATCATCAAACACCTCTTTGTGTATCTTTTTCCTTTATGTTTATAGGTTGTGTTTCACTAACTACTGATCAAGATACCAAAAATATGTCTTGCATCCTTTTGTTTCTTTGCAAGGTAGGGTGTTATATCAAGAACACCAAACATGATTCATCAGCTAGGGTTTTGCTCCCTTAAGATTAAATTATGGTCAACCATTAATTCCAAAGGGCTATCCCATCAAACCATGGCTTCTAATATCAAAGTAAAACATTTCAAGCATCATTCAATCTCATTTTACTCAAATATACCTCAAGGTTAAGTAGCTTGTCTCTCAAGAAAAGTCAAAGGTTCATGCCTTTATTTACATGCATTCATCAACAAGTCACCTCAAGCTTTGATCAATTTAATCAAAGTACATTCAAGGACACATTATTTTGAGTTCATATAATTATCCATGTGCTTTGAAATTCAAGGAAAGTCCAAGTTTAAAAGCAAATTCAGAGAAGTTTGACCTAAAAAGTCAACATTTCCAGTCAAAGTTCCAAAGATCACAACTCCTTCAACATTTCAGGTTTGGTTTGCCAAATTTTTGTGCCAACTTCAACACGACATAAATTTTTGCTCAAGCATCCAAATGAAACTTTTCTTGGCACATTATGATCTTTGCTATGATGTTAACCAAACGCAAAAAGAATGGGATAAAAAATCTCTTGTACAAGATGCCTCATTGAGTTGAACATGGTTACTTGGAATTGAAGATTTGCACCATGATCTGGTTTTCACCTCAACCAAAACTCAATTACGTGCCCAATTACCACGTTTTTTTGGACCTAAACATGTTTAAAAAAGTTTCTAGAAGTTAAATGAACTTATAAAACCCATGATTTTCGGAGTTTTGAGCAATTTCAAGTCACATTTCTTCATGATGAGGGTATACACGAATTCACTCAATTATTAATCATTTCACCCCTTTCAACATTCCATCATCTTCAACTATAAATAGAGGGTCATTCCATACTAAAAACCAAGCTTTTGATAGTCAGAAAACCCCTGTTCCACTCTCAAATTTTCTTCAAAAAGTGAGCTATCGTGTTTTGATTTCCAGCTTGTTTCAATCCAATTTTTTGATTAAGTTAGCTCCAATGTATTTCTCTGAAGCTTCTGCAACAAGAATCAAGCTCTAAAAGTCCCTGAATCACTCCAGCAAAATCCAATTTCAGAGCTCCTCCGATCGCTTTTGGATAACGTAGTTTGAGGCTCAATTTTCAATCAAACAAGTTACCACAATGTAGTCCTTTGCCTTCTGATTGTTTCCCCTAACCTAGCTTGTGTTCATCATTTACTTTTTGTTTTCGTGATTTTTGTTTCACCATGTTTTCTCATTAACTATCTCTACTCTCTTTCAATAAATGAAAATGGAGTATGAGGTTGAGTTTGACTTGATGAGATGGTTGCAATGATGGTGGTCTCGTGCCCTAACTTTACCATTTAGCAATCTCCAGTGAGCATCTTATCGGAGAAGATGATCGGAAAGGTGGACGATGACTCTCAGAGATGAGACACGGTGGCATTTCTTATGTTTTGATTGACTTATTTCAAATACGATTCTGTGTGTTTTTTCCATTAATTTCAATTGTGCACCATCATCCGAGGAGCGTGAGATCTGCCACGTCAATTAATGAAGTCAGATCCTACGCTCCTCCTTTTTTCATTTTATTTCTTTTCTGATTTTTATTGTTTAAAATTGCATTTAACTTCAAAAATTCATAGAAATTCATTTTAACTCCAAAAAATCCGAAAATAAATTTTCAAATTCTTTCTTTTCTCTTTTTGATTTTATATTTTTCATATTTTATTTTCATCATTTTCTATTTTTCATGATTTTTCTCATTTTTGAAGCATTTTAAGTAGTTTAAAAATAGTTTTATGAATTAAAAAATTCTCAACAAATTTATATATCATTCTTGACTTGTTTCTGACTTGTGTGATTTTTCTTGACCATTTTTGATTTGATTTGAAGCATCATTTTCTTCTTCATCTTTATTTTCATTTTAAAATAAATTTAAAAATAACTTTGATGCATTTTAATTCATAATATTACATTTTATATTAGTTTGACTTGTGTTAACTTCTGTTGACCTTGGATCTTGGTTGATTTAGTCATAAGTTTCATCTATCTCAATGGATCTTGGGTGTTGATGGGGTGAAAATCGTAATCCATCAAAATGGATGATTGATTTTGATGATGACTTGATCATCACTTGGATCCAATTTGGTTTTGGTTGTTGTGTGATCCTCTTTTTTTCATTCCTTTCTTTTTCTTTTTCACCTTTCTTTTGATCAATTGAAAGATGTGTAGACCATCTTACTCATGAGATCTTGAGTGGTGCTTGATGAACTTTCATCATTTCAAATCTGCCCTTTGGTTGATCATTAGATAAATTGAGGTACTTTGGATTGATGTATAAGTTTGTCCAAAGTATCATGAGGGGTTGATGGATGTAATGGATCCATCTTTCCTTGACTTAGGTCTTGATCCATCTTGTTTTGACTTGTGCTACATGTTTTAGGAGTATGATCTTTATATTATATCTCTAACGTGTATGGTACATAAATTGTTATTGACCGACCTCCCATAATATGATCTTCCTTATATATTGTGCTACGATTGCTTAACATAGCGCTAAATTTGTCCCTAATCAGAAAGTGATCATTTGGTCCAATTTTAGATATGAGTCATTTTTAATTTAGATGTAATTCTCCTATCTCCATAGTGTGTAGATTCTTTTCCACCTAAGAGAGCTAGTGACATACTTGCTGATTTTATCCAAGTTGGAGCTCTTAATAATGGATGATGCAAATTTCTAATACTTGTTTGGTTGATTAGCTGAGTAATCTACTTTAAATGACAAAAAGTCTTCTTCAATAATTTTAATACTAGCACTAACTTTAATTGTGCTAACTTTTACTTTAAACCTGCCAATTTGACCAAGCAAGTTATGGTCAGGTTTATCAAGAATTAAATTATCTATAGATATGGCATTCCAAGCAAGATTATCACTGATAATATGTCAAATCTGGAGAGTAAGATGATGAAAGAATTGTGTGATGAGTTCAAGATTGAGCATCATATTTTCTTCTCCTTACAGACCAGAGATGAATGGGGTTGTTGAAGCTACAAATAAGAACATAAATAAGATTATTCAGAAGATGGTTGTGATGTACAAGGATTGACATGAGATACTCCCTTTTACTTGACATGGATATCGTACATTCGTCCGCACTTCAATAGGGGAAACCCCTTTCTCTCTAGTATGTGGTATGGAAGCAGTGCTCCCTATAGAGGTTGAGATCTCATCAATGAGAGTCTTGATGGAAGCTAGGTTGACTAAGGCTAAATGGTGTCAGAGCAAATATGATCATTTGAATTTGATTGAAGAAAAGAGAATGACGGCCTTGTGTCATGGCCACTTATATCAACAAAGAATAAAGAAATCTTTTGGCAAGAAGGTTCTACCTCGTGTGTTCAGAGAAGACGACCTCGTGCTAAAAAGGATTTTGTCTATTACCACTGATTCTAGGGGCAAGTTGACTCCTAATTATGAAGGCTCATATGTTGTTAAGAGAACCTTCTTTGGCGGTGCATTAATTCTTACAACTATGGATGGTAAAGAGCTCACTCGTCTTGTGAATGTCGATGTAGTCAAGAAATACTTCGCCTAAAAAAATAAAAGAACAAATCAATAATTTAAAAATAAGAAAGGGTGGATTAGATAAAAATGAGCTATCGGTGGGCTGAAAACTTGAAAGGGCGGTCCAGACAAAAACTAGAGACATAAATAGAAAATAATCATCCCGGTAGATTGAAAACTCAAAAGGAAAATCTAGGAAAAAGTTAGGGATTATGGCATGTAACTCCATTAGGCCAGACTTGATCAATTGAACCAATATTTCCTGTCAACGATTCTCATTCAACCATCCTCAACGAATGTTTTAAGCACAATGGAGTTCAGAGTTGTTGGGGAGAATATTGGTCATTGTATTTCAATATAACTCTTTCCATGTATTTACCATTTTTAAAATTTGTAATGATCCATGTGGTCACACCATTTGTAGACTTCCATTCTATTAATAAAATTTGGGCCTTTGTTTTCATTTCGTATTTTGTTTCTGTTTGCAAAATTTCATTTATTTTTGATGATAATTTTTGAAACAAATAGATAAATAAACAATCATGATTTTGAAAACTATAAAAAAAATTTCCTTTGATTTATGAACATTAAAAGGAATGTCAATGGTTACTTTACGAACAGTAACATCCCGAAAAGCATATTTCAATGTTCTCCCCGGTAGAGTTTGTTGATAATCTCCCAAGCAAGGTTTGATCTTATTGATGCATTCCTCAACTGAGCGCTGGTTCAGGTATCCTAAACTAGGACTCCCCAGCTAAGTCTTGATTCAGATTTCCCCAGCCGAGCATGGTTATTCTTCCCCGACCTATTTGTGATCAAGCATATATAAGTGCGAATGTGATTGTTGGATCCCATCTCATTGTGTGATAAAATTGATGAGGAATCCCTAGCATGTTTCTACCTCCTCTGTTATAGTTTGATGCTCTTATGGCCAATCCGAACCATATTTTCCTCATAAGAAGGGTTAAGATAGAAGTCAACTGTTGGGTTTCCTCTCACCCTGTGTTGAGTTTTAAAATACCTTGCAGGTTGACTTTCTTTTATGATGTTAAGTTCTCAATTATCACTACAAGTCCAAGATGTTTCTCTCAAGGTTGTTAGTACCCAGAGAATTATCATTATTGATCATCAGTGGAGTTTGTGCAATTTTTACTATTGGTTATGAAAGATGGGATATGATCCTCATCAAATCCATGTTCTTCCCCATTGAAGTCGCCAAGCAGAATTTTGTATATAGAAGGTTGACTATTGGAAGATTCATCTTTCCATCCCCTACAGATGTTAGTAGGTTCCCTCCAGATTGTTATGTTGTGTTAGACTAATGAAAACCAATATTCCCCAAGTGAGTGCAAAAATAAGAAATGTTGAGATAGTAGTCAACTGTTGAGTTTTCTCCCACTTTGTGTTGGGTATTGATTTAAAATCCCCTATGGTTTGACCTTTTTCTATGATGTTAACTTCTTGTGTGTCCCCAACAAGTCCAGGATGTTTATCTTTAAAGGTTTTTAATCCCTAGAGATTTCTCTCAAAATCCACCATATGGGTAACTCCCTAGTGGATGTTTTCTCATCCCCATACGAGTTTTGACTCTGCATGTTTTCCCAGCAGGTCGTCATCCTTCTAGTGCAGAGTTCATTTGGATTTTCTCATCCCCATGAAGAGTTTGTGCCGATGTAATTCCCTAACGAATCTTTCATTCCCTTAAAGTGGAGTTCATGTTTTATCCCCTTTGTGGATTATTGATGCAAGAAGATTGATCTTTAAGTTTTTTCCCCAAGAAGTATATTTTCTCTCCCCAGAGAAATTTTAAGCCTCGCGGTAATATTTATTTTCCTTTAATGGATTTTTTTTATCTCCTACAAGATTTCTTTAGTTGAATCCCTAGCAGTATCTGTACTAATATCTCCATCTTATTGAGATTAGTCGAGTATCCGGTTGTACTATAGTGATTGGTGATCAGTGGTTTTTATACGTTATTTTACCATTAGTTTTAGTTAATCGTCTTATATGTTTAGTTGCATTTTTTTCCTTTTATCGAATTTTATGCATTGGTTTGGTATTTCCATTATTTTTAGTTTCAGGTAAGTAATCAAGAAGAACCAGAGCAAAAACAGCAGGAATTCGAAAGAGTTCCTGGAAGGGAAATAGTGGCCTGACACGGCCACCCGTGTCAGGAGGATGCCAAGAGAATGAAATTGTGTAGAAAAGTAGTGGGCTGACACGGGTGCCCGTTGTAACACCTCAAATTTAATAGGAATATTTTAATTTATTTATTTAATTGAGAATATTCATGTTTCGGTGATTTTGCGGTGGTTTGTGGAGTATTGGGAAATCGAGCATGTTTGGGTATTTATTTGATTAATAGCATATAATATTAATTTATTAGTATTATTATTAATTAAAATGAATATAAGTGAAATAAGGGTAATTTGGGCATTTGAAGGAGTTAGTAAGGGTAATGAGGGAAAAGCCCAAATTGTGAGGCTCAAGACTAGGTTTGACAAAATAGAGTTCTGAAAGGAAATTGGGAGTCATTTTGTTAACCGTGAAAGTTTTGTGGCCAGAGCTCTGAAGGAAAGGTTGGAGGCAGAGGATTCCCAGAGATAATCGTGAAAGCTTTGAATCGGCTAAGGTATGGGGAGTATAACTTTTCATGATGTTCATGTATTCCTTTCGATGTGTTTATGGTTAATTTAAGATTTAAGGTATTTTGGATTGATTGTGGGAAAATTAGGGAAATTGCTGATAAGACTCTGAGGTTATGGCTAGTGGTATGTATCACTGAATATTTGAGATGAGAATAAGGAAACCTTAGGCCTTGTGGCCAAAAACCTTGGGTTATTGTATGTATGACCATAAGGGATGGGAACATGTGATATGAGAAATTATGATGCCTTTGGGGAAATTGTAGGAAAATTGTGATTTAGGACGTGAATATGTCACGGGATTGGCCTAATGAACCCGTAGGTTTTGTGCCTTTATCGCCGTAAGACCTTAAGGATGATTTAGGGATGTTTTTGGGGGCATTGGGTAAGTGAATCGTATGAGTATTTGGGTAGAAATCAATTCTAGTGCGTAGCTGAATTTGCTGTCATCGCACTGTTCACCTAGCGAACCATGTTGTTTCCAGACTCGCCTAGCGAAGAAACTCGCCCCAGACTCGCCTAGCGAACATGCCAGCGAACGTAGTAGAGTTTCGTGAATGTTGATTGTGTGCAGCGATGCCTTGATGTTTGATTTTGTGATCTCTGAGAGGAGTTAACATGAGTATGACAGCGAGGTTAATATGATTAATAGAAGATAGTATGAGGACTACCGCGAGTATAATTATGAATTAATATGTGATAGTATGTGATAATATGATGAATTGATATGAGTATGATTGCGAGCGCTACATGATTTGTATATGATTATATTATGATTTCTATGATGTATGATGATTATTATGATTATATGATGACATGACATATGATGATGATTATTATGATGAGCCTTGATGACATGATGTATGATGATGATTATGATGAATTATGTGATAACATGAGATATGATGATTTATGTGATGATGATGATTATCATGATGAGCTATGATGACATGATGTATGAAGTTGATTATTATGATGAGTTATGATGACATGACGTACGATGATGACTATGTTGATGAGCTATGGCGTTTGATGATGATGAATATGATGAATGATGATGCACCTATGATGTTATTATGAGGATGATTTGTGACATGTGCATCATGCTTTCATGTGCATCCGGACTTCGGTTCAGGACCTCGATTACTTTGGCTTTAATCCCATTGTGCGGATGTGAAGTATTTTGATGTGTTCCAGATCTCAAGTAGAATCGATCCTATTGATGGGGATCTATGGAGGGTTGATGGCCCAGTGTCCATCATGCTGTGATGATTGGTATGACATGCATTGGATTTTGTTGCATCTTGCATCTATGAGTCTTTTTGTATGAATTATAATGTTGTGTCCTTCGAGGCATATTAAGGAATATGAATGTGTTGAATGTGATTATGATGCCATATTATATGTTGATTTGTTATACATTGATTATTAATCACCCTGTCTGTTTGAATGTTACCTCCACGTGGGTAACATGCAGATGACCAAGTTTAGTCGTGGACGCCGCCGAGGAGTTATTTTTGAAGTTTTAGAGTTATTAGCCTTTATGGTTAACTTAGAGGGTCTTGCGCTGATATGTAACATCGGGTTGGCTTCTTTGAGTTAAACATTATACCGTTGAGTTATTTTGCTAACTTTCCCTTATGAGGAAAAACCTTGATTTATGCTTTGAGTTCCGCTGTTTTATGCTGTTTGATGTATTTTGGGAAAACCCGTAGTTACGGAGTATTGACCTATTTTGATGACATTGAGAAATGTACGCCCTTTTGGTGGCTTTTTATTGAGATTTGTTTATTTACTCTGAAATTCGTGTTATTTTGCCTTAATAATTTTTGGGTAGAAAAGGGTGTTACACCCGTGTCACTTGACGCGGCCCGTGTCAGCAAGTCTGGAGAAGGCAATGTTTTTATCAAGCAGACAGGGGGCTAACACGGCCGCCCGTGTTAGCTGACACAGCCCGTGTTGCCTGAAGTGCTTCATCTTTCAATTTTCATGTTTTTGTGACCTTTATGATCCCTAAAGGTATTTTGGGTATTTTCCTATTAATGTGTTGGACTTGGGAGTATTTAATATGTATTTTGAGAAGGAAAAGGGACTTTTTGACCAGGAGAAGAATTACAAGATCAAGATTGGAGAGATCCAGGTGATTGGGGAACTTTAGATTTTCATGAGCGGAAGCAATTGAAGATCAAAGAATCCTATTATCTTGTAATGTCTAGTTTTTACTTTGTATTTTTTACGAATATTATGAGTAGCTAAAGCCCCAAAGGCTAGGGTATGTCCCGAATTTGAATCTGTAATGACTCTAATATTAGTATTGCAATAACAATTCCTTTGTTTTTTATAATTGATTTGATCTCTAACTATTCTTAATGCTTGCCCTGTCGGACAAACAGGGTTTGACTTTCAATTAACGATTAGTGTAATACCCCAAATTTATAGGAATATTTATTTAATTTATTTAAATAGGAATATTCGTATTTTGGTGATTTGCGGTGGTTGGTATGGGGTATTGAGAATTATGGATTTTGGGTTAATTTTTTTAAATAATAGTATATAATATGAATATATTGGTATTATTATTAATTTAAATAAATATAAGTGAATTAAGGGCAAAATGGACATTTGAGGAGGAGTTAGTGAGGGTGAAATTGGAAAGTCCATTTTAAAGGCCCAAAGTTAGGTTTAACAAAAAGGGATTTTGAGGGAATTAGGACACATTCTTGTTAGACCGTGAAAAGGGAAGAAATAGAGGCCAGAGCTCTGAGGAAGATGATTGAGGCAAAAGCTTCGCGAGGTTTCCAAGAATCAAGGAGAAAGGCTTAGAGTCGGGAATTAAGGTATGAGGAGTATTACCTTCAATGTTTTCAATATATGATTCAATGTATTTAAAGCGGATTTAAATATTTAGAAGGTTTTTGAGTTTGAGGAAATTAGGCCTTCATGGCCAAAATCTGTTGTTGAGGTTTTAACCGGATAAGGATTTGAACTGATGGTCTGATAAGTTTGAGGCTGATTTAAAAGTAAAGGAAATTAGGTCTTCGTGGCCAAAATCTGTTGTTGAGGTTTCAACCCTGTAGGGTAAGTGATTTGAGAACCTTAATGACTGTGGTGTAGTTGTAAGGATTTTATGGGAATTGAAGGCGTAAATATGTTACGGGATTGGCCTAATAATTCGTAGATTTTGTGCCTATATCACCGTAATATCTTAGGAATGATTTAGGGATGTTTTTAGGGCACTGGGGAAGGAAATCGTAGAAGTTTTTGGGTTGGTTTTGGTGTTGGTGCGTAACAGCGATTTGTTGTAATCGCGAGTTCGCACAGCGAAGAATGCTTCGCACGATGAACATTTTCCCCAGACTCGCACTGCGAACTTGCTAGCGAACGTAGCAGAGTTTCGTGATTTCTAATCTTGTGCAGTGATGTCTTGATGTTTTGATGTTGTGATTTCTCTGATGAATTACCATGAGTATAATTGTGATTTTTATGAGAATAATACATGATTGTATGATGAATTACCACGAGTAATTGTGATGATTTATGATGTTGATTCCATGATGTTTTGATGGTTATATGATGGCATGATTTTTATGATGATTTTGATGAATGATGATGCACCTAATGAGTTTATTATGAGAATGATATTGACGTGTGCATCATGCATTCATATGTATCCGGACTTCGGTTCAGGACCTTAATTTTTTTGGCTTCAGTCCCATTATGCGGATGTGAGGTATTTTGTTGTGCTCCAGTTCTCGAGTAGAATTTATCCTACTGTTGTGCATCTATGGGGGGTTGATGGCTCAGTGTCCATTTAATTTTGTTGATTGGTACCACATGCATGAGTCTTGTTGCATTTTCATTTATGTGACAATTTGGTGTAATTTATAATGTTGTGGCCTTGATGTTCCTTGATGATTATGATGATGTTGAATATGAAAATGATGATGTTTTATATATTGATTCTTATATTGATTATTATGAATCGTTTTACTCACCCTGCCTGTTCGAATGTTGCCTCCACGTGGGTAACGCGCAGATGACCAGGTTTAGCCGTGGATGTCGTCGAGGAATTTTGAAGTTTTTGGGTCGTTGGCCATTATGGTTGACTTAGAGGGTCTTGCTCTGATAGTGTAACATCAGGTTGGGGTCTTTGAGTCAAACTATATTTTATTGAGTTTTTGTTATGTTGATTTCCTTGCAGTAAAAGGAAAACTTTGGATATTTGCCTTTTTTAGTTCAGTTGCCATTTGAGCACTCTTGAGTAATTTTGAGAAAACTCGTTGCTTACGGAGCATTGACCTTGATTTGAATTTAGTGAGAAATGGACACCCTTTGAGGTGATTTTATAGTGTTTAAAATTTTACTCTGATAAATTCGATTATTTTTCCATAATATTCGTAGGGTAGAAAAAGGGGTTATATTAGTGGTATCAGAGCAGGTCGGTCCGTCCGGCCAAGTTGTCTAATGTTATTTGTTCCCTATTATGCGATATGTATGTGAAAACACTGTCGGTACACATTTGTTTTCTAACCTTTGTCAGCAGAAGTGGGAATGAAACAAGTGGGGGATAAGCTTGTGCTTCTCCATGATGCTTCAAGTGTGGAGTGGTGGCTCAATGTGTCGATGAACGCTCTTATAGTTTGGTAAAGATGGTTTATGCCCCATCATGATTTTCGATTGTCTATTGATAAATTGAGGAACTGATCACCCTTAATCTCTTATTGATAGTAGACGGATTCATGTTTGATGGGATAGACGTGTCTTGCAAGCTTAAATGGCGTGTGCAGTGAATTGTTTTGAGTTAAGCTAAGTGCTTACAAATTTTTTTGGTGATTCGGTGCAGGATGGTGCTGAGATATTTATTTTGTAGAAACATTGAGTGTTAATAAAGCGGGGAAGTTGGTGGTGTGCCAATTATTTGTGATTATCTAGAAGTTTTTCCTGATGAGATAAGTGATTTACCGCTGGAACGTGAAGTGGAGTTACGATCGACCTAGTTCTTGGAACTAGTTGGTAGCGATGGATCCATATCGTATGTCCATACCAGAATCGAAGAAGTTGAAGAATCAACTTGAAGATCTGCTTGAACAGAGGTTCTTTTGTCCGAGTGTGTCAATGTGGGGTGTACCAATTTTGTTAGTTAAGAAGAAAGAAGGTTATGTGAGGCTTTATGTGGATTATAGACAATTGAACAAGGTGACTATCAAGAATAAGTGTCCACTTCCAAGGATTGATGATTTGATGGATCAGTTGGTTGTTGCAAGTGTGTTCAGTAAGATAGATTTGAGATGTGGGTATCATCAGATTCGTGTAAAGACTGAATATATTCAAAAAACTGCTTTTAAAACAAGGTATGGACATTATGAGTATCTCGTGATGCCATTTAGTGTGACTAATGCACCATGTGTATTTATGGAGTATATGAACAGGATTTTCCATCCTTATTTGGACAAGTTTGTGGTTGTGTTCATTGGTGATATTTTGATATATTCGAAGAGTAAAGAGGATCATGTTGAGCAGTTGAAAATTGTGTTATCAACGTTGAAAAAGAAGCATTTGTATGCAAAACTTTCAAAGTGTGAGTTTTGGTTGAAGGAAGTGAGTTTCCCTGGTCATGTGATCTCGAGTAGAGTTATTGCAGTTGGTATGTCGAAGTTCGAAGTTGTATCGCAATGGGAAGCTCCAAAACCTGTTATTGAGATTAGAAGTTTTCTTAGGTTGGCAGATTATTATCGAAAATTCATTGAAGGATTTTTCCAAGTTATCTTTACCATTGACGCAGTGGACTAGGAAGGTTCAAGCTTTTGTTTTGGATGCAAAGTGTGAAGAAAGTTTCAAGAGCTTTTGAGAAGGCTGACTCCAGCTCATGTTTTGATTTTGCTGAATCCAGCAGAACCATTGTTGTATATTATGATGCTTCGTTGCTGGGATGGAGAGGTATGTTAATGCAACATCAGCAAGTTTTAGCTTATGCTTCAAGGAAACTTAAAGTGCATGAGAGGAATTATCTAATCCATGATTTAGAGTTGGTTATTGTTGTGTTTGTTTCGCAGCTTTGGAGGCATTATTTGTTTGGTTCGAGATTTGAGATGTTTAGTGATCATAAGAGTTTGAAATATTTCTTTGATCATTAAGAATTGAATGCGAGGTAAAGGAGATGATTGGAACTTCTGAAGGATTATGGTTTTGGTTTGAATTACCATTCGGATAAAGCAAGCGTGGTAGCTGATGCATTGAGTAGGAAATCTTTGCATATGCCGATGATGATGGTAAAAGAGTTAGAACTGATTGAGCAATTTTGTGATATGAGTTTGGTTTGTGAAGAGACTTCTTATGGGTTTAAGCTTGGTATGCTAAAGTTGACTAGTGGTATTCTCCAAGAAATCAGAGAAGGTCAAAAATCTGATTTGAGTTTGGTGGATCGTCTCTCGTTAATCAACCAAGGTAACAGGGGTGATTTTCGGGTCGATAACAATGGTATCATGATGATGTTGTGATAGAGTTCGTGTTCCAAATATTGTTGAGTTGAAAAAGATTATTCTTGAGGAAGGACATCGAAGTAGATTGAGTATCCATCCCGGTGCTACGAAGAGGTACTAGGATTTGAGGAAATTGTTTTGGTGGCCAGGGATGAAGAAAGAAGTGGTTGAGTTTGTGTATGCTGGTTAAACTTGTCAGAAGTCGAAGATTAAACATCAAGGACCGTTGGGTCTGATGCAACCGTTGAATATTCAAGAGTGGAAATGGGATAACATTTCTATGAATTTTGTGATAAGTCTACCGAGGACTTTGAAGGAATATGATTCAATTTGGATGATTATTGATAGATTGACCAAATCGGCTTATTTTATACCGATGAGGATCAATTATTCATTGCAGAAGCTAGTCGAATTGTATATTGATGAGATTGTGAAACTGCATGGTATTCTTTCGAGTAATGTGTCAGATGGAGATCCGAGATTCTAGAAGAGTTTGCAAGACGCTTTGGGTACCATGTTGAGATTGAGTTTTGGCTATCATCCGCAAATGGATGGACAAACAGAGAGAATTATCCAGTCTTTAGAGGATTCGCTGAGAGCTTGTATGTTGGATCAAGGTGGATCATGGGATAGTCATTTGTTGTTGATTGAGTTTACCTACTACAACAGTTATCATTCTAGTATTGAAATGGCACCGTATAAGGCATTGTATGGTAGGAGATGTAAGGCACCTTTGTGTTGGCATGAATCAGGCGAGAGTGTTGTACTCGGACCTGATATTGTGCAAGAGACGACTGGAAAGGTCAAGATGATCCAAGAAAAGATGAAAGCGTCGCAGAGTCGTCAGAATAGTTACCATGATAAGAGAAAGAAAGCACTTGCGTTCCATGAAGGAGATCACGTGTTTTTGAGAATTACGTCGATAACTGGTGTTGGCCGAGCTTTGAAGTCTCGAAAGCTCACACCATATTTCGTTGGTCCATATCAGAGTGGCGCAGCGGAAGCGTAGGAGGAGTAGCATACCAGATTGCTTTACCGCTGTCGCTTGTGGATTTGCATGATGTGTTTCATGTGTCTCAGTTGAGGAAGTACATTCCAGATCTGTCACATGTGATTCAGATGGATGAGGTATAAGTGAGAGATAATTTTACTGTTGAGGCATTGCAAGTACGAGTTGATGAACGAGAAGTGAAGCAACTGCGAGGTAAAGAGATTTCCTGGGTAAAGGTAGTTTTAGGAGGACTAGCTGGAGAAAGTTGGGCTTGGGAGCGTAAGGATCAGATGAGAGAGTCGTATCCGACTCTGTTTCCTTTAGGTAATTTTCGAGGACGAAAATTCTTTTAAGTGGGGGAGAGTTGTAACACCCCAAATTTATTAGAATATTTATTTAAATAGGAATATTCGTATTTTTGGTGATTTGCGGTGGTTGGTATGAAGTATTGAGAATTATGGATTTTGGGTTAATTATTTAAATAATAGTATATAATATGAATATATTGGTATTGTTATTAATTTAAATAAATATAAGTGAATTAAGGGCAAAATGGACATTTGAGGAGTTAGTGAGGGTGAAATTGGAAAGCCTGTTTTAAAGGCCCAAAGTTAGGTTTAATAAAAAAGGATTTTGAGGGAATTAGGATTCATTCTTGTTAGACCGTGAAAAGGGAAGAAATAGAGGCTAGAGCTTTGAGGAAGATGAATGAGGCAAAAGCTTCGCGAGGTTTCCAAGAATCAAAGAGAAAGGCTTAGAGTCGAAAATTAAGCTATGGGGAGTATTACCTTCATTGTTTTCAATATATGATTCAATGTATTTAAAGCAGATTTAAGGATTTATAAGGTTTTTGAGTTTGAGGAAATTAGGCCTTCATGGCCAAGATCTATTGTTGAGGTTTAAACCGGATAGGGATTTGAACTGATGGTCTGATAAGTTTGAGGCTGATTTAAGAGTAAAGGAAATTAGGCCTTCGTGGCCAAAATCCGTTGTTGAGGTTTCAACCCTGTAGGGTAAGTGATTTGAGAACCTTAATGATTGTGGTGTAGTTGTAAGGATTTTATGGAAATTGAAGGCGTAAATATGTTACAGGATTGGCCTAATAAGTCATAGATTTTGTGTCTATATTGCCGTAATACCTTAGGAATGATTTAGGGATGCTTTTAGGGCATTGGAGAAGGAAATCGTAGAGGTTTTTGAGCTGTTTTTGGTGCTGGTGCGTAACAGCGATTTGCTGTAATCGCGAGTACGCACAACAAAGAATGTTTTGCACGACGAACATTTGCCCCAGACTAGCACTGCAAACTTGCTAGCAAACATAGCAGAGTTTCACGAATTCTAATCTTGTGGAGTGATGTCTTGATGTTTTGACATTGTGATTTCTCCAAAGAATTACCATGAGTATAATTGTGATTTTTATGAGATTAATACATGACTGTATGAAGAATTACCATGAGTAATTGTGATGATTTATGATGTTGATTCCATGATGTTTTGATGGTTATATGATGACATGATTATTATGATGATTTTGATGAATGATGATGCACCTAATGAGCTTATTAGGAGAATGATATTGACGTGTGTATCATGCATTCATATGCATCCGGACTTCGGTTCAGGACCTTGATTTTTGTGGCTTCAGTCCCATTATGAAGATGTGAGGTATTTTGTTGTGCTTTGGTTCTCGAGTAGAATCGATCCTACTGTTGTGGATCTATGGAGGGTTGATGGCCCAGTGTCCATCGAATTTTATTGATCGGTACCACATGCATAAGTCTTGTTGCGTTTGCATTTATGTGACAATTTGGTGTAATTTATAATGTTGTGGCGTTGATGTTCCTTGATGATTATGATGATGTTGAATATGAAAATGACGTTGTTTTATATATTGATTCTTATATTGATTATTATGAATCATTTTACTCACCCTGACTGTTTGAATGTTGCCTCCACGTGGGTAACGCGTAGATGACCAGGTTTGGCCGTGGATGCCGTCGAGGACTTTTAAAGTTTTTTGGTTGTTGGCCATTGTGGTTGACTTAGAGGGTCTTGCTTTGATAGTGTAACATCGGGTTGGGACTTAGAGGGTCTTGCTCTGAAATGTAAAGGTTTGCAAACTTCTTTGCTGAGATGCCATGTGATGTAGGACAATTTTGAGGTGTTGATGACTTTAGTGAAAGAGGGGCAAACTTCCCAGGAAGGGATTTCTATTTGCTGATTCACTGGGAAATTCAGGAATATAAACAAGTTTCTCAAATAAAGAGATCTCCACTTGTTTGTTAGGTGCATATTCCAAGATGGAAGAGATTTATCTAGCTGTTTGTTGATTAATAGAGATTTCTTGGGGATGTGATATCCCCTTCTTTCTTTTTTTTCAAGATGTTTTGCTGAGAGGCTTCCACCGGGGGATTTACTTTTATCTTGGAAAGCAAAGTGCACCTCTGCTGAGAAGAGTAAGGTTTAATAGGTGCAAATATAAATTCCTTCTCATTCTTTAGAGGTTCAAGTTATCAAAATGGTCAAAGACTGAATTCAATCCAGGAATAAATTGGAGAGAGACCTTTTAAACAAGACATTTCCCAAGGAGGACTGAAGCAAAAAATTTCACAAAGATCAAACTCAGTGGGTTTGTTTGAAAGGATATACACTTTCTACTTAAAGGTGACAACTCTATTGGAGAGAGACAACTTACTACTTGGAAAAAAATATGACCGAAGTGAGTGAAACATGTCAAGAGATGCATATGAATATGCATCATGAATTCAACCATGCATGATGTAAGAATGAATGTTATGTTTATGCTGACAAAACAGACGCGAGACAAGAACTGGTGGTAAAAGTAAACAAAGTCGAATACTCGTCCAATCTTGCATACTAGAGATTTTGAAGGCAACACTCTATTGGGGAGAGGGACCGAATTTTATATTGATTCCCACATTCATCAGAGGAAAAAGTAAGTTCATTCCTTATTGTGGGTGATGGGTTGAGCACCTTAATTTGATTCCCACATTTGATTATGTATTTCGAGGTTTGATTGTTCTTAGAGTAGTTGTCGATATTCCTTCTTATGTTCATAAATCAAAGGAAAAATTGTCGTCTTTATTTTGTAAGCAAAAGTAAATACATTTTTTGTTTCAAGAATGAATATCAAAACAATAAAAAGTTATTTTGCAAGGCAGAATAAAATAAGAATTGCAATCAAATGGGCACAAGGCTCAAGTTTTCATTGAAAGAATGGTAATCAGCCAAAAGTATGATTCCATGGAGTATTACAAAGTTAGGAAATGGTAATTTAGAGGGAAAGGGCTACTTTAAAATAAAATGACCACTATCCTTTTAACAACTTTGAGTTTCGAGTATTCTTGCACTTCCATTGAAGGTGACTTGACTGAGGATTCTTTCATAGATGACATTGCTTTAGATGGTCCAATCTTGTTTGATGTAGTTACTTGCCATAAATCCCTAACTTTTTCCTAGATTGCATTCTTAGGTTTTCAATTCACCGAGATAGTTATTTTCTGTTTATGTCTCTAATTTTTGCCCAGACCACCCTTTCGGGTTTTTTAGCCCACCGGGACACTCATTTTTGCCTAAGCCATCCTTTTGGGTTTTCAACTTAGCAAGCTTTTCTTTTATTTTTTAGGCGAAGTATTTCTTGATTGTATCAACATTAGTAGGACGAGTGAACTCTTCACCATCCATAGTTGTAAGTATTAAGGCACCACATGAGAAGGCTTTCTTAACAACATATGGACCATCATAATTTGGAGTCCATTTACCCCTGGAGTCTGTGAGGAAAGATTGGATCTTTTTTAGTACAAGGTGCAAGAGTGGAATGCACCTAAGAGGGGGGGGGGGGTGAAATAGGTACTTACAAATTTCTTCGGTTTTGTGGTAGAATTCTTGTTTTACTTTCCTAAAATTTCTAAGTGAGGAATGCGGTAAATTGCGGAAAGTAAAAGTGACACGGTGAGATATCCTGATTCCCCTCACAGTCCGAGAGTACTTCAGTCCCCTTTCAGCACGAAAGAGATTTTTAATAATTGTTAGATCCTAAACAAGACTTTCTACCTAGCCTTTCTATACAGACTCTAAACAATCAAACCACCAAGAACACACTCTGAGATTTTTCCAACTAAGTCCAATGAGAACAATCCTCTCAATGTGGACCTCTTGAAAAATATGAAAAATAAGAGATGAAAAAAATTTGAAAATTTTATGCAAGAAGGTGATTTAAAAAAAACTGAGTTTAGAGGTATATATAGTCCTCTAAACATCCTTTCAGAATGGCTAAAATCATCAAAAGATGCCATGGTTCAAGAAGAAGAAGAAGAAAATATTTTTCAAACCAAGAGATGCAACTTTCTGGCCTGCAGTGTCAGTGGTAATCGGTTACCATAAGTGGGTAACCGGTTACCTGCCTCCAACATAACCAAAAATTGAAAATCTGCAGCAAGTAATCGGTTACCAAGATAGGGTAACCGGTTACTCAGTGTTATTTTCCAAAAACCAGTTTTCCCAAAATTGAGGCAAAGTGCATAGTTTTATTTTAAATTTTTTTTTATGAAATGCAAGAAGGAGATGAAGTTTTGAACACTTGAGTAAGGTATATAAATGCTTAAATTGCTGTACCTCCAATTTGTCGAACTTTATCTTCTTTCTTGATCAAACTTTGACATATTGAATTGAAACTGAGTTTCTTGGACTTGATATAATCTTGAAGTCTTGGAAACCATCCTTGCATGTTATGGATTATGTCGTCATCAAAATCAGTTGAGAAGCTTGTCTTCACATTCTCCCCCTTTTTTATGATGACAACCTCTGCTTGAAAATTGATTTTTTGCCGGCTTTTTTAACAATTGCTCGAAAGCTCCCCCTCGGATAGTTCTCCCTCTTAATCATTGATTTAAGAGAGTCTTTGATATTTCTGCACAATTTTGTTAGAAAGCACAAGAATAATACATGTATTTCTTCTCCCCCTTTGTCAACAACAAAAAGGATGGGAAAAGCAACACACAACAATTGGATAGTTTACACATAAACATAAATATGAAAACTTCACGATATGAAACAACACAAACAACACTTTACGAAACAAATATGATACTTTAACAAAAACAGAACATAACATTGTACGAACAAAACATTGTACTCGTACGAAACAAACATAACGATTGTACTTGATTTTTCAACATAGAACATAAAACGCAGAAACATAAAATTTAAGTTTTAAACATAAACTAAGAAACATAGAAATGATAAAACATAATTAACCACTTTCAGACATATCTTCGTCACCATAACCATCACCGCCATCATCTTCATTTTCTTCTTCCTTGTCATCATCTTGTTCCATTGCTTGTTGTTGCTGCAAGGTCATAACTTTAAACATCTTTCTCATTAGGGCCATTCTTTTCTGATGCTCCCTTATGCTAACATCAACTTTAGATTTGATAGAAACAAGTCTTTTGTAAATAATCTCATTGGTGTAACCCTCCTCAGGAGTCCGAACAGTAGCAGTAGACGAAAAAGAATCACCTTTGTATACATATCTCCCATTGTTATTCAAAATGATTCCGGTATTTTTTATTGCCATCGAAGCATTAATATCGTTGACCTTGGATGTCATCTTTGCGTGAGGTTCCCTTTGAAATAGAACATAACTTGCTTCTAAAATATTTGAGACTATCCTTTCGTAGGGAACTCCTCCGGTTAAAGTCCTTGCATGTCCCGTATGTTGTAATATGACATACGCCTTATTGACCTGCAAGTTAGATTTCATAGCAAAAAGCAATTTCATTTCCATTTCACTCACTTGAGAGTGATTGGAATGCTTAGGAACTAACACATAAATCAGTATATAATGTAACATTCGGTCACTAACGGTTAAATTCTTCACCAACTTAATGACGCGAGAAGAATCTGGATTTTGTCTACTCATTAATTCCTCTTGAATAATCCTAGAAATTTCAACATAATAATCCATTGTATTGAACTTATCCCATGGACCTTCTTCTAGTTGAAATCCACTCTTAATCATAGCACCTGTAAATGGTTCTAAGACCCGACCTAATTGTTCTACAGTTGCATTAACAAATTCCCATTTAATCTCAGCTTCCAGACCATAATTACCTTCCTCATTATATCCAATCACGAGTGTAGAGTAAAACCTTTTACTAAATCCGGATAAACCGGTCCAACATTGCTAACCATTTTCTCTAAACCTTGTTCCCTAATAAACTCTAGAAAATTAAAGTTGTGAGAAGGAAAAGAAGTCAGGTTCACGTACTTTACCGGCATTAGAGGTCGGTTTTGAGTATTGAAATTGAGCCGCCTTGACTTCGCTGTTGGTTGTTTCTTAGCTTCTGCAGGTTCGGAAGTTTCACCCATTTTGTTTTTCCCTTTGTCTTACCTCTTTGGAGCCATTGATGAAGTTTTGAGCTTCTAGGGTTTTGACAGAGAGAAGATGAAATTCAGATTTGGAATGAATGGAGAGAAGCTTTGATGGGGTATTTAAGGTGAAGTAGGTGTTAATGGTGTTTATAAGTTATTGACCAAAAATTTGAATGTCAAGAGGAGAAGTTTGAAGATGAGATGAATGTAATGAGTGAGTCAAGAGTGTCTTTAAGTCTGAAAATAAGTGCTTATAGAGAGTGGGAAGAGAAAAAGATAGTATTTTAAATGACTTTTTTCAATTATGATTTTATTAAAAAATTTGTAAAACGATCAGTGGTAACCGGTTACTTCAACTGGGTAACCGATTACCTCCTCACAAAATTGCCACAGAGTTGAAAACTTAACAGTGGTAACCAGTTACTCAAAGTGGGTAACCGGTTACTGCATGCAAAAAACAACAACCTCTTTTCTCTCAACTACACAAAAATTTCCATAATGTAATATTCAAACATGTTAATATAGTACATAATGCACAAGATAAAAAGTTACACAAGTCAAAATAAATAATTTTAGCTTATGTAAAATGAAAAATATGAAAAATGGTAATTTTTTACATATAACCAAAATACAAAGACATAGAAAGAAATACCTTTGCATTATATTTATGAAAAAGAATGAATTACCATTGAAGATTATACGTCACCTTCGTCTAATATTCCAAGTTCTCTTAGGATTTTGTAAAATGATTCTCTTGGAAGTAGTTTGGTGAAGATGTCCGCCAGTTGATTATGAGTATCGATGAATGTTAATTCAATGTCTTTTTGTAGAACATGGTCTTGTAGGAAATGGTGTCTGATATCGATATGTTTCGTCCTTGAATGCATCACGAGATTCTTTGTAATGTTGATCGCACTCGTGTTGTCACACCTAAGAGAAACACATTCAAGATTCAATCCATAGTCGTGTAACTATTGTTTGAGCCAAAGAATCTGAGCGTAACAACTTCTAGCCGCAATGTATTCCGCTTCAGCCGTGCTAAGTGCAACACATGCTTGCTTTTTACATGACCAAGACACTAATGCATTTCCAAGTATATGACAAGTTCTGCTTGTGCTCTTGCAATCTGTTTTACATCCTGCATAGTCTGAATCAGAATAACCTACACATTACATATACTACCTTTTGGATACCATAATCTAACATTTGTTGTTCCTTTGAGATACTTCATGATTCTCTTCACAGCGGTGATATGTGACTCCTTCGGATTTGCTTGAAATCACACACATAGATACACACTAAACATAATGTTAGGACGACTTGCCGTCAAATATAAAAGAGAACCAATTATACCTCGGTATTTTGTGATATCAACTGAAATTCCTGATTCATCTTGATCAACATAGGTTCCTGATCCCATCGGAGTAGATATAGCCTTATAACCATCCATATCAAATATTTTCAATAGCTCTTTGCAATACTTTGATTGGTTGATGAAGACGCCATCCTTCATTTGCTTGATTTGTAGTCCAAGAAAATAATTCACTTTACCCATCATAGATATTTCGAACTCTCCTTGCATCATCAATGAGAATTCCTCACATAGGTCTTTATTAGTCGATCCAAATATAATGTCATCAACATAGACTTGAACTAGCAAAGTGGTATCCCTAATTCACTTGATGAATAAGGTCTTATCAACTTTACCTTTTTTAAATCCTTTCTCGCACAGAAAATTGCTGAGACGATCATACCACGCCCTTGGAGCCTGCTTTAAGCCATAAAGAGCCTTTCTCAACTTGAAGACATGTGATGGATTCTTGAAATCTTCAAAGCCTGGGGGTTGCTTAACGTAGACTTCTTCATTGAAGTAGCCATTAAGGAATGCGCTCTTAACATCCATCTGGTACAACTAAAAATTCAAAGAACAAGCATAAGCAAGCAATAAATGAATAGCCTCTAACCTTGCAACCGAAGTGAATGTTTCTTCAAAGTCGATTCCTTCTTCTTGATTATACCCTTGGGCCACCAATCTTGCCTTGTTTCAAAAAATTATCCCATTCTTGTCAAGTTTGTTCTTAAACACCCATATGGTACCAATGATGTGCTTATTACTTGGTCTAAGAGCAAGTTCCCAAACTTGATTCCTCTCGAATTGGTTTAATTCTTCTTTCCTGGCAATGATCCATTGGTCGTCTCCTAAGGCTTCATCAACTTTAGAAGGTTCGATTTAAGATACGAACGCCATATTTAAGCATGCATCCTTAAGGTTGAGTCTGGTTGTAACGCATTGACTAATGTCACCAATAACTTTATCGATCAGGTGATCTCTAAGTGTCCTTCATTCCTTTGGTAAATTATCATCTTTCGACTCTTATTGAATTGGTTCTTCTTGTTGCTTAGGTTGATCATTTGCTTTAGAAGTACCTTCTGAAGGTGAGATAATACTTAGAAGGGGGGTTGAATAAGTATGAAAGATTAAAAACTTAGAATTAAAACACAATTATTTTTATCCTGGTTCGTTGAACTCAACTACTCCAGTCCACCCTTCTTAGAGTGATTTGCCTTTCTCAACAAGGACTTAATCCACTATTTAATCAAACAGATTACAATAGTAACACCTAAGAACAACTGTTCTTAGTCTTCTCAAGAGCTACTGATTCCAACTGAATCCTCTTAAGGAAATCCTTTACAATTAATGTAAATCTAATACAAGAGTAAGAATGCTTCTAAAAAGCTTTTATCACAACTGTGATATTTCTCTTAAGTTTAAGTGCAATGAAATTAATTCTAAGAATGAATAGAAAGTATGAGAGCTTGAATGTTTTAATTTCTTTTCAGCAAAATGTCTAACTGAAGAATTTGGTGGAGACTTGCTTTTATAGGCAGCTGATCCAAGGGAGCTGCATGTTGAGAAGAGTGTCCCAAAAGGTCTGAGCCTTTTTGTCTTCACATCAACTGACCTTTCCTAGAAGAAGAAAGCACAGAAAAATCCTTTTTGTCTGTGTTCTTGTGTCTAGCATAAATGAGGAAAGAGACGTTTGATTCACTCCAACGGATATAATCTTTGAATATTTCTTCTTCAGTTTTTCAGCAAGTTCATTAGAGTCTGATTGGGTTAGAGTCTTCTGATGATGATCAGAGCTTGCTGGATCAGAGTCTTCTGCAGCAGGTGTGCTTTCAGCATGTTAAATATCAGAGCATATTTGAAACAGAACTTCATTACTGGAAGCTTTAGTACTTTCAGAAACTTCTGTAGAATATATGCTTTGAAAAACTCTTCATACAAAATTCTTCTTTGCTTCAGATGCTTCTGACTTGCTTCAGATTCTTCTGGAGCTACTTCTTCAGATCCTTCTGGAGCTTCTGCTTCAGATTCTTCTGGAGCTTCTGCTTCAGATTCTTCTGGAGCTTCTGCTTCAGAATCTTCTGGAGGCTACGCTCAGAATCTTCTGTTGGCAGCAATCAGAATCTCCTAATGAGTGTATCTGGCGCTTCAGAGTCTAATCAATTTCTTGCATTCAATTCAGATTTGCTTCTGGAGTATCAATTTCTTTACTATCTGCAGTAAAACCTCTCAAGCAAAATTTAGAGTATATAATTCTTAAATACAAAATTTCCTAATCGTTATCATCAAAACATAGAGATATTATTAAGAACCAATCTGTGTTCTAACAATCTCCCCCTTTTTGATGATGACAAAAACATCAGAAATTTTGTTTAATTGAAAATATTTAAATTTAACTCCCCCTGAGATGTTGAATCTCCCCCTGAGTTAAATACATAAAAGGAATAGAAACTTCCCTTTTGTCTTGAGTAATCTTTAGAGTTAGATCTTGTTTGTTCTTTTAACATTTGAAGGTCATAATGTCTTGCAGAATTAAGATTCAGAGTTTGATAATAGTCAAATGATCTGAGAGACTCAGAGTTTCTTTTATAGAGTGTACTTATCAAAAGTTCTGAAATAGTCAGATTAAATGTTAGATAGAATAAATATGTCTGAAGTTTCATTCTGGTGAAGTTATATTAAACAGTTCAGATCTATATTTTCTCCCCCTTTTTTGTCATAAGCAAAAAGTAAAACTTTAAAAAGACACATAAAAGGAAATAGTAAATGAGATAATTCAATGGAGAAAACTTTGATTCATTCAATAGATCAAATCAAGAGTACATGCATCAGAAGATAAAAATACATAGCAAACATCAGATGCAAAAACATTAGAATGAAAAAAAAATGAAAATCTAAGAGTGTTTGGACAAAAGCATCTTCAATAGATCTGTAATCTCAGAGGATGATTGCTATTTCTTGGACATCCACTTAGCCATAGTTTCATTCTTTTGATCTTGCTTTGACATCCATTCTGTCATATCCTCAGACTTCTTATCCTGCTTTTCCATCCATGACTTGATCTCTGACTGGCCAGCTTCCAGAGCAGCAATCTTATCTTCAAAATCGGGATGTTCTTTCTTTAACTCAGATGAAGAAGTTTGATTAGGTTCTGGAGCTTGAACAGAGTCAATTTCCATTGGTTCTGTAGAGTCTGGAGTAGTGAAGGTAGAAGGAGGGTCTACCAGAGTCATAGCCAACGGATTTTCCTCAGATGCAATGTCAATAGATTCTGTTGAAGGTGGAGGAGCATCTGTAAGGAGTAGAGGATCAGATTTCTTGACAGTCCAGAATAGAGTCCTTGCAGCCTCAGCAAGTCTGAGCTTCGCATCATCAGAACAGATGTTCTTCAGATTTGAGGCCACAGAGTTGAATCTGTTGATGATTCCATTCCAGATGATGTCAGATTCTTTGGCATCCATTGTTGCTGAGCATTTCTTCTGAACAGTACCTAAATACAACTGTATTTCATGCAAAAAAGTTTGAAATAAATGATTAACATTAAGTCTGGGCTTAGGATGTAACAGAGTTTCCAGAGTTACAGGTTTAGGTTTGGGAGTTGGTGGAAAAATTGATTTTTGGATGGAGATTAGAGGAGGAGGATAGTATGGAATGAAAGGAATTTCAGGAGCTTTTTCTTTTGATCTGGTTAAGGCATTTAACAGATGAGGTTTTTCTCTGGTGTGAAGGGTAACTACATCAAAAGGTTCATTTGAGTAGGGTTGGAAGGCAGATTTGGGGGGTTCATCAGATGCAGCATTGTTATCAGATGTAATTGGCAGAGCTGAAGCAACAGCTTTATCAGATTTTGCAGAACAGGATATAGTTGCTAATGAATCTACATCTGATTTGGAATTTATATATTCAAGAATCACAGATGGAAGGGTCATTGTGGGTTTTGGTTTCAGAGGGTTGATGGGGTCAGATGGTTCAACTCTGTCATAAAAGTCTTTGAGTTTGAAGCCATAAGCTAAATTATGAAACAGAGATGATACTTGGGCACAAGATATAGAAGATCTTGGGTTTGAATTAGGAATCAATATCTCAGATGATGGTGCTGGTGTGGGAATAGGATCTGGAATGGGAGCTTTTGAAGGTATAATGGGTTCAGGTTGGTTTACCTCAGAGTATTTTTAAGATGGAGAGATTAAAAAATCTGGGTGGAGGTCTGATTCTGAGGAGTTTGAGGAGGTGGTTGGTGTGCATGAAGTAGAGGATACTTGAAACATAGTTTTTAAGGGTGTGACATCAAGAACTTCTGTTTCAGGAATGTGGGGTTTAGAAGTGTTGGTTGGTTCTGAAGGAATTTCAGAGGGTTTTGATGGTTGTTTTGAGATGGGTGAATCAGATGGAATTGGGATTGGTCCAGATGTGACTGGAACAGGTGTTATTTTTGTAGGTTCAGAAGCAGTGGGTTCAGATGATTTTGATAGTGGATGATCTGAAGGTGGTTGATTTTCAGAGGCTTTTTCTGGTTGAGATTCTTGTAGTTTTTCAGGTTGTTGTTCTTGTGGGTGCTGTTGTTGTTCAGATGGCTTTTGTTTAGGTGGTTCAGAGGATTTTTGTTGTACAGAGGGTTGTGGTTGTTGTTCTGTAGGTTGTTGTTCTGATGGTTGTTTCTGTGAAGGTTGTTTTTTAGGAACAAAATGTTTGATTTGGATTTTTGGTTGAGATGATGGTGGTACAGATACTTTTGGTGTTGGAATTGTTTGTGTTGTTGTTGGTGTTGGAACAAGTGTTTGTTTTTGTGGTGATTTAGAACTTGGAGCATTAACAGAAGTAGTTTGAGTAGAGGGTGGTTTTGGAACAGACTTAATATTAGAGTCATTTATAACAATTGTATTTGCAGAGGATATAGAAGATTTAGTACCTTTTATCTTGATCCTCTTGGCTGGTACAGAAGAAGTGTCTTCAGATTCATTTCTCTTCAAGAGCTTCTTTGGCTTCTCAGCAATCTTGACCTTCTTCTGAACAGGTGCAGCTTCTGCTGCTGGCTGAGTCCTTTTTCTTTTTAGTTGAGCTTCTTCTTCTTCTTCTTCTTCTTCTGCATCAGGTAGGGGTTGTCTTGCTAGTTGTATCACATTTGCAGGAACAGGCTTTCCTTCCTTCTTACATTCATCAATGTACATAACCATAATGTGTCTTGGCTCTTCAGCAAAGAACAGTGGAAAGTCATCTACAGGAACCCTCTTCTTACTCAGTTCAGATACATTCAGCTTCTTGGGAGCTGTTGTGAGTTCATCAACTATTTTGAGTCTCTGAAGACTTTTAGCATTCAGAGGCTTTCCCATTATGAATTCTAATTCCTCTGTAACTCCAGCAGCGTACAGAGCGGTGACCAAACCATTCTCAGTTAGAAGATCTGAGATCAACCTTCCAAAAGGGATCCAGGTTTTGATCTTCTGTCCTTTTTCCTTCACATACTCTCTAGATGCATTTATATGGTTCCACAGAAGCATAAAAAGAATATATGGAAGATCTACCTTGGTGCTCTGACTGAGGCAATACATGAAATAGAGCTGTTCATTATTGACATAGTCTGGAGAGTTTGTTGACTTCCTATGATGGATGCATCCCATGAAGATCTTGGCCCAGATCTTGTAGTCAGGCTTCAGATCCTTGAATTTGTTAGAAGCTTGACCAGCAGTCATCACTTCTTCATACACCTCATCCATGTCCACACGCCCAGCTGGAAAGTGGGAAACACCATCTGTTTCTTCATAACCAATTAATTTTCTGATCAGATCTTCTGTGATAATGATTTCTTTTCCCAGTACAAAAGATAGGATGAACTTGGGGTAAACTGAGGCATGGATCCAGAACTCTTTCACAAGGAGGGGGTAAACTGGTCCAAAGAGTCTATCAAAGTACTTTACCCATCCTTGAGCACCAATGATAAAACGAAATTCAAAGCCATTTTCTGCAAGTGAATCAAATTCTACCATGGATTCACACAAAACCTCCAACTTCTCAACAGGAGTTAAAAGAGTTCTTTTGGGAGGAGAATAAGGAGAAACACCCATGTTTGCAGAAGTTACTGCAGCCATTGAAGATTGGAATTGAGCAGCTGTTGATGATGAAGTTGCCATTGAAGAATGCTTTGTCAAACGCTTAGGTTTAGGGTTTTTATGCAGAGCGAAGAGAAGATGAAAACGCATATAATTTTCTGAGATTGTGAAAAGTGTGAAAGTGAAGATAAGTCATGTATTTATACTAAAACACTTAGGCATACCAACAGTCAGAATTTGCACGTTTGAACAAGCATTAAATGAAAAGAATAATAATCATTTCAAACATTAATTGCTTCTGACAATTTGGGGGGAAATTCAAGATTTTTACTATTCAAACTTCACCTCAAACGTCTCTTCAGTAATGTACACGCCACCTCTTCAGATTTGGTGTGACACGTGTTTGCTTGCATGTGTTCTGAATTCTCTTGAGAGATGAAACGTTAACCAACGTTCAGATCTTCTAAGGATTGTTAGTTCAGAGTTTCACAAGAAAAATATTAAGCAAAAAAAAATAAGATAAGCAATCAGAAGAAATTCTTCAGAGCATTAGGCATTTTTGCATCTGTAAAAATTTGCTTCTGACAAATATCATTCTGGACAAAAATCCATACTAATATTTTTCAGAATAAATTTGAATCTATCTTCAACAAGGGGTTTTGTAAAAATATCTGCCCATTGATGATCTGTATCAACAAAGACTAAATTTATGATTCCCTTCTGAACATAGTCTCTGATGAAATGATGCTTAATTTCTATATGTTTTGTGTAACACCCCCTTTCTATACCCCCAAGTTAATCCATAAATCAATTAGGCACTTAGAATATTTATTTCATCAGAGTTTAATTAAAACATGGTATAAAATAGGCGCATCACATTATCATGAAATTAAACACATACGATACCTGCTCAAAATAGATATGCAACAATGGGTAACCCACATCTCAATATTTAGAATAAAAGCGGAAACATCCAAATATTGAATCGATCTCATTCATAAAAGTATATACAACCATCAGTTAATTCATGCTTTACAACATAACCATAGCAGATACATACACATATGTATCACAAAAGAATCAAAACAAATGTAACTCCAAAAGAGTCAAAGGCTTCCTAACTACCCAGATGTTACATATCAGAGCCATTGACCAAAAAGAATGAAGACATCGCTTCACCAAAAAGAACCTCCAGCTTCCTACTCTGCAATGCCTCATAGAGCATTATAAAACAGCAGAAGGGTGAGAAACAACATCATAACAGTTAATGCATAAAAATTGTATATATACATATACTCACATTTGTACAAGTTATACTCAAATTTTGTTCTCACCACATTAAGCATATACAAATAATCATGTCTCTACACATACACATGAACATTCACTATATTTTCCTCCAAACAATCATATATAACATACACAGTTATATTCACACAACCAATGCATCATACATAGATGACTCATGCAACTCATAGAGACCGACACACGACTCTATGCAGATGCAAATGCGGTACCGATTCATTCAACAGATTCTCTAAGGAATCGAGTATTCAGCAGATCCTCCACGGGATCAAGTACTCAGCAGATTCTCCACGGAATCAAATATTCATCAGATTCTCCACGGAATCGAATATTCAGCAGATCCTCCACGGGATCAAGTACTCAGCAGATTCTCCACGGAATCAAATACTCTAGCCAATCCTCCACGGGATTACATGTTATGACCGATTCTCCGAGGAATCACACAATGCAACCGATTCTCCAAGGAATCACATAATGCAACCGATTCTCCAAGGAATCTAATATAACCATCGTATCATACGAGGTTCTGCAAATCCTCCGAGGGATCAATCTACACAAAAATGCATACTATGCTCACAAACATACTCTTTGCATTTATCACATACATCGCATATATCTATCATGCATTCACATTATGCACCATTCCACACATGGTTTACACACATATCAGCCTATCAATGCGTTTCTATTCAATTCGAGCAAAATACACCAGATTATCAAATATTCAAGATTCACCATTTACTCTACAATCTAGGATTCACGCCTTTCGGCCACCCACAACACGACATGTCAAAATAGTTCACACATCGATCATTCATATAGGCATTAATCATAATTGAATCAATCAAACATCATGCATTGAACAAACAGCAAAACAAAATAACACTGCCAGGTTCGCCAACCTTCGCCTGGCGAAGCCACGCAGCGAATGCTCGCTGACCTTCGCCTGGCGAACTTCCCAGCGAAGTCCACTGGGAGTAATTCTGGAATTACTCGCTGAGGCTCGCTACACACTCGCCTGGCGAACCTTTGCCAACTAACCTCGCCTGGCGAACTTGCCAGCGAATACAGGGTGTTAGCTTCTGACTTGCTTCGCTACAGCTCGCTGGGCTTCGCCTGGCGAAGCTTCGCTGCCATTCGCCTGGCGAGCCTGCGAAGACAGAACTTCCATGGCTGTCTCAAGAGCCCAAACTCCACAAAATCAACCGATTAAATCCAAACCAGTCTCAGTGGCACAACCCAATCATCACCCGACTAAACTACATCGTCTAATCCGAGTTCTAACCGATTAAAACCTCATTCTACTCACAAAACCAACTTCTAACCTAAGTGGAAAAAGAGTAGAAACTCTACAAAATCCACACACATACACATACAATCATATACATTAAAGAGATGATGGAGTTTCACACCCTTACCGATCGATTGCAAGCTTTGGTGATGATCCCTTGATGATTCTAGGTTTTCCTCTCCACTTTCTCTTCTCTTTCTCTTCTCCTCTTTTCTTTCTCTTGTTTTTCTTCTTATGTTACTATATTTCTTCCTTTTCCTCTCTTATTCTATTTCTATCTCTATTTCTTTCCTCTCAAATTCTTTCCAACGCTTACCAATCAATTCTCACACTAAGTGCTAAATGTCTAAAATGCCCTTTTTACTCTAATTCCCCGAAAACTCTCCGAATCGGTAAAAATAGATAAAATAAGCAAACACCACATAATAATATATAATTTATCAATTTAAAACAAACATCAATTAAATAAATTAAAAGACTCAACAATTAATGGGAATTCAGAATCGGGGCGTTACATTTTGCCTTAGAATGTAAAATGGGATTCTTGGACAAATATATAGCAGAAGTATTATCACAAAAGATAGAAATGTTACTTTCAAAAATTTGATAATCTTCTAGTTGACTTTTCATCCAGAGCATCTGCGTGCTATATCCAGCAGCAGCAATGTATTCTGCCTCTGTGGTTGAAAGTGCAATTGTGGGTTGCTTCTTGCTGTACCAGGAGATTAGATTTCTTCCTAGAAATTGACAACTTCCAGAAGTACTTTTTCTTTCCACTCTGTCTCCAGCGTAGTCAGCATCACAGAATCCAACTAATTTGAAATCATCAGATTTTCTGTAACACAAACCCACATTAGAAGTACCTTTCAGATACCTTAGAATCCTCTTGACAGATGTCAAGTGTGACTCTCTAGGATCTGATTGGAATCTAGCACACAAGCATACACTGAACAGTATGTCAGGTCTAGAAGCAGTTAGATAAAGAAGAGAACCAATCATACCTCTGTAGAGCTTCTGGTCTACTTTATTACTTACCTCTTCCTTGCCAAGTGAGCTAGTAGGATGCATGGGAGTCTTTGCCAGCTTACTATCAGCCATGTTAAATTTCTTCAGAAGTTCTTTAACATATTTGGTCTGATGTATGTAAGTGCACTCTGGAGTTTGATTGACTTGGATTCCTAGAAAGAATCTGAGTTCTCCCATCATGCTCATTTCAAATTCTGCCTGCATACATGTAGCAAACTCCTTTCCAAGCATAATATTTGTTGATCCAAAAATAATATCATCTACATAAGTTTGACAAATTAGAAGATCTTTCTTAATTGATTTACAAAAGAGTGTTGTATCCACTTTGCCTCTGATGAAATTTTTCTCCAGAAGAAAATTGCTCAATCTCTCATACCGAGCTCTGGGAGCTTGTTTTAATCCATATAGAGATTTCTTTAATTTGAAAACATGATCTGGAAATTTTTCATTTTCAAAACCAGGAGGTTGGTGGACATAAACTTCTTCTTCTATAATACCATTAAGAAATGCACTTTTGACATCCATCTGATACAGAGTGATGTTATTTTGTGCAGCAAATGAAATAAGAAGGTGTATAGATTCTAACCTTGCCACTGGAGTATATGTCTCAGTGTAATCAATACCTTCTTGTTGACTGTACCCTTGAGCAACCAGCCTTGCCTTATTCCTTTCAACTTCTCCTTTCTCATTTAGCTTATTTCTGAAGACCCATTTTGTACCAATTATATTGAATCCTTGTGGTCTTTGAACTAGATCCCATGCATCATTTCTGGAAAATTGATTTAGCTCTTCTTGCATAGCAATAATCCAATCATTGTCTTGCAGAGCTTCATCTATAGAAGATGGTTCAATTTCTAACACCAGTCCAAATAGTGATGCTTCAGATGATCTTAGAAAGGATCTTGTTCTGATGGGATCATCCTTTTTTCCAATAATGACATCCTCTGGATGAGAAGCTTTAATTCTGGATGATGATCCTCTAATGGTTGATTCTTCAGAAATGTTTAGATTATTCATCTGAGAAGTTAAAGGAATAGCATCTGGCGTTGCTTCTGGTTCCTTCACTTGAATTTTGTCTGCTTCTGGAACTTCAGAGTCAATGAATACTACTTCCCTATCTGCAGAGTTTTCAGACTGCTTTGGCTTTTCAGAGCCAAGCTTATCATCAAATCTGACATGAATGGATTCTTCCACAATCTGTATCTCAGTGTTGTATACTCTGTAGCCTTTAGATTGTTCAGAATATCCAAGCATAAAACACTTCTATGCTTTGGAATCAAACTTGTTCAGATTTTCCTTAGTATTTAACATATAGCAAATACATCCAAAAGGATGAAAATCTGAAATGTTGGGCTTTCTGTTCTTCCACAGTTCATAAGGAGTCTTTTTCAGAAGAGGTCTTACAGACACTCTATTCTGAATGTAACAGGTTGTGTTGATTGCTTCTGCCCAAAAGTGTTTTGCCAGATTTGTCTCATTGATCATGGTTCTGGCCATTTCTTGCAGAGTTCTGTTTTTCCTCTCTACAACTCCATTTTGTTGTGGAGTTCTAGGACAGGAAAAATCATGAGCAATGCCATTTTCAGAAAAATATTTTTCAAAATATTTATTTTCAAATTCACCACCATGATCACTTATGAATTTTATAATTTTGAAATCTTTTTCATTCTGGACTTGCTTGCAGAAGTCAAAGAACACAGAATGTGACTCATCCTTGTGTTTTAAGAACTTTACCCATGTCCATCTACTATAGTCATCAACAATGACTAATCCATACTTCTTGCCTCTGATGGATGCAGTTTTCACTGGTCCAAACAGATCAATATGAAGTAATTCTAGTGGTCTGGAAGTAGAAACAACATTTTTTGATTTAAATGAGGATTTTGAAAACTTCCCTTTTTGGCATGCTTCACAAAGAGCATCTGAAGTGAACTTCAGATTAGGGAGTCCTCTGACAAGATTAAGTTTATTAATCTGAGATATACGTCTCATATTAATATGGCCCAATCTTCTGTGCCAGACCCATTGCTCTTCATTAACAGACAAGAGGCATTTAACATTTTGAACTTTAAGTTCTGAAAGATTTATTTTATAAATGTTGTTTTTCCTCTTACCACTAAATAGGATAGAGCCATCCTTTTGACTAATAGCTTTACAACATTTTTGATTAAAGGTGATATCATAACCATTGTCACTTAATTAACTTATGGACAATAAGTTATGCTTTAACCCTTCAACAAGTAAGACATTAGTAATAGAAGGAAGTTTACCATTTCCAATGGTGCCAGATCCAATGATCTTGCCCTTCTGGTTCCCTCCAAACTTCACATCACCTCCAGATCTAAGTTCCAGGCTTTGGAACATAGACTTTTCTCCTGTCATGTGTCGTGAGCATCCAGAGTCCAGGTACCATAATTGGTGTCTTGACCTTGCTGCTAAGAACATCTGCAACAGGAATTATTTTATTTTTAGGTACCCAACAACAACAACAAAAGATACATCCGAGCTTAAAAGACGTGTTGATCGACACCAACAACAACAACAAAAGATACATCCAATTCGGCAAAGGCCAAGGAGGATATTTGAGGCGCCGCCTTCAACATATGCTAAGCTCCTTCAGACTTTATTGAGTTTGAAGCTGGTTGAAAAAAGAATATTGGAGCCACTCACAGGAACGACGCTCCCTTATGGGTATGACACTAGCAAGCAGTGCGAATTTCACTCCGGGGCATCCGGACATGATATCGAAAGTTGTCACGCTTTTAAGCACAACGTCCAGGACTTGATTGACGCAAAAGTTATTGAACTCACGCCGGGCGGCGTAATTGTACCTAATGGTCTTACCTCAGTTGGTGCCAAGATGATGGACGTTCCCGAAGCTGCCGTAGATCAGAAGTATATTCTGCAATCATTGGTGTCAGAATCCCCCTGTCCTCAGTTGCTGCCTAGACCAAGCCTAAAGATGAAAGCGCTGGAACAAAAGGAGTCCCTGATAGTTCAGACTCGATCTCCGAGTGGTTCGAATGATCAAAGTCAACAATCTGTCCAGTCTTCGCAATAGACGTCAACTCCGTGCCAGAATCAGCAGCCTTACCGTTATCGGTCAAACTTGTGTGCTAGACAGAGCCCGCTGAAGTCAGAAAGGCGATTCACCCGGCAGCCGTCTTAAGCAGTATGGTTTCAACAGGCAACTTTGAAGATGGCTGGTTCAGCAGCGAGTCAGATGTGAAAGCCCGGTTCTCGGAAGCTGATGTTTTCCTGTGTTTCATCTTGTCATTTCTTTATGTTTGTAGTTTCTTTCTTGTTAAATTGCAATCTTGTTTGTAAAACTTGTTATTTTCATTCAATTGATGATAATGAAATGAGTATGCATGTTTTGATTAAATCCATTCGTGTTCACTAATTGATTTTTACGGTTGTCCAACGCTTGGTTAAGTGGAATCCGGGGAGGATGACGAAAATGAACGACATGCAAGCTTCCGATATTGTATGCCTTTGAAATAGAACATGCTGATGATGTACAGGCATTGCTTCAAATCCCTAAACACTAGAGACATAAGGAAGATAATCCCTCGATAACCCCTTTGAGCCTAGTTGTAGGAGTTTCTTTCTAAAAGTGAAAAAAAACCTCAATCTCAACCTGGGGCAGGGTAGGTGTTAGCTAATTTGACCGAGCGTCTAAACTGCAAAAGGAGTGTCCGTTCGAGGATCAATCACACCTCCAAAGGTCGTGCCTAAAAAGCCGCAGTGGCTAAGCGTCAAAAGTGAAACAGTCACGTCATTCCCCAAAGAGTCAGACAACCAGTGTCACACGACTTGTTCGGAAAAAAAAGAAAACGAAAAGCGAAAAGAATCAAAAGCCCGCTAAGTCAAAACTTGAAAACAAACGACTTAGGCAAAAATAGGGGCATCCCGCTGGACTGGAAAATCAAAAGAAACTCAAAAGAGTCAGTCCAGGCAAAAGTTAGGGAAAGAAAAGATGAAAACGATTACAAAAGAAAAGGTCCTCAAATGAAATACGATTCGTGTGACCCTAAGTGTCAAAAACGAGAAGTGAGTGGCTGTCACTCCAAAAGCTCATAGTTCCTCGAACTATCACTCCTATATTTCAACCTCCCCGAGGTGAGCGCTAAGGTCGAATTAGCTGAACGTAGGATCATAGAACATCAAGGAGAATGGGTGGGTTCAAAATTAGACCTTGAGCCTTTATCCGTTCTTTCAAAACCGTGAACCCAACCACGTTACAACCTTCAAAAGTCCTAATTGAAGTAGGGATGTTTCGAAGGCATCCATCGGTTAAGATCGCGTCGAAGCTGACTCCTAAAAGGGTTCTTCTTACCATGTTGGTGCTGATGTTGATACTTTGATAAATGATTTGTGCTTTGTAGGCCATCAACTGATTTTCCTTTTTTCAGTGAACAGATTGGATGTTAAAACTGTCATATGCATTGCATTAATGTACCTTTTATGCAGAACAACTGGTTTTACTTGCGAGTAAGCGCTTGACAGCAAGAAAGTTTCCTACAGTGGAAAGTCTGATCAGGATAGAATGCAGGATACCCGAATGTTTCGAGGGCCGGGGCAAGCTATTATCAAGTGATCCCCAGTGAGGTCAGCCATCCAAAGTCGTTATGTCGGGGCAATCAGATCGAGATTTGGTAAATCTCTCGTAGTTAAAGTCACTATATCGAATCAGCCAATCAGGGTCACAATCATTGCAGACAGGGGCAGGCCCTCTTAAGAGCACAAAATTTATTTCTTCATTCAAGAGGCATTTAATTTGAAGTTTTTCCAAGGTTCCGAATATTGGGGCATTTCATACCGACAGGGTACAAATTTTCAAGTTTCCTTTTAAGGACTATCCCCACAGAGGTCCCACAAGCTGGGGGCATATCAGAAGCGAAGGATTGTTCTTCTCCGTGTTATCAGAGTTACTCAGAGCTACTTGAGCAGATTCAGCCAATCTTCAAGTTTGAGACGAATGTCGAGAAATCGTGTTACCGTCCATTGACCCTTCAACTAGAAGCTGTGAATTCAGACAGGATATTGTTCCAGTGTCAATCATATATGACCCATCATAGATGGCTTAAAGTCCAATCCTTATTGGCAACTTTCAAGAAGCCCAATCCATATTGGCAATCACTGTAAGGCCCATCCAGGGTGGCGCATCATTTCAAAATCCAATCTTCATTGGTACGCAGGAAGATTCCGTCTGTTTTCCCCAGCAAAAGTCCAATTTTCATTGGCACGGGTAAGCTGTCCCTGACAGAAGTCCAATTATGATTGGCGCATTCAATTATCCCTCAGCGAAGTTGGCTTCACTTTTCCAGCATTTATTTTGCTGGAATAATTCTGTGATGCCTGGTTATCCCTAGCGGAGTTGGCGTTGTCTTCAGCATTTATTTTGCTGAGGCGGTTTTCTGTATCCAGTTTCTCCAGCGGCCGAGCCTGCATTTGCATTTGCATACATCATCATATTTGCATCATACTGGCATTTCATCCTCAAATGCGTAGCATTTCCATCCTATATGGAGCATTACGCCATAGAAAAATTCAAACATACGCATATGCATACGAAGCATAAGCCAGTTTTTCTATCAGCCTTCAGGGGCAACATGAAGTACTTTGTAATCAGTTCAGGGGCATTTATCCAGCAGCTTTATTCAGACAGCTCTTTGGTATTCGATTCTCAGATCATGCAACAGTTATGCATTACTCATTAGTCTATCAGTAGACTTCGGGAGTTTGGATATGGTTTTCTCCGTCTATCCTTAGACGTTGAGGGGTTTTAAAGAGATCATTCAGATATTGGCGTTCTTTCTGTCTATTGGACGAGATGGTATTTCAAGAAGGTTTTTCTGACCGTTGATTCTTATTGACGTCGAGGCTCTTCGAAGAATGTTTGGTTTTCCTAGTCGTTGATCCTTATCAACGGCATGGCTCTTTGGAGATGGGTTTTCTTTCTGTCAAACCTTATTGATGATGTGGCCTTTTGAAGATATTGTTCTTTCCATCAATTCCTGTAGACGAAAGGATTCTGAAATTTGATGGGTGGTGATGAATATGGATATGGGTTATATTGTTACTTCGGGAAGGGGTCTTTCTGTCTTTCTGTAGACGTTGTAAATATGGATATTGGTTTTCCTACGGTGGACAACGTAAATATTATTGTTTTCCTTCGGGATGGTGTCTCCGTCTATCATTAGACGAGGAGAGTATTAGATGTTGATTTTCCTTCGGGACGGTGCCTTTCTGTCTATCCTTAGACAATGTGAGTATGGATATGGGTTATATTTTTTTCCTTCGGGAAGGTGTCTCCGTCTATCATTAGACGTGGAGAGTATGGATATTGTTTGTTCCTTCGGGATGGGGCTTTCAGTCTATCTGTAGACGTTGTAAAATGGATATTGTTTGTTCCTTCGGGATGGGGCTTTCAGTCTATCTGTAGACGTTGTAAAAATGGGTATGGTTTTCCTTCGGGATGGAGTCTTTCTGTCTATCTTTAGACAATGTGAGTAATGGATATGGTGTTCCTTCGGGAAGGGGTGTTTCTGTCTATTTGTAGACAATGTAAATATGGATATTGGTTTTCCTACAGTGGACGGTGTAAATATGGATATTATTGTTTTCCTTCGGGATGGTGTCTCCGTCTATCATTAGACGAGGAGAGTATGGATATTGCTTTTCCTTTGGGATGGTGTTTCTGTCTATCTGTAGACGTTGTAAATATGGGTATGGTTTTCCTTCGGGAAGGGGTCTTTCTGTGTATCTGTAGACGATGTAAATATGGGTATGGTTTTTCCTTCGGTGGACGGTGTAAATATGGATATTGTTTTTTCCTTCGGGATGGGGTTTTCTGTCTATCTGTAGACGGCGTAAGTATGGTTATTATGTTCCTTCGGGATAGTGTCTCCGTCTATCGGTAGACGATGGGAAATGATCAAGTGCATGTTGATCCAACCTTCGGGTTTGTTATTTGTGGTGTCACACAGGTAACTGGTGTTAAAGTCAAATTTCTTTATCAGATGATTGATCATTTTTGTTGCCAGAATAATTGGATTCAGTTTTCTGGATAGTGTTCCCCGAGCAAGGATGCAGTTTATTTCTGCGGTTGGCAAATTTTCGGGTTTATTTTGTATTCAACCGTCTCGTACCTCGAATGTTTGAAGGTTGTCCGCTCTTCAACCCTTCAGGTCCAAGCCGCTTGAATAGGGGTAGCTGTTGCACCCCAAAATTTGCTCAACCTTGAGTTTATGTTCCATTGCATAGCATATCATAGTCCTAACATAGTTCTAGCATCTGCATATCATAGCATTAACATTTAACAGGATATAAAGAGTGAGATATAAAAGAGGAGAGCCTAATCAGAAGATCATACAAGCTAGAGAAGCCACCAAGGCCATCAGTCAAAGATTTGGGTGCTTAAAGAGTTGCATTGGTTGTACAAGGTCTATCTCCAAGTGTGAGGGGTTTTGTGAAGAGTCTCAGGGGTCTATGAAGCCTTGATCAAGGGTATGAGATGTGAATAGAGATTATTGAGTCCCTAGAGAGCCAAGAAGGAGCTTAAGCAAGCCATAGAATTAAGTTTAAGAGTTCTGATTGAAGTGCGTGCAATTAGGGTTTTGTCTGAGTAATCCTAGCTCAAGGAGAGTGTTTGAGAGGCATCAAAGCCTAGCTCTAGATCATTCTAGCCATGAAATGATATGTTGAAGCATATGTGGTGTTGTGCCAAGAGAAAATCAAAAGAATCAAGAAGGATTGAGGGTGACAAGACAGGGTTCCTAGGGTAAAATCCCCTGTTTTTCACTGAACTTCCAAGCCTTCTAAGTCAAGATGTGAGCTTCAAGTGACTTGGATCTCCACATGAATGTTGTAGAGGAGGTTCATAATTTTAATTTGAGTACTAGAAGTCCTCAAGGGGATTTATAGAACTCAAGTTATAGCCCAGACAAGTTAGAGGTCCTCAGAGGCATCTGAAATTTAACTGTGAAAGTCACTTGACTTCCAAGCAACTTTTGAGCTAGAAGGAGTTTTCAAATGGATTCTTGGCAAACATGAGAGATATTCCTTATCTTCTTATCTTTCCAAAAAGTTATAGAAGTCCACATTTGGATTTGTGGAGCTCAAGTTATGAGTCGTACAAGCCAGGGGTATTTTGGGAAAGTGAGATTATAGGTCCTTTTTGAGCATAGGTCAAAATCTCCATGTTCCACTCTTCAGATGAAAAAGCGTTCAGCACGGAATGTGCTTAAAATGATGTTTTTAGGTCAAATAAGTCATCATGGTAGATTGATCGGCTTATTTCAAAAAGTCACTTAAAATAGCCTAAAAAAGGGAAATAAGTCAAATAAAGTGGTGAAAAAAATCAAATTTTGGGTTAGAGATCACAAACATGTCAAGTGAATACTCATTTTGAGTAGAAATTGCATTCTAAAGACAATGGCATTGACACATTTTTGAATTGAGCAATAATTTCATGACTTGCTTTGTAAAAGTGGTTACTTGAAATGTAAGTCACTAATCCAAACCACTTAACAAGGCATTTGGAAGGCTATTTTGGTTAGAAACTTCCAAGGGAAGATACATGAACAATCTAGAAACTTCCAAGGGAGGATACATGAATAATCTAGAAACTTCCAAGGGAAATGGATTTTATTATTTTGGGTTTGGGCTTCATTTCTAGAATCTTCCAAACATCTCTATAAATGTTTAGAAACTCATTTGAAGCAAGGTTGGTGATTGATTGGAGTTGGACTGGAAGAGAGCATATCAATTTTCAAGAGAGCAAATCAAGTGGTGATTCTTCATTCAAGGCGATTTCGGTTCGATTTGAAGATTGTAGCACTTTCCTCGCATATTGTTGAACGAATTTGAAGCTTTCGGAAGCACGAAAAGAGCCGAAGATACTCCGTTTCGAAGCTCCGATCAAGGTATGTAAACCTTCACTTTACCATGGATTTAGGATGAGATAATTAGAAATTCTTATGCGGTTAGGATCGTGAACACCTATGGATGATTTTAGGATTGTTAATTCGGAGATTTTCTTCATTCCCTTTTTCTTTTTCTTTTTCTGTTTTGAGGTCTGTTTGCTTTTATTGCGTCAAAAATAGTAAAAATGATCAAGAAATTATGAATTTTTTTTCTGTAGATCTTGATTGTCGTAAGAAACTTTAGGCGCTGAGTTTGCATTTTTTGGATTTTTTTTTATTTAGTTATGATTTTTCTTTCGTGCTAATATCCATTGGTGTACATAACTGTTCATCTGTTTTGTTTAATTTTGTTCTCTTTGATGCTTCATGACTTTAAGTTGATTTTTGGATATGTTTTAGATGATATGCATAGGTTTCCCCAGAAATTTTATTGGAATTTCTAGACGAATCTAAGTTTTGTTTTGAATCCTCTTTTTAGAGCCATCCCCATCTGAATGTTCCCTGGACACTTTATAGGTTTTCCTTTAGAAAGTGACCTTAACTTTAGAATTTGGTTTTAATTTTTTTTACCATAGGTTGCTAACATCTTCAGGAGATTGTAGAATTTTTCTTAGATTTTTGTGGATTGTTTTCCCATTTCTTTTGCATTTTACATTCTGATGAGTATTTTGCATGATTTAATTGATGTTTGCTTTGCATATTCGATACCGCTGTTTTGTAGAATTTTGTTCTCTCAATTGGTGATGATTCTTGCTTAGATCTTTTGGTAGATTGTAGCTAACACTCGCATGTTCCCTTAGGAAGTTTTGTAGATTTTCTAGATGTAATTTGGTTCTGTTTTAGGGTGGTTGATTAGGACCTTCCCAATTGATAGTTAACCTTGACCCCTTGCATGTTAGGATTTGTTTAGACCCCTTAGAAGTTGATATAGGGTTTGATCTTCGATCTTGATAATATAGATATTAATATACTTTAGGATTTCCCTTAGATAATGTGATAAAACTTTAGAATAAAAATGGTAGTAAAAAAATGTTGAAATAGATATGGTGTAATAAAAAACTTAGAATATTTTAGGGTAAGCTTAGTGTATTTTTAGGATTTAACACTAGTTTGTACATAAAATTGTAGGATAGAATTTAATCCAAAAACACTTAGTTGTAGGGTATAATGTAGTTGGGGCATGTAGCATTTGGTTTAGGTTATAGGGGAATATATGGGCTATAGGGTAGATATAGAACTCCCCTTAGAATAAATCTTAGGATTTTACATACTATTTTACTATTTTTAGTATATTTTGCAAATGGAGTGTTTGTTTGGTGTTCCCACTTGGGGTTTATATTTGTTTGCTTGGGCTTTTGGGATTTTTATTTGGGGTATGGGGCTTGGCTTGGGCTTGTGGAAGCATGAAGAATCAATGGAGAAGATTTAATACAAAGATCAAGGTTGATGCATGAGGATTGCTTGAGCTAGATGTTGATTAAAGGCTTAGGAGAAATAGGAGAAAATAGGCAGAGCCTTAGAATAGACCAAATTCTTTCATAAACATGGATAGCTTCCTTTGCTTCCATTCTTCTCTATGACATAAAGTCCCTCTATGGTATTCACCTCTCTCCTTAGGAGGGATAAGTGGCCTTACCTTAGAGGTAGAACTTTGAGAGAACCACTTTGTTACAATGTCAACTATCCATAGACTTCCTTTGGTCGTCAATGAATTGTTTGACATTCAATTTCTTCTGATAAAATTAATTCTTTGCTGGAATGATTGCCTTGAAGAAAGAAGCCATTGAAGATAGAGATGAAGATCAAAGATTGACAAAGATGAAGATTGTTCATATCAAAGCTGTGCAACTGTTTAAGCTAGGGTTTACTGCTGTCTGATGCTGTCAACTGGTTAAGATTATGTGCTTGCTTGAGCTTGGTGATTTCTTGAAGATGGAAGCTTATTGTAGATTGGGTCTCATGGGAGCCTGACTTTGGGGTTCATTGGGAGATTGTTATTTATCAATTGTCAGAGTTGGGTGAGCTGTCAGAGCTGGGTTTTTGGGGTTTATTTTCTTTGCTGTATTGTTTGTTAATTCTTCCCCTTGAGGTTGAGGTGAAGCTGTTTCACCTTGCTCATTGTTTTCTAGGTTCGAGGTTGAGTGGGACTCCCTTGCCTCGCTTGTACTGTTGCATTCATGCATTTTACTGCTTTATTGTATATATGTTGTTGCTTTTCCGTTTATCCCCTAGGATCTCTGTTTCTCTCTGCGCAAGAGAGAAATATGACAGACATTAGGCTTTCATCCATGCATGACAACATTAGGATAGATTTTTATTCCCTTTTCAACCATAGGTTTTAGAGTTGTTGTTTCTCTTCTATCTCAAAACAATCAAAAAACACAATAAACATTTCAAACACCATAAAAGACAGTTCTTGCGTAAAAGACTGTAAACCAATCAAAGAGTCATTTTTTGTCCGCTTGGACGCGTAATCAGGAGAAAACCTTTTTCAGAAGGATAAAAAACACTCAGACAAATCTGTGTCTTCCGTAGCCCGAACTACGTTTGCTCTGATCTTTCATGCTGTATGAAAGTACGTAGGCATAGGATGCGATATCCTAGCGAGCAACCTTCCCCTCCTTTCCAGTAGGTAGGCGAACTACGTTGACTCTGATTTCTCGTTCCAGACGGGAATACGTAGGCATAAAGTGCGATACTTTGCCGAGTCATTTTATTTTCTTTTAACCCTAGACCTGTAGAATAGATAGAATAACAATCCGTACCAGAAAACAAGCGTGGATCCCGTCGAGTACGACGGACGTGAGGGGTGCTAATACCTTCCCCTTGCGTAACCGACTCCTGAATCCAGGATTTGGTTGCGATGACCATTCCTTTCTTGTCTTTGCGGTAGGTTTACTTCGAGCGTTTCCTTTCCCTCCTTTGGGATAAATAACGCACGGTGGCGACTCTTCCGTTCAGCCGGCGCCGATTTTCGCAGTAGCGATAGCTGGCGACTCTGCTGGGGACTCCAACGGTTCCCTACGCGAGTCAATCCTAGCGCTTGTTTTCCCGTCGTGGGTGTTGTATAGATTTACTGTTCTGTCTTTACTTTTCGCATTTTATTATCAGCTTTATATTGTTATTGCTGTCGTGGGAAAGGGGTAATCTGTTGAGAGATAAGCCGGACCTGGGCTTGAGGTTACACATAGATTTAGAGAGAGAGTAGTGGTTAGCCTGCTTGCTTAGCTCGCACCAGCTAGCCGCGAAATCTCACTCGGACGAGATTCTCTTTGATGCTTCTTGCCTGGCCCTTAGGGCTTGACAAGTTGTCTGACCCGAGGATTGTCGACTCCGAGAACCTATCAATTGGAAGTTGGCTGAGGAGGGCCTCTTCAAGACATGATGATGCCACACCTTCTGGTATCGTATCATCCGTCTTGAAAGTCTGTGACGCCAACGACCGCATAGGATGCCGTACCCTGTGTCAGTTATTAGGACACCTACCTGTGAGAGGGGTTGGGGCATGCAGGTAACTTGACCTCCAGACTACCGGTTTTCTTGATTGAAATTCAGTGATGTTTGAGGACAGCTTTACAGGGTCTGTTGGAGACCAGGTTGGAGTATAGTTTTAGTTTGTTGACACCAGGTTCGAGCAGTGTTATGGGTCTGACTAAGACCAGTATGATGGATTGGACTTCTCAACCAGGGGCACTTGGTCCCTTGTGTGTGCATTTTGCATTTTGCATGACTGTTTGCATTAGCATTTCATTTTGTATATTCATCCTCAGCCGGAACAGGGAGCTTACCCGTTTTTGTCCACTTCATCAGTTGATTTCTCGCCATTCGTATTGGACTTGAGTTAGCATCTGGAAAGATCATGGCTTCAGGAGAGCAGAACTTGGTTGTTACTCGGGCAGAGTTTGAATTGTTGAAGTACCAGGTGAGTCAGATCATGGAAGCCATAACAGCTATAAATGGAGGAGGAAACAATGGTCAGAAAGCTCAGATGATTACTGTTATTTCATGACTGGCTTGAGGTCGAGACGAGCTTGTGGAGGCTGAAGCCCTACACACATTTCCTCCCTCACTTGCATTGCATGCATTTTACTGTTAAGCTGAGGCTTTGTCTGTTTTGGTGTATCATTGACATGATCCCTTAGGACTCTCGTTTCCTTTGATAAGGATTTGATGATAGACTCGTAGGTTGAAACCTATGCATGACAACATCTAGGAGTTCCCTGTTCAAACCTCAACCATAGGATGAATCCATGGCATGATAACAGTAGGACTTGATAGTCTCCCTCCTAGTTGGGCCTGTTCTTCTTCTCATCTCAAAACAGTTTAAGATACAGTAATCATGAATGATTTCTTTCGTACGTTACGAGCCTTAAGCTATCTGAGGAAGGATTGTGGGAGAGTTCCTTTTCCACAGTCTGGATGTTTAGTATGGTACCCTTTGGGTGACATGCGACGCATTCACTCTCAGGTCATAGTCTCTAGTGCGGTTGAAATCGCAAACACAATAAAAAACACTTCTTTCAAAACAGGAAATAAACCGTAGTTTCCCGAACTACGTGAGCTCTGATCTCTCATACCTGTTGAGAGTACGTAGGCACAAGATGGCGAAGTCTTGGCGAGCTACCTTCCCCCATAATCCTTCATAGGCCGAACTACGTTGACTCTGATTTCTCATTCTCTGATGAGAATACGTAGGCATAAAGTGCGACGCTTTGCCGGGTCATTTTTCTTTTCTTTTTCAGCCAGCCTTGATAGGTAGATAGATTATAACCAACCCGTCCAAGTAAACAAACAAGCGTGGATCCCGTCGAATACGACGAACGTGAGGGGTGCTAATACCTTCCCCTTGCGTAACCGACTCCCGAACCCAGACAATGGTTGCGATGACCTTGTCTTACCCTTATTCGTCAGGTTTTTTCCAATCGTTTCCTTTCCCGCTCTGAGGGATAAATAACGAAAGGTGGCGACTCTTCTGTTATGCCGACACCTTATTTTCGCGCAAGCGACAGCTGGCGACTCTGCTGGGGATCGAACCCAGAATCTCTGGTTCCCCGGTTCCCTGTGAGAGTCAATCCTAGCGCCTGTATGTTTGCTTGCTGGGTTGCATTTATTTATCGCATCTTTACTTCTCGCACTTTATTTCCCGCATTTTATTTCCAGTTTGATATGATTATCTCTGCTGCTATGGGAGAGGGAGGTTACTATGAGGGAGAAGCCGGACCTGGGCTTGAGTATGCACCTAGACATAGTTGCGGAGAGTAGTAGAAGGACCTGTCTGCTGAGCAGGCACAGTTCCCTACGAAATCTGCGCTCAGACGAGGTTCTCGCAGAGGTGCTCCTTTCCGGTCCTGAGGATCTGAGGGGAGTCCAGACGTGAGGATTGTCGACTCTAGGGACCGATCATTTGGAAGTCATCTAAGTGAGGCCTCTTCATGACTTGATGATGCCACTCCTTCTGGGAATTGTATCGTCACTCATGAAAGTCTGTGACGCTGATGACCGCATAGGATGCCATACCTTTGTCCGTGGATTAGGTCCATACCTGTGAGCGGGATTGGGTTTATTGCAGGAAACTTTGACCTCCAGACCACCTGGTTTTCTTGACAGTGGATCAGTTATGTTGGTACCAGGTTTCTCGGTTGCAGATTTGTCTGTTCTTGATAGAACAGGTTTTGATCAGAGGACCTTATTATCAGGTGTATGTCTGTTCTTAATAGAGCAGGTTTTGATCAGAGTATTGTCATCAGTGGTTTGTTCTAGATAGAGCAGATTTTGGGGTCTGAAGATCTCATCAGCAGATGTTGTTTGTTCTTGATAGGGCAGATTTTGAGTGGGGTCTGAAGATCTCATCAGCAGCTGTATGTTTGTTCTTGATAGGGTAGATTTTTGATTTGGGGTCTGAAGACTTCATCAGCAGATGGTTCTTGATCATACATCCGGGGTCCTTATTATCAGACATTTGTTCTCGACAGAGCAGAATTTTGATCTTATGTATATGGTCCTATCAGAAGGTCATTCTTAGCAGAACAGATTAGGGGTCTTACGCCGGGGTTTTCTTCTCGTCAGTAATTGTTGATACAGAATCTCCACAGCAGTTACCCGGATATATTATTGCATGATTGCATTTTGCATTAGTCCGCATATTCATGTTTGCATTCTATTAGCATGTGTCTGTGCTGCAGGCGCATTTCGTACCCTGATTCTGGTGTCCCGAGCAATATGAGATATTTGCTTCCATGAATGGATCCAGTCTTATCACTGCATTGACACTATGTTGGCACGTTGACACCAGAATTAGGGGTGATCTCCTAAACGTACAGACACCCATGGCATTAGCATAATTCATCTTGCATGACAGAAGTCGGGGCTTGTCTTCTAACCCTTGTGTTTGCAGGTTTGACTCAGAATCGAGCAACTCAGACTAATGGAGCAGGTACAAGCTGAGTTGGGGAAAATCCAAAGCCAGTTGGGGCAGGTCATGAATGACGTACAGGTAGTGCGCTTGGATCAGCAAGTACTCAGAGAAGAGAATCAGCAGCTGCAGAATCAGTTGAGCTTTCTCATGGGAGTGGTGAGAAGTATGCTAAAAAAGGAGAGTGGTCAAGCACCCAAGGAGGAGACCAAAGTGCTTCCTCCATTGCCGTCAGTGCCACCTGTGCTGAAGCCAAATGGACCTCATAGATCCTCTACACAGCATGAAGCTCAAGACCTGTCTCGTCAGCAGCCGCGTCGGGCATCTCAGAATAACCCTGAAGGTTATAATCAAAAGAAGAAGTTACTTGATAGAGCTGTGGACCCAATACCTGTGAGTTATGCCCAGCTGTTGCCACTGTTGGTTCAGAACCGTGTTCTCAAGCTTCGGACCTCGGATCCACCAGATGACGTGTCACCGGACGTTGATCTCAACACACATTGTGATTTCCACTCAGGAGCACCGGGGCACCATGTTGAAACATGTAAGGCTCTCAAGAATAAGATTCAAGACCTTATTGACTCAAGGACAATTAGGCTTGTGCAGGGCGGCATGAGAGCATCGGGAAAGTTCATCCCGTACCCTGCAGAAGAGGTGAATGATTCCACTCTTTTGCCTGAAGCTGAGAAAGATCTTGAATATGTCCCGCGACCTTTGGTGACTGCATCGCCTCGCTCGCAGTTTCTACCTGGATCAAGTTCAAGAACGCAAGCGCCTAAACAAGGGACCATTGCCACTCAGAAACGACGACCTCTTACTCCTTGGCGGAAAGAATACCAACACCAGGATCAAAAGAGGCCTCGCAACCACTTAGAACGAAGGAATGCTTCTTTCCATCCAGTGCATGTGCCGTATAGCCAGATTCTTCCACAGTTGATTCAGAATTCTTTGGTGGAACCGAAAGCTCTCAAGCCCGTGCCAGAGCCTTACCCTCCAGGGTACAATCCTCATGCTCAGTGTGGTTACCATGGTGGATCTCCGGGGCATTCAACTGAAGATTGCAAGGCTTTCCAGGCGAAAGTGCAACAATTGATCGACAAAGGGTGTATTTCCTTTCCAGACAGAGTTTTGGTTGTACGTGACAACCTCTCAGCTGTTTGAGCTCGCAGATTCAGAGGGTTATTTCCAGAAGCCAGTGATCCAGATAGGAAGACGTCCTCAGCATTGGCAGTCCTCGGACTTTTTACCATTTGCATTTGTAGTTTCTTTTCTGTTAGTTACTACTTGCTGTTAAACATTGTATGTTTTGAACGGCAATATTAATAAAGTGACTATGCATTTTTCTGAATTAGTTATGTCGTTGTCACTCATTTACTGCATTGCACTGACACTTGCATTTTATTAACTCCACTTTATTACTATAATTAGCAATGAGTGGAGGGAGGATGATGAAACTGAATACTCATAACCAATGATCGTATTGCTTTCAGATAAAACCTTGCCGATGACGTATAAGGCATTGTTTCAAATCCCTAAACACCGGAGAGATAAGGAAGAGAATCCCTTGTTAACCACTTCGAGCCGAGAAGTAGGAGTTCCTTTCGGACTTTTAAACCCTCACATCTTAACCCGGGGCAGGGTAGTTGTCAGTTAGCTTGACCGAGCATTCAAGTCTTATAGAGGAGTGTTGTCTTTCGAGGACCAATCACATCATATTCCTCCCCCAGAGGTCGTACCTCGTCAACCACGATGGTTAAACCTCACCAATCAGGAGTGAGACGGTTATAATCCTTTCGGAGCAATCAAGACAGCCAGTGTCACACGACTTGTTCCAAGAAAAAGAAAAAGAAATAAGAAAGCCCGCTAAGTAAAAAAGAAAAGCTAGGAAGCAAATACTTAGGCAAAAATCAGGGCATCCCGCTGGACTTCAAAAGAAAAAATCGAAAAGAACTCAAAAGGAGTCAGTCTAGGCAAAAATTAGGGAATCAAAAGAATGAAAAAGAAAGGATATAAAAAAGAAAAATCCTCGAACAAGGACGAAGTCGTGTAGACACAGACGCCGAAAACAAAAAAGGAGTAACTGTCACTCCGAAACACCTTGTGAATTCTTTAACCAGTGTTCCCAATATCCAACATATCTCTCGAAGAGGCGAGCGCTCGAGCTAAGTTAACTGAACTTTAGGATCGGAGAACATCACGTAGCAGGGGTGGGTACAAATCATAATTTGAGCCAAATATCCTTTGTTTCACGAATCGTGAACCCGACCACGATACAACCCTTAAAAGACCTAATTGAGGCAGGGTTTATTCTGAAAGCGCATTACGATAAGGTTGAGTAACCTGACTCCTTCATGATTTACTAATCATATCCTTATTGTATTTTTCACTGATCACATCAGCACTACGTTTGAACTCTTTGGTTCATTCGTCACTCACTAGCATGACACGTAAATGAGTGACAGTACATTTTTTCGAAATTTGCATGAGCACTGCATTAAAATTACCATTCGTGAATAAAAAATTTTAATTGCAGGTCAGTAGCTGATACGGGGGAACTTCAACAGAGAATAGCCAATCAGGACTGAATCGTCAGAAGTCTGGATCAGAACGGTATGCTGCGAAGCCCGGTGGATTTGGGGTAATGACTTCCTGTGAGTTTGGAATCAGTTTGTCTGAGGACAAGTCCCGGAGTATCAGTTGATTATGGGGCAGTTTATGCAAGAAGCGGTTGATCGGAAGTGAATCTTCGCGATACCCAATCAGGGGCGGTTATCCAGAATCCTCGCGATTTAAGGACAGATCCCTCCAGTGTTCAATCAGAGCATGTTGAGTCGCTCATCGCTCGTTCAGGGGCAAACTGCTTCAGAGATATTGAAGCCAACCATGCTGAGAGTTGATTAGTGGAGGATGAATCCTTCCATTGTACAGATGTTGGGGCAAGCCCTCTGAAGATTGTCTTGTTGCCAGCTGTTTTCTGTTCAGAATGAATTATTCCCAAAAGTCGGATTGGGGCAAGTTGAATTGTACTGGGGCAAGTTGTTCAAATGAGTTTGTTCACCCTAGCAAGAATTGAGTGTCGGGGAATCGCGCCATTACCCTGCCACGACCTGAGCCTTCTGAAGAAGCCTTGCTGTCATTGGATTGTTATCCTACAGCCTAACTTGTTGCTTGGCTCCACGATTGGTAGTCTGTATTCCCTGTGTTGGCGTTGTTGAATCAGGATTGTTTCTCAGCAGAGATGTACAGTTTGAGAGTGTTTCCCCTGTGCAGTTTGAGACTGCAGCAAATTGAGATGGCATTTAGGGTCAAGATTAGCCTCAGTAGGGTTTGATTGATATTCCCGGCAGAGTATGGCCATCCTAAGCATTGAATATTGATTAGCCTGATGTGCTGTTTTCCCAAGTGGGTTGAGACTGAAGCTTTCCCTGACCGGCAGATTTGGGTTTATTTCCCCAGCAGTGGGACTGATGCAATGTTGTATCCCCACAGAGTCCGAGTGTGACTCCCTTTCCCTCCGAGTCTAGGTCATTGACTCCTTCCTCAAGCAGAAGTCGACGGCGATTCCCTCATTGAGTAATCTCCAGACGGGTAGATTTTGATGTCAGCCAGAGAAGAGTTATTTCTCAACAGATTGCTTCGTACCCTATAAGGACTTAGGGGGTTCAAAAAGGACCGTTCAGGGTTGTCTTCCTCGGTGAAGTGAGAGCCAAGTTCAGTGATCGATTGTTATCTTCCGCAGATGTCAGAGGTGTTTCCTTGATAGGATCAGTACATCTCCAACAGAGTCGTACCATGAGCAGCTAAGGATTGATATCCCCAACAGTATTGATACTCAGATATTCCTCATCAGGCTTATTTACCTAGCAAGTGGTACCCAGAAGGGTCAGTCTCCGTAAGGCGTATGCAAGATTACCCTCAGCAGACCAGGATTGATATCCCTGAAGCAGGATGGTTCCTCCTTCTCCAGCAGAGTTCTGTAGCCTCTCTCCGCAGAGTCGGAATGCAAGATCGTGAGCACTGATATGTCTCCCCAGGCAGAGATGATTCTCTTCCTCAAGCAGACGTGTCCCGAAGGAACGTCACCTCATCAGCTGAGTCGCGCGCCGAAGCTCGTATGTCCCCAGCACCGGGTTACAAGTGCAGATTTTATAGAAATGTTCGGGTGCCGAAGCTCGTGTCTTCCCCAGTAAAGTCGCTGAAGCAGGATTCTTTCCCCAGCACAGGGTCACAAGTGCAGGTTTCGCAGGAAGCTATTCTTACGCCGAAGTATGCAACAACTGATGGTGCCAGACTGAAGTCTCCAGCGGAATTGAGATTCCCCGCCAGAGCCGTATTCTCTACCGAAGTCGGATGATTCCCTCTTCCCCAATAGAGTGTTGGAACAGCTGACGCTGTATCCCTCTGCAGAGTTGTACCCTCCCCCGAAGACGGATGACTCCTTCTTCCCCAGCGGAATTGAAGTTCCTCATCAAAGTCGTACTCTCCAGTGAAGTAGAATAATTTCTCTCTCCCCGTCTGAGTCCGTAGACCCCAGGAGAGCCTAATCCTTGGTAGCAGTAGAGACCATGTGTGGTTTTCCCTAGCAAAGTGTTGAACAACCAATGTTGTATTGCCCCGGAGTTGCACTCTCTCCAGCGAAGCAGAATGACTTCTTCTTCCTCAGCCGAGTTTGCAGATGTCCAAGAGAGCCGAGTCCTTGGAAGTTGATCAGACCATGTTTAGGTGTTTCCCCAGTGGAGTGTTGAGCAGCTGAAGTTGTTTCCCCACAGAGTTGTTATCCCCAGAAAAGTAGCCATGGAGGCCCCGCAGTTTATTCCCACGACGGATATCGTTTCTCTCAGCAGGTCTAGGTTCTCGTAAAGCTTCGTTCCCTGCAGTAATTAACTGAAGTTGTTTCCCCTGCAGCAGTCCACGAAAGATCTTTTCCCCAGACGGAGTCCAATTGATATTGGCGCGACCATGTTCTCCTCAGCAGGATGATTCCTCTATCTGAGTAGTCTTTTCTCCTTGATAGGAGAATTTCCCCCTCGGCATTTATTTGCTGACGGGATCGCATCATTGTGCATGATCGCATAGCATTTAGCATAGCATAGCATTTCCACCATGTGGAGCATGGCCGAAACATATGCATAATAAACATGATCTAGGTTGCTACCGTTCTTGTTTTGCAGGTGTTCCGCCGAAGGATCAGTTGCTCAGGATGATTCCCGAAATTCCCCCCCCAGCGAAGTCGCTTGCTCAAGATGATTCTTGAAGTCCCCAGCGAAGTCTTCAGTTCAAGATGATTCTCGAATCCCTCAGCAGGGCCGTTTGCTTAAGATGATCCTTAAGACCCCAGCGCAGTCTCCAGAGTTGGTTACTCAAATTGATACTTGGAGTCTCCAGCTAAGATCGCCCAGGATGGTTCCTGAAGCCCCAAGAGAGTCGAGTCCTTGGAAGCTGCTCAAGCCGCGATTAGTTTGTCCCTAACAAGAGTTGCCCAGGATGATTCCTGGAATCCCCAACAGAGTGGGGGTCTTTTCCCCAGCAGGTGGTTGGCACTTCCCCACCAGCAGGCAGGTAGATTGATATCCCCAGCCGAGCATAGCCATGGCTGGCGGATGAAGTGTTTCCCCCAAGCAGATCCTGAAGGATTGTCCAGCAAGCAGAAGTTTGTTTATCCCCGTGAGTTTGAGGACTTAATGACATGAGTGTCGTGTAGCCTGAAGGCTATGTTCCCCAGAAGGGTCGTTTCCCAGAGAGCCGTTCAGGGCATTTATCGCTTTCCCCATGCAGAGTATAGCAGAGGATAGTGTGTTGATCAGCCTGATGTGCTGTGTTCTCCGGAGGAGCCCGTCATCCTCAAGTGTAAGTCCAGTTGAGATTGGCAGAAAAGGCAGTTCCCTTGAAGGGTAGCTCTTCCTCAGCAGAGTGGTTACTCTCCCCGAGAGGATGATTCCTCTTCCCAACATTTATTTTGCTGGGGCATTTCCTTGCATGATTGCATAACATTTACTCAAAAGCGTAGCATTCCGTTTCGCGCGGAGCATTACGCCCATTTTTCCAGCATTTGCATATGAAGCATGAACCAGGTGGTTACCTTGCTCTCGAGCAGAAGTACTTGCTCCCCAGTAAAGTTTGTAGGAATCGTCTGAGTGAGCTCTTTCGTTATTCCCCAGCAGTTGTTGAAGTCGTTTGAGTGAACTCTCTCGTTTTTCTGCAACAAAGTCTACAAGGTTGTTTGGGTGAACCCTTCTTCCTTTTCCCCAGTGAGTCGTCAGGATTGTTTGGGTGAACCCTCATTCCTCTCTCCTCAACAGAGTTGTTAACCTGATGATTATTTCCGGTGACCCGGCATGTTTGCTTTTATTTAGCAACGACTTGACAGGATGTCAAGAGAATAGCAGCGTGATATGTTTGCTCCAACAGTGATGTCTAATCTGAAGATTGACTTCGTAAACGCCTGAAGGCGATATCAGAAGGTTCCTGTGGATTCAGATTTCCTTGTTGATGAATCAACGTTTGTTTGAAGACAAGGTTCAAAAGTTTGTAGATACAACTTTTGTATGCAAGGTGATCCGTGTTGGCCTGAAGACCAAGTCAGTTGTCCTGAGGTGATGATTGATTGCGATCAAGTGAATTGTGGTTTTCCCGACTGAAGTCGAGGCCTGAAGGCTATGTTAGCACGTTGACAAGCGGTTTTTCCCGACTAAAGTCGAGGCCTGAAGGCTATGGTGTAACCGGACTAGTGTTTCTTCTGACTGAAGTCGAAGATGTTTCTCCAGCTGAAACGGAGTTTGCCTGAAGGCAAAGTGTTTGAATCCCCCGCAGAGTCATGAATGGCACAGGATACCACTTCTCTGACTGAAGTCACAGATTTCCCAAGCTGAAGCGAAGGTGCCTGAAGGCAAGGTTATCCCCAAAGTCATGAATGACTTAGGATTCATTTTTCGGACTGAAGGCCGAAGTATATCCCTGACTGAAGTCACGGATACTCTATAGCAGAGGCGGAGTTACCTGAAGGCAGATCCATGTATCCTTGAAGGCCAAGGACCATTTTCTTCAGACTGAAGTCGAAGATACCTCCTGCAGAGTTGCCGACGGGCAAAGTTTACATCCTTGAAGGCCAAGGATGCTTATCTTCAGAAGTACTTGAAGATATTTTCTAGCTGAAGCTGGAATCGCCGACGGGCAAGGTTTATATCCTTGGAGGCCAAGGATGCTTATCTTCAGAAGAACTTGAAGATTCTCCAGCGGATCTGGAGTGGCCAGGGGCCAGGGTTTCATCTATCTTCAGAAGAACTTGAAGATTCTCCAGCAGATCTGGAGTGGCCGGGGGCCAGGGTTTCATTTATCCTTGAAGACCAAGGATCCCATCTTCAGAAGTACTTGAAGATCTTTTCTAGCTGAAGCTGGAAGTGGCCAGGGGCCAGGGTTTCATATATCTTTGATATTGAAGTTCTACGGTGAACTCAGTATGCAGTAGTATTTGGATGTTCGTTATGGTTATGAGGGAGAACCCCAGATCAGAGGGTGCTTGGTTAAGTCTCTCATTCCCAGCGGAGTAGTTTCAAATACGCAAGTGTACCTTTTGTTTCATTTACCAGGGGTGAGCCCCAGGTCAGAGTTGTTCAGTGTTGTAGTTTCTCCAGCGGCGATGCGGGGTATTTTGGTTGATCGACGGCGATGTCAGATTTAGTTCTCCGGCGGCGATGTTGGATGTTTGTTTCCCCGAGTTATGGTTGTTCTTGACGGTGATGTCAGGTGATTTGGTGTTCCAGCGGCGATGTTGGGTGTTCCTCAGAATTTTGTCTGCTTCTGACGGTGATGTCAGGTGGTTTAGTCTTCCAGCGGTGATGTCGGGTGTTTTGGTTGCCTGAAGACAATGTCAGAAGAAATTAACGTGGATAACTGACGACGATGTCAGATCAGTATTTCCCCAGCTAGTTGTCGTGCAGCTAGTATTGCAGTGTTCGAAGATTAGTTCCCCGCAGAGTATCGTGTGCTCGTGCAGTTGGCAAATTTTCGGGTTACCGGTATTCAACCGTCTCGCACCTTAATTGGCTGAGAGTCGTTCGCTTCTCACCCAGTCAGGTTCAAGCCGTTTGAATAGGGGCAGCTGTTGCACCCCAAAATTTGGCCAACATTTATTTATCCATCAAGTGTTTGAAGGTTGATACCTTCATCAGAAAGTTCAAGAGATCCTCAGAGAAATTGGTTGAAACCAAGGTTGTGTGTCTCATAACTTGAGAGTTGTGGGTGCTTCTCAGATGATTCTGAGACTTTGAGAATGAACTTGATGCTTTGATAAAGTTTATGAGATGTCTTGAAAGCCATCATGAAGCCCAGAGAGGTCATTATGCAAGAATTCAGAAGATTCAACCATGAATGGTAGAATTAGGGTTTTGACTGGGTCAACCCTAGGTCAGCTGATGTTTTGGAGAGGGTTGAGACCTAATCCAAGAGCCATGAGATCATGGAATGATGTATTGAGATGTTATAAGGATGATTCCTAGACCAACTAATCATGATTGAGGAGTTTGAGAAGTTTTAAGCCAGGGTTTCTAAGGATGGACAGTGTAAAATCCCCTAGTTTGATCCCTATCTTCCAGGCCGTTTTAGCCCAAGATGTGATTGTTATCTCATCTTCCCCACAACATGAATGTTGTAGAGCTTGTTCTTAGATTTAATTTGATTGGTAGAAGTCCTTGATAGGATTTGCAGAGCTCAAGTTATGGTTTTGACAAATTACAGGTCATCTGAGGTATGTGAATCTAGGTCCTTGAAAGTCACCCAACTTGCAGATAACTTTTGCCCTAGTAGGATGATTCCTATGATCTATTGGTCAACATGAATGTTGAAGATCATCTTCTTAGCTTTCTAGAGAGTACTAGAAGTCCTTTATAGGATTTGTAGAACTCAACTTATGGTTTGTACAAGACAAGGGTATTTTGGTCATTTGGTGATTATAGGTCATTTTAAGCAAAGGCCATATCTCCTATTTCCAAGCCTCAAATGAAAAAACTCAAAACATCAAAGTTGTTCAAAATGACATTTTAAGCCTATAAAAGTGGTCATGAGTTGTTGGAAAAGCTTGTAGCAAGGATTGACAAGAATGGGTGAAAATGACCTAAAAATGGCATATAAGTTAAATAAGTTCAAATTGGAAAATGGTTTGGGAGATCTACAAATCCAAAATAGGTCATGTAATATGTCATTTTGAATCTAAACAACATTTTGGAAACAATGGTTTAGGCACAATTTTGATTTGAGGCCTAGAAATTGGACTTGCTTTGTAATGTTGTTACTTGCATATTAAGGCAACTTTGGAAAACTTCACACAAGGCAAGGAAATGCTTGTTTTTTGCACATACCATCTCAATATCTCTTGTAAGGAGATTTTAACACAAAATTAAGGAGCTTAACACATGAGATGAGATAATACAACATGTTACCAAGTGAGAAATTCCAAGGCATTCTAGTCTCTTCTAGGAGCTTCTAGATTGTTCTATTAATTTCTATATAATGATTGGATCAAGTTGTGATCAAGGGTTGGCAAGGTTGGTACATTGAGAGGGAGAATAGAGAGAATTAAGAGATTGATTCATTTGCAAGGAATTGAGGGATCATCCATAATCTTCCATTTCTGTTCAAGCTTCTCATTCATCTTCAATCTTTGGTGTATTGTGAGTATGAAAGAGCATCATTCAAGGTCTGTCCATGGCATTTTGAAGAGCTAGCTTTCACAATTCAAGAAGACATATCAGAATTGCAGCCAAGAATCCAAGCTTCTTTCTCCATTTCTTTTGCAAACAGAAGGCTCAACACACTCCAAGGATCATCTTTGAGGCTTGCCAAGATTTCTAGTGCAAGAGTCCATAGCTATTTTCTTCAATCTTGCAGGTTTGCATTCTCATTCGTGCACCTTTATTTATGGCATGTTAGAGGTTCTTTTTAGGTTAAAAGTGTTAGGTTAGCATAGAAGAGCATGTACACTAACTGTTAGAGCAATCAATGATGATTTGAGTTATGGCAGTTTTCTTTTCTTGACCAAGAATTCCCAATTCAGGGCATGATAACCTTAGCTTTTATGTTTAGAATGATCACCAATATGTGTAGATTACAATAGTACAAGTTTGAGCAAGTTCCATTAACATGCGTATCAGTGACATTTCATGGTGCCTTAGGGTTGCATCTATCGGGTTTGATTCTTGGGGAAGTTTCAGAAGAAACTAAATGCAGGGTGTTGAAGAGGGTAATTAGTAGATCATTTTTGGTTTTTATGTCGTGGCATTTAGTGGAAGTACGAGGGAGTACGTGAGGCTGGAAGGTTCTTGCATGGAGTTGTAATTCTGAAAACCCTAGGTTCATTTGGGGAAGACGATCTCCTGATCGTTGGATTAGATGAGATTATTGACCTTTTAAACCAATCGTGTGGTCACGATTCAAACCCAAAAATGGAGGGAAGACTGAGTGTGCGCTGAACGCAGCGTTTCACTGAATGGTAAACCCTGGGCCTGGATCAAACACGCTAATCACACCCCCACCACGAACCCAATGAAAATAACACTGAAATCAGTTGCTAAATGCACCACGCGCGTATCCTTTTTCTTTTTATTTTTTAATTCAATTTCTGGTTGCACATGGGCTTAAGGCATTTGCTGATTACACCACCCAGTTCTCTGGCCCATAGAAAATAACACTAGGCGCATTTAATTTCTGCACCCCCTCCCCATTTATTTTATTTCTTTTGATTTTATTTCTTTAATTTTCTTGCATCTTTAAAAAAATCATATAAAATCAGAAAATTAATATTTTTCATTTCTTGTTTTTTCTATAGGTTTATATTCCTGTCTAGAAAATTAGTAAATAATAAAATTCCATTTTATTTTTAGTTTAGTATTTTTTAGAATATTATTCTTTTAAATAGCTTTTTAAGTGATTTAGTTTGATACTTGATTTTGTTCATTTTTGTTTGACTAGGTCCTTTTAGATTTTGAACCCATTCTTTTTAGGATATTTCACTTAGGACTTTAGCTTCCTCGTAGGATTTAATTCATAATTTTAGGATTAATTTTTAGATGGTTTGACTAGGTGAGATTAGAGTGATTAAAATTAGGGTTTAGGTTTAACATAAGTGAAGTAAATCATTTTCTTTTAGGAGTTTTTGGTTTGATTTCTGGGTATGGGACTATAGGGATATTATGGGTAGGTGTAATAGACCCTTGTGAATAAGCATTAGATTTTTCCCCCTTTCTGTAGTATTTTCAAAGTATTTTCTGAATGGACTGTTTGTGTGGCATGTTTTGTGTTGATTGTCTATCTTTGGGGTCATCTTTGGGGAATTGTTGTGGGGCTTGGTTTGCTTTGAGGACCTTGTTGAAGAAGCATGATGAAGGAGAAGATTGAAGATCAAGACCCAGAGGTTGATAGGTTAGAGCTTGCAAGGATGCATGGATTGGGTCCTAGTCTAGGAGCTTGTTCTCTGTTTGTGAGGTTTGAGATCCTGAAGTTTGAGGGAAATTCATGGTACTTTCCTGAGGAAGGCACTATGGATGTCTTTCATTATTTCTTCTCACCTCTTTCCCAAGTATCCAATGATGTTGGAGCCTTCATGTGAGTTTAGTTTCTCCTGAGGAGGAATGTAAACCGATCACAGTTGTTGAGCCACATGGGATATGATTCCTAAGTGGAAGCCCCCTAGTACTTTCCTGAGGAAGGCACTATGGGTCTATTCACTTAGTTCCCTTAGTTCATCTAGGATTTCTCAAGTATCCAATGATGTTGGAGCCTTCATGTGAGTTTAGTTTCTCCTGAGGAGGAATGTAAACTGATCACAGTTGTTGAGCCACATGGGATATGATTCCTAAGTGGAAGCCCCCTAGTACTTTCCTGAGGAAGGCACTATGGGTCTGTTCACTTAGTTCCCTTAGTTCATGTAGGATTCCTCAAGTATCCAATGATGTTGGAGCCTTCATGTGAGTTTAGTTTCTCCTGAGGAGGAATGTAAACCAATCACAGTTGTTGAGCCACATGGGATATGATTCCTGAGTATAAGCCTCCTAGTGCTTTCCTGAGGAGGGCACTATGAGTCTGCCTACTTAGCTCCCTTTCTTTGGGTAAGCTTGTTTTGAAGCTTGAAGACTGGGATTGATTTCTCATGTGTAGGGTTTTGCTTTAGGGCTTTGCTTAGAGATTTGATTAGGGTTTTGTTTTAGGGTTAGGATTAGGGAGAGATTAGATGTGGATAATTTCTTTCTCAAGCATGGATGGCATTTCATTTCTTTTATCTGTATGATTGCAGTTTACTGTTTATTGCTTGATAGCATGTGTTTATTTTTCAGTATGATTACTGTTATTTCATGACTGGCTTGAGGTCGAGACGAGCTTGTGGAGGCTGAAGCCCCACACACATTTCCTCCCTCACTTGCATTGCATGCATTTTACTGTTAAGCTAAGGCTTTGTCTGTTTTGGTGTATCATTGACATGATCCCTTAGGACTCTCGTTTCCTTTGATAAGGATTTGATGATAGACTCGTAGGTTGAAACCTATGCATGACAACATCTAGGAGTTCCCTGTTCAAACCTCAACCATAGGATGAATCCATGGCATGATAACAGTAGGACTTGATAGTCTCCCTCCTAGTTGGGCCTGTTCTTCTTCTCATCTCAAAACAGTTTAAGATACAGTAATCATGAATGATTTCTTTCGTACGTTACGAGCCTTAAGCTATCTGAGAAAGGATTGTGGGAGAGTTCCTTTTCCATAGTCTGGATGTTTAGTATGGTATCCTTTGGGTGACATGCGACGCATTCACTCTCAGGTCATAGTCTCTAGTGCGGTTGAAATCGCAAACACAATAAAAAACACTTCTTTCAAAACAGGAAATAAACCGTAGTTTCCCGAACTACGTGAGCTCTGATCTCTCATACCTGTTGAGAGTACGTAGGCACAAGATGGCGAAGTCTTGGCGAGCTACCTTCCCCTATAATCCTTCGTAGGCCGAACTACGTTGACTCTGATTTCTCATTCTCTGATGAGAATACGTAGGCATAAAGTGCGACGCTTTGCCGAGTCATTTTTCTTTTCTTTTTCAGCCAGCCTTGATAGGTAGATAGATTATAACCAACCCGTCCAAGTAAACAAACAAGCGTGGATCCCGTCGAATACGACGGACGTGAGGGGTGCTAATACCTTCCCCTTGCGTAACCGACTCCCGAACCCAGACAATGGTTGCGATGACCTTGTCTTACCCTTATTCGTCAGGTTTTTTCCGATCGTTTCCTTTCCCGCTCTGAGGGATAAATAACGAAAGGTGGCGACTCTTCTGTTATGCCGGCACCTTATTTTCGCGCAAGCGACACTTGTTTGCTGCTTTTGTTGGCTTTGCATAGTGGTGTGAGGTGTTTATCGTTGTGCTTATAGCTTGGGGTGTATTTGTCTTGTCGTAAATATGTGTTGATTTCTGCATTGCATTCTCGCATAACAGGTACATCAGAACCGTGGGTCTTATTTCCCGTCTCAAGTTTGTTGCAGGAATTCCTCAGAGATATGGAACAGAATCAGGCTGAATTGATTGAAGTCCGAAGCCAGCTGAGGCAGATGATGAAAGACATGCAAGAGTTGCGTCTGGATCAGAAGATGCTCAGAGAGGAAAATAATCAGCTAAAGACCCAAATGAGCTTGATCATGGAAGTAGTCAAGAATGTGCTTAGGAAGGAGGACGGTCAGCTATCTGAAGTCGCAGTGAAGGAGTTTGTTCTACCTGTGCCTATGGAGCTCGTGCCTGTGGAACCCGAGCTTAAAAGACGTGTTGATCGACACCACCACCAACAACAAAAGATACATCCGATTCGGCAAAGGCCAATGAGGATATTTGAGGCGCCGCCTTCAACATATGCTAAGCTCCTTCAGACTTTATTGAGTTTGAAGCTGGTTGAAAAAAGAATATTGGAGCCACTCACAGGAACGACGCTCCCTTATGGGTATGACACTAGCAAGCAGTGCGAATTTCACTCCGGGGCATCCGGACATGATATCGAAAGTTGTCACGCTTTTAAGCACAACGTCCAGGACTTGATTGACGCAAAAGTTATTGAACTCACGCCGGGCGGCGTAATTGTACCTAATGGTCTTACCTCAGTTGGTGCCAAGATGATGGACGTTCCCGAAGCTGCCGTAGATCAGAAGTATATTCTGCAATCATTGGTGTCAGAATCCCCCTGTCCTCAGTTGCTGCCCAGACCAAGCCTGAAGATGAAAGCGCTGGAACAAAAGGAGTCCCTGATAGTTCAGACTCGACCTCCGAGTGGTTCGAATGATCAAAGTCAACAATCTGTCCAGTCTTTGCAACAGACGTCAACTCCGTGCCAGAATCAGCAGCCTTACCGTTATCGGTCAAACCTGCGTGCTAGACAGAGCCCGCTGAAGTCAGAAAGGCGATTCACCCGGCAGCCGTCTTAAGCAGTATGGTTTCAACAGGCAACTTTAAAGATGGCTGGTTCAACAGCGAGTCAGATGTGAAAGCCCGGTTCTCGGAAGCTGATGTTTTCCTGTGTTTCATCTTGTCATTTCTTTATGTTTGTAGTTTCTTGCTTGTTAAATTGCAATCTTGTTTGTAAAACTTGTTGTTTTCATTCAATTGATGATAATGAAATGAGTATGCATGTTTTGATTAAATTCATTCGTGTTCACTAATTGATTTTTACGGTTGTCCAACGCTTGGTTAAGTGGAATCCGGGGAGGATGACAAAAATGAACGACATGCAAGCTTCCGATATTATATGCCTTTGAAATAGAACATGCTGATGATGTACATGCATTGCTTCAAATCCATAAACACCAGAGACATAAGGAAGATAATCCCTCGATAACCCCTTTGAGCCTAGTTGTAGGAGTTTCTTTCTAAAAGTGAAAAAAAAACCTCAATCTCAACCTGGGGCAGGGTAGGTGTTAGCTAATTTGACCGAGCGTCCAAATTGCAAAAGGAGTGTCCGTTCGAGGATCAATCACACCTCCATAGGTCGTGCCTAAAAAGCCGCAGTGGCTAAGCGTCAAAAGTGAAACAGTCACGTCATTCCCCAAAGAGTCAGACAACTAGTGTCACACGACTTGTTCGGGAAAAAAAAAAGAAAACGAAAAGCGAAAAGAATCAAAAGCCCGCTAAGTCAAAACTTGAAAACAAACGACTTAGGCAAAAATAGGGGCATCCCGCTGGACTGGAAAATCAAAAGAAACTCAAAAGAGTCAGTCCAGGCAAAAGTTAGGGAAAGAAAAGATGAAAAGGATTACAAAAGAAAAGGTCCTCAAATGAAATACGAGTCGTGTGACCCCAAGTGTCAAAAACGAGAAGTGAGTGGCTGTCACTCCAAAAGCTCATAGTTCCTCGAACTATCACTCCTATATTTCAACCTCCCCGAGGTGAGCGCTAAGGTCGAATTAGCTGAACGTAGGATCGGAGAACATCAAGGAGAATGGGTGGGTTCAAAATTAGACCTTGAGCCTTTATCCGTTCTTTCAAAACCGTGAACCCGACCACGTTACAACCTTCAAAAGTCCTAATTGAAGCAGGGATGTTTCGAAGGCATCCATCGGTTAAGATCGCGTCGAAGCTGACTCCTAAAAGGGTTCTTCTTACCATGTTGGTGCTGATGTTGATACTTTGATAAATGATTTGTGCTTTGTAGGCCATCAACTGATTTTCCTTTTTTCAGTGAACAGATTGGATGTTAAAACTGTCATATGCATTGCATTAATGTACCTTTTATGCAGAACAACTGGTTTTACTTGCGAGTAAGCGCTTGACAGCAAGAAAGTTTCCTACAGTGGAAAGTCTGATCAGGATAGAATGCAGGATACCCGAATGTTTCGAGGGCCGGGGCAAGCTATTATCAAGTGATCCCCAGTGAGGTCAGCCATCCAAAGTCGTTATGTCGGGGCAATCAGATCGAGATTCGGTAAATCTCTCGTAGTTAAAGTCACTATATCGAATCAGCCAATCAGGGGCACAGTCATTGCAGACAGGGGCAGGCCCTCCTAAGAGCACAAAATTTATTTCTTCATTCAAGAGGCATTTGATTTGAAGTTTTGCCAAGGTTCCGAATATTGGGGCATTTCATACCGACAGGGTACAAATTTTCAAGTTTCCTTTTAAGGACTATCCCCACAGAGGTCCCACAAGCTGGGGGCATATCAGAAGCGAAGGATTGTTCTTCTCCGTGTTATCATAGTTACTCAGAGCTACTTGAGCAGATTCAGCCAATCTTCAAGTTTGAGACGAATGTCGGGAAATCGTGTTACCGTCCATTGAACCTTCAACTAGAAGTTGTGAATTCAGACAGGATATTGTTCCAGTGTCAATCATATATGACCCATCACAGATGGCTTAAAGTCCAATCCTTATTGGCAACTTTCAAGAAGCCCAATCCATATTGGCAATCACTGTAAGGCCCATCCAGGGTGGTGCATCATTTCAAAATCCAATCTTCATTGGTATGCAGGAAGATTCCGTCTGTTTTCCCCAGCAAAAGTCCAATTTTCATTGGCACGGCTAAGCTGTCCCTGACAGAAGTCCAATTATGATTGGCGCATTCAGTTATCCCTCAGCGAAGTTGGCTTCACTTTTCCAGCATTTATTTTGCTGGAATAATTCTGTGATGCCTGGTTATCCCTAGCGGAGTTGGCGTTGTCTTCAGCATTTATTTTGCTGAGGCGGTTTTCTGTATCCAGTTTCTCCAGCGGGCGAGCCTGCATTTGCATTTGCATACATCATCATATTTGCATCATACTGGCATTTCATCCTCAAATGCGTAGCATTTCCATCCTATATGGAGCATTACGCCATAGAAAAATTCAAACATACGCATATGCATACGAAGCATAAGCCAGTTTTTCTATCAGCCTTCAGGGGCAACATAAAGTACTCTGTAATCCGTTCAGGGGCATTTATCCAGCAGCTTTATTCAGACATCTCTTTGGTATTCGATTCTCAGATCATGCAACAGTTATGCTTTACTCATCAGTCTATCAGTAGACTTCGGGAGTTTGGATATGGTTTTCTCCATCTATCCTTAGACGTTGAGGGGTTTTAAAGAGATCATTCAGATATTGGCGTTCTTTCTGTCTATTGGACGAGATGGTATTTCAAGAAGGTTTTTCTGACCGTTGATTCTTATTGACGTCGAGGCTCTTCGAAGAATGTTTGGTTTTCCTAGTCGTTGATCCTTATCAACGGCATGGCTCTTTGGAGATGGGTTTCCTTTCTGTCAATCCTTATTGATGATGTGGCCCTTTGAAGATATTGTTCTTTCCATCAATTCCTATAGACGAAAGGATTCTGAAATTTGATGGGTGGTGATGAATATGGATATGGGTTATATTGTTCCTTCGGGAAGGGGTCTTTCTGTCTTTCTGTAGACGTTGTAAATATGGATATTGGTTTTCCTACGGTGGACAACGTAAATATTATTGTTTTCCTTCGGGATGGTGTCTCCGTCTATCATTAGACGAGGAGAGTATTAGATGTTGATTTTCCTTCGGGACGGTGCCTTTCTGTCTATCCTTAGACAATGTGAGTATGGATATGGGTTATATTTTTTTCCTTCGGGAAGGTGTCTCCGTCTATCATTAGACGTGGAGAGTATGGATATTGTTTGTTCCTTCAGGATGGGGCTTTCAGTCTATCTGTAGACGTTGTAAAAATGGATATTGTTTGTTCCTTCGGGATGGGGCTTTCAGTCTATCTGTAGACGTTGTAAAAATGGGTATGGTTTTCCTTCGGGATGGAGTCTTTCTGTCTATCTTTAGACAATGTGAGTAATGGATATGGTGTTCCTTCGGGAAGGGGTGTTAAATATGGATATTGGTTTTCCTACGGTGGACGGTGTAAATATGGATATTATTGTTTTCCTTCGGGATGGTGTCTCCGTCTATCATTAGACGAGGAGAGTATGGATATTGCTTTTCCTTTGGGATGGTGTTTCTGTCTATCTGTAGACGTTGTAAATATGGGTATGGTTTTCCTTCGGGAAGGGGTCTTTCTGTCTATCTGTAGACGATGTAAATATGGGTATGGTTTTTCCTTTGGTGGACGGTGTAAATATGGATATTGTTTTTTCCTTCGGGATGGGGTTTTCTGTCTATCTGTAGACGGTGTAAGTATGGTTATTGTGTTCCTTCATGATGGTGTCTCCGTCTATCGGTAGATGATGGGAAGTAATCAAGTGCATGTTGATCCAACCTTCGGGTTTGTTATTTGTGGTGTCACACAGGTAACTGGTGTTAAAGTCAAATTTCTTTATCAGATGATTGATCATTTTTGTTGCCAGAATAATTGGATTCAGTTTTCTGGATAGTGTTCCCCGAGCAAGGATGCAGTTTATTTCTGCGGTTGGCAAATTTTTGGGTTTATTTTGTATTCAACCGTCTCGTACCTCGAATGTTTGAAGGTTGTCCGCTCTTCAACCCTTCAGGTCTAAGCCGCTTGAATAGGGGCAGCTGTTGCACCCCAAAATTTGCTCAACCTTGAGTTTATGTTCCATTGCATAGCATATCATAGTCCTAACATAGTTCTAGCATCTGCATATCATAGCATTTACATTTAACAGGGTATCAAGAGTGAGATATAAAAGAGGAGAGCCTAATCAGAAGATCATACAAGCTAGAGAAGCCACCAAGGTCATCAGTCAAAGATTTGGGTGCTTAAAGAGTTGCATTGGTTGTACAAGGTCTATCTCCAAGTGTGAGGGGTTTTGTGAAGAGTCTCAGGGGTCTATGAAGCCTTGATCAAGGGTATGAGATGTGAATATAGCTTATTGAGTCCCTAGAGAGCCAAGAAGGAGCTTAAGCAAGCCATAGAATCAAGTTCAAGAGTTCTGATTGAAGTGCGTGCAATTAGGGTTTTGTCTGAGTAATCCTAGCTCAAGGAGAGTGTTTGAGAGGCATCAAAGCCTAGCTCTAGATAATTCTAGCCATGAAATGATATGTTTAAGCATATGTGGTGTTGTGCCAAGAGAAAATCAAAAGAATCAAGAAGGATTGAGGGTGACAAGACAGGGTTCCTAGGGTAAAATCCCCTGTTTTTCACTGAACTTCCAAGCCTTCTAAGTCAAGATGTGAGCTTCAAGTGACTTGGATCTCCACATGAATGTTGTAGAGGAGGTTCATAATTTTAATTTTAGTACTAGAAGTCCTCAAGGGGATTTATAGAACTCAAGTTATAGCCCAGACAAGTTAGAGGTCCTCAGAGGCATCTGAAATTTAACTGTGAAAGTCACTTGACTTCCAAGCAACTTTTGAGCTAGAAGGAGTTTTCAAATGGATTCTTGGCAAACATGAGAGATATTCCTTATCTTCTTAGCTTTCCAAAAAATTATAGAAGTCCTCATTTGGATTTGTGGAGCTCAAATTATGAGTCGTACAAGCCAGGGGTATTTTGGGAAAGTGAGATTATAGGTCCTTTTTTAGCATAGGTCAAAATCTCCATGTTCCACTCTTCAGATGAAAAAGCGTTCAGCACAGAATGTGCTTAAAATGATGTTTTTAGGTCAAATAAGTCATCATGGTAGATTGATCGGCTTATTTCAAAAAGTCACTTAAAATGGCCTAAAAAAGGGGAATAAGTCAAATAAAGTGGTGGAAAAAAAATCAAATTTTGGGTTAGAGATCACAAACATGTCAAGTGAATACTCATTTTAAGTAGAAATTGCATTCTAAAGACAATGGCATTGGCACATTTTTGAATTGAGCAATAATTTCATGACTTGTTTTGTAAAAGTGGTTACTTGAAATGTAAGCCACTAATCCAAACCACTTAACAAGGCATTTGGAAGGCTATTTTGGTTAGAAACTTCCAAGGGAAGATACATGAACAATCTAGAAACTTCCAAGGGAGGATACATGAATAATCTAGAAACTTCCAACGGAAATGGATTTTATTATTTTGGGTTTGGGCTTCATTTCTAGAATCTTCCAAACATCTCTATAAATGTTTAGAAACTCATTTGAAGCAAGGTTGGTGATTGATTGGAGTTGGACTGGAAGAGAGCATATCAATTTTCAAGAGAGCAAATCAAGTGGTGATTCTTCATTCAAGGCGATTTCGGTTCGATTGGAAGATTGTAGCACTTTCCTCGCATATTGTTGAACGAATTTGAAGCTTTCGGAAGCACGAAAAGAGCCGAAGATACTCTGTTTCGAAGCTCCAATCAAGGTATGTAAACCTTCACTTTACCATGGATTTAGGATGAGATAATTAGAAATTCTTATGCGGTTAGGATCGTGAACACCTATGGATGATTTTAGGATTGTTAATTCGGAGATTTTCTTCATTCCCTTTTTCTTTTTATTTTTCTGTTTTGAGGTCTGTTTTCTTTTATTGCGTCAAAAATAGTAAAAATGATCAAGAAATTATGAATTTTTTTTCTGTAGATCTTGATTGTCGTAAGAAACTTTAGGCGCTGAGTTTGGATTTTTTGGATTTTTTGGATTTTTTTTTATTTAGTTATGATTTTTATTTCGTGCTAATATCCATTGGTGTACATAACTGTTCATCTGTTTTGTTTAATTTTGTTCTCTTTGATGCTTCATGATTTTGAGCTGATTTATGGATATGTTTTAGATAATATGCATAGGTTTCCCCATAAATTTTATTGGAATTTCTAGACGATTCTAAGTTTAGTTTTGAATCCGTTTTTTAGAGTCATCCCCATCTGAATGTTCCCTGGACACTTTATAGGTTTTCCTTTAGAAAGTGACCTTAACTTTAGAATTTGGTTTTAATTTTTTTTACCATAGGTTGCTAACATCTTCAGGAGATTGTAGAATTTTTCTTAGATTTTTGTGGATTGTTTTCCCATTTCTTTTGCATTTTACATTCTGATGAGTATTTTGCATGATTTAATTGATGTTTGCTTTGCATATTCGATACCGTTGTTTTGTAGAATTTTGTTCTCTCAATTGGTGATGATTCTTTCTTAGATCTTTTGGTAGATTGTAGCTAACACTCGCATGTTCCCTTAGGAATTTTTGTAGATTTTCTAGATGTAATTTGGTTCTGTTTTAGGGTGGTTGATTAGGACCTTCCCAATTGATGGTTAACCTTGACCCCTTGCATGTTATGATTTGTTTAGACCCCTTAGAAGTTGATATAGGGTTTGATCTTCGATCTTGATAATATAGATATTAATATACTTTAGGGTTTCCCTTAGATAATGTGATAAAACTTTAGAATAAAAATGGTAGTAAAAAAATGTTGAAATAGATATGGTGTAATAAAAAACTTAGAATATTTTAGGGTAAGCTTAGTGTATTTTTAGGATTTAACACTAGTTTGTACATAAAATTGTAGGATAGAATTTAATCCAAAAACACTTAGTTGTAGGGTATAATATAGTTGGGGCATGTAGCATTTGGTTTAGGTTATAGGGGAATATATGGGCTATAGGGTAGATATAGAACTCCCCTTAGAATAAATCTTAGGATTTTACATACTATTTTACTATTTTTTGTATATTTTGCAAATGGAGTGTTTGTTTGGTGTTCCCACTTGGGGTTTATATTTGTTTGCTTGGGCTTTTGGGCTTTTTATTTGGGGTATGGGGCTTGGCTTGGGCTTGTGGAAGCATGAAGAATCAATGGAGAAGATTTAATACAAAGATCAAGGTTGATGCATGAGGATTGCTTGAGCTAGATGTTGATTAAAGGCTTAGGAGAAATAGGAGAAAATAGGCAGAGCCTTAGAATAGACCAAATTCTTTCATAAACATGGATAACTTCCTTTGCTTCCATTCTTCTCTATGACATAAAGTCCCTCTATGGTATTCACCTCTCTCCTTAGGAGGGATAAGTGGCCTTACCTTAGAGGTAGAACTTTGAGAGAACCACTCTGTTACAATGTCAACTATCCATAGACTTCCTTTGGTCGTCAATGAATTGTTTGACATTCAATTTCTTCTGATAAAATCAATTCTTTGCTGGAGTGCTTGCCTTGAAGAAAGAAGCCATTGAAGATAGAGATGAAGATCAAATATTGACAAAGATGAAGATTGTTCATATCAAAGCTGTGCAACTGTTTAAGCTAGGGTTTACTGTTGTCTGATGCTGTCAACTGGTTAAGATTCTGTGCTTGCTTGAGCTTGGTGATTTCTTGAAGATGGAAGCTTATTGTAGCTTGGGTCTCATGGGAGCCTGACTTTGGGGTTCATTGGGAGATTGTTGTTTATCAACTATCAGAGTTGGGTGAGCTGTCAGAGCTGGGTTTTTGGGGTTTATTTTCTTTGCTGTATTGTTTGTTAATTCTTCCCCTTGAGGTTGAGGTGAAGCTGTTTCACCTTGCTCATTATTTTCTAGGTTCAAGGTTGAGTGGGACTCCCTTGCCTCGCTTGTACTGCTGCATTCATGCATTTTACTGCTTTATTGTATATATGATGTTGCTTTTCCGTTTATCCCCTAGGATCTCTGTTTCTCTCTGCGCAAGAGAGAAATATGACAGAATTAGGCTTTCATCCATGCATGACAACATTAGGATAGATTTTTATTCCCTTTTCAACCATAGGTTTTAGAGTTGTTGTTTCTCTTCTATCTCAAAACAATCAAAAAACACAATAAACATTTCAAACACCATAAAAGACAGTTCTTGCGTAAAAGACTGTAAACCAATCAAAGAGTCATTTTTTGTCCGCTTGGACGCGTAATCAGGAGAAAACTTTTTTCAGAAGGATAAAAAACAGTCAGACAAATCTGTGTCTTCCGTAGCCCGAACTACGTTTGCTATGATCTTTCATGCTGTATGAAAGTACGTAGGCATAGGATGCGATATCCTAGCGAGCAACCTTCCCCTCCTTTCAAGTAGGTAGGCGAACTACGTTGACTCTGATTTCTCGTTCCAGACGGGAATACGTAGGCATAAAGTGCGATACTTTGCCGAGTCATTTTATTTTCTTTTAACCCTAGACCTATAGAATAGATAGAATAACAATCCGTACCAGAAAATAAGCGTGGATCCCGTCGAGTACGACGGGCGTGAGGGTGCTAATACCTTCCCCTTGCGTAACCGACTCCCGAATCCAGGATTTGGTTGCGATGACCATTCCTTTCCCGTCTTCGCGGTAGGTTTACTTCGAGCGTTTCCTTTCCCTCCGTTGGGATAAATAACGCACGGTGGCGACTCTTCTGTCACAGTCGGCGCCGATTTTCGCAGTAGCGACACCTTGTCCAGAACTTTTAGCCCAGCTGTGAGGATCTGAAATCTAGAGAACATAGCTTCAACAGATTCAGAGTCTTCCATCTTGAAGGCCTCATACTTCTGGATCAGAGCCAGAGCTTTTGTTTCCTTGACTTGAGAATTTCCCTCATGAGTCATCTTTAAGGATTCAAACATATCAAAAGCAGTTTCCTTGTTTGTAATTTTTTCATACTCAGTATGAGAAATTGCATTCAATAATATTGTTCTGGCCTTGTGATGATTTCTAAAATCTTTCTTCTGAGCATCTGTCATAGATTTTCTATCTATCTTCTTGCCATTCCCATATGTGGGATGAACATATCCATCTATGACTAGATCCCATAAATCAGCATCATATCCAAGGAAAAAACTTTCAATTCTGTCTTTCCAGTAATCAAATTTCTCCCCATCAAACATAGGAGGTTTGGTGCTAGTTATGTCCCTTTCTTCATATTTATTGTTAACATTGGATATTGTATTATCAGCCATAGTAACAACTATATATATAACAAAGTATTTCTCTCTGGATCTTTACTGACACTGTTGAGTGGTAGCACACACCCATATGGTACCAATGATGTGCTTATTACTTGGTCTAAGAGCAAGTTCCCAAACTTGATTCCTCTCGAATTGGTTTAATTCTTCTTTCCTGGCAATGATCCATTGGTCGTCTCCTAAGGCTTCATCAACTTTAGAAGGTTCGATTTGAGATACGAACGCCATATTTAAGCATGCATCCTTAAGGTTGAGTCTGGTTGTAACGCATTGACTAATGTCACCAATAACTTTATCGATCAGGTGATCTCTAAGTGTCCTTCATTCCTTTGGTAAATTATCATCTTTCGACTCTTATTGAATTGGTTCTTCTTGTTGCTTAGGTTGATCATTTGCTTTAGAAGTACCTTCTGAAGGTGAGATAATACTTAGAAGGGGGGTCGAATAAGTATGAAAGATTAAAAACTTAGAATTAAAACACAATTATTTTTATCCTGGTTCGTTGAACTCAACTACTCCAGTCCACCCTTCCTAGAGTGATTTGCCTTTCTCAACAAGGACTTAATCCACTATTTAATCAAACAGATTACAATAGTAACACCTAAGAACAACTGTTCTTAGTCTTCTCAAGAGCTACTGATTCCAACTGAATCCTCTTAAGGAAATCCTTTACAATTAATGTAAATCTAATACAAGAGTAAGAATGCTTCTAAAAAGATTTTATCACAACTGTGATATTTCTCTTAAGTTTAAGTGCAATGAAATTAATTCTAAGAATGAATAGAAAGTATGAGAGCTTGAATGTTTTAATTTCTTTTCAGCAAAATGTCTAACTGAAGAATTTGGTGGAGACTTGCTTTTATAGGCAGCTGATCCAAGGGAGCTGCATGTTGAGAAGAGTGTCCCAAAAGGTCTGAGCCTTTTTGTCTTCACATCAACTGACCTTTCCTAGAAGAAGAAAGCACAGAAAAATCCTTTTTGTCTGTGTTCTTGTGTATAGCATAAATAAGGAAAGAGACGTTTGATTCACTCCAACGGATATAATCTTTGAATATTTCTTCTTCAGTTTTTCAGCAAGTTCATTAGAGTCTGATTGGGTCAGAGTCTTCTGATGATGATCAGAGGTTGCTGGATCAGAGTCTTCTGCAGCAGGTGTGCTTTCAGCGTGTTAAATATCAGAGCATATTTGGAACAGAACTTCAGTACTTGCAGCTTTAGTACTTTCAGAAACTTCTGTAGAATCTATGCTTTGAAAAACTCTTCATACAAAATTCTTCTTTGCTTCAGATGCTTCTGACTTGCTTCAGATTCTTCTGGAGCTACTTCTTCAGATCCTTCTGGAGCTTCTGCTTCAGATTCTTCTGGAGCTTCTGCTTCAGAATCTTCTGGAGGCTACGCTCAGAATCTTCTGTTGGCAGCAATCAGAATCTCCTAATGAGTGTATCTGGCGCTTCAGAGTCTAATCAATTTCTTGCATTCAATTCAGATTTGCTTCTGGAGTATCAATTTCTTTACTATCTGCAGTAAAACCTCTCAAGCAAATTTTAGAGTATATAATTCTTAAATACAAAATTTCCTAATAGTTATCATCAAAACATAGAGATATTATTAAGAACCAATATGTGTTCTAACACCTTCTTTAGGAATATCTACAATATCATCATCATCATCACACAAAACAACTTCCTCACATAGATTCTTCAATAGTTAAAGTTCTTTTATTGTAAATTCTAAAAGCCTTACTAGAGAGAGAGCAACCGAGAAATATGCCTCCGTCAGATTTCTCGTCAAACTTACCAAGGTTGTCTTTGTCATTATTCAAGACAAAGAACTTACATCCAAAGATATGAAAATAAGAAATATTTGGTTTTCTCCCTTTGAAGAGTTCATAGGGAGTCTTTTTAAGAATAGGTCTAATATTAACACGATTACTACAAAACATGTCGTACTAACCGCATCCGCCCAAAAGTATTTTGGAAGATTCCAGTCGCTTAGCATCATTCTTGCAAGTTCTACCAATGATCTATTCTTCCTTTCTACAAGACCATTTTGTTGGGGAGTTCTTGGTACTAAGAAGTTTTGAGAGATTCCATATTCTTCGCAAAATTCTTTGAACGGAGCATTTTGGAATTCTTCACCATGGTCGCTTCTTATGGAGACAATTGTTAACGCCTTCTCATTTTGAATTTGATTCGCAAACTTCTTGAATGCTTTGAAAGCATCACTTTTTTGCACTAAAAAGTAAGTCCAACAAAATGTAGAATAATCATCAATGATAACCAAAGCATAAACATTACCTCTGAAGCTTTTTGTTCTTGATGGACCAAATAAGTCCATGTGTAACAATTGTAGTGACCTTGTAGTGGACACCACATTCTTTTACTTGAAAGTTGATTTGGTCTATTTTCCTTTTTGGCATGTGTCACACAACTTGTCCTTGATGAATTTTATCTTAGGCAAACCAATAACTATATCATGTTTAACCAACTTGCTTAAATGTTCCATGTGTATATGAGCAAATCTTTTATGCCATAACCATGAATCACTATTGTTCTCCATGATACATTTAACCTTAAAAGATAAATTGTCAAGAGAAATCATAAATATGTTATTGATTCTTTTACCTTTTAGCTTTACCTCTTTAGTGACTTCGTCTTCTATCAAGCATTCATCTTTTGTAAATTTGATTTTGAATCCTTTGTCACATAATTGGCTTATGCTAAGTAAGTTGTGCTTTAGTCCTTCGACATAAAGGACATCCTCAATAGATGTTAAAGGTGGTGCTCCAACTTTGACTATGCCAAGAATCCTTCCTTTGTTATTGTCACCATAGGTAACATAACCCTTGGCCTTAAGCTTAAGATTTGAAAATTTGTTAAGATCGCCGGTCATATGCTTGGAACAACCACTATCAAGATACCAAAGATTTGAAGTGGTCTTCAAGTAAACCTCATCATCTTCGTCGTCGGAGTGATGAATAGCCACCAATGCGATGTTTTCACTTTTGTCACTTTCAAATTCGGATGATAAACTAATGTCATTGTCCTCCCATGCAACATAAGCCTTTTTGTTCTTTGTCTCATTTTTTTCCTTTGAATCCATTCTTCTTTAAAAGTCTTGAACAATCCGGTTTAATGTGACCTTGCTTCCCACATTCATAGCATGTGACATCTTGATTTGATGTGGAAGTCTCCTTTTCTTGAAGTGTTTCTTCCTTTTTGCATAGTTAACGGGTTTGTCACTTTCGTTGAAGAATTTTCCAAGTCTTTTAACTAGTAACATAAAATTTTCATCTTCCTCTGAAGCATCATCGTCTTGTCCTTCTTTTGAATCTAATTTTAGAGCAATACCTTTAGACTTTTTCTCTTGATGTTCATGCTTCTCAAGACGACCAAGTTCTAATTTGTGCTCTTGAAGCTTTCCGAAAAGTGATGCGGAAGTCATTGTTGAGAGACTCTTCTTCTCTGATATTGCCGTAACTTTGGGTTGCTAATCTCTTGTTAAAGATATTAACACTTTTAGATTTAATTCATCATTGGAGAATGTTTTTCCTAAAGCAATCAAATGGTTAGTCATATGAACAAATCTTTTCTTAAGAGCAACAATAGATTCTTTGGGAAGCATACGAAACATCTCGTATTCTTGACTTAGTGTGTTCAACCTTGATCTTTTAACCTTGGTGATTCCTTCGTGAGTCTCCACCAAAATATCCCAGATTTCCTTAGCCGATTTGCATTGTGAAATTCGAAATAACTCATCCATGCTTAAAGCACTTTGCAAAATATTGATAGTTGTTTTCTCATTTAAAACTTTATTTTTATCATCATCGTCCCATGCACTAATAATTTTTGGAGTACCGACACCATTTTCAACACTAATTGGTACATGAGTGTCAGTTTCAACAGTTTCCCATATGCCTTCTCCTTGTGCCTCTAAATCTGATTTCATGATAATTTTCTAGAAGTCGAAATGTTCACCAGAGAACAAAGGAGGTTTATTACTGACACCGCCATCTTTGAATACTGGATTTGCGCTAGTGGAAGCCATCTAGATCTTTCTAGGAACAAGGTTACCTATAACCTGCTCTGATGCTAATTGTAAGAGTGGAATGCACCTAAGAGGGGGTGGGAGGTGAATTAGGTACTTAAAAATTTCTTCGGTTTTGTGGTAGAATTCTTGTTTTACTTTCATAAAAATTTCTAAGTGAGGAATGCAGTAAATTGCGGAAAGTAAAAGTGACACGGCGAGATATCCCGATTCCCCTCACAGTACGAGAGTACTTCAGTCCCCTGTAAAAAAGAAAGAGATTTTTAATAATTGTTAGATCCTAGACAAGAATTTCTACCTAGTCTTTCTATACAGACTCTAAACAATTAAACCACCATGAACACACTCTGGGATTTTTCCAACTAAGTCCAATGAGAACAATCCTCTCAATGTGGACCTCTTGCTTCCAACAATCCTGGACAGCAAGGTAATAATCCTTATATCTTAATTCCAACAATCCTGGAACACTTAAAAATGTAATCAAAAAATACTTGAATAATTTGTTTGAGTAGTGTTGAAAATGTCTTCAAAATTATCAATCTTTCGATTGATCTTCCTCTTGATATTCCACCTCTATATAACTTATCAAGTGTTCAAATATAAGAGATGAAACTTAGATGAATTTCTGAAAATTTGAGAATGCAAGAAGGTGATTTTAAAAAACCTGAGTTTAGAGGTATATATAGGCCTCTAAAAACCCTTTTAGAATGGCTAAAATCATCAAAAGATGCCATGGTTCAAGAAGAAGAAGAAGAAGAAAACATTTTTCAAACCAAGAGATGCAACTTTCTGGCCTGCAACGCCAGTGGTAATCGGTTACCATAAGTGGGTAACTGGTTACCTGCCTCCAACATAACCAAAAATTGAAAATCTGCAGCAAGTAATCAGTTACCAGAATAGGGTAACCGGTTACTCATGCGGAATCAAGATTCTCAAGATCAACTTATGTTTTGATGAAGACAAACCACTAGGCAAAGATGTTCAGTTATTTTCAAGACATCGTGTTAAATAAAAGAATCAGGACAAAGACTTAATATGAAGAATAGTCTCATTGGAAGGTATAACAAAAATATTCATCAAATGTTTAAGTCCTAGTTGCTCAAATAATCAAAAAATCATTGCATTACTTTTTCACACTTTCACAAGCTTTTGTTAGCAAGTTTTTTCTAAGTTTTTTCCAGAGCAATCGATTGAATGATCAAATTTTTCCTTTTATTGGATACTTTTTTTTGATGTAATCGATTGGCACAAATGTGCAATCGATTGCATACATAAAAAATCTTCTTATTTTTACTTCTGTTTTGTGTGCAATCAATTGGTGCTTTTCATGCAATCGATTGCTCAGTTCAAAAATTTAAATTTCAAGTGTTTTTTCTGAGTGTGCAATCGATTGGTCCTGTGTGTGCAATCGATTGCTCATTGAAAGTTTTTGAAAAATTGTTCTGAAAAATTGCACCTCTTCAACCATTCTCTTCTGAATTGTTTCCATTGAATCATGGCAATTGTTCATTATATTTTCTAAACTTTTGGATGATAATTCAAAGGGGTGCTTGTGACATATAAATACCTAAACTTTCATTTTTCAAAAACACCTCTTTCAAAATCTTTGCTAATATTTTCATCTTTCCACATCTTGAGTCAAGTCATTTTTCATAAGAATTTTTTGCATATTTTCATATCATTTGAAAGAAAATTCTTGAGCAATAAAGTCTTAAATAGTCTTGGAAATTACCATTGAAAGAGAAGATCAATCATAGGATTGATAACTTTGTATACACAGATTTCAAACTCATTGTAAATCAAAAATTGTATCTATTTCCCTTGCTATTCAGGATTGTTGAAAGCAAGTGTGTGCATTGAAGAAGATTGTTCTTCTTGCACTTAGTGTTCATATTTTAAATGTGTTAAGAGCCTTTAATCTACCTATAGGTTAGATAGTAACCTGTACACTCATTCTAACTATAGTGAAATCTCTTTCGGTGTGGAGGGAACTAGGATACTTCTCTGTGTTATTTACTTTCTGCACTTTATTGCTTTCATAACCCCTTCATATCTCAAGAAAAGTAATAACCTCATTTGATAAAAACTAGAAAATTTCAAAGAACCTAATTCACCCCCCTCTTAGGTGCAACTCAGACTATCAACTCAGTGTTATTTTCCAGAAACTAGTTTTTCCAAAATTGAGGCAAAGTGCATAGTTTTATTTTAGAATGTTTTTTATGCAATGCAAGAAGGAGATGAAGTTTTGAACACTTGAGTAAGGTATATAAATGCTTAAATTGTTGTACCTCTATTGTGTCAAACTTTATCTTCTTTCTTGATCAAACTTTGACATATTAAATTGAAAGTGAGTTGCTTGAGCTTGATATAATATTGAAGTCTTGAAAACCATCTTTGCATTTTATGGATTATGTCTTCATCAAAATTAGTTGAGAAGCTTGTCTTCACACAAGGTCGCTTTCTCTAAATACCTGAGGTCAGACCTTTTTGTCAAAAGCTTTCTTTATCCTTTGTTGATATAACTGACTATGGCATAAACCCGTCATCCTCTCTTCTTCGATTAGATTAAGCTCACCGTATATGCTTTGAAACTATTCAACTTCTGTTAGCTTGGCTTCCATCAAAAGTCTTATTGACGGGATTTCAACTTCTATGGGGAGCATGGCTTTCATGCCGTATACCAAAGAGAAAGGGGTTTCCCTTGTTAAAGTATGAAAGGATTTGCGATTTCCATGAAGAGAAAATAGGAGCATTTCAACCAATTCTTGTAAGTCACAACCATCTTTTGAATGATATTTTTGATATTTTTGTTATCTGCTTCTACCGCTCCGTTCATCTTAGGCCGGTAGGGAGACGAATTATGATATTAACTTTTGAATTCAGCACATAATTCCTTCATCATTTTGTTGTTCAAGTTCGACTCATTATCAGTAATGATCTAGCTTGGGACACCGTACCAGCAGACGAGATTGTTCTTGATAAACCGGACCACTACTTGTCTAGTTACATTGGCGTATGATGCTGCTTCGACCCACTTGGTGAAATAATCAATAGCAACCAAGATGAAGTGATGTCCATTTCAAACCTTAGGCTCAATCATGTCGATCATATCAATCCCCCATATAGAGAAGTGCCATGGAGAGGATAGAACTTTGAGAAGAGTCAGAGGCACATGAATCTTGTCGGTATAAATCCGACACTTGTGACATTTCCTCATATATTTATAACAATCGGATTCCATTCTCAATGATCGGTCACCATTTCTATTGTGTTTCCGTCTCTTGTTAGACATTTCCTCATATTTTTATTGTTTTTGAGTAAATTCTATTATTTTTATGTTTTTCTTTAATCTTATGTTTTCTAGTGACTATGTCATATTTTGTGCATTTTACGCGTTTGGTGGTAGTTCTGATGACTTCAGGTCCATATGGAAAAGGGAAAAGGACTCGGGTAAAGAAATGGGAGATTCTAGAAAGTTGGAGGAGATTTTAGAAGCAATCCAGTGGCCTGACACGGCTGCTCCTGTCACCTGACACGGGCCGTGTGAAAAGAAGGCCCATGCATATGTTTTGGATGAGTTGATAGAAGGCTGACACGGCTGCCATTGTCAGCAAGTCTGGGCAAGTTATGTTTTCATGCTGTGAATAGGGAGCCAACACGGGTGCCCGTGTCGCCTGACACGGCCCGTGTTGGCCTGGACGTGTCATTCTCTATTTGTCTGATTTTGTTTACTATTTTGACCCCTGAGGGTATTTTTGGAAATTCCTTACTGCTGTATTGGATCTGGTGGTATTTTAGACGCATTCTGAGAAAGAAATGGGACTTTTGAGTAGAGAAGAGATTGACGATCAAGAATTAAGCGATCAAGAACCAAGGGGGAGAACGAAATATTTTCATGCGCAAGAGCAATTGAAGATCAAAGTAATCCCAAAAATTCTTATAATGTTTAATCTAATTGTTGAATTTACTTTGAATAATATGAGTAGCTAAACCCCCTAATGCTAGGGGGTGTCCCTGAATTGCTAATGTACTGATACTATTCCCTTTATTTGAATAACATAAGCGCTTATTTTATTAATCAAGTTTTATCAATCATTGATTTTACGGCTTTTTCAATCGGACAAATTGATTTAGTTTTACGGTTAACCTTAGGTCGGACAAACCATTGTTAACTCAATTTGATCGATAATGCTTCAGTAGGTATTGCCTAGGACTAGGAATACCCTGTTGTACTTGAACACTGTTGAGACTATTTTCAATGCTTGATTTCAAACTAATTATCTATGGACGTAGTAATTAGATTATGATTTTAAGAGGTTTTCTCACTAAGGCTTTAGAAGTAAACAAATCTCCAGTCAAGAACTTGATAAAAATTCAACTATGTCTTAGAAATAAGGATTGATATTGTTATAAGGAAATTCATACACTACCCCTAGTATGCTCTCATATCTGTTTAAATCTTATTCTATAATTTGCTTTATTTTTAATATTGAAATTTTTAATAATAAAACCACTTTTAAAACCCCCAATTGATTTTTGTTTGATTGAATCCAAATTAAGCTTGTATTGTCTGACGCAATCCTTGAGATTGATAATGGGGATAAAACCCCTATTTTAACTACAATCGGCATAATAATACACTTGCTATTTTTTCCGATCAAGTTTTTGGCGCCGTTGCCGGGGACTGCCAAAATATAAACTGAATTTAAATTCAACCGAAATTTTGTTGCTCTATGACTAATATTTTATTTTCTGTTTATTTTTAGATTAATTTATATTATAACTAATATTTGTAAAATTTATGTATGTGAGGAAAGCCCTCGGCTGAATTTCTTTTTGACACAGAGCCAGAAAGATCACTGCATGCGAGACACCGTCAAGCGAAACAGGCAAGACTGACAACGTCAGAAGAAGAAATTTCATTTCATTCTGATTCAGAGTCCAATAGAGATACAAAGAGACAACCAATTGTTGTGATAATGGCTGGACTTCCACCAGCAGAGAGACTTCTGGGTGATTATGGGGGAGCGAATGCTCTAACAGGTCGGTTGACCATCGTGAATCAACTGGTTAATGTAGCAAACTTGCAGCTGCACCCTACAACCATCTGTCAGCTTGAAAAGAGACATTTTACTAGAAAAATCAATGAAGATGCAAATAAGCATTTACAGAGGTTTCTTACGATGAGTACAACATTGAAGATTGAGGGGCATCCTGAAGAAGATAAAAGGTTAAGAATGTTTCCATTCACTCTTTTCGAAGATGCCGAAGAGTGGTTCTACTCTTTACCTGCCGAGAGTATTACTACTTGGGAGGAGATGGAGACGAATTTCTTGAATGTGTACTTTCCCGCTTCTGTTTATTCTCAAAAGATATGATATTGCAAATTTTAAATAGAAGGAAGGAGAGTCACTTGGTGATGCATACAAGAGGTTTAAAAGGTTTCTAGTTGCTTGTCCCACTCACAATATGAACCAAACAGAACAAATGTAGATGTTTGTAAATGGCCTCAGGATGAAGACAAAACAACTTATTGATACAGTTGTTGGTGGCTCTTCCAACTTTACAACAACCACTGGTGTAAAAATGATCAATGAAGCCATTGCTGCAAATGAACACCCAGAATTATATGAACAAAGTGTGAGCAAACCTGAAGGAGTGATCAATTTGAAACTAGTTAATCAAGTGGTGAAGATGGAAGATCAGATCGTTGCTGAAGTTGAGAGGAGACTGAAAGCTATGAATATAGGTACTCAAACTGTAGCACAAGTTCAACCAGTACAAGCTGTTAGTTGTGAGATTTGTGGGGATCCTCATTTTGCTATGCATTGTGTAGCCACGACTCAAAAAATTGAACCAATTAATTTTTTAAAGCAGAACAACCCTTATTCGAGTACATACAACCCGGGCTGGAAGAACCATCCAAATTTTTCCTAGAAAGACCAATAAGGGAATGCATAGAAACAAGGACCTACTTAGTACCAGAACCAACCGCAACAACCACAACAACAATAATATCGACCTCAACAACAACAACAACCACCGTATCAACAACAATATCAACAACCTCAGCAACAGTATCAATAACAAGCACCAAAGAAGGCGGACTGGGAAATTGACATCAAATTGAAGGCCGCTCAAAGTTCTAAATTCCAAGAAGAAACAAGAAGTAATCAAAAGAACACAACTGCTTCTATAAAGAATCTTGAAGTGCAGATGAGTCAAATCACACAACAAATAGCAAGTTCGCAAGCACAAGGCACTCTTCCAAGTTCAACAGTTACAAATCTGAGAGATCATAGTAATGTTAGCTCCGTGACAACAAGAAGGGGAAAATCTCTAGAAAGTCTTAAAAAAGAAGTTGAAGAAGAAGACCGAATGCTTGAAGTGGATCTTGATATTAAAGAGAATGAGATAATACCTGAAAAAATTATTAAACCTAAGTAGGTAGTAAAAGAGAAAGTCGGCGAACCAAAATCGGTCATAAAGCTCTCATTCCCTACAAGAAACAAGAAAAAGGGGCAGCATGAGAAGAACTTTGAGAAATTCTTAGAGATGTTCAAGAAGCTAGAGCTTAATATCCCATTCTTAGAAACACTAGAACAAGTGCCCACTTATGCCAAGTTCATAAAGGACTTCATATCAAAGAAGCGGATCATTGAGACTGGCACGATTATTCTGAAACTTGTAGTGCTATTTTGTAGGGTATGAAGATTCTAGTGAAGAAAAAGGATCAAGGTTCAGTCACTATTCTATACACTATTGGCAACAGGTCATTTAGAAAGGCGCTTATTATTTTGGGAGTGTCGCTACTGCGAAAAATGAGGCCGGCAAGACAGAAGAGTCACCATCTTTCGTTATTTATCTCTCAGAACAGGAAAGGAAACGATCGGAAAAACCTGACGAAAAGGTATAAGACAAGGTCATCGCAATCATTGTCTGGATTCGGGAGTCGATTACGCAAGGGGAAGGTATTAGCACCCCTCACGTCCATTGTACTCGATGGGATCCATGCTTGTTGGTTTGTCTACGGGTGAAAAACAATCTAGCTACGGCTTCTAGGGCTAAACGGAAAGAAACTGACTCGATAGAGCATCGCGCTCTATGCCTACGTATTCCCTCGTGCAATGGGAAAGTCAGAGTCAACGTAGTTCGGGAAACTACGGGGGGATTGCTCGCCGAGATATCGCATCTCGTGCCTACGTACTTTCACACGGCGCGAAAGATCAGAGCAAACGTAGTTCGGGCTAACTACGGCTAGACAGTGTGTTCTCGATCACACGAGGGTGAGAGAAAGGATTGACGATACTAGCATGCACATTCTAGCATTTAGGTGTATGCTGCTCGCTCGACTGAGACTTAGGCGTTACCTATTTGCGGTAGAACGGACGTAGTATGTCATTGGTTTAAAGGTACGGGAACCTACGGAAACCAGAACTACGGTCTGGCCTCAATTGCGCTAGGGCAAGAGAAAGGGAACATTAGTCGTCAGCGGGAAAGTCTCGATCGCACGGCAGCGAGAGAACAGAGAAGTTAGTTGTTAGTGTGCTTGCTAGGATATCGCATCATATGCCTACATATTCTCGTCTGGTACGAGAAATCAGAGCAACTGTAGTTCAGCCAACTACAGCAACGGGGGAAAAGGGAAAAGGGAGCTCGCTAGGATCATCGCAATCCTATGCCTACGTACTCTCGTCTGGTACGAGAGATCAAAGCAAACGTAGTTCGACGCTACAGAAAGCAAGTCTCGATTGCACAGGGGCAAGAGAAGGGGTCTCAATTGCCTGAACGCGAGAGAAAAGGGTTTCAATCACACGGGGGCGAGAACAAAGAGGAAGCAGGCTTAACACTTAAACGGGAAGGAACTCGGGACACACACGCAAGAACCTATTACGTAGGAGCGAGTGCGCCGTATATCACCCGAGGGACATATACTAAACACTCTAAACGATCGAGGGGAGACCGCTCAATTGTTATTTCCCATGTATCTAACGATACGGCTCACAACAATCGACGGTTGCACGAAGAACTGAATAAGAAAGATGGTGTTGAACAAAGCGGCTCCGTTGGCTCTCGACATGTGCGCAAACTCCATTCCAATCTTCTCCTCTCTGGATCCTTGATGAGGATGCTCAAATCAGAACCAATGTAACGCTTAAACCGTCATGGTTCGACTTATACGATAAATCAAACTCTAAGAGGTAGCGTATTGATATCCGTGTCAAAGACAAGATAGAGAAATGATATCGAAAATCATTCTCCAATTGAATCATGTCACACAGCCAGCCAAGAATAAAATCGAAGATAAAATTGGATAAGAAAAGAAATGAGAAGAGAAAATATGAGAGAAATCCAATCACAAATGAAAATAAAGTTCTACTCCTAAATTGAAAATAAATTCTTAATAGAAAATAAAATTCCTAAAGAAATATAAAGGAAATTGCATACTGAAAAATAGAATAAAATCCTATGCACAATATTCTATAATTTGCTATAAAGAAAATAGAATGAAAAATTCTATACTAAAATCTCTATAATATCCTAAAAACAATAGAATATAAATTCTAAAAATATAAATTCTAAACTAAAAAATATGCAATAATATTCTAGGAAAATAAAACTATTTAATTCTAAAAGAAAATAGAGAAAAAAACTACTCTCTATTACAAGCACATGTCCAATACAAACAATAAATAAAAATTAAAGGGGAAGGGGTACATCAGTCAGAACAGGGGTGTAAGCCTGCAAAAAAAAATACTGGGCCTAGCCCACAATACATCAAGCCAGAATAAAAAAAAACAAAATAAGGCAAGAGGAAATGGGGGTGCAGCCAGGGATGTTGTTGTTGGGCTTAGGGCTCTAAGACCATCCGTAACAAACAACCAGGAAAGGGGTGCATCTAAGAAAAAAAGGGGGTGATGTCCAAAACGCATGGGCCCAAGGATCAGCCCAATCCAGTCCAAACCTCCTTCCACCTTCCTCCTTCCAAGACCTCACTCAGAAACCCTAAAACCTTCCCTCACATTCACCGCCGCCGTCTGAAACTCACCTCTATCTCTCTCCGTCCCCAAACCTCTCATCTTTCTTGCTCCGTTTTTCTCCCTCAGCCTCAACTCCGGAAGTGGAAACCAAAAACTAACATCATTCGTAACTGACTTCGCCTTCCTCCAACACCCAATGTTCAACTTTAATCCTCTACGTTCGTCTTCTTCTCATTCAGAGATTTGTGTAGATGATGGTTACGGTTGGACGCTTGAAGCTTGCGAAGAGAATCCATTGTGTTCTGGTTTGGAGATCTTAGAAGATGTTGTAATGGTGAGGTTTCTGAATACTGATGCGCTTTCTGGTGAAACGATTGTGTTTCTGGAGAACAGATGATAAACGGATGATGATTGCAGATTGATGAAGATCAGAAGTTCTTCGAGGATCTGGAAAAGCTTTGAAGATCTAGTTATGTTGATGAGTGATGAAAATCTGGACGAATTTGGAAGAACGGATGAACATTCATGGCGGAGTTTCTTGAATTTCTGGAAACGTATGGTTGAATGTTCTTGATTTCTGGCGAATTTGGAGATGAGAAGTGAAGAACACGATGAATCTTGAACCTTCTGGAAAACGCTCATGAATATGAAGGTTCTTGTTGAATGTCTGGAAAAAGATCAAGAACGAGGATGAAGTTCTGGAAAGTGAGTGGAGAATGATGAACAGAGACGAAGAAGATTCAGGGATCTGGAGGATTTTCCGGTCACGGTTATTGATTTCGGCGACCGTTACCGGTGGGATTTGGGTTACTTGATTTCTTCGGCGAGAAAATCCGGCTGTTTGCATGGCCGGCAACAAGGGAGACGGCTGGGACACGTGGCAGCGCGCATGGGAGTGGTAGGACGCGTGACAGCTGCTTGGCTGGTGAGAGAGTGAAGTGGGGACGGGTGGCAGGCTGTGTGGCAGCCATGCAGAGTGAGGTGGAAATGATGTGTCCAGAGGAGAGAGAGAACTGAGTGGAAACTTCTTATAGTGCCAAGTGGCAGACTGAATGGATTGGGCCTCCACATATTGGACAAGTGGCCCACGAATTGGCTAAGAATTGACTCAAAATCTGATATTAAAGCTAAATCAGTGAGGATTAAGACTAATAGACTCTACTAAAAACTAATTAACTGCAACTAATGATTAAAACCTGATTAAAACTCAATTAAACTCTAATTAAAAACTGATGCAATTAATTCTGCTAATTAAATGCAATTAAGATGATTAAAACGGACAATTAAAGCTAATTAAAAACCCAAACGAAAATTAAGACTTCATAATTAAACTAATTAATATCCCTAAAAAAAATTATCCTAATGACTAATTAAAATGATTAATATCCTAATGAACATCTAATTAATATCTATTAATTCTAAACCAAATTAAAAAAGAAGATTAATCCTATTAATTTCTAAAAGGAATTAAATCTAAAAGAAAATTTAACCTATTAATTTCTAACAAATTCAATTAATATCAAAACAAGAATTAAAACAATTAATTTCTAACAAATTCCATTAATATCTAAAAAATGAATTAAATCTATAATTTCTAAAAAAGAAATTAAATCTATAAACTTATTTAAAATCAATTCAAATCTAGAAAAACAATTAAAATCTTTAAAAATCTATTTAAAATTCTAGAAAATAAGGGGAAAAAATCTAAAAATGCAATAAAGCCAATTAAATTGATTAGAAAAAAGATGCGCGAATACAGCGACATAAACGGTAAAAACTGGACACTGAAATATCCCCAAAAACAACAGCGAGAGCTGAAAACACCGGGACAAGCACCAATTCCCAAAACAACTCCTCGTATTCGAACTGGCCTGAAATGCATGCAACGCCAAGAGAGGGCTGTAATCCCGATAAAATCAATATGACTGCAAAAATGCAATGTATGCGGTATGCATAGGCAAGATGCAAAATGAGTTGAAACATAAGCCAAATGCAAGAAATGGTTGGTCAAATTTTGAGGTGCAACAGCTGCCCCTATTCAAGCGGCTTGGACCTGAAGGGTTGAGAAGCAAACGACTTTCAAACATTCAAAGGTTGAAGACGGTTGAATACAAAAGAAACCCAGAAATTTGCCAACCTGCAGAAATAAACTGCAAAAACTGCTTGGGGAACAAAATATCCAGAAAACCGAATTCAGTTGTCACGGCAACCAACTGATCAATCATCTGATAAAGAAACTGACTTTAGCACCAGTTACCTATGTGACGCCACAGATAACAAACCCGAAGGTTTGATCAACATGTACTTGATCTTCTCACGTCTTCTAATGATAGACAGGAAGAGAAATACTCACATCGTCTAAAGGAAGACGAAAAGACACCATCCCGAAGGAGAACAAAATCCATACTCACATCGTCTAATGATAGACAAGAGGAAAATCAATCCAAATCTCGCATCGTCTAATGATAGACAAGAGGAAAATCAATCCAAATCTCACATCGTCTAATGATAGATGAGAGGAAAATCAATACAAATCTCGCATCGTCTAATGATAGACAAGAGGAAAATCAATCCAAATCTCGCATCGTCTAATGATAGACGAGAGAAAAATCTTGTACGAAGAACCACATCGTCAGTGAGAACTAGCGGAAATAAAACCATATAAACTTCAACACCACCCATCAAATTTCAGAATCCTTTCGTCCATAGGAGTTGATGGAAAGAACAATATCCTCAAAGGGGCCACATCATTAATAAGGATTGACAGGAAGAAAACCACCTTCAAATAGCCATGTCGTCAATAGAAATCAATAACTAGGAAAACCGAACATTCTTCAAAGAGCTTTGACGTCAACAAGAATCAACGGTCAGGGAAAACCCTTTTTGAAATGTCATCTCATCCAATAAGCAGAAAGAAAACCATATCTGAAAGATCGCCTTGAAACCTCACATCGTCTAAAGCTAGACGGAGAGAAAACCATACCCAAACTCAAGACGTCTAAAGATAGAGGGAGAAAATGCCATACCCAAACTCACAACGTCTAAAGATAGACGGAGAAAATACCATACCCAAACTCACAACGTCTAAAGATAGACGGAGAAAATCCTTGCTCAAACTCATAACGTCTAAAGATAGACGAAGAAAATATCTGCTCAAACTCACGACGTCTAAAGATAGACGGAGAAAACCACACTCGAACTCATGACGTCTAAAGATAGACGGAGAAAACCACACTCGAACTCATAACGTCTAAAGATAGACGGAGAAAACACCTGCTGGAGGAACACATCGTCAATATGAATTGACGGGAAGAAAAGTCTGTCGATATCAGATGACTGATAAACAAATCATAACCGTTGTATGGTCTGAAATACGAATAAACCGCTGAATTGTCTGAACAAAGCTGCTAGATAAAGGCCCCTGAACTGATTGCAGAGTCATTCACGTTTCCACAGAAGGCAGATAGAAAAACTGGCTTATGCTTCATATGCATATGCGTATGTTTGAATTTTTCTATGGCGTAATGCTCCATATAAGATGGAATGCTACGCATTTGACGATGAAATGCAAATATGATGCAAATATGATGATATATGCAAGATGCAAATGCAGGCTCGGGATGCTAGAGTAAAGATGTACACAGAAAGACCATTCCAACAAAATAAATGCTGGAAAGTGTCATACCCCAAATTTGTCCTACTTCGGTATTTAATGGATGTTTGACTGCCTCACGACTTCTGGCCATGATTCTCTAAGACTTTGTTTATAAAGACTTTATATGTACTCATTGTGGTTATGCTAAATTCTTGTGGGAGGAGCGCGCCTCTAATCCCTTATACCCAAACTCATGTGTGTTCTCGTTCTCACGATCAGACATATATGATATGAACAATGGCATCAAATACACGATTGGATCTATTTTGCAACATAATTATCGGTTCTCAGGAAATTTAAGCCCTACTTCAACTTGATTACAAACTTCTCTAAAGGTTGTGTGAGCCTCACTACAAGTTGCTTGTTACGATATGCACTTAATTTAAGATACTTTACATGATGCTTCTAGACATGGTCGATTTTGTCTCGAGCTTGGTTCGATTGCAAGTGTCAAGTTATGATTGGATTCTAAATCAGTTTGTGACAAACTTAGATTTAGCCCACAAATTTCAAGGTCAATCTCATTGATATGGATATGATTAAATGGACGCCTGATTTCAGATAAAATAGAAAGTATATACTCTCCTCCTAGTGAGTAATTAGTTAAGCCAATGCTCACTTTCGGTAACTCACCATCCATGAAACATGATTAATGTATTCTAATACTTAAATGGTGGAAAGTTGATTTTTGAATCTTGTTGTTTGAGATTTGGTCTCAAGTACGTTTTCTTTGGATTGGCTAAGTTTACGTCGATCTTCGAGATTAGAAGTCAAGGTGTTTTAATGTAATTCAAGGCATATGGTCATAATCAAATAGAGGTAGATGTGAGTTATACCTAGCACGTTGTTGTTGCATAAGCCAAATCTTGGCCGAATAAAACAATAAACCATGTGAATCATAAGTTAAAACCAATAATAATCTTATACCATTTAGCTTGTGACTTGGTTACATAAAAAGACATGGTCAAGGCAAAAGAAAAACAAAGAAACTAATAACAGAGGAACATCAACATTTCATGCGTGGGAATCTTCACCAATTAGGTGTTCTAAAGAAGTTTAAATGGGAATAACGACTAAAGCCACCGTACAACAGATTCGGTTACAATTTTCCGGCAAACATTCTTTCTCAAATTGAAGGATTAAGAGGGGAGGCGGCGCGAAATGTTGAAAAGCTCATGAGTGCCCGAACCTGCTAACTGTTCCCTTGGCTAGCCCCTCGACTTAATCAATCATGTCATTACGAAAACGTTGTCGTATCAAGGAACACTGCTACTTGGAGAAGGTGGATAAGTAATTGCGGGAGTATAAATTGAAATGAGTTATGTGAGCCATGAAAAATCCGTGTCACCTGTAGAATGAAAATTTCAGCAAAAGACAGTATCTACGAGAAGCTCACAAGCTCAAATAAATTCATAATGACTCAAGTTTGTCCCTGTAATCTATCAAATATTGAAGCTTTGACTAAACCGTGACTTGGAAGTTGCGTGCATCTTATGTTCCATGCTCCATGCGTTTATGCCGTAACAGATACTGCCAGCACTACCCTTTTCCTCTTGGTTCTTCAAAATCTCTGATAGTCAAAGCTTTAACAGCGACGATGCGATAATTAATAACCAAAGGAGATTCCAAAGGAACTACCAGCTGCCATCGTGCCAAAACCTCCAGAGCTGCACCAATTCTATTACCGAAACATTTGTCAACCATTTTGATGATTATCTACATGCTCCCACCATGACTAGCTCTCATACATTCTCCACCCTTCAAGTTTCAATGCTGAATGTGTACAAAATGAAGACACATGGTTAGTTCAAGCCTTACAATTAATTCTCAAAGCATCACACTAATTCCAGTACATAAGTCATATGAAAAATATATGAATAGAGATCATATCTTACAATGTTGATTAGAATGATTTAGTGTACAAGATGGCAAGTTGTTATCCCCGGTGTTGCAGCAAAATTCTGACTTGGCTTTTGTGGCGAGTTTATCCCGGCAACGAAACGAAAGTTTGACTTGATATTGCTACTCGTCAACATGACTGTTGTGTGTTTCAATAAGGAAAAGCAGATGCAAGATTGCTGTTGGTATTTCTCCTTGTCGTATCAAACCCGTGTTATGCCAAGCCTCCCATGAGCGCATACATGAATAAGAAATAAAAGTGGTTAGTACAACAAGATCATATACGATTCAAAGCGAAAAAATTGATTTGGAAGCATTCTTAAGCAGGTATAAGTCAATAGCAGCAGTAAGTAGCAAAAGCGAGAATAAAACGCGGCAGCATGTACATCTTGTCTTGAAATGTTGTAAAGCTTGTGAGCGCTCAAACAAGATGATGGTAATGGAAAGGACTTATCGGGACACTGAAGGGAAATCCTTCCAGGCACGCTACAGATGCTTCAAAAGGCTTCTCCTTCAATAAAGTTGGTTCTGTACGCAAAAGCAATGGAAAAGTTGTTTGTTGTCATTTCTCCTCAGATAGGAAATTATTAGCCAGTGTTGGACATGACAAGAAGGTTGTTCTATGGAACATGGAGACACTGCAAACTCAGAGCACACCAGAGGAACGCACTGTTATTATTACAGATGTTCGCTTCAGACCAAATTCAACTTAGTTGGAAACATCTTTATTTGATACAACTGTGCGACTTCGGGATGCTGCAGATCCAAGCTTTTCCTTGTCGGTATATAGTGGTCATTCTTCTCATGTTGCATCCCTTGATTTTCACCCCAAGAAAAATGATTTTTTCTGTTCCTGTGATGATAATAGTAAGATTCGCTTCTGGAATATTAATCAATGTTCTTGTACTCGTGTTTTAAGGGAGGACCTACACAAGTGAGGTTTCAGCCAAGTAAAGGACACCTTCTGACTGCAGCTCCAAGCCATGCCACATGAACAATAATAAGAACGTCATCTGCAACAACAACTCCCAAATTCAGTGATCATGCTCACTCCCATTATGCACATGAAAAAGGATGAAAAGATTTTATTAGTGTGAGCAAAATAGAAGTGATACAAATGACTAGCATACCAGAAAGTTGCGTAAGATGAAATAAAAGCTACAACAGCACAAAACAGGTCATGCGGATACGTAATGAAAACTGAATGTTGTTTAATACCTTTAGACCAGCAAGGTTGATCATTCCAATTCATCTGTCATAAGACGAACAAATGATTAGTGCAAGTGGGACCACAAAAAGTTAATTTTGCAAAAAGACAAACGAGGCAAATACACAGCAAATACATAACAGAGGTAATGGTTTGCAGACACAGTACAATCCCTAACGGATTTGTACCACAAAATTGCACCTCACCATCACACGTATTACTCAAAAATAAACCCTATTTCACACGTATGAACCCCCTATATAAACACTTACTATTCATTTAGAAAGGGGGCGACAGAGAGAAGATAGGGAAGAAAACCCTAACATTACTCTGCCAAAATCTACCCTTAAACCCTAACCCAAAGCTCCTAACCATTGAGTAATCGAAGCTTCACTCTGAAACTTCAAAATACTCTGAGCCAACCTATTCGCAGCATACAAAAGCAACAATAACTTAAAGCCTAGCGGATTAAAGAAGAAGTGAAGGTCTAAAGAAAGGAAAGACCAGGGTAGGAAACGAAGCAGAGGAGAAGCAAGATACTTACCGAGAACTCATCTGGACGTCATCGGAGAAAGCATCATTAGAGTTGTTCCAACCAGGTAATTTCTTCACTTTCTATGTACACCTTTACTCCTCTATGCGCACCGTGTTGACCCGAACATGAACCACATGTTGATTGTTCAAAATCTTCATCACGGTGAAGTTTCCATTTTCGCTTTAGGGTTTTCCGTGGTTCATTAACATGTTGTGAGAAACGATTTGGAAAGAGTTTTAGGTTAGCGATAAACTCTTGAGTTCGAGAGTAGGATTGATTTAGGAAGTGGATACGCAGAGAAAAGGGGAGGAAGATGAACGGCGCATTGACTCCGAGAGAGAAGAGGGATTAGGGATTTCGTAGCGTGAGGAGTATATTAGATTTGGGGAAGAGGAAAGGTAACTAGAAATTGAGGAATAATAGGTTTAAAGCATTGTTTTTTATCAGAAGCTGTGAGTTTCAAGAAGAAGGAGAAGGCGGATAGATCGAGAGAGAGAGAGAGAGTTACAAGGAATGAGAATTTAAGAGGGTAGATGAAGATTTTCGTTGGGAACTGAGGATAGGGAAGAGTCTTGAGATGATTTTTCATCAGTTCTTCCCCTTTTCCATTAATTGTGTCGTTTTGCTTCCCTAAAAGTAGGAACCGTGGGATCACAGTCTGGGGACACGTGTTCCAGCATACATGGCATATTAGAGTGGGTCTCGTTTTAAAATTCATTTCTCGTTTTGTTATTCCTACTGACCGTTGAGTTACTAGGGAAATGTTTGCCCCTTTAGTTTGGTATATTTAAGGGACGCGTGGGCTTCCGAGAGTAGGGATTTTTTTGGGCTTTATGGGCCCTTGTCGTCTGAGCTTGTGTAAGACCATATACCCATGTGTATGTCTTGCACCCCAGCCTGTTTCAAGTAATACGACTTCACTAAGAGTTTGATTAATAATTAGTGATAAATGTGATGATAGATTAAGGTTATTATTAAATTTAGGTTATAAGAAGTTGATAATCAAATAAATAATTTCTATAGCATTTTGTTTCTATATATAAATAAAAACTATACTAATTCATCGACATTTAAGTTTTCTTTATTTAATCCAATTTTAATTAATTAATTAACTTCTTAATATAAGGCCACAAATGATTTTCTTAATTAAATGATGAAGTAGTGGGTTCTTGGAGTCTAGCACTCCTTGAGTCCTTGAATGACCACTCTCGAGGTGCACGCCTTGAGTTGTAGTCGTTTCGTCTTTCATCGCTAAAAATATCCAACCTTGTTTAAACCTTTCAAAATAAGTGAACCCTAATTCGAATAATATGCCTACCCTGTTTAACCCACCTACACAAACCTATTCAAATTATTTTCTAAATCAAATCACGAAAGAATCGAGTTCTTGGAGTCGCGCATTCCTCGAATTTGAGAGTGACTACTATTGAGGCGTACGCCTTGAATAGTGTGTCGTTCGAACTTTCGTTTCTAAAATATTTCCATAATTATTTGGACAAGTATTCACTGTCCAACAAACACTATTTCGTAATTATTCGAATGAAAAAGGTGTTGTTGGGATCTAGCATTCCAAAGATATCCCGACTAATTGGTTGCGAGGCTGACATCTCGTTTATCGAGTAGTCGTCATTCTCCCTTAAAATATTCAATCCAACTCTCTTCTCTCGCCCTCGTGCGATTGAAACTTTCTCAAATATATTTCGTAATTATTCGAATGAAAAAGGTGTCGTTGGTATCTAGCATTCCAATAACCCCGATTAATTGATTGCGAGGATGACGTCTCGTTTATCGAATAGTCGTCATTCTCCATCAAATAACCTAACCAAACTCCTCTTTCTCGCCCCCGCGCGATCGAAACCCTAAATACATGTTCTGTCATTTCAACTCTTTTCTCGCCCCCGTGCGATTGAATCTTTCTTAAACACTAAATTCCTCGCCCACGTGCGATCTACAACTCAAACAACTCTTCCCAAAGGACATTGTTTAGTCCCTTCTTCCGCGCATAACAAACTAGTGCTTCAGCCTCCCCTAGCGAGCAGACAAGCCAATGTTTAGCAGTTAGAATGCGGCCTAAGCTCTCGTTCATTCCAAAACATAAACCCTTTTACCGTAGTCAGCCGAACTACGGCTGCTCTGATTTCTCATTTATCAATGAGAATACGTAGGCACAAGATTGCGACGATCTTGGCGAGCACAATCCCCTCTTTTTCCCGTAGTCCCACGAACTACGAATGCTCTGATTTTCCACTTCTTATAAGTGAAGATACGTAGGCACAAGGGCCCCAATCCTTGGCGAGCACCCTATCTTAAAACCACCCAGTCCCCCTATAGGAGAAACCTTAGAAGAAAACAATCAAGCGTAGCTAACTTTACTCTCGAATCGATCAAGAGGTTCCCGTTGAGTACAACGGACATAGAGGGTGCTAATACCTTTCCTCTGCGTAACCGACTCCCGAACCTAGAATATTGGTTGCGATGGCCATGTTCTTATCTCCTTAAAGGTTTTATCGATATTTTCCTATTCCATGCTTGGAATGAATAGAGTTTGGTGGCGACTCTGTTCGAACGTATTTTCCGCGTCCATCGCGAGGATCGTATTTTTTTGAGGTACGATAGATGGCGACTCTGCTGGGGAATACCGCATTGCCCTATGCAAGAGAGAGTCAAGCCTAACTTGACTCGATTTGAGAGTGTTGACTTTTTCTTGACCAATTTCTATGTGCTTATTGTTTTTTTTCTTTGTGCTTATGTTTTCCTGTTGTTTATTTATTGCTTTTTCTTTCTATTATGTGTAATGTATTACATTTGCTTGTTGGATTCCGGGAAAATATCACAAGTAAAGTTCTACACCCGAGCTTTGGAAAAAGAAGAGAGAAAATATAGCTTAGAATTGGTAGTGATTAATGTTAGTCCCCGAGGATTCGCTCCTTGTGTGCCTAGCATGAAAGCTCCTCCAGAATAGACCTTTTCGTAGATCTTATCGTAACGCAGCTAGCCTGTTGCACGATTTGATTCATGAAGGGTCCATGACTCTGGGAACCGCTCTTAGAACCAGTTTCTATATTGGTAGTCGTGTAGTGTTGGTCCCTGAGGACTCGCTTCTCGTGGGCCTGACATGAAGACTCCTCTCGAGAGAGATTCTTTGGTATTACCGTTGTAATGCAGCTCGCCTGTTGCGTGACGGTGGTATCATTGGTATCTATGACCTTGAGAACCCCGTCCGTCAACATAGAAACTATCCCGTGAGTGGGTCATTTTGGGTAAAGAATCTAAACCTATCTTTATACCTATTATGAGGGTGGGAGATACTTGTGATAGCCTGGATCCCGCACTGTTGCATTCATAAACATTTACATATGCATCATAACTTACACTAGTTTTTATTTTCAGGGAAGCATTTATATTGATAGGTTGAAATACATTCACAAAATGGCCGCAAGTTCAGAAAAGAGAAAGACTATTCAGCTTAAGGCACTCAAACCTGATGTTAGTATGGTCATGAACTGTTTGAAAGAAATGCCTACCATCTTCAAGAAGACTCTGATAGGAAGGTTTGGCTAGGTGACCGATCTGCTGATGATTGAAGTACAGGTCCCTGCTATTACGGCTTTGGCACAATTTTATGATCCGCAAATGAGAAGCTTCCTATTTCAAGATTTCTACTTAACACCTGCTATTGAAGAGTTTGAGGGGTTCCTAGGTTTCCCGGTCAAGGGTAGGGCACCTTATACTATGATGGGGCAGACTCCAGAAGTGGAGGAATTGGCCGATGCTCTCAAAATATCGATTTCAATAGCCAAAGCTGGTTGGAAGAAAAGAGAAGATTTCTTTGGCTTTAGAAGCATTATACTAGAGAAAGAAGCAATTAAGATGTTAAAGAACAAACAATGGGATGCTTTGGTGAATATATTGGCTCTCCTCATCTATGGGCTAGTATTGTTTCCCACTTTCGAAGATTTCGTTGATTCTGCAGTTGTCAGCGTATTTTGGGCCGTTTGGAAAAAGGAGCAAAGCCCGATACATCCTCTCTTGGCTGATGTTTTCTACACTTTACACCTTCGCCATGAAAAAAAAGGTTCAGTGTTGACATTTTGTCTCCCTATTCTCTACAAATGGCTCACTTCTCACATACTCAAACGTCACGCCACCGTCCCTACTTTGAACAGTGGGGAATGGGCTCAATTTCTAGCATTTATCTCTGAAAAGAACATCACCTGGTACCCGAACAAGTTGGAAGTAAGTGAAATCATCATGAGCTGTGGTAGTTTTTGCAACGTACCGTTGATCGGATCAAAAGGTTGTATAAGCTATAACCCTATATTAGCTATACGACAATTTGAATACCCAATGTCAGGGAAACCTGAAGACAAAGAACTAGAAGAAATGATCCTCCATGAGAGAGGTGCCAAGGATCCTTCACTTCTCTGTCAGATTGTACGATCTTGGCAGAAAGTTCATACTAAAGGATCAGATTTGAGAAGAAGGGATGGTGTGACCAGGATGCCTTTTTGACAGTGGGTTCTAGAGAGGGTCAAAATAGTTAAGCTCCCCTTTTCTATTGAGGCACCTCCTAAACTCACCACTCCGCAACCGGTACCCGTATCAGTCGAAGAAGTGGAAGAGATGAGAGTCAAGATAGCCCAGCTAGGGAAAGAAAACGAAGATTTACAAGTCAAGCTTCAAAATGTGACTAATGAAAAGAATCACATGAGGTATGAGATTGAGAGAAAGGATAAGCGAATTATGAAGAAAAGGGTAAAAGGAAAAGGACCAAAGTATGTATCAACCAGGCTGACAGTTGCTTAGAATCCCTCAAAGAGCAGCTGGATCACGCTCATAGAAAATGGCGAGAGAATGAACAATGGTATCTTCTAGCCACTAAACAGAATAAGGAGATCAGGGAGACATTCGGAGCTAAAATCAAGACACTTGGTGCTGCACTACGTCAATCAAGAGCTGACGAGGATAGAGAACGTCAACTCAAGGAAGAAGCCCTAAACTCATCTTGGGTTAAACCAGAAGACTGGCGTAAGATATGTGCTGACATGGATGGGCTCAAGAAGTTTATTAAGTATCAGGAGAATCAGATAGGAGCTATCAAGGAAGACCAAGCAATTTGGTCTGCTGCAAGAGACCAGTTAGCTCGTGATGTTGCGGCATATGAGCAATCCATTCACATCATGAAGGATAACCGAGATGCATACCGCAACAAGCTAAATGGGTTGGTGGAATTTTGTAACTGGTTGGCCAAAGATCTGATGTGGAAACATCGAGATGCTATGGAAGCCATAGATGACTCTACCGCTCCGGCTATTTATGAGTTCATATGTGTGTGCAAGGAAATGTTGGCAAGATTCAAGGAAGAGCTCAAGGAGCGTGAAGCACGAAGAAATGAAGTTTGAAGTTTTCTTTGTTTTTCTATTATTTTTCGCAAATTTATATTCCTGGATGGATTGTACTCTGTTTATGTTGGAACAATTTGAATGAATGAGGAATAGTCTTTTTAATTTTGTTCTTGTGCTGTTTGAATGATTGATAAATAACCGTTGGTATAAATGCTTCCTTAAAAAAATATAATGTAATCATAAGCATAAACATAAGCATTTTGCACGTTCACCCGACATTACAACTCATTGGACTTTTCCTTTCTACCTCCAGCATTTGAAAGCTGACTACTCGACATCGCTACGAGACCAGACGCAATTTTCAAATGACACTTGAACAAATGGAAGAGACTCAGAACACCATGAGGGGCGACATCGACGCTCTCAAGATGAAGATGGATCAGCTGCTGGAGACAATGTTGACGTTAGCCCAAAAAGAAAACAATGATGATACTTTTGCTAATGCCAAGAAGGTGGCTGACAATATTGGAACTTCTGGGATTGTTAAAACTCCCCACGTGGACCTCGTCGACCATTCCATATCCGCGCGTCAGGGCTCTGAAGCAGACATGGATGAACAATATGATGCTTTTTACCAACCACCACCACCTCCTCCTCAACACAGTATGGGGGTTACTAATGACCTTGCTGCAGATAGACTACGAACTGTTGAAGAGAAAATCAAATCATTGGAAATCAAGAAGACTCCAGGGTTGGATGCTGTTGACATGTGTCTAGTTCCGGGATTGGTGATACCAAAGAAGTTCAAAGTCCCAGACTTTGAGAAGTACAAAGGGGTCAGCTTCCCCAAAACCCATCTAAGAGCGTACTGTCGCAAGATGGCGGCTCACATTGATAACGACTTGATCTTAATACACTACTTCCAAGATAGCCTCAGTGGGGCATCATTGGAATGGTATATTCAGTTAGAAAAAGGGCAAATCAGCACGTGGAGAGATCTAGCAGATGCGTTTTCACAACATTATCAGTATAATACTAATTTGGCACCGAATCGCACGCAGCTGCAAGATATGACTCAACGTAACAATGAGTCATTTAAAGAGTATGCCCAAAGGTGGAGAGATTGTTGAGAGAGGACTCAGGAGTGGAAAGTTTCGAGGTGTTCCTTACGTCCCAGTTGATAAGATTGAGTCAGTTGTTAGTTCTCAAGAAGAATGGGGAGGAGATGACGCTACCTCAGAATCTCTAGCATCTCAGGATCAGTTTTCAGACACTTCAAGTCAACGATCATCCTATCGCCGATCGCGTCAGCATGCTCCACGAAGACCAAGGAAACCTGAAAGGCAGTTTACTCAGCTACCGGTGTCGTATAGTCAGTTGTTGCCAGATCTGGTCAGAAGTGGATTGATAGTGCCGAAAGAGACTAAGTCGGTGATTCCACCGTATCCTCCGGGTTTTGATGCCAGCGCCCGCTGTGAGTACCATGATGGGGCACAGGGGCATTCAACAAATGATTGTAAAGTGCTTAGAAGTCAGATTCAGGATCTGTTAGACTCTGACCGTATTTGCATCACTCCTCAGGGTTTTGTTCAGCTTAATGATTTTCCATCCTCCAGTTGCGTGGGTTCGTCAGTTAATATCATGGAAGACTCCGCAGGAAGTGTGTGCTCTGAAGATTGTCAATCAGAGAGTTCAGTTGAATATGGGAGAAGTTTCTAGAGGTTTCTGTGCGGGGTGTCGCATCTGTCCTCTTTGCTTAATCCGTTTAGCTTTTGTGCACTAGTATCTGCCGACCACCACCAGGATTGTTGGCTGGGGTCGTTATATTCATACTCATTAGTGCTTACCTGCTGACTTTGTTGGTTGTACGTATGTGGGAGATGTTCGTCTGTGTGCTTATAGCTTGAGTTTCTCTTTGTCTCGTTATGAATATGTGTTTGTTTTCTGCGCTGCATTATCATTTAGCAGGTATATCAGAACCGTGGGCCTTATTTCCTCATCATCCAGTTTGTTGCAGGAACTCCTTCAGAGATATGGAACAGAATCAGTTTGAATTGATCGAAGTCCGAAGCCAGCTGGGGCAGATGATGAGAGACATGCAAGAGATGCGTTCAGAGCAGAAGATTCTCAAGGAGGAGAACAGTCAGCTGAAGACCCAAATGAGCTTGATCATGGAGGTAGTCAAGAATGTGCTTAGGAAAGAGGACGATCAACTATTCGAAGCCGCAATGAAGAAGCTCGCGCCACCTGTCCATGTGGAACCTGAGCAGCAGCAACAGAAGATACGTCCGGCCCAACGGAGGATCCAGGAAGGGAAGCCAAAGAGAATGTTTGAGGCACCACCTATGACATATGCTGAGCTCTTGCAGACCTTACTGAGGTTTAATCTGGTTGAGAAGAGAACGTTGGCACCACCAACGAGAGTGTTTCCTCATGGGTACGAGGCCAATAAGCAATGTGAATTTCATTCTGGGGCATTCGGACACGACATCGAGGGTTGTCATGCTTTTAAGCACAATGTTCAAGACCTGATTGACTCGCACGATATTGAATTCACGCCGGGCGGCGTATCGGTGCACATTGCTCCTGTCTCAGTCGATGCTAAAATGACAGATGTTTCTAAAGCTGCAGTGGGTCAGAAGCGTATCCTGGACTCCATGGTGTCAGAATCTCCATGCCTACAACTGTTGCCTATTCCTGGGGCAGATTTGAGAAATAAAATGGCTAAGCATAAGGAGGGCGTTAATCAATACATTGAAGGTCAAGAAACTGAGGTTGCATTTGATCCAAAGGGTGTTCAAGGGTCAACTAGATACCAGCAACAACAACCGGTTCGGCAACAGCCAATGCCACAGCAGCAGCAGCCTCAGCAGGGGGCACAGCAGGCTCAGCGAAGATTCCAGGGTAGTAAACCGAGAAGAGTGTTTGAGAAACCTCCCTCAACATATGCCGATTTGTTGCAGACATTGGTGGGATTGAATCTGGTAGAGAAAAGAACTCTGGCACCAATAACGGGAGCTCCCCCGTTTGGTTATGATGCAAATAGACACTGCGAGTTTCATTCCGGAGCCCCGGGTCACGATATAGAAGGTTGCCATGCTTTCAAGCACAAAGTGCAGGATCTGCTTGATAGTGCAGCAATCAGCTTCGGGCCGGGAGGTCCTAGAATCATCTGAATAAAGGAGGAGGGGCTCTATAATTTGGTTAAGTCGTTGAAAGCAGATCAGGACAGCATCGAATTGCCTCTAATAAAGATAGCTGGTTCAGCAGCAGGGCAGATGTGAAAGCCTGGTTCTCGGAAGATAGCATATTTTCTTTGTTTTAGCTTGTCATTTCTTTACATTTGTAGTTGCTTTCCTATTTGAATTTGTAAGCTTGTTTGTAAAACTTGTTGTTTTCATTCAAATTGATGATAATGAAATAAATATGCATGTTTTGATTAAATCCATTCGTGTTCACTAACTGTTTTTTACAAATGTCCAACGCTTGGTTAAGAAGAATTTGGGGAGGATGACGAAAATGACCGACATGCAACTACCGATATTGTATGCTTTTGAAATAAACCTGTTGATGATGTACAGGCATTGTTTCAAATCCCTAAACACCGGAGATATAAGGAAGATAATCCCTTGTCAACCCCTTTGAGCCTCGTAGTAGGAGTTTCTTTCTGTGAATGAAAAAACCCTCGATCTTTAACCTGGGGCAGGGTAGGTGTTAGCTAATTCGACTGAGCGTCCAAATTGCAAAAGGAGTGTCCGTTCGAGGATCAATCACGTCCCTAGAGGTCGTGCCTAAAAGACCACAACGGTTCAATCAAGAGTGGGACAACCACATCACTTCCCAAAAAGTCAGACAACTAGTGTCACACGACTCGTCCGCAAAAAACGAAAAAAGAATCAAAAGCCCGCTAAGTCAAGAAAACTTCAAAACAAATGACTTAGGCAAAAATGAGGGCATCCCGCTGGACTTAAAAAAATCAAAAGAAACTCAAAGGGAGTCAGTCCAGGCGAAAGTTAGGGATATGAAAAGAAAAAGATGAAAAGGATCAAAAGAAAAAGCTTCGATGGAAATACGAGTCGTGTGACCTCAAGTGTCAAAGACGAAAAGTGAGTGGCTGTCACTCCAAAATCCAAAGGTTTCTCGAACTATCATTCCTATTTTCTTTCAACCTCTGAGAGGTGAGCGCTAAGGTCGAATTAGCTGAACGTAGGATGGGAGAACATCAAGGAGAATGGGTGGGTTAAAGTAAACTTTGAGCCTTTATCCTTTCCTTCAAAACCATGAACCTGACCACGTTACAACCTTCAAAAGTCCTAATTGAAGCAGGTTGTTTCGAAAGCATACTCCGGTAAAGGTCGCGTCGATTTTGACTCCTAAAAAGGTTCCTCTTACCATGTTGGTACTGATGTTGATAAATGTTTTGTGCATTATATGCTATAAACTGTTTTCCTTTTCCCAGTGAACAGATTGGATGTCAAAGCTGTCATATGTGTTGCATTAATACATCTATTATGCAGAACAACTTGCTTTACTTGCGAGTAAGCGCTGGACAGCAGAAAAGTTTCCTACAGTGGAAAGTATGGTCAAGATAGAATGCAGAACGCCCGAATGTTCCGAGAACAGGGGCAAGCTTTTATTGTGATCCCCAGTCAGGTCAGCTTTTCGAAATCAATTATCCGGGGTAATCAGGTTGAGATTCAGGCGAATACGGCGTAGCCAAGGGCACTATTCTGAATCAGATAATCGGGGCAAGGTCATTGCAGTCAGGGGCAGACCATCTTAAGCACGCAGAAGTATCTTTCCGAGGTTCAGAACGCTGAGGCATGTTATATCAGACCATCGAGGCTCAGATTTGCAGATTTCCTTTCAAGGACTATCCCCACAGATGTCCTGTAGGCTGGGGGCATATCAGAAGCGAAAGGATTGTCGTTCTCCGTACCTACAGGGTCATTCAGAGTTATTCGAGCAGATGCAGTCGATTTTCGAGAGAGAGATGATTGCGGGAAGTCGTGTTACTATCCCTTGACCCTCCACTGAAAGGTTGAGTATTCAGGAAGAATGTTTTCCAGCGTCAGTTGTACCTGACCCAGCAAGATAGCTTAAGAGCTCAAATCCATGTTTGCGACTACTGTGAAGCCCATTCGTGTTGGCACATCAATTTCCAGATCCGAGCTTCATCAGCGCACAGGAGGACTCCCTCCATTGTCTCCAGCAAAGACCAATTTGTCATTGGTATGGATAAGCTATCCCCCAGAGGAGTCTAATCATATTCAGCACGTCTGCTATTTCACAGCGAAGTTATATACCCCAGCAGGGTATTACTTCGTCAAGGCGTTCGGTTAAGTTCCCAATATCCCCAGCGGAGTTGATTTCACTCTCCCAGCATTTATTTTGCTGGGATAATTCAGTGATATCCAGCTTATCCCCAGCGGAGTTGGCTTCGTCTTCAGCATTTATTTTGCTGAAATGGTTCTGTACCCAGCTCTCTCCGGCAGCTCGAGCCTGCATTAGCATATTGCATGCATCATATTTGCATCATACTTGCATATCATTGTCAGAATGCGTAGCATTTCTATCCAGAATGGAGCATTACGCTGTAGAAAGATTAAAGCATTTGCATATGCATACGAAGCATAAGTCAGATTTTCTATCAGCCTCACATGACGCGTGAGTTACTCTGTGATCAGTTCAGGGGCATTTATCCAGCAGCAGTATTCAGACGATTCAGCGGATTATTTGTATCAGATCTTACAACAATTATGCTTTGATCGAGCAGTCATCTGATATCGACAGACTTTTCTTCCCGTCAATTCATATTGACGATGTGTTCCTTCGATAAGTGGATTTCTCCGTCTACCATTAGACGTCTTGAGTACGAATGTGGTTTTCTTCCCATCTATCAGTAGACGATGTGAAGTTTTGATGGATTTTCAATAGGGTTCAAAATAGAGTTTTTCTAGCAAGTGGCTTTCCTTTCCGTCTGTCAGCAGACGATGTGAAGTTTCGAGTTACTGTTCAGCAGGTTTCTTATTGCCAGATCATACGCATGGTGAGTTTCCCCAGCGAGTCTTCTCCGGCTATCTTTGGTTGCTGAAGGGTTTCAAAACAATATTTCGGATAATGATTTCCTTTCTGTTTATTGGATGAGATGACGTTTCAAGAGATACTTTTTTGACTGTCAATCCTTATTGACGTCGAGGCTCTTCGAAAAATGTTCAGTTTTCGTGATTGTCGATTCTTATTGACGACATGGTTCCTTAAAAGGTGGTTTTCTTCCCGTCGGTCCATACTGACGATGTGGCCCCTTCAAGGATGTTGATCTTTCCATCAATTCCCGTAGACAGAAGGATTCTGAAATTCAAGGGTTGGTGTTGAATTGAGATTATGGTGTCTTCCCGTCTATCTTTAGACGATGTGAGTATGCGATCAGGCTTTGTTCCCGTCTATCCTTAGACGATGAGAATATTGATTTGTTTCATCAATCAGGATGATGCCGTCTACCCTTAGACGATGTGAATGTTGATTGGTTCATCGATCAGGATGTTCCCGTCTATCCTTAGACGATGAGAATATTGATTTGTTTCATCAATCAGGATGATGCCGTCTACCCTTAGACGATGAGAATATTGATTTGTTTCATCAATCAGGATGATCCCGTCTACCCTTAGACGATGCAAGTACGAAGATTATGTCTTCCCGTCTATCTTTAGACGATGTGAGTATGCGATCAGGATGATGCCGTCTACCCTTAGACGATGTGAATATGGAGATTATGGTGTCTTTCCGTCTATCCTTAGACGACGTGAATTGGGAGATTAATGTTGTCTTTCTGTCTATCTTTAGACGAGGTGAGTATTCAATCAGGGTGTCTTCCCGTCCATCTTTGGGCGATGTGAGTATATTTCTCTTCCTGCCTATCAGTGGGCAATGTGAAAGAATCACGTGTTTTGTTGCAACCCTCAGGGTTTGTTATATGGGGTATCACAAGCGACGGGTATTCAAATCAGGAGTTCTTTATCAGATGATTAATCAGTTTGGTGCCGCAATAACTGGACTCGGTTTTCTGGACTTTATTCCCCAAGCAGTTTACAATATATGCTCGCGGTTGGCAAATTTTCGGGTTTTATTTGTATTCAACCGTCTCGTACCTCTGAATGTTTGAAGGCTGAGCGCTCTTCAAACCCTTCAGGTCCAAGTCGCTTGAATAGGGGCAGCTGTTGCACCCTAAAATTTGACCAACCGATTCTCCTATATGACTCATGATTAAAATTCATATTCACAGCTCAGACATGTGATATTTGTGCACAAGCGGGGGATATCAGAGTTTACAGCTTGATCTTCGTCTATCAGATGTGGCAGATCCAGTCCAGATCACCAGGGTTTTATTTTCGGGAAATTGTGCGCTCCTCGGTGATTTTTAGCTTGCACAATGATTTTGATGATATTCTGATGCCCGGGGCTCTCTGTTCGATTCGATCTGGTCTCGTGCGCTCTTTCATGGCGGTCATTTGCATTCATCTGCATTTTTAGGATTTTTATAGACTTTTGTGAATTTTTAACAAGCTTTACAGATTTTTCTGGAATTTAAATAGGGTTTTTTGTATTTTTTAATAGTTTAATTCTCTTTTTAGGATTTTATAGAATTTTTAAATAGATTTTTAGAATAAATAAGATTTTAAATAGTTTTTAGAATAATAAAGAGAAAGGGGAATATAGTTTTTCTTTTATTACTAATAGATGTTAATAGTTTAGAATTTTTCTATAGATTTTAAAATAGGTTTAGTTGTTTTTAAATCATTTTTAGAATTTTCTATAGATTTTAAAATAGGTTTAATTGTTTTTAGATAATATAGAAAATAATATAGTTTTTTTCTTTTATTAATGATAGATTTTAATAGATATTAAATAATATTAGAATTTCAATAGAGAATTAGTAGAAGTTTAGAGTTAATTAGATCTTAACTAGATTTTTTAGATTTAATTAGGGTAATATAGAATTAATTAGACTCTTAATCACTTTTTTAGAGTTTAATTAGGTTAATTGTTTTTTTAGATTTAATTAGGATAGATTAATTTTAGTTAGAATTAATTGTAGTATCATTAGTTTAGTTAATTAGGTTGATATAGAGTTAACTAGATTTTTTAGAGTTAATTAGGGTAATGAGCTAATTAGGTATTAATTGATATTAATTAGATATAATTAGGTTTAATTGTTTTTTATTTTAATTCAGTTTTTTTTACAATTTTTCATTCAGTTTCGTATGGGCCCAGGAGGGGTTCTGTTTGAGGCCCAGTTCTCAATTGGCATGTCCAGTAAAGGTCCAGATAGTCCAATTTGTCCAGCAACTCCCAGATTTCTCCAGAACGTTCCAGAAAGTTCCAGGCGTTATCAGTATATAAGCAGGAGCACGCCACGTGTTGCTAAAAAAGAGGCCCCACGCGTTGCGCATTAATCACACCACCACAACTCAGAGACGCTCCCAGACTCACACACGTGTCCCCCAGCTGTCCCCCACTCCCTCTCTCTCTGCGCATGCGCGCCACTTGTCACCTCGCCATCATTCACCGGAGCTTCACCAGAAAACCACCGGCGGCCATGCATCAGCCGTAACTTCCCACCGCCGGTGACCCCCAACGTCTTCCGGCCACCGTCTAACTCACCGGAATCTGCAAACATCCAAAAAACCCCAGAAAACCACTTCTTCACCCCGATTGCCTCCGATCTCCTTCGTTCTCCACCGTCTCCACCTCGCCGGAGACATCAAGTTTCGCCGGAAACCTCAAGTAAACTCCCAGAATCCATCCATCCTCGTCGCTCCTCAGAACGTCTCCAGAAATTTTCAGTTCATCATCAACCATCAACTTCATCCGTTTTTTCAAACAGTCTTCACCGGCCATCTCCAGGAATTGTTCAACCTTCAACATGTTCGAAGACCTCCAATGATCTTCGTAGAAGCTCCAGATCGTTGACGACCTTCATGCGTTTCATCAGCGTATTCATCTTCCAACGCCACTTTCCAAGAAGTTCATCGTCGTTCTTGAACATGATCGTCACCAACAATCTTCGTCAGCATTCGTCAACATGGATCTCCAGATCCTTTTATCGTTCAAGCTAAAACCCGTCCAAGAACTTTCACAGATCCAGATTCTTCGTTCTTCAACAACGCGCGCCTGATACATACCTAGATCTTCAAAGATCCTTTGTTCCCTTCGCGTAAACCCAGGTTTGTCTCCCTTCACTATAGCTCCACTGCAATTGATGAATGCAACCTCGATTAGGGTAAATTGTCTGGTTAGGGTTTGAGGTTTGATTTGTGTTGAATATGAGAGGGTGCTGAGTTTGAGGTTATGGCGTTGATTCGCTTGAGTGTGGTGAGGCGTGTGAGGTTTTGCGTGGTTTTTGTTCTTCCTGGAATCGAGTTTCAGAGAAAGGGTGAGGGAGGCGGACGAAAACGGCTAGGGTTAGAGGTGAGTGAACAGTGTTAGGGTTTGGGAGAAGGATTGGTTTTGTTCAGCTGAGTATTTGGTTTAGGATCAGATTTGGGCTTAGGCCCAAGCGCAAGTTTTGCCAGCTACACCCCAGTTTACTCGTTACTCCCACCCATGCGTGTGAAAGCAGGATGAATTGAGTTGGGCCTTAGGCCCTAATGGCTATCTGCACCCCACTCGTTTGAGCCCATTGAGGTAATAACTGGGAAACCTGCTAAGTCAGCACCCCCAGGCGTTTTTTCTTTTCTTTTTTTTTCTGTGTTTGATTATTGGTTTGTGATGAACTTGGGCCCTGCGCCCTGATGCTGTTAGCACCCCCCAATCAGGGCCCAATGTTAAATAACTAGAATACCTTACTGTTTGAACCCCCTCCCCTATTTTCTTTTATTTTGTCTTTCTTTTATATTTTCATGATTGTAAATAATTCATAATAAATTGAAAATAATTGTTTTTTTAATTCTTCTTTTTTCTACCATTTCATGAAAGCATCTAGAAAATTAAATAAAAATAAAAAAATGCCACTTTATTTTTGTTTGTTATTTTTTTGTATATTTTCCATTTAATTGATGCTTTTAATATTTTTAGTGCATACATGTCATTAGAAAATTCATAAAAAATGGTAGATTTAGTCAAATAATTCCGTTCTTTTTTCTGTAGACTCGTGATTCAGTGTAGAATTTTATAGTGCAGAAACCTTAGCTTAATCATGCATTTTCATTTTAATTGCATTTTTTTCATTGTTATTGATGTTGAATAAATTGGTTTGTGGATATGTCTGTGTTGCTGATTTTAGTTCTTTCACCTGGTGTTGAATTTTGTTCTGATTTTTCAGTATGTTACCCTAGAGCCATGTAGGTTTCCCATAGATTTTTTATTAGATTTTTGTAGGATGTTCTGATGTGATTTGTCTGAGCCTGAAGATAGGAGAAGTCTTGATGACTTCTGACTTTGAAGTTCAACTGTGGTTGAACTTCAGAGATAGTCTCTTGTGGTTTGTTGGCCTGTGGGTTCTTCTTAAGGATAGGAGCTGGTTGCAGTCCTGTTGGAGCTTGCAAGGATGCAGTGGATTGAGGCTTAGTCCGGAAGCTTGTTGTCTGTTTGTGAGGTTCGAGATCCTGAAGTTTGAAGGGAGTTTATGGTACTTTCCTGGGGAAGGCACTGTGAATGACTTTCATTCTTTCTTCTCACCTCTTTCGTAAGTATCCAATGATGTCGGAGCCGACTTGTGAGTTTAATTCCTCCTGAGGAGGGATGTAAACTGATCACATGTTGTTGAGCCACATGGGATACGATTCCTAAGTGGAAGTCCCCTAGTACTTTCCTGAGGAAGGTCCTATGGGTCTATTCACTTAGTTCCAGTAGTTTGTCTAGGATTTCTCAAGTATCCATTGATGTTGGAGCCAACTTGTGAGTTAATTTCTCCTGAGGAGGAATGTAAACTGATCACAGTTGTTGAGCCACGTAGGATACGATTCCTAAGTGTCAGCCTCCTAGTACTTTCCTGAGGAAGGTCCTATGAGTCTGCTCACTTAGTTCCCATAGTGCATATAGGTATTTCTCAAGTATCCAGTGATGCCGGAGCCTTCATGTGAGTTTAATTTCTCCTGAGGAGGAGTGTAAACTGATCACAGTTGTCGAGCCGCATAGGATACGATTCCTGAGTAGTAACCTCCTGGTACTTTCCTGAGGAAAGCACTACGGGCTTGTCTGCTTAGCTTCCTTTTCTCTGGTAAGCTTGTTCTGAAGCTTGGAGACTGGGATTGATTCCTCCTGCTTAGGGTTTTGATTAGAATTTTTGCTTAGATCTTTTGCTTAGGGTATTGTATAGAGTTCTGTTTAGAGATAGATTAAGAGTTGTCTCAGGTTTGTTAGGGGCCTTGCCCAGGAGTAGTTTCTTGTTTTATAGGTAGAGGCCCTGCTCAGGGTTAGTCTCTTTGGGTTGTTTGACTTGTGTGATGTTATGTTGCATTAGACTTAGGTATTCATCTAGATAGTTCTGAGTTAGGTGCATTGTAGAAGTAGACTTTGTGTGCATGAGAAGTTGAGGTGGTCCTCCTTCTGCTTGTTTGTTATTGCGTGGCTTTGCTTGTTGGTATTTGGTAGAGCTGAGCTCCCTTGCCTTTGTGGTTTGCGGCCTCTGTGCCTTGTTTGTCTAGTTGTTGCATTCATGCATATTCTCAGTATTTCTTTACTTTGCAGTTTCTTGTTTGTGGTTTAGTCCTGTTGCCATGATCCCTTAGGAGCTCTGACTCCTCCGCTGCGGAGTTGTTATGATAGACATTAGGATGGTCAACCAGGTGTGATAGCAGTAGGTGGATTCCCCTGTTTCTCAGCTATAGTTTTAGGGTTTCCCTTTCCTTTCTGTAGGAGCTTTTGAGTAGCTTGATCCGTAGTTAGCCGAACTACAGCTGCTCTGATTCTTCGTACCAGACGAAGATATGTAGGCATAGGATGCGGTATCCTAGCGAGCACACTAACAACTAACCGTGGTTCTCTCGCGGCTGTGCGATCAAGACTTTCCCGCTAACGACTAATTGTTGTCCCTTTCTCTTGCCCGGGTGCATTTGAGACCAGATCGTATTTGTAGGTTCCCGAGCCTTTAGGACCAGTTTGTTTTCTCACTGCTGTGTGAGAGCCCCTGTTTACCCGTAGTTAGTCGAACTACGTTTGCTCTGATCTTCCATACTGTGTGGAAGTACGTAGGCACAGGACGCGATATCCTGGCGAGCAACCTTTCCCCCGTTTAGTCGTAGGCAGTCGAACTACGTTGACTCTGACTTTCCCATTGCACGAGGGAATACGTAGGCCCAGAACATCGTATGTTCTGTCGAGTCCTGTCCTTCTATTTTCTTTTCAGACCAGCCATTAGCGTAGATAGATAATACACCCTTTTACCTATAAACACCAAGCGTGGATCCCATCGAGTACGATGGACGTGAGGGGTGCTAATACCTTCCCCTTGCGTAACCGACTCCCGAATCCAGGTTTTGGTTGCGATGACCATACCTTTTCCCGTCTTTGCGAGGTTTACTTCGAGCGTTTCCTTTCCCGCTCTGAGGGATAAATAATGCACGGTGGCGACTCTCCTGTCAAGCCGGCGCCGATTTTCGCAGTAGCGACAGCTGGCGACTCTGCTGGGGACAATAGCATCTAGGGACTTTTCCCATCCCTTATGCTGGGACCGTTTCCCATCCCCTACGCGAGTCAATCCTAGCGCTTGGGTGTTTATTGGTTGGGTGTTGTGCATATTGTGTTTTACTTTTCTGCACTTTACTTTTCTGTACCTTTACCTTTCCGCATTTATTTTCCAGCATTATATTATTATGATTATTGCTGTGGGCAAAGGGAGGTTACTGTGAGTGAAAGCCGGACCTGGGCTTGAGTACACACCTAGATATAGTTGCGGAGAAGTAGTAGACGAACCTGTCTGCTGAGCAGGCACAGTTCCCTACGAAAATCTGCGCTCAGACGAGATTCTTGCAGAGGTGCTCCTTTCCGGTCCTGAGGATCTGAGGGGAGTCCAGACGTGAGGGTTGTCGACTCTGGGGACCGATCATTTGGAAGTCAGCTAAGTGAGGCCTCTTCATGACTTGATGATGCCACTCCTTCTGGGAATCGTATCGTCATTCATGAACGTCTGTGACGCTGATGACCGCATAGGATGCCGTACCTTTGTCCGTGGATTAGGTATATCCTACCTGTGAGAGGGACTGGGTTATTGCAGGAAAACTGGCCTTCAGAAACCATGATTCAGTACCTTTATCAGATGGTGTTCTTGATTCATCTCCAGGTGTGTTGTCTGGGTCAGATGGGTTTCTTATCTGAGGTTGAGGCTATTATCAGATGGTATTCTCGTCAGATACAGAGGTTCAGATGGTTTTCTTACCAGGGGATTGATATTTTGAGTATCAGATGGTAGTTAGTGGCATGAGATTCTGGTGACCGTGTTGGTTTTCTGTTCTTGATCACAGAGATATTCCTCTTCAGGCTACAGCATAGCCCCTGTGTTCGCAGATTACATTATTTATCATATTGCATCATTGCATTACCATCTGCATTCAACTAACGTGTGTATATTGCAGGTACATATTTTCCCTTCCAGTTCTGGTGTTTGTTCCTAGCAAGACATGGAAAACCTGAAGAGAGTATTGCCCTATAAGTTTCCGTCGCCGAATATCAGTCTATTGTTAGAGTTGATTGCTATTGCTAAGAAGAGGGGAATGGGTGACTTCAGAAAGAGATATGGGAGGATTCTGACCTACGTTTATCAGCCATCTGCCTACGAGACCAGCGGCATCTATACTCTGTTACAGTTTTACGACGCGGAGCTCAGGTGTTTTGTATTTCCCGACTTCGTTTTGGCTCCTACCCTGGAGGAGTACTCTGCACTTCTAGATATACCGATCCGTGAGCAGATGCCTTTTTATCGTACGGACGCTGAGCCCAAGCTGGCTGAGCTTTCTGCCATCCTGTGCTTGAAAGAGTCTGAGCTGTCTGGGAAGATGATCAGAAGAGGAGACGTATGGGGATTTCCATTGGATGTCTTGGTGGAGAAGGCTCGAGAATATGCCCAGAAGGGTAGCTGGGATGTTTTTGACGTTATCCTTGCTGTATGTGTTTATGGCATCGTGTTGTTCCCGAACATTCCTGATTTTGTTGATTCTGATGCCTTCTATATTTTGGCCGCGAAGAACCCAATTCCTACTTTGCTGGGAGATATCCACCATTCAACCCACTACCAGAATGAAAAGCGACGAGGAAGGAATGTGTCTTGCTGTGTACCTCTCCTATGCAGGTGGTTCACCAGTCATATGCCTAAGTCAGGCCCGTTTGTCACATCTATCAATTCTCTAGGATGGCCCGAGCGCTTAATGGGATTGACTGCTGAGAACGTGGTATGGACCAATAAAGAAGTATTTGGAGCTGAAGTCATACTCAAAGGCGAAGGATTCCCGAATGTTCCGTTAATAGGAAGGAAAGGTTGTGTCAACTATAACCCTTCCTTATTGATCAAGCAATTTGGGTATGTACCTCAAGGAGCGCCAAAGCCCGAGGAGATACAGGAATCTCTGTATCTCACAGGGGCAATAGGGAAAGAGATGCTGACCAAACTTGAGAAAGCCTGGAAAAACTTGCACAAGAGAGGGAAGCTTTCAGGTAGCAGAGGGGATACTCGAGTTCCTAGCCCGTATGTAGAATGGATTCGTGAGCGAGCTGTGAAGTTCCTTATGCCGTATCCAGCGGTTCAGCCATTGCATCCTTCTCCGGTGGAGGAGCCTACCACTGTGGACATTCAGGTCTACAAGCAGCTGATGGCAGAGAAAGAAGAGCTAGCAAGGGCTAAAGAGGCTTTAGAGCAGGAGAATGCCCAGCTTCGGCATGAAAAGATTGAAACAGGATATGTTTCAAAGCAACAGGCTGAAACTCTGAAATATCTGAAGACTACGCTATTGGAATTGACTGAAACCAAGAAGCGTCTGGAGTTAGATGTAGACTCAGTTAGTAGTGTGTTGGCCACCAAGAAGCAAGAGCTGGAAAGGGCCTACACAAAGCTAGCCAAGTTCAGAGAGCACTGGGATCTCACTATGACCAAGCGCAAGGAGCGAGGAGAAGAGCTGAAGACACAGATTGCTCAGTTAGAAGAACAAGTCAAAGTGAAGAACGAAGAGCTTGAAGAAGAAGCCTGTCGCCGATACGAAGCCGAGCGCAAGTTGACAGATGCCATGAAGAACTTGGAAGATTTCCAGCATAGAGCAGATGCCAAGAGACCCAAACCTGGGGACGGTGCCAATGATAAGGCTTGGGAAGACTTTGTCAGAGACATCCAGGGGACGGTCAAGAAAAGGGATCGGCTGATAGAAGGTTTGATTTATCAACCAGATCACGCAGAGACAAAGAAGATGGTCGAGGACTTCCGCAACCGTACCCGTACTTGATTTCTCTCTTGTATTCCGTATGTTGAGATCACCACCAGGCATGTTGGCTGGGATCCTCTTTGTCATATCAGCTGTATGGAGCATAGTTATGTAACTTCTTGACAAGACAGTTATTCTAATCAATATATGAGGGTTTTTTCCAAATATTGTCTTTATGGTTTATCTCGTCTTGCTACCACTGACACTGGAATTGGAGGGAAAATATCTCCAATGCACACATGCACGTTAGCATTTTTGTATTTCTGTTTGCATAAATCATACTGCATAGCATTTCTCTAGCAGGTCAGAGCACTTATCCAGCCTTTGTTTTCACCAGAAAGTGATTCTCGGGGAATTGTTTGAGGCAAGAGTGGAGTGTTGAAGACGACCAAGGGGCTGAAGCAGATTTGAGCAAAATCAAGCAGCATAGTCCGTTACAGGTAATTGGCAACTATGTCTGAAGGCAATTTCCAGGCTCCTAACACTTTGGCAGGGTTCGCCACGGCGCCCAACCATCAGTATGATTCTATTGAGGGCTTCCCGCAAGCGAACAATCTTACTGCAGACCAAGTTGTACAACCTACGAATGAGAACCGAGGCCGACATGAGCAGTTTCTCGCCCGAAATGAACGCTATCCTCCTGTTAACAATCAATGTGTTGCTTTCCCTGTGATGAATTACCGGAGAGATATTCCAATGACCGGGGTGGTAGATCCAAGAGCTCTTGACGATGGTAGAAGGCTCCGAGTGTTGGAAGAGCAAATGAAAGCCTTGGAAGCGAAAGATGCCATTAACCTGGATGCTGTAGCCATGTGCTTGGTCCCTGACCTCGTGTTGCCGTACAAGTTCAAAGTGCCGGAATTTGAAAAATACACGGGAGATAGCTGTCCGAAGCTGCATTTGATGATGTTCTGTCGAAGGATGACTTCGTTTGTGCGAAATGACAAATTGATGATCCATTGCTTTCAGTATAGCCTGACTGGGGCATCCCTGAGATGGTATGTGCAATTGGAGAGTAATCAGATTCGATCATGGGTGGATTTAGCCAGAGCTTTCATGAAGCAGTACGATTACAACTTGGATTTGACTCCTAGTCTCGTAGATCTGCAAGAATTGTCTCAAGCGGAGAATGAATCATTCAGAGCATATTTGCGAAGATGGAAGGAATTGGCTGCTAGTGTTCGACCACCGCTTCCGGAAAGAGAACTGGTTGACATCTTCTTGGGTACCCTGAAAGGCCATTATTTTGACAAATTGTTCAGTTGCACAAACTTTGTGGGCCTGATGAGGCTGGGAGAGATTGTTGAGAGAGGACTCAGGAGTGGAAAGTTTCGAGGTGTTCCTTACGTCCCAGTTGATAAGATTGAGTCAGTTGTTAGTTCTCAAGAAGAATGGGGAGGAGATGACGCTACCTCAGAATCTCTAGCATCTCAGGATCAGTTTTCAGACACTTCAAGTCAACAATCATCCTATCGCCGATCGCGTCAGCATGCTCCACGAAGACCAAGGAAACCTGAAAGGCAGTTTACTCAGCTACCGGTGTCGTATAGTCAGTTGTTGCCAGATCTGGTCAGAAGTGGATTGATAGTGCCGAAAGAGACTAAGCCGGTGATTCCACCGTATCCTCCGGGTTTTGATGCCAGCGCCCGCTGTGAGTACCATGATGGGGCACAGGGGCATTCAACAAATGATTGTAAAGTGCTTAGAAGTCAGATTCAGGATCTGTTAGACTCTGACCGTATTTGCATCACTCCTCAGGGTTTTGTTCAGCTTAATGATTTTCCATCCTCCAGTTGCGTGGGTTCGTCAGTTAATATCATGGAAGACTCCGCAGGAAGTGTGTGCTCTGAAGATTGTCAATCAGAGAGTTCAGTTGAATATGGGAGAAGTTTCTAGAGGTTTCTGTGCGGGGTGTCGCATCTGTCCTCTTTGCTTAATCCGTTTAGCTTTTGTGCACTAGTATCTGCCGACCACCACCAGGATTGTTGGCTGGGGTCGTTATATTCATACTCATTAGTGCTTACCTGCTGACTTTGTTGGTTGTACGTATGTGGGAGATGTTCGTCTGTGTGCTTATAGCTTGAGTTTCTCTTTGTCTCGTTATGAATATGTGTTTGTTTTCTGCGCTGCATTATCATTTAGCAGGTATATCAGAACCGTGGGCCTTATTTCCTCATCATCCAGTTTGTTGCAGGAACTCCTTCAGAGATATGGAACAGAATCAGTTTGAATTGATCGAAGTCCGAAGCCAGCTGGGGCAAATGATGAGAGACATGCAAGAGATGCGTTCAGAGCAGAAGATTCTCAAGGAGGAGAACAGTCAGCTGAAGACCCAAATGAGCTTGATCATGGAGGTAGTCAAGAATGTGCTTAGGAAAGAGGACGATCAACTATTCGAAGCCGCAATGAAGAAGCTCGCGCCACCTGTCCATGTGGAACCTGAGCAGCAGCAACAGAAGATACGTCCGGCCCAACGGAGGATCCAGGAAGGGAAGCCAAAGAGAATGTTTGAGGCACCACCTATGACATATGCTGAGCTCTTGCAGACCTTACTGAGGTTTAATCTGGTTGAGAAGAGAACGTTGGCACCACCAACGAGAGTGTTTCCTCATGGGTACGAGGCCAATAAGCAATGTGAATTTCATTCTGGGGCATTCGGACACGACATCGAGGGTTGTCATGCTTTTAAGCACAATGTTCAAGACCTGATTGACTCGCACGATATTGAATTCACGCCGGGCGGCGTATCGGTGCACATTGCTCCTGTCTCAGTCGATGCTAAAATGACAGATGTTTCTAAAGCTGCAGTGGGTCAGAAGCGTATCCTGGACTCCATGGTGTCAGAATCTCCATGCCTACAACTGTTGCCTATTCCTGGGGTAGATTTGAGAAATAAAATGGCTAAGCATAAGGAGGGCGTTAATCAATACATTGAAGGTCAAGAAACTGAGGTTGCATTTGATCCAAAGGGTGTTCAAGGGTCAACTAGATACCAGCAACAACAACCGGTTCGGCAACAGCCAATGCCACAGCAGCAACAGCCTCAGCAGGGGGCACAGCAGGCTCAGCGAAGATTCCAGGGTAGTAAACCGAGAAGAGTGTTTGAGAAACCTCCCTCAACATATGCCGATTTGTTGCAGACATTGGTGGGATTGAATCTGGTAGAGAAAAGAACTCTGGCACCAATAACGGGAGCTCCCCCGTTTGGTTATGATGCAAATAGACACTGCGAGTTTCATTCCGGAGCCCCGGGTCACGATATAGAAGGTTGCCATGCTTTCAAGCACAAAGTGCAGGATCTGCTTGATAGTGCAGCAATCAGCTTCGGGCCGGGAGGTCCTAGAATCATCTGAATAAAGGAGGAGGGGCTCTATAATTTGGTTAAGTCGTTGAAAGCAGATCAGGACAGCATCGAATTGCCTCTAATAAAGATAGCTGGTTCAGCAGCAGGGCAGATGTGAAAGCCTGGTTCTCGGAAGATAGCATATTTTCTTTGTTTTAGCTTGTCATTTCTTTACATTTGTAGTTGCTTTCCTATTTGAATTTGTAAGCTTGTTTGTAAAACTTGTTGTTTTCATTCAAATTGATGATAATGAAATAAATATGCATGTTTTGATTAAATCCATTCGTGTTCACTAACTGTTTTTTACAAATGTCCAACGCTTGGTTAAGAAGAATTTGGGGAGGATGACGAAAATGACCGACATGCAACTACCGATATTGTATGCTTTTGAAATAAACCTGTTGATGATGTACAGGCATTGTTTCAAATCCCTAAACACCGGAGATATAAGGAAGATAATCCCTTGTCAACCCCTTTGAGCCTCGTAGTAGGAGTTTCTTTCTGTGAATGAAAAAACCCTCGATCTTTAACCTGGGGCAGGGTAGGTGTTAGCTAATTCGACTGAGCGTCCAAATTGCAAAAGGAGTGTCCGTTCGAGGATCAATCACGTCCCTAGAGGTCGTGCCTAAAAGACCACAACGGTTCAATCAAGAGTGGGACAACCACATCACTTCCCAAAAAGTCAGACAACTAGTGTCACACGACTCGTCCGCAAAAAACGAAAAAAGAATCAAAAGCCCGCTAAGTCAAGAAAACTTCAAAACAAATGACTTAGGCAAAAATGAGGGCATCCCGCTGGACTTAAAAAAATCAAAAGAAACTCAAAGGGAGTCAGTCCAGGCGAAAGTTAGGGATATGAAAAGAAAAAGATGAAAAGGATCAAAAGAAAAAGCTTCGATGGAAATACGAGTCGTGTGACCTCAAGTGTCAAAGACGAAAAGTGAGTGGCTGTCACTCCAAAATCCAAAGGTTTCTCGAACTATCATTCCTATTTTCTTTCAACCTCTGAGAGGTGAGCGCTAAGGTCGAATTAGCTGAACGTAGGATGGGAGAACATCAAGGAGAATGGGTGGGTTAAAGTAAACTTTGAGCCTTTATCCTTTCCTTCAAAACCATGAACCTGACCACGTTACAACCTTCAAAAGTCCTAATTGAAGCAGGTTGTTTCGAAAGCATACTCCGGTAAAGGTCGCGTCGATTTTGACTCCTAAAAAGGTTCCTCTTACCATGTTGGTACTGATGTTGATAAATGTTTTGTGCATTATATGCTATAAACTGTTTTCCTTTTCCCAGTGAACAGATTGGATGTCAAAGCTGTCATATGTGTTGCATTAATACATCTATTATGCAGAACAACTTGCTTTACTTGCGAGTAAGCGCTGGACAGCAGAAAAGTTTCCTACAGTGGAAAGTATGGTCAAGATAGAATGCAGAACGCCCGAATGTTCCGAGAACAGGGGCAAGCTTTTATTGTGATCCCCAGTCAGGTCAGCTTTTCGAAATCAATTATCCGGGGTAATCAGGTTGAGATTCAGGCGAATACGGCGTAGCCAAGGGCACTATTCTGAATCAGATAATCGGGGCAAGGTCATTGCAGTCAGGGGCAGACCATCTTAAGCACGCAGAAGTATCTTTCCGAGGTTCAGAACGCTGAGGCATGTTATATCAGACCATCGAGGCTCAGATTTGCAGATTTCCTTTCAAGGACTATCCCCACAGATGTCCTGTAGGCTGGGGGCATATCAGAAGCGAAAGGATTGTCGTTCTCCGTACCTACAGGGTCATTCAGAGTTATTCGAGCAGATGCAGTCGATTTTCGAGAGAGAGATGATTGCGGGAAGTCGTGTTACTATCCCTTGACCCTCCACTGAAAGGTTGAGTATTCAGGAAGAATGTTTTCCAGCGTCAGTTGTACCTGACCCAGCAAGATAGCTTAAGAGCTCAAATCCATGTTTGCGACTACTGTGAAGCCCATCCGTGTTGGCACATCAATTTCCAGATCCGAGCTTCATCAGCGCACAGGAGGACTCCCTCCATTGTCTCCAGCAAAGACCAATTTGTCATTGGTATGGATAAGCTATCCCCCAGAGGAGTCTAATCATATTCAGCACGTCTGCTATTTCACAGCGAAGTTATATACCCCAGCAGGGTATTACTTCGTCAAGGCGTTCGGTTAAGTTCCCAATATCCCCAGCGGAGTTGATTTCACTCTCCCAGCATTTATTTTGCTGGGATAATTCAGTGATATCCAGCTTATCCCCAGCGGAGTTGGCTTCGTCTTCAGCATTTATTTTGCTGAAATGGTTCTGTACCCAGCTCTCTCCGGCAGCTCGAGCCTGCATTAGCATATTGCATGCATCATATTTGCATCATACTTGCATATCATTGTCAGAATGCGTAGCATTTCTATCCAGAATGGAGCATTACGCTGTAGAAAGATTAAAGCATTTGCATATGCATACGAAGCATAAGTCAGATTTTCTATCAGCCTCACATGACGCGTGAGTTACTCTGTGATCAGTTCAGGGGCATTTATCCAGCAGCAGTATTCAGACGATTCAGCGGATTATTTGTATCAGATCTTACAACAATTATGCTTTGATCGAGCAGTCATCTGATATCGACAGACTTTTCTTCCCGTCAATTCATATTGACGATGTGTTCCTTCGATAAGTGGATTTCTCCGTCTACCATTAGACGTCTTGAGTACGAATGTGGTTTTCTTCCCATCTATCAGTAGACGATGTGAAGTTTTGATGGATTTTCAATAGGGTTCAAAATAGAGTTTTTCTAGCAAGTGGCTTTCCTTTCCGTCTGTCAGCAGACGATGTGAAGTTTCGAGTTACTGTTCAGCAGGTTTCTTATTGCCAGATCATACGCATGGTGAGTTTCCCCAGCGAGTCTTCTCCGGCTATCTTTGGTTGCTGAAGGGTTTCAAAACAATATTTCGGATAATGATTTCCTTTCTGTTTATTGGATGAGATGACGTTTCAAGAGATACTTTTTTGACTGTCAATCCTTATTGACGTCGAGGCTCTTCGAAAAATGTTCAGTTTTCGTGATTGTCGATTCTTATTGACGACATGGTTCCTTAAAAGGTGGTTTTCTTCCCGTCGGTCCATACTGACGATGTGGCCCCTTCAAGGATGTTGATCTTTCCATCAATTCCCGTAGACAGAAGGATTCTGAAATTCAAGGGTTGGTGTTGAATTGAGATTATGGTGTCTTCCCGTCTATCTTTAGACGATGTGAGTATGCGATCAGGCTTTGTTCCCGTCTATCCTTAGACGATGAGAATATTGATTTGTTTCATCAATCAGGATGATGCCGTCTACCCTTAGACGATGTGAATGTTGATTGGTTCATCGATCAGGATGTTCCCGTCTATCCTTAGACGATGAGAATATTGATTTGTTTCATCAATCAGGATGATGCCGTCTACCCTTAGACGATGAGAATATTGATTTGTTTCATCAATCAGGATGATCCCGTCTACCCTTAGACGATGCAAGTACGAAGATTATGTCTTCCCGTCTATCTTTAGACGATGTGAGTATGCGATCAGGATGATGCCGTCTACCCTTAGACGATGTGAATATGGAGATTATGGTGTCTTTCCGTCTATCCTTAGACGACGTGAATTGGGAGATTAATGTTGTCTTTCTGTCTATCTTTAGACGAGGTGAGTATTCAATCAGGGTGTCTTCCCGTCCATCTTTGGGCGATGTGAGTATATTTCTCTTCCTGCCTATCAGTGGGCAATGTGAAAGAATCACGTGTTTTGTTGCAACCCTCAGGGTTTGTTATATGGGGTATCACAAGCGACGGGTATTCAAATCAGGAGTTCTTTATCAGATGATTAATCAGTTTGGTGCCGCAATAACTGGACTCGGTTTTCTGGACTTTATTCCCCAAGCAGTTTACAATATATGCTCGCGGTTGGCAAATTTTCGGGTTTTATTTGTATTCAACCGTCTCGTACCTCTGAATGTTTGAAGGCTGAGCGCTCTTCAAACCCTTCAGGTCCAAGTCGCTTGAATAGGGGCAGCTGTTGCACCCTAAAATTTGACCAACCGATTCTCCTATATGACTCATGATTAAAATTCATATTCACAGCTCAGACATGTGATATTTGTGCACAAGCGGGGGATATCAGAGTTTACAGCTTGATCTTCGTCTATCAGATGTGGCAGATCCAGTCCAGATCACCAGGGTTTTATTTTCGGGAAATTGTGCGCTCCTCGGTGATTTTTAGCTTGCACAATGATTTTGATGATATTCTGATGCCCGGGGCTCTCTGTTCGATTCGATCTGGTCTCGTGCGCTCTTTCATGGCGGTCATTTGCATTCATCTGCATTTTTAGGATTTTTATAGACTTTTGTGAATTTTTAACAAGCTTTACAGATTTTTCTGGAATTTAAATAGGGTTTTTTGTATTTTTTAATAGTTTAATTCTCTTTTTAGGATTTTATAGAATTTTTAAATAGATTTTTAGAATAAATAAGATTTTAAATAGTTTTTAGAATAATAAAGAGAAAGGGGAATATAGTTTTTCTTTTATTACTAATAGATGTTAATAGTTTAGAATTTTTCTATAGATTTTAAAATAGGTTTAGTTGTTTTTAAATCATTTTTAGAATTTTCTATAGATTTTAAAATAGGTTTAATTGTTTTTAGATAATATAGAAAATAATATAGTTTTTTTCTTTTATTAATGATAGATTTTAATAGATATTAAATAATATTAGAATTTCAATAGAGAATTAGTAGAAGTTTAGAGTTAATTAGATCTTAACTAGATTTTTTAGATTTAATTAGGGTAATATAGAATTAATTAGACTCTTAATCACTTTTTTAGAGTTTAATTAGGTTAATTGTTTTTTTAGATTTAATTAGGATAGATTAATTTTAGTTAGAATTAATTGTAGTATCATTAGTTTAGTTAATTAGGTTGATATAGAGTTAACTAGATTTTTTAGAGTTAATTAGGGTAATGAGCTAATTAGGTATTAATTGATATTAATTAGATATAATTAGGTTTAATTGTTTTTTATTTTAATTCAGTTTTTTTTACAATTTTTCATTCAGTTTCGTATGGGCCCAGGAGGGGTTCTGTTTGAGGCCCAGTTCTCAATTGGCATGTCCAGTAAAGGTCCAGATAGTCCAATTTGTCCAGCAACTCCCAGATTTCTCCAGAACGTTCCAGAAAGTTCCAGGCGTTATCAGTATATAAGCAGGAGCACGCCACGTGTTGCTAAAAAAGAGGCCCCACGCGTTGCGCATTAATCACACCACCACAACTCAGAGACGCTCCCAGACTCACACACGTGTCCCCCAGCTGTCCCCCACTCCCTCTCTCTCTGCGCATGCGCGCCACTTGTCACCTCGCCATCATTCACCGGAGCTTCACCAGAAAACCACCGGCGGCCATGCATCAGCCGTAACTTCCCACCGCCGGTGACCCCCAACGTCTTCCGGCCACCGTCTAACTCACCGGAATCTGCAAACATCCAAAAAACCCCAGAAAACCACTTCTTCACCCCGATTGCCTCCGATCTCCTTCGTTCTCCACCGTCTCCACCTCGCCGGAGACATCAAGTTTCGCCGGAAACCTCAAGTAAACTCCCAGAATCCATCCATCCTCGTCGCTCCTCAGAACGTCTCCAGAAATTTTCAGTTCATCATCAACCATCAACTTCATCCGTTTTTTCAAACAGTCTTCACCGGCCATCTCCAGGAATTGTTCAACCTTCAACATGTTCGAAGACCTCCAATGATCTTCGTAGAAGCTCCAGATCGTTGACGACCTTCATGCGTTTCATCAGCGTATTCATCTTCCAACGCCACTTTCCAAGAAGTTCATCGTCGTTCTTGAACATGATCGTCACCAACAATCTTCGTCAGCATTCGTCAACATGGATCTCCAGATCCTTTTATCGTTCAAGCTAAAACCCGTCCAAGAACTTTCACAGATCCAGATTCTTCGTTCTTCAACAACGCGCGCCTGATACATACCTAGATCTTCAAAGATCCTTTGTTCCCTTCGCGTAAACCCAGGTTTGTCTCCCTTCACTATAGCTCCACTGCAATTGATGAATGCAACCTCGATTAGGGTAAATTGTCTGGTTAGGGTTTGAGGTTTGATTTGTGTTGAATATGAGAGGGTGCTGAGTTTGAGGTTATGGCGTTGATTCGCTTGAGTGTGGTGAGGCGTGTGAGGTTTTGCGTGGTTTTTGTTCTTCCTGGAATCGAGTTTCAGAGAAAGGGTGAGGGAGGCGGACGAAAACGGCTAGGGTTAGAGGTGAGTGAACAGTGTTAGGGTTTGGGAGAAGGATTGGTTTTGTTCAGCTGAGTATTTGGTTTAGGATCAGATTTGGGCTTAGGCCCAAGCGCAAGTTTTGCCAGCTACACCCCAGTTTACTCGTTACTCCCACCCATGCGTGTGAAAGCAGGATGAATTGAGTTGGGCCTTAGGCCCTAATGGCTATCTGCACCCCACTCGTTTGAGCCCATTGAGGTAATAACTGGGAAACCTGCTAAGTCAGCACCCCCAGGCGTTTTTTCTTTTCTTTTTTTTTCTGTGTTTGATTATTGGTTTGTGATGAACTTGGGCCCTGCGCCCTGATGCTGTTAGCACCCCCCAATCAGGGCCCAATGTTAAATAACTAGAATACCTTACTGTTTGAACCCCCTCCCCTATTTTCTTTTATTTTGTCTTTCTTTTATATTTTCATGATTGTAAATAATTCATAATAAATTGAAAATAATTGTTTTTTTAATTCTTCTTTTTTCTACCATTTCATGAAAGCATCTAGAAAATTAAATAAAAATAAAAAAATGCCACTTTATTTTTGTTTGTTATTTTTTTGTATATTTTCCATTTAATTGATGCTTTTAATATTTTTAGTGCATACATGTCATTAGAAAATTCATAAAAAATGGTAGATTTAGTCAAATAATTCCGTTCTTTTTTCTGTAGACTCGTGATTCAGTGTAGAATTTTATAGTGCAGAAACCTTAGCTTAATCATGCATTTTCATTTTAATTGCATTTTTTTCATTGTTATTGATGTTGAATAAATTGGTTTGTGGATATGTCTGTGTTGCTGATTTTAGTTCTTTCACCTGGTGTTGAATTTTGTTCTGATTTTTCAGTATGTTACCCTAGAGCCATGTAGGTTTCCCATAGATTTTTTATTAGATTTTTGTAGGATGTTCTGATGTGATTTGTCTGAGCCTGAAGATAGGAGAAGTCTTGATGACTTCTGACTTTGAAGTTCAACTATGGTTGAACTTCAGAGATAGTCTCTTGTGGTTTGTTGGCCTGTGGGTTCTTCTTAAGGATAGGAGCTGGTTGCAGTCCTGTTGGAGCTTGCAAGGATGCAGTGGATTGAGGCTTAGTCCGGAAGCTTGTTGTCTGTTTGTGAGGTTCGAGATCCTGAAGTTTGAAGGGAGTTTATGGTACTTTCCTGGGGAAGGCACTGTGAATGACTTTCATTCTTTCTTCTCACCTCTTTCGTAAGTATCCAATGATGTCGGAGCCGACTTGTGAGTTTAATTCCTCCTGAGGAGGGATGTAAACTGATCACATGTTGTTGAGCCACATGGGATACGATTCCTAAGTGGAAGTCCCCTAGTACTTTCCTGAGGAAGGTCCTATGGGTCTATTCACTTAGTTCCAGTAGTTTGTCTAGGATTTCTCAAGTATCCAGTGATGTTGGAGCCAACTTGTGAGTTAATTTCTCCTGAGGAGGAATGTAAACTGATCACAGTTGTTGAGCCACGTAGGATACGATTCCTAAGTGTCAGCCTCCTAGTACTTTCCTGAGGAAGGTCCTATGAGTCTGCTCACTTAGTTCCCATAGTGCATATAGGTATTTCTCAAGTATCCAGTGATGCCGGAGCCTTCATGTGAGTTTAATTTCTCCTGAGGAGGAGTGTAAACTGATCACAGTTGTCGAGCCGCATAGGATACGATTCCTGAGTAGTAACCTCCTGGTACTTTCCTGAGGAAAGCACTACGGGCTTGTCTGCTTAGCTTCCTTTTCTCTGGTAAGCTTGTTCTGAAGCTTGGAGACTGGGATTGATTCCTCCTGCTTAGGGTTTTGATTAGAATTTTTGCTTAGATCTTTTGCTTAGGGTATTGTATAGAGTTCTGTTTAGAGATAGATTAAGAGTTGTCTCAGGTTTGTTAGGGGCCTTGCCCAGGAGTAGTTTCTTGTTTTATAGGTAGAGGCCCTGCTCAGGGTTAGTCTCTTTGGGTTGTTTGACTTGTGTGATGTTATGTTGCATTAGACTTAGGTATTCATCTAGATAGTTCTGAGTTAGGTGCATTGTAGAAGTAGACTTTGTGTGCATGAGAAGTTGAGGTGGTCCTCCTTATGCTTGTTTGTTATTGCGTGGCTTTGCTTGTTGGTATTTGGTAGAGCTGAGCTCCCTTGCCTTTGTGGTTTGCGGCCTCTGTGCCTTGTTTGTCTAGTTGTTGCATTCATGCATATTCTCAGTATTTCTTTACTTTGCAGTTTCTTGTTTGTGGTTTAGTCCTGTTGCCATGATCCCTTAGGAGCTCTGACTCCTCCGCTGCGGAGTTGTTATGATAGACATTAGGATGGTCAACCAGGTGTGATAGCAGTAGGTGGATTCCCCTGTTTCTCAGCTATAGTTTTAGGGTTTCCCTTTCCTTTCTGTAGGAGCTTTTGAGTAGCTTGATCCGTAGTTAGCCGAACTACAGCTGCTCTGATTCTTCGTACCAGACGAAGATATGTAGGCATAGGATGCGGTATCCTAGCGAGCACACTAACAACTAACCGTGGTTCTCTCGCGGCTGTGCGATCGAGACTTTCCCGCTAACGACTAATTGTTGTCCCTTTCTCTTGCCCGGGTGCATTTGAGACCAGATCGTATTTGTAGGTTCCCGAGCCTTTAGGACCAGTTTGTTTTCTCACTGCTGTGTGAGAGCCCCTGTTTACCCGTAGTTAGTCGAACTACGTTTGCTCTGATCTTCCATACTGTGTGGAAGTACGTAGGCACAGGACGCGATATCCTGGCGAGCAACCTTTCCCCCGTTTAGTCGTAGGCAGTCGAACTACGTTGACTCTGACTTTCCCATTGCACGAGGGAATACGTAGGCCCAGAACATCGTATGTTCTGTCGAGTCCTGTCCTTCTATTTTCTTTTCAGACCAGCCATTAGCGTAGATAGATAATACACCCTTTTAACTATAAACACCAAGCGTGGATCCCATCGAGTACGATGGACGTGAGGGGTGCTAATACCTTCCCCTTGCGTAACCGACTCCCGAATCCAGGTTTTGGTTGCGATGACCATACCTTTTCCCGTCTTTGCGAGGTTTACTTCGAGCGTTTCCTTTCCCGCTCTGAGGGATAAATAATGCACGGTGGCGACTCTCCTGTCAAGCCGGCGCCGATTTTCGCAGTAGCGACACTCCCTACCAACAACCAGCTCAACAATAGAATCAACAACAGAATTATCAGAGAGTTCCTCCACCACAATATCAGAATGCACCGGCTCAGAGACAGCAAAGGCCGAGACAGCCAAGAAGACAGCTCGACCCGTTGCCTATGTCATATGGACAGATTTTTGCTCAGCTAAATCAGAGTGGACACTTAACATTGCGAGACCTACGTCCGGCAATCTTTCCATATCCTCCTGGGTACGATGCCAATGCCCATTGTGAGTTCCATAAGGGAGCCCCTGGACACTCCATAGACAACTGCTATGCGTTTCAGAACAGGGTGCAAGACTTGATAGAGTCCAAAGATCTCACTTTTACACCTAGAGGTGCCAATATTACGAAGGATCCGTTACCCAAACATGGAGGTCCTTCTGTCAATGTTGTGGAAGAGTGTAGTGGTCTGAGACTAATTACCAATGTTGAAGATGTCCGTACTCCAATGGCCGTTATTGGAGAACAATTGAAAAGAAGTGGAATGATTCCCCAAAAAGAAGTGGAGAATTTGACTAACGAAGTGGTGATGAGACATTTACAAAGGTTCATAGAACATGGGATAATACAAATAAAACAAAGAGATTCGAACGTGTCTGCTATTGATATTCAGTATGATGAAACAAGTGCTTATCCGACACGGCGACTTCGACCAGCACCAGTAGTCTTGCAGTATGATCCTTCGGAAGCCTTTCAACAGAGGCCCGCCCGACCAGCACCCGTGATTATGCAATATGATGAAGATGACGTCAATAGACAAAGAGCAGCACGACCAGCTCCAGTGGTAATAGAGTATTCTGTCAATGAATCTGAGCCCAAAGTTTTTAAACAGAGGCCAGAGAGGCTAGTGATTGAGTATGACGCTGCCAAATGCGATGCAGTTGTCGGGCCTAGTGGGATGACTCGTAGCGGTCGTTTATTTGCCACCAAACCAGTGGAAGTGCCAGCTAGAAATAAAGAAAAAGCTACAGTTGAACTGCCAAGTGTTGAGCCACCTGTTGAGGTGTCATCACCGAAGGCAGCAGTTACGCCAAAGGAAGCTGAGGAGTTTTTGAAGATCATCAGAAAAAGTGATTACAAAGTGATTGATCAACTAAACCAGACTCCATCCAGAATTTCCATGCTCTCGTTGTTACTTAGTTCAGAGGCCCACAGGTTATCTTTAATGAAAGTGTTGAGCGCCGCGCATATTGCTAAAGATATCACTGTAGCCCAGTTCGATGATGTGATAGCTAGCGTAACAACCGGAAACTTTCTTGGGTTTAATGATGATGACTTGACTGCAGAGAAAAGAAATCACAATAAAGCTCTCCATATTTCTATCAAGTGTCAAGACACATTGATATCCCGAGTCTTAGTGGATACAGGTTCTTCTTTAAATGTGCTTCCTAAGATCACCCTGGAGAGAATGCCATTAAAAGGAGTTAGCATGAGGCCAAGTGCTCTGGTAGTCAAAGCTTTTGATGGTTCTAGGCGTGCTGTGATTGGCGATGTGGACTTGCCAATAAAAATCAGGCCAACTGTATTCACCATTACTTTCCAAGTAATGGATATTTATCCAGGGTACAACTGTCTTTTAGGCAGACCTTGGATCCACTATGCAGGAGATGTTACCTCCACCCTTCACCAGAAGCTAAAATTTGTCAGTAATGACAAGGTAGTTCAGATTGGAGGAGAGGAGGATATCTTGGTTAGCCACTTAACGTCCTTCAGGTACATTGAAGTTGAAGGGGAAATGGTGGAAATGCCTTTTCAGTCTTTCGAAATGGTGAATACATTAGCGGTGCAGCGAATTTCAGATAGTCAGAGTTCAAGATCAGCAATGGCCTCTTATGAAGAGGCTAAGATGGTTGTAGATGAAGGGAACGCCCAAGGCTGGGGCAAAATGGTGGAAGTGGCTGAAAAGTTCGACATATTTGGGCTAGGATACCATCCTTCGTCCAACACAGCAATGGTTGCACGTGACAGAAAGCAGATTCCCCCTGTAGCAGAAGTTTTCAAGAGCGCCGGACATATCTTCGATCATACCTCCGCCATGGTAATTGAAGATGAGGCTGATGACAAAGGAGTCTCCGTAAGCTGGATCCGACAGGCTGAACCTGGTGAAGAATTGAAGAACTGGAAGACCATCGAAATACCCCAATTCTTCCCTCTTCAAAAGTAAAGTTTTAATTAATTTTCAAAACTCAACGCTCTGCCCAAGGCGTAGTGGAGCTTTGTATCAGGCCTCCTGATGTTTCGAAACATGTTTAACGTGAATAAATTCTGATTTGCATTCAATTCTTTTGCTCATTTTCTTTTCTACTTTTTCATAATTAATGGCATTTCTTTCACGCACTCACTTTCCTAAATAAGCTGCATAAATCATAAACATGCAGAGACACTACCGAGGTCCTTGATATCGACACTGCTATAGGCCTTTATGATTTTGATTGTCCAATATACTGAGCGGATGAGGAAGACGAGGATGAGCTCCCCAACGAGTTGGCTAGGTTGCTGCAGCAAGAAGAGAAGGTCATTATGCCGCATAAAGAGGATGTCGAGATTATCAACCTAGGTTCAGAAGAAAATAAAAGGGAGATAAGGGTTAGCGCGTCTCTTCAGGATACTGTCAAGGTAAAGTTGGTAGGGCTCCTTCGAGAATATGCTGATGTATTCGCATGGTCGTATCAGGACATGCCTGGTCTAGATACGACCATCGTTGTACACAAGTTGCCACTCAAAGAAGAGTGTCATGCTCTGAATCAATCACTTCTTCCTCTTCTATGTCTAGAAGAGAGCGGTATAACTTCTTGTTGACCCTCATTTTCTTCTTCCTTGATCTTTTCATGCTTCTTCCCTGAGGCTTCAAGGCAGCTACTGCTAAACCACCTTCTAAAGGTCGTTCAGGTGCTGCTGAAGTAGCCTCTTCAGAAGCAAGTTCTGTTGAGGGTAATGACACAGTTGTAGAGGACTCAGAAGAAGCTCGCCTCTGAGAGGATTGGGTTTTCAAACTTGTAGAGATCTCAGTTACATCTGTTACTACGGATGTATTATGACTCTCAGTTTATGACTTCATATCTTTTGATTGATGATTGATGAAAATGACTAAGGAGTTGAATGCTTTTATAATGACTTATGTGGATAACAAGAGTCTAAAATTAATCCTTGTTTAATTCTTGGAATAGTAAGGACCACTAAGAATTCAAAGTGTGCACTTTACAAACCTTAATGACTCTTATTACTTGATTATTCTTCCTTTTTGGAAACTGATCATGTAATGATGATCTGAGTTACATTTATTAGTGATACTTTTTTCTCTTTCCTTCTTTTCCTTTTATTCATTTTGATGTGACAAAAGGGGGAGAAATAATAGTAAGAATTTAACTGGAAACTGAACCCACTGAATACTTGTCATGTACATATTGGTCATTTATTTTCTATTACCTTGCCTAGGGTGCATTTTTAACTTTCTTGTACATAGGTCTAAAGAAGAGCTTACAAGCCTCAGACTTAGCCTATCAGACCCAAAAGGAGCTTACAAACCTCATGTTCTGGCGTTGCTAAGGAAAGTTAGAAAGGGCAACATATTTTAACTCTCTTGTACGTATTGTTAAGAAATATCTTACAAACCTCTAAATTAGCCTATGAGACTCAGAAGGAGCTTAGAAACCTCGTATTATGGTGTTTCTAAAAGGAGTTAAAATGATGTTATCTTGGTGTTCTTAAATATGAAACTAAGGGGGAGCTTATAAACCTCAACCTTAGAACTGTTTGACTCAGAAGGAGCTTACAAACCTCAGACCCTGATGTTTCTAAGAAGACTAATTTATTTTTATTGAATAATGGTTCTTAATGCTAGAGTAAATTAAACTCAGTTGTGAGCTATCAGACTCGGGAGGAGCTTACAAACCTCATACCCTGTTGTTGCAGAGAAAACTAAATGCCCAACATTGTCGTTTAAATACTTGTATTTGTCATCATCAAAAAGGGGGAGATTGTTAGAACAAGATTTATTCTACACATATTCTCTTTTAGTTTTGACGATAACAAAAGTATTAAAAGATCAATGGCTTATTTGATGTGTGTTTTATTTATACAGGTTCTTGTTCTTATACATAAATAATTAGAATTTTTTTTACTTAGACACACTTGAAGTTGCTTCATTGCTAGCTTTTGGTGGTAGAGTCTGAAGAACAATTGCTAGAGTGGTTTGACAAAGACTCTGAACTGAAGGCCTCAACATTCAGACGAGTTTCTACACTTAGTAGTTGTATATCAACATCTAGCACCACTCAGAGTTGGTGATAAAGATATGGAGTATCCATACTACTAAAAGCAAGTTGTATTGTCTTATCATCCTATTAGCTCGAGTCTACAAGATTGAAAGGCTCAAGAAAACCTGGTACGTTCTATGAATGCCTGCTCCTAATGACTCTATTATTACAGAACCTCTTGAAGACTCAAAGGTTAAACGTATTACACATTGGATTTAGAATCTACTATGCATTCATCTTCAACGTCTCTTGTACTATGGAGCAAAAGCAAAGACACTTGATCAAGTCACCTTCTCAACGACTAATTTCTAGAAAGGCTATATATATATATATATATATATATATATATATATATATATATATATATATATATATATATATATATATATATATATATATATATATATATATATATATATATATATATATATATATATATATATATATATATATATATATATATATATATATATATATGGCTGAAGATTCAAGCTTGAACTTTAACAAGGATTCTTCTGTTGAACGAGTAGCAAGATCAAGCAATTATCAACTCTATATAATATGTAGATTTTATGTTTTAGGTTGTAATTATAAAAGCCTTAAGATTTCTTACCCCTATATATATTAGAAATCTTAAGTACTTTAGGTTTTTATTATGGTGATCTCCTGTACCTCTGATGCTTGCATTATGTACACCTTGTTCTCTATTTTTTTGAGCCTTCAATAGTTTAGATTAAGTCTCCTGCTATGTGCTTGAGAAAAAAAGTCTTGTCTCATTGGGATTCAAGAAACAAGTCTTGAGCCAAGATGCTTAAGCCACGTAAGTTTCACTTTCTAAGTGCTTGAGCTATGGAAGTCTTATTCAGCTAGTCTGATTGAGCAAGTGGGAAAGTCTCTTCCTGAGGGGCGAGAGCAAAAAGTCTCAAGTGCAACTTTAGCAAGGGAAGTCTCAGTCTGGATGGCCAAAAGAGCAGGTGGCTCGGCCAGAGGATGTGAGCAAAGGAAGTCTTAGATATGTGCTTCAAGCAAAGGGAAGTCTCAACCAAAAGACAGATGAACAAGTGACTTAGTTAGATGGTGTGAGCAAAGAGTAAGTCTTAGACATGTGCTCTAAGCAAAGGAAGTCTCCGACAGTTGGTATGAGCACTTGTACAAGTCTTATGCAGAAGCATAAGTGATTGTAATCATGAAGAGGTTATAATGAAAAGCTCTTATGAGACAAGGGGATTGGATTGCTCTCAGTTAAGGGAGGAACCATTATAAATATTTTGTGTCTTCTGCTGTTATTTGATTTACTTCTGTTGTATCTGCTGCCAAACGAATTTTTAACTCAAAATCTGAACATCATTCTGATTCTGAAACTCTGATTAGAAGCTAAATAATAAGAAAATGCAAAACACATTCAACCCCCCTTTCTTGTGTACTTTTCACACCTTCACCATATCCCCTATACTGCAAGATTTACCTTCACGCGTACAAACAACATGGTTGAATATGAAGCATGCATCATGGGCCTTGAGGAGGCTAACGACTTGAGGATAAGAACTTGGATTTAAATGGGGATTCTATTTTAGTGATCAACCAAATCATGTGAGAGTGGAAAACTGATAAGTGCTAAAATGTGCTGATTTTGAGTGTGAATAATTGGCACTTATTAGCTTGATTCATTGCTTTTATCTAAATAATCCCTCATTTTTGTGTATATTTTGTACAGTTTACATTATAGTGTGTAAAATGCGTTTTTGTGTACATATTGTTGAGTTTTACAGTTTTTTATCTGTTTTTATAGGTAATAATGCATGGTTGAATTATGGACCCGTTTGAGCCAAGAGGGATGCTTCAAAATGCAGCTTTAACCAACTTTTTAACAGCAACTCGCGCTTAGCATGTTTTTCAGCGCAGGTTCAACGCGGTTTTACTGGATGGCAGTAGATGGAGTATTTTTTTTGGACCACGCTTAGCGCAGGAAGGATCGTGCTTAGCGTGCTTTAAGGCGGTTTATGTGTATTTTAAGTGAGATTACGCTTAGCGCGATCTGAACGCGCTTAGTGCGGTTGTAAATAAATTACATTCTTCCTCATTTTAGTTTATCTCATTTTTTTAGGTGTTCAAGCAAGGATATTTTTTCTTTATCATATATATTATTGAATAAGCTTTCCAACGCTTCCGACCGGACGTCAATCGGAGATACGGTTCGAAAGTTATGAAGAAAACAAGAATTGTGCTTTTGCTGATGGTGCTAAGCGCCCTCATAGCCTGCTTAGCACGGTTCACGTCATTTCAGCCCCTATTTAAGTCACTTTTCAGTATTTTTTAGGTTATGTTGTTGGGAGCTTTTAACCCCAACTTCATCAAAAAACATTTTTGAGTAGATTTAGCTTAGAAACAACATTAGAGTGCATTTTAACGATCCTGAGTCGAATCCACTTTAATCGGAATTGACAGACCGTGAGATTTGTGTTCTTCTTCTCTCTTCTCTTTGTACTCTCTATTTGTTGGGGTTTTATATGTAAGTTTATCTTGATTGTATGTATATTCATGAATCTTTATATAAAATCTCTTTTACAACTCTTTAGAGATGTCATCTTTGATTTTTTACTTAATGGTTTTGGATTGCTATAGACATATACGGTTCAAACTTAATCTAAGATGAATATCTGTTAGATTCTAAACTCTAGACATAGATATAGGTCTGATATTCACATGGACATCGATTTTTAATGTTTCTTGTTGTCGAGTTGCGCGAGACATCACCGATGAGACGATACGATTGATCTCTCGACTTTGCGTTAGACATAACATCTATTGTGAGTGATACGTGATGATATTGACGAGTGATTTAGGTTGCATGTATTTGATCATATATTTTTTAGTACATGATGGTTACAACGAAATACAACTTCTGACGAGTTTTCTCATTTCTTAAGAATGTATTTATTTTCTTGTTTTATGTTTTCCTTTTGCATTTTACTCTTTAAAACCATTTAACCCAAGCTTAGAGATGTAGAGATTGTCGAACGGAATTCTTTTCCTCGCACTGATCCTTGTAGAAACGACAAAATTGGGTACTTAATTAACTTTAGCTTTTTGCTTTACCGCTCTAACAAAATGGCATTGTTGTCTGGGATTGGTTTTGATACTGAATCGCATTGCGATAATTTATATGTTTTTAAGCTTTGTATATACTTGTTTATAGTTGTTGTTTTCCATAAGTGATTGTATATATGTATTTTCTATCATGTTTATGTATTTGTGCATATTTTTGTTTTTGGTTTATATTTGCTCAAGTGCGGTGCAGGTTAATTTGGTAGTAGCCGGTGAACCAAGCAACATGGAGGAGCATGTGCATAAATAAAGGCGTCAAGCTTACGACGTGAAACAAGCGCTTGTTGGGAGGTAACCCAACAGTTTTTGAGTTTTTATAGTTTTGTATTTAGTAGTATAATTATTATAAACTGAGAATTGATGGACCACATGTGAGAAAGAACTTGAAAATCTAAGCATGCTTGTTCGCGCTTAGCACGTGCAGAGGGTGCTTAGCGCGCCTTATTTTGTATGGAAAAATCTCTCATTTTCCATCCACTTTCACTAAGTTTAGTCTGTGTTTTGTTAGTTTTAGTTCAATTTTGTTAGATTGTTAGAATAATGTTTGTGTTTTCTCTCAAGTTCGATTTTTATTAACTTGAGGATTCATTTTGTGATTTTCCAAGTTTGATCGTTTCAACTTCCAAATGTATGTTTTGATATTTTTTGAAGTTGGTACTTTGCAAGGTACTCGTTTTTCGCTTTCTAGAATATAGCATGATTAGGAGACCCTTTGATTTGTACAATTTTCATGTCATTCATTCTTTTGCCATACTTTTTCAGTTTTGAATCACTTTAAGACAAAACCTTTTTGTGAGGAGCTTTCCATTATTTACTATATGCAGGAGAACAACATTCTTGTTTAACTCGATTTAATTATATTTAATATTGTATTTGTGTTGATTTGCATGATAGCACTAAAATGATCAAGGCATTTTGTTTTATTTTGAGCATAACCACTAGACTAAATAGTCAATCTACCTTGTGAGTGAGTAAAAATTTGCTTACCCCCTTTGAACCTTTGTTAGAATCCATGTTGGTGCTAAGTTCATTTTTGTATGGATTCTAATATTTTTTCTTGAACTATAAACATGACTTGTTTTTTGAATTTTTTACCCTTACCTAATAAGTTTGGGAGCATTCATGTCACTATGTGTGGTTGTATTTAAGTTGCGAGAAGAGGTTGGTTGCTAAGAGGTTGAGAAAAAGAAAAAGTTTGAAAAAGAAAGAAAAGAAAAAAATGAAAAAGAAAATGAAAAAAAAGGGAAAATAATTGGAAAAAAATAGAATAATGGTGTGCTAATAAGTTGTGTGGAATAGTGTAACAATTTGGAAAATAGAAAAAGGTGATTGCTTAAGATTGTGAGAAATGATCACTCTCATTTGATTAGGTAAGTTTTTATTTCTTTTACCTTGAGAAAAACAATTGTCTGTTACCCAAGCCACATTACAACCCTTAAAGTCCTTGTGATTTTTGCTTTTATACTGTTCAATATGAGTTTTTTCTTGATGAATTCATAATTTAACTTGTTGTTAGCTTGATTGTTCGGTGAGAGTTAAGCCCCTCGTGTTTTTTTATTCATCTACTGATGAAGTGTGTGCTATGTGTGATTCATTTTTAAACATTATATTGTCTTAGAATTTTTTAAATGTGTTTTGTATTTAGGAGTTGTTTTGTTTTCATTTTATCGTTGTAGTTTAGTGGTAAGTTTTGCTTTGCATGTATGTTTTTTTGTTGAACCATACATTTGTTTTTATGTTTCAAAACTTGTTGAGTCGTGATCGCTTGGTTGTTACTTTTGTTTCTTTGAGTTGTTCAATTCTTGTTTGAGGACAAACAAGTTTAATTTGGGGGGAGTTGATAAATTCAAGAATGTACTGATTTTGAGTGTGAATAATTGGCACTTATTGGCATGATTCATTGGTTTTTCGTTAATAATCCTCCATTTTTTTGTATATTTTGTACAATTTACATTATAGTGTGTAAAACGCATTTTTGTGTACATATTATTGAGTTTGATATTTTCTCACCTATTTTTATAGGTAATAATGCATGGTTGAAGTATGGACCGTTTGAGCCAAGAGGGATGCTTTAAAATGCAGTTTTGACCAACTATTTGACGGTAACTCACGCTTAGCGCATTTTTCAGCGTTGGTTTAGCGCGATTTTACTGGATGGAAGTAGCTAGAGTATTTTTGTTTTCCAGACTGCACTTAGCGCAGGCAGGATCACGCTTAGCGTACTTTAAGGTGGTTTATGTGTATTTTAAGTGAGATCGCGCTTATCGCGATTTGGGCGTGCTTAGCGCGGTTGTAAATAAATTTCATTTTTCCTAATTTTAGTTTATCTCATTTTTGTAGGTCTTTAAGTAAGGACATTTTTTCATTATCGTATATATCATTGAATAAGCTTTCCAATGCTTCCGACCGGGCGTCAATCGGAGTTACGGTTCGAAAGTTATGAAGAAAACAAGAATTGTGATTTTGCTGATGGCGTTAAGCGCCTCATAGCTCGAACATGGTTCGCATTATTTCAGCCCCTATTTAAGTCACTTTTCAACATTTTTTAGGTTATTTTGTTGGGAACTTTTAACCCCAACTTCATCAAAAAAAAACATTTTTGAGTAGATTTAGCTTAGAAACAGCATTAGAGTGTGCATCTTGACGATCCGAAGTCAAATCCACTTCAATCGGAGTTGACAGACCATGAGATTTGTGTTCTTCTTCTCTCTTCTCTTTGCACTCTCTATTTGTTGGGGTTTTGTATGTAAGTTTATCTTGATTGTATGCATATTTATGAATCTTTGTATAAAATCTCTTTTACAACTCTTTAGAGATGCCATCTTTGATTTTTAACTTAATGGGTTTGGATTGCTATAGACATATACAGTTTGAACTCAATCTAAGATGAACATCTGTTAGATTCTAAACATTAGACATAGATTTAGGTCTAATATTCATGTGGGTATCGATTCTTAATGCTCCGTGTTGTCGAGTTGCATGAGACATCACTGATGAGACGATACGGTTGATCTCTCGACTTTGCGTTAGACACAAACTCTGTTGTGAGTGATACGTGATGATATTGACGAGTGATTTAAGTTGCGTGCATTTGATCCATATATTTTAGTACATGATAGGTAGAACGAAATACAACTCCTGACGAGTTTTCTCATTTCTTAAGAATGTATTTATTTTCTTGTTTTATGTTTTCCTTTTGCATTTTACTCTTTAAAACTATTTAACCCAAGCTTAGAGATGTAGAGATTGCCGAACGACATTCTTTCCCTCGCACTGATCCCCATGGAGACGAAAAAACTGGGTACTTAATTAACTTTTGCTTCTTGTTTTACCTCTCCAACAGAAAATCGCCAAACTGGTTTGATTCCTTACAGAGATTACGCAAGAAGGTTGCTCCCATTCTTCAAAAAAGTTAAATTTCACCATGTTCCCCGTGACGAGAACCAAATGGTGGATACTCTGGAAACATTGGCTTCTATGATTGCAGTGGATCGTTGGAATGATATTCCCAAGATTGATATTATGCGTCTCGACAGACCCGCTCACATGTTTGCAATAGAAGAGGTCAATGATGATAAACCTTGGTATCATGATATTGAATGCTTTCTTCGAATACAAGCGTACCCACACGGGGCATCGAACAAAGATAAGATGACATTGAGAAGATTGGCTGGTAATTTCTTTTTGAACAATGATGTGTTGTATAAGAGAAACTTCGACATGGTCTTGCTGACATGTGTAGACAAACAAGAAGCAGACATGTTGATGACTGAGATTCATGAAGGATCCTTTGGTACTCTTGCCAATGGAAATGCGATGGCAAAGAAACATTTAAGAGTGGGCTACTATTGGATGAAAATGGAGTCCGATTGTTGCAAATTTGCTAAAAGATGCCACAAATGTCAGATTTATGCTGACAAAATTCATGTACCACTAACTCTTCTTAATGTTATCTCTTCCCTCTAGCCTTTCTCTATGTGGGGAATTGATATGATTGGCATGATAGAGCCGAAGGCTTCAAATGGACATCAATTCATCTTGGTTTCCATTGATTACTTTACTAAGTGGGTAGAAGTTGCTTTGTATGCAAACGTCATCAGACAAGTGGTCGTCAGATTTATCAAAAATTAGCTTATCTACCGTTATGGGGTGTCGCTACTGCGAAAAAAGGTGCCGGTAAAGAAAGAAGAGTCGCCACCTTTCGTTATTTATCCCAAAGGGGGAGGGGGAAAGGGAACAATCGGAACAAACCTAACAAAAAGGAAAAGACAAGGTCATCGCAACCAAGTCTGGGTTCGGGAGTCAGTTACGCAAGGGGAAGGTATTAGCACCCCTCACGTCTGTTGTACTCAACGGGATCCATGCTTGTTGTGTTTAACTGACGGGTTATTTATCTATCTACCTATCAAGGCTGGTTCAAAAGAAAAAGAAAATTGACTCGGCAAAGCATCGCGCTCCGTGCCTACGTATTCCCGTCTGGAACGAGAAATCAGAGTCAACATAGTTTGGCTAACTATGGGTGATGGGGGGAAGGTTGCTCACCAAGACATCGCGTCTTGTGCCTACGTACTTTCATCTGGAATGAAAGATCAGAGCGAACGTAGTTCGAGATAACGAAACACAAGCTAGTTTATCTATTTTTACCCGAGTAGGGTTAACAAACAGTTCCAGCAGTTTGGTGTATGCAGCTCGCTCGTTGGAGACTCGTGCGTTACCGTTTGCGATAGAACTGAGAGTTAACGACACTCTTTTTATAAAAATGTTTTCCTGATTAAAGGAGCCCACGGGGAAAAAGGAATTTTGATGTTTGTTTTTTGTCTTTTACGGAAAGAAGTGTTTTTTTATGAATGTTTGCAATTCATACTGCACTAGAGACTATGACTTAGGAGCGAATGCGTCGCATATCGCCCAAACGACGTATACTAGACACTCTAGACAATTGAGAGGAGACCGCTCAATTATCATTTCCCAAGTGGCTTAAGGCTCGTAACGTACAATACGAACTTGCCTTTATTAGATGTTTTGTTATTGTTTGGAGATGAGAAAGAGAAAGGACTCTATGGGGAAACTATCAAGCATCTTAATGTTATCATGCAATATGGCCCTATGGTTGAGTTTGAAGGGGAATCTACCCTACTGTTATCATGCATGGATTCATCCTAATGTCTATCGTCACCATCCTTAAACAAGGAGGTGAGAATTCTAAGGGAACATGCAAAAGGGGAAAAAGAAACACATCTATCAAGCAGGTGAAACATAAAGTAACTGGATGCAGATGCAATGCAACAGTACAAGCAAGGGAGACAAGCTCAACCTTCAATGCAGACATGGGATGCAAACAGAGATGCACAGAGAAAGCACACAAGCAAAGGGAGGCAAGCTCAACCTTTAATGCAAACATGTTAAAAAGGAAAAGAAACAATCAAGCAAAGGGAGACACACTCAACCTTTAGATACAAGTATGAACCTAAACAAAAGTATTCTACTCATGCAAGTCTATCTTAATGCAACACAACAAGCAGGCAAACATGGAGGAGAGAGGTAAATAAGATGAGCAATAAGGAAATCATCCCAAGCTACACCAGGTTTAGATATGTGTTAACACAAGAGTCCATCTCAGGTTCAACCTCTTGAGGAATGCACAGAATCCAACCAAAGGAAGGATTAGGCTCTCCCAAGAGGGATCCTAAGAATGTAGGACAGATGAGAATGGTGGAACCTAGATGTCAATCTAATGTATCTGGTTAATGTGTATCAACATATAATGTCCATCAAAGGCTCAACCCATTGAGGAATGCACAAAATCCAACCAAAGGAAGGATTAGGCTCTCCCAAGAGGGATCCTAAGGATAGGACTTGGAGAAGGAAGATAGTGCAAACCGAAGGAATGTACTATGCCATGGAATGTCCATCCAAGGCTCAACCTATTGAGGAATGTACAGAATCCAACCAAAGGAAGGATTAGGCTCTCCCAAGAGGGATCCTAAGAATAGGACTTGGAGAAGGAAGATAGTGCAAACCAAAGGAATGTATTATGCCATGGAATGTCCATCCAAGGATCAACCTCTTAAGGAATGCACGGAATCCAACCAAAGGAAGGATTAGGCTCTCCCAAGAGGGATCCTAAATATATGACTAGGAGAGATTGGAATGACAAGGCAAGCTCAAGCAAAGAAGCCACACAAGGAGAAGTAATCATCACAAAAACTTCCAAAGAAACCTTCAATGTTTAGCTCTAAGGAAAGTTCATCCTAAGGGAGCTTAATGGTATGATAGAGACTTGAAAATGGACCTAAAAAGGTGTCAACCTATGCACTAAGGGTTAATGGGAAGATTGAATGCTTAAAGTTGGCTAAAAGTTCATTTAGAGTGCCAAACTATGTGATGGTGCAATCATGAACACACAAACTTTAGTCAGAATGTAAAACATGGGAAAAATAGGAAATCATACCTAAAAATCATAACAAAAATCCTAAGAGCTCCTAAGGATGTTATAAACCTATGGTAGAAATTTCAGAACCAAACTCCAAATTTAAGGGCACTATCTAAATGCTAAACCTAAAGGTGTGTTATGGGAAGTTCAAATGGTGAAGCTTTAAAGATGTGCTTCAAAACCTATTCAAATGGAATCTAAAATATGCAAGAAAAATTCTACAATATTCTAAAATGTGTCAACATTCATCATACAAAAAATCAAAGATTAAATCCAAGCATTGACATGGAAACAAAAATCTAGAAGTTAACATGCTATTATTTCTATTTATTGAAAAGCATATAAAAGAAAAATACAGAATTAATTGAAAAAGGAATTAAAATTGTAATTAAAAAATATGAAAAATTAAAGAACATGTTAAACTATATTCATGATTTTTTTTCAGGATTTATGGGATTTATTTTCTATTTAAAATGAAATAAAAATGAAACAACAAATAAAATGAAATAAAAGAAAAGAAAATAAAAGGGAAAAGGCCAGGGGGTGCAAGAAGTAAGGCCATCACGTTATAAGTGTTTTGGGCCACGTGCTAGGGGGTGGGAAAATCAACTTGGGCCCAAGTCCACTACGCTTGAGTGAGCATCTGAGTGCTCATATGTGTTTAGTCAAAACAAGCCTAATGTGGGTCTTAATCTCACATGTCCATGATTCTAGTAAGCTAATCCAATTGATCCAAGGCTGGCACGTCATAAAAAAAGTAAAACCCTAACTGAGGCTTGTTTTCATGCGTTGGATGGTCTGACTGAGTCAAGCGAGTCCACGAATATAACGGCCTAGATTAAAACTGGACATTTAAAAGGGCATTGGAGGGAGAAAGACCAGGCGGTGGCCGGAGCCACACCGGTCATCTTCTCCGACGGTCATTCTACTGTAGTCTGCTCTCAAATTCATCAAAACACAAAATTGATTACACTAATCTCTTCACCTCACTGCCTAGATCAACATTCCATGTTTATTTTTCATTTTTAACCAATAACTAAAGAGAATCGCAAGCTACAACTTAAGAGGCTCTGTCAAGAATTGTCATGAATCCTAACCAAACCAATCCTAAAACCTTATATACACCTTAAGGAATTGAAATCCATGAAAATGGCACTCAATGGGATCAAGAATAGAGAGTATGGGTGAGAAATAAATTACCTATTGGAGCTCCTCCAATGGGTCTTCAAATGGCTTGGAACCTTGAAGGAAATTTCCCTGAATCATTCCATGATCATACTAAAGCTTTCTGCAATGGCAATTTGGACTGAAAATGGCTCAATCTCCAAAATCGAATTCTCACTTTTCTTCACTTTTTTTATAACTGTTTTTTGTGATTCTTCAACCAATTTCTGTTATGCTTGCTCCAAAATCAGTTATGGCAGTTGGAGAATGATCATGTGAATATATAGAATGGGCTTGGATACTTTTGAAGCCCAATAGAAGCTTGTAAGAGCCCAATTGAAAATCCAATTTTTCTCACTTCGAAGCTTTTGGATTATGGTCAAAACAGAGTGTTAATGGCTGCAAAATGATCCATTCTAGTTACTTATGATGTAAGGAATATGAAGGGCTGAGATTGATGCCTTGGAAATGAATGGATGGTTGATTTTGCATTTGTTGCTTAAAGATGAAGAAACCATGAATTTCCACATGTGAATGACTTCAAACTTGATTTCTAATTTTTCCATTGTTCTTAAAACATCAATTGGACTCAAAACAAGCACAAATATGACATGAATTGGTTCCAAAATGAATTGATTTGAATTAGCCCTTTTCAAGCTTCCTTTCATGAATTTTTCTCCAAGCATTTTCCAATTCAAGCCATGTCAATGATCCCTTGAGGTTTGGTTAACCAAATGACCCCATTTGGAGCAACTTTAAAGTTGGAAACATTTTCATTTGAGGTATGCAAAGTGGTGAACTTGACCTATAATGAAAATGACATGTAATCTTAGTTTCCCAAAATACCCTTGCCTTGCAAGCTCCATATATTGAGTTCTACAAATCCAAATGAGGACTTTTAGTACTCTTTGGAAAGCTAAGATGATGAGGAACAACATTCATGTTTATCAAAAGTTAAGGAGAAACATCCTTCTAGCTCAAAAATGTCCTGGAAGTTGGTTGACTTTCAAGTACCAAAATCACATTCATCTGATGACCTGCAACTTGTCAGCTTCATAACTTGAGTTCTAGAAATCCAATGAATGACTTCTAATACTCAAACAAAAGCTAAGAACATGCTCTACAAGTCTCATGTTTATGTCAAGATGAGATGAAACTTGTATCTTGAGTTATGTGGTCTTGAAGTTAGGCACTGAAATAGGGGATTTTACATTGTCAAGCTTAGAAACCCTAGCTCAATAACTTCTCACACTCTTGCACATTGATGAACTGATCTTGAAATGATTTCTTAAGTGTATCAACACAACATTCCATGATCATATTTTCTTGGAATTGAGTCTTAATCTCCTCAATACTCACAGTTGACCTAGGGTTGACCAGGTGGAAACCCTAGTTGACTCAGCTTTGACTGTGGCCTCTTGCACTTTGCATAATGACTTGAATAAGCTCCATAGTGATCCTCTAGACATCCCATGAGCTCTCCCAATATATTTTATCCATAACCATGGACTCATAGCCTCTTGATGACCTTATTGACCTCCAAGATAGGAGATACAACCACATACAACTCTGCTCTTTGACTTTTCTGATGGTGATAAGCTCTTGAATAGCTTGAATATAACCCCTTGATTAGGCTTGGGCTTTGATAACCTCTTCTTGATGAGCACACCTTCTTGATCCCCTGTGAATAGGCTATGATATGCAAACACTAATGATAATGCTAATGTTATGAATGCAATGAAACAAAAGCCAGTAAAGAAAAAGGTTGGGCAAATTTTGGGGTGCAACATGGGGTCCCAAGTAAAATCATCACTGACAATGTGTCAAACTTCAATAATAAAATGATGAAGGATTTGTGTGAGGAGTTCAAGATTGAACATCATAACTCTTCCCTATATAGAACGAAGATGAACGGTGTTGTCGAGGCTGCTAACAAGAACATCAAGAAGATCATTCAAAAGATGGTTTTCATATACAAAGACTAGCATTAGATGCTCCCATTTTCTCTACATGGGTATCCCACCGCATATCGCACATCAATAGGGGAAACTCCTTTCTCTTTAGTATATGGCATGGAGGCAGTGCTCCCCATGGAAGTTGAGATTCCTTCAATGATAGTTTTGATGGAGGCTAAGTTATCCGAGGCTGAATGGTGCCATAACAGATAAGACCAACTGAACTTGATTGAAGAAAAGAGGATGACGGCCTTGTGCCATGGTTAGTTATACCAACAGAGAATAAAGAAGGCTTTTGACAAAAATATTCAACCTCGTAAATTCATAGAAGGCGACCTAGTGCTTAAGAAAATCCAGTATTTCATCACCGATTCTAGGGGCAAGTGGACTCCTAACTATGATGGTCCATATGTTGTGACGAAGGCCTTCTCATGCGGTGCACTAATTCTTGCAACAATGGATGGAGAGAAGATCACTCGTCCCACGAATATTGATGCAGTTAAGAAATACTGTGCCTAAAATAAAGAAGAACAACTTGCTAAGTTGAAAACCCGAAAGGGCAGCTTAGGAAAAAAGGAGCGTCTTAGTGGGCTGAAAACCCAAAAGGGCAGTCTAGGCAAAAATTAGAGACAAAACAGAAAATAAACATCTCGGTAGATTGAAAACGTGAAAAGGAAATCTAGGCAAAAGTTAGGGATCATGGTTAGTAACTGCATCAAACCAGATTGGATTGTTGAAAGCAACTTATATCATTAAAGAATTTCTTAGTCAGATTATCAGAAGCTCAAGAGCATGTGGAACTCAAAGTTATTAGGGAGAGTAGTGGTCATTGTTCTTGATGTAACATTTCCCTTATTTACCATTTTTCAACTTTTGTAATGATCCATGGAGTCATGCTATTTGCAGACTATCATTCAATTAATAAAATTTGAGCCACTATCCAGTTGTTCGCAATTCTTATCTTTATTTCTATCTTGTGAAATGTCTTTTTACTTTTTATAGCACTTACTAAAACAAAGTTAAATTTGTTTTACTCTCTTTTTTTTTAAAAATGTGTGTGTGTGTGTGTGTGTGTGTGTGTGTGTGTGTGTGTTTTACTTTGGTTTATAAACAAGAAAAAGGACATCAGCGGTTACTCCAAGAATGGTTAAATCTCAAAATGCAAAACTATGTTGTTCTTGTAATATGTCTCGCACGTATCTTCGGTAACAAGTGTCTACTTCAGGTAAGTTGTGACATGTTCAGTATGTGACCTAGGGAGTTTCCCCAGTTATTTCCTTTGGAATCAGCCTTCCCCAACAAAATGGATATTTATTTTATCCCCTATGAAGTCTCAAGCCTAGTATCTCCCGCTGCAATTTTGATTCAAACCTCTCCGATTATGGATGATATGTTCTCCAATAGATATTTCTTCTCCCCGTGAAGCGAAGTTCGTGTTATTGTCCCCTAGAGGATTTTTGATGCTAGAAGACTATTTTGGGTTATTCCCGAGTGAGGTATCTTCCTCTCCCCAAAGAAATTGGAACCTTGAAGTAGGACTTAATTCCATCTGTGGCTTCTAGTTCATCCCCAATGATGTTTCTACTTTGTTGGGATTGGCCGAGTGTCCGATTGAGATGTTTATTTCACCTCTGAGTTTATCTCTTTTCGTCATTTTTGTCAGCATAAACATATATGACATACATACATTCATACATATACATGATACATGTGCATGTTGCATCTTTTTTGTGATGTTATTTACTTTACTCACTTTGGTTGTGTTTATCCCTAGGTGACTTTGTTTTTCATCTCTCCTAGTAGAGTTGTGAACCTTAAGCAGAAAGTGTATATCCTTTCTAATTCCCCACTGAGTTTATCCCACGTGGAAGATTTTTCTTTAGCTCTCTTTTCCATCCTTGGATAGAATAAACCCCTAATTAAGTTTATTCCTTATTGAGTAGAGTCTTATTTGACCGTTTATCTCCAGTTCATTCTTGGATTGAACTGTGGTCTTTGACAATTATGGTTTCGAACCTCTCTAGGTTGTTGAACCTAGATTGTGAGTGCATTTATTTTGCATCTTTAAATACTTTGTCTCTCCATGAAGAATCTGTTTATGAATTCCCATTAAAGAAAAATCTTTATTTCACAGTTGTGTTATTGTGACACTTTCTCAAATTTACACCAGGCAACAAATGGCAGTCCCTTTTCAGGACACTTTGTCTATCCCTAGTAAAATTATTAAGATTATCAACTTCTCTTTCATCAAATGGCATCTCTTTTAAAGTCCGTCAGAGAAGTTTGTTGAAGATTTTTACAAACGATTTTTATCTTTATTTGAGATAGCCTGTTACAAGGATTTTATTCGCTCCAATACAATGTTTACAACTACAATTAACAATGCTCCCATGAGTTCATTGTCAAAAGTTTGCTTCCATCAAATGGCATCTCTCTGAGAAGTTTGATGAAGATACAAATGACCTTTCTCTTTATTTGAGGAGACGTGTTTTACAAGTCAATCGGCTTGCATCCTTTTGAAGATCCCCGGTGAGTTTATAAATCTCCAGCAAGTTCCTAATCACATGTGAAGATATTTTCCCATAAGTGGGATACTTGATTAAATAAGAAACTGAGACTCGTCCGTAGCTGTGACTCGGAGCGTGTGGAATTTTATTGTTACCTGTTGCACCCCAAATTTGTCCTACCTTTACATAGTTTCTAGTGCCACTTTATTTTGAATGAATAAAATGACACAATTGGCAAGAGACCGTGTGTAAGGAGTTGTGAGTGTGAGAGGTCGAGAGTTCAAATCCCACCTTCTTCACTTTTTGTTTTTCTTTTATTTTTATTCTAACTTTTCTATTTTTATAAAAAAAAATAACAAAATAGTTTTTTTTTATTATTTAATTATTATTTTCGTATTTTATTTAAATTATTTTTTTAAAAAATATTATTTTTTCACTTTTTTCCATATTACTCATAAAAACATCAAAAAATCATAAAATTAAAAATATTAGAAAAGATTTTATTCTTTTAAGTTTGTTTTAAGTTTGTTTTAATTTAGTTTTGACTAATTCTTTAAGTTGGGCTTTAAAGTGGGAATTAGGTTAGAGCTAACCCTAATTTGTTACCTATATAAACATAAGTGATGGGAGGAAACTTCATTCACATCAGAAAATCAAGAACAGGTCATCAGAAAAGGAGACAAAAAGAAAAACGGCGGTCGTCAAGATCCGGAGGTTCAGAAGAGTTTCGAAGCTCATCATCATCACCTCCATTTGAGAAAGAGGAAAAGAGATCCAAAGAAGTTCGTCGAGAACCATTGCCGCCGGCGAAGAACAAGCGAAAGCATCACCAACCGGCAACTGAAATGTAAGCTTTTATGTTATCCCAATTAAAACCTCTTCCAAATAATTAAACTCTCATTTCATTTTTTAAACCTTTTCTTTTTTTCTAACTAAAAACCCTTTTTGTGAATTATAACTAAAACCAGTTTTTGATTATAATTACAGTAAGTAAAAAACTTAAAACTTTTTCTTAATTAAAACACTAACCACTAATAATTTTTTTTAATAAATAAACAGTGTTTAAAACACTTTTATAGTTAAGTGAAAACATTTTTACTAACTTAAAATTAACCCAGTCCTAAAATTAAAACTTTTTTTTTAGTATTAAAATTAACATTTTTTTAAGTTTTAAAGATTAAAAATTAAAACATGTTAGAAAGGGTTAAAACTTTTTTCTAAAACTTTCTTTAAAATTTTAAAACTAACATTCTTTTAAAGTAAGACTAACGAACCTTTTTTTTTTTATGTAAACTTCTTCTCTTAAAAAAAAACTTATGATTAGAGTTTTTTTTTAATTTAAGACTTTCTCTTTTAAAAATTAAAATTAAAATTAAAACTTTCTAAAGATAAAAAGTTAAAACTAAAGTTTTGTTTATTTAAAAATTAAAACCTTTTAAAATTAAGACTAAAATTTTAATAAAAAAAATATAAAAATTAACAAAACAATAATAAAAATTCCAAATTGCATTTTCGTGTTTCTTTTAATATAAAATATGTTTGCCATATTTTCGTCTAACTTTTCACTAACGTTCTCTGTTTCTCTCCTCAGATTATACATAGATTATGATTCATATTTATTTTAATTTATTTTGTTCCATGGATGTAATTTACGCGAGGCCATGGTCGCGATTTATTTTGTTTTTGTTTTTTTTGGGATTTGTAATTTACGCGAGTGATCGTCGCGACGCTTTCTTTATTTTCCGCACTTTAATTTTGCCGTATAATATTTTGTCATGTTTGCATGTTTTACCGTTAGAATTCCCTCCGAAGGAATTAGGTCTAGTTGTTTGACCGCCGAGTCAATAACCCTAGTTTTAGCCGTCTCAAACCCTAATTAACCTAGGCGTCCCGCCGTGGACAAAAATACCCTTTACCCTAGTTTTAGGTCAAAGAGTCGCCGTACTTTGTTTTAGGGTTTCCCGCCGTGGAATCCCTAATTTCAACCCTAAATTTTTAATTAACAAATTCAACGTAGAAATAGGAGTTTCAAAGACTCCACATAAGCGTGTCCTTAAGATACGTTTATTCCCCATTGAAACCTTGACCACAGTCAAGACGTTTCTAACCTCCCTTTCGAGGGGAACTACGATTACTCTGATTCCATTCCCTATCCAGGATACGTAGGCACAAGACGCGACGTCTTGCCGAGTAAACTTAGGACTAACCCTTAGGTCTTTAGGTCACTCTATCCCTTAGCAATATATTTCAAACAAATAATAAAATAAAAAAGCATACAATAAACAAAAGGTTCCTGTAGAGTACTACAGAAGTTTAGGGTGCTAGTACCTTCCCTAAGCTTAACCAACCCCTTACCTAGATCTCTTCCTGCATTGTCTTTACGATGCAAAATTAGGTTTTCCTCTTTTGACCTTTTCCTTCGGATAAATCAAAGAGCGGTTGTGAACTAAAGATGCGATTCAAATTAATTAATAATTTGAAATCATATTCTAACCGCAACAGAAAATGGCGACTTCACTGGGGACCCTCCTAATTTTTAAGGGTTACCCCTATTTTGTTTATTGTATGATATTTTATTAATTATTTTTATATATCATTGTACCTTTTGGGGATACCTGTTATTGTGAGATAAGTCCTAACCCGGACTTGAGTGACCTTATTATAGGAAGGTGAGATATTCGACGAGGCTTGCCGGGAGTGAGTCCCGACCAAGTCGACTCGAGAATCACCGCTCAGTTGAGACCCTTTCGAAAATGGTTCGGTTGATCGAGTGCAGTCGTGAAAACTTTTACTATTTTCAATTGGAGTCTGTGATACTGGGGACCGTAGTACCTAAACACCACCTTGGCCTTATATAGGACGTAGTGCGGGAACTATGTGGGAGTAGTCCTACAATAGTTGCTACGCGATACTACACTCAAAAGAGGTTCTCTTGAGAATATTATCGACCTCCGAGTTAGTTGGAAAGTTGATAATATCCGAAGGATGGACTGATGACTTTGGGCACTGATTTAGAACCCTTGTTCTGCAGGTACAATTAACCTATAGTACTTACCTTTTGGGAAGGGTAGACCTTAACTCCATTCATTGTTCCTCTAACCTAGGACTTTGTTGTTTGTGTGTATTTGTGCATGGCATTCATAAAACATCTTTCCTAGTTTCAAGGAATTCAACAGTACTTTGCGAATTCAAAAGTCCTATATTTCAAAGTTTAAAATTGTTTCCAAATTTCCTAAAAAAGAAATGTTTGCAATCAACCGTTGAAGTTCTTGAAACTATTGCATTGCATTAGCATCATGTCTTGCATGGCATCTTTCCCCGGGTTTCTCATGTCCAGTTGTCTTTATCTTCCAGTGTTCCGTTGAGTCGTCAAGCTGATTCCTCGACACAGATATCAGACTAGAGCTAACTATAGACGCCAAATGTCAGAACAAGAGGAACATAATGCGGAGGTCCGAATGGAGATTGATGAGTTGAAAGCAGGCATGACCAGGCTTACCGAGATGCTTCAAGTGTTGATTTCCAGAGGAGAGCCACCTCAGAGGACTGTCATTCAGGAAGTTTCAAGTGTTGATCCACCTCTTGTTTCAGTGCCGCCCTCTAGTTGGCCTGAGTTTGGTTTACCTCCTAACTACTCTCCACCTGTTGCATCTGCTGCTATGATTGGTCAGGCTGTCAGACCGATTTTTCAAGCTCCTGTCCTTACCGAGGCCCAACCTGTGGTCCACACGGTTAATCAGACTATCCAAGCTCCCGTTGAGAATCCTCCCTATGAGTACAATGTTGCCGATATTCAAGAAGATGTTGTTGAGCCTGAGATCACCCGTGAACAGTTTCAGATCATAAACAAGAGACTCCAAGCTGTCGAGGGTACTGATTTCTTCAATGTTGATGCCGATAATATGTGCCTAGTTTCTGGTCTTGTTTTGCCTGCCAAGTTCAAGACTCCTGAGTTCGTGAAGTATCAAGGCCATTCATGTCCAAGAGCCCATCTAGTCATGTACTTCCGAAAGATGGCAGCTTACACCAACAATCAGAAGTTGCTCATTCATTGCTTTCAGGATAGTTTGAGTGGTGCTTCTCTTAAATGGTATATGAACTTACAGCATAACAGTGTCCACTGCTTCCAAGATCTCGTCAACGCTTTTATGAAGCAATACAAATACAATTTGGATATGGCTCCCGATCGTCGTCAGCTTCAAAGTATGTCTCAGAAGGAAAAAGAGTCGTTCAAGGAGTATGCTCAGCGTTGGAGGGAGTTAGCTTCTCAAGTCGAACCCCCTATAGCAGAGAAGGAACTGACAGGAATATTCATGGATACTTTGTCTCCTTTCTATTGGGAAAAGATGATTGGGAGCGTCTCTTCAAGCTTTACAGATCTGGTGACTATTGGCCAAAGGTTAGAAGAAGGTTTGAAAAATGGGAAGGTATCCAAAGCTGCCGAATCTTCTAATGGTGCAAAGAAATCCTATGGGAATTTCCATAAGAGGAAGGACGAGCAGACCAATGCTGTCATGACTGAATCAAGAAAGCCTCGCCAGGGATCTCAACCTGTTGTTGCTCCGCAGCCAGCTCAGAATCCTCAACGTCCAGTTATTAGACAAGACCAGTATCAAAATAGGAATCAATTTGATCCTATTCCCATGACTTACACAGAACTTTATCCTTACCTGGTTCAACAAGGGCTGATCACTACAAGGGCTTTACCACCTCCTCCTAATCCTCCTCCAGCTGGATTTAGGGCTGATTTCCAGTGCGCTTTTCATGAGGGTGCCTTAGGCCATGACTTGGAGCATTGTTTTGCACTGAAAGCCAGAGTGCGTGAGCTGATGAGAGCAGGGATACTTGATTTTCCAGACAATCCTCCAAACATCCAGAAGAATCCTTTGCCAGGGCATCAGAAGTGAAGCTTCAGGCTGACCTCAGTGGGCTATTTATTTGTTTTAGACATGACAGTTTATCTTTGTATTGTTTTAATCACAGACCTTTGTTTCTCATTGTTTGTATTTTCCTTATTTTATTAGCTGTTTTCTTTCGAAACTATGTTTGTACTTTTATATCGATGAACTGAGCATTGCAACTTTTGATTTAATTAATTTTATCTATTATTTTTATCTCTATGCTTTATCTTTCAAATATTTACCTTTGTCCGAATTTTTGGTATGCAAAGATTGGAGGGAGGATGACGAAAACGTTATACCCATAACTGCTGTCAGTATGCTTTCAATCAATCCTTGTTGACGATGTGAGGCATTGTTTCAACTCCCAAACACTGGAGAAATAAGGAAGTTATCCCCTTGTCACCCCCTTCGAGCCTAGAAGTTGGAGTTTCTTTCTTTACAAAAAAACCCGCAATCTTAGCCTGGGGATGGGTAGTTCTCAGTTAACTCGGTTGTGCTTTCATGCAATACACCTTTCATATAAAGGTTGAATTCACAAGTTTTCCTTCGTACACAGCAAGTAAGTGTCGAAGATGTTTTCCAATTCAAAAGCCGATGATGGTTCATCGTGATCATTAAGCTAGGCAATCACTTTCTTTCAAAAAAAAAAGTCTGCTAAGTCAAAACCTATAAAGGAGACTTAGGCAAAACTGGGGCATCCCGATGACTGTAATCTTCACAAGAAACAGCTCAGGCAAAATTTAGGGATAATGCAGAGAGGAGTTTTAAATCCTTACCCTAAAAATCCTAAATGTCAAAACAACCAAATGTTATAGGAAAGTAGTGACGACCATCTCAAGATTCCCTTGACTTTCGAACCATCATTACTACCATCAGTGCAATTCCTAACCTATAGGAACCTGAATGCATAATATGAGTTAACTGAGCGTAAGATTGAAGATTATCACGTAGATTGGGTGGGAACAAACAAACTTTGAGCCTTTATCCTTTGTTTCATAAACCGTGAACCAGGCCACATTACAACCCTCAAAAGACCTAATTGAAGCAAGGTTATTTTGAAAGTATACTACAGCAAGGTTGCGTAACCTGAATCCTAAAGATCTTTGTGAATCATTTATTTTGGCAGTACACCTTTGTTTTAAACTTTGAGCGTCTTGAACCACCGTGTTCTGACTAACGACTCATGTATTTTCCATCTTTCAAAAATAATTTTGATTTCAAAAGTCGCATGAACTTTGCATTACCATGTTTGTATGAATATTTTTGTTTGCAAACTGGCTTTCCTCTAAGGAATTTTCAAACAATGAGAAACTTGGTCAAGTGATCTTATCAGGGGCAAGTTCCTTTTACATCCTGTCAAAGAATCAGTTCAAGATTTGTTCAAGGCAATATCTTCTCAGATTTGGTTCATCCAGAGAATTGTTCAAGACTCAGACTGGGGCAAGCCCTCCGAGGATACAACAAAACAGTCGATTCCACGAATCAGACAGCTGAAGCAATTATCAATTCATTTGACCTGGGGCAGTTTACTTGCATAATCCCCAAGCAGTTATTCATCATTCCTACAGTGACTATCAACTTGATACAGTTTAACAGAATGACAGTGATCTCCGTGTTGAGGAATCAGTCCTCCAGTTTTGTCATCTCACAGAAAGAGTCGAGTCTTGTCGTCGACGTCTGCATTTGCATTTGATCATATGCCATAGCATAATTCCTATACATGTGCACATCTTGGGTGCTTTACTCCCCATTTACATTTTTATCTTGGGTGCTTTACTCCCCATTTACATTTCTATCCTAGGTGCTTTACTCCCCATTTACATGTCTATCTTGGGTGCTTTACTCCCCACTTACCTTCTATCCTTGGGTGTTTTATCCCCCATGTACCTTTATCCCGGGTGTTTTATTCCCCGTTTACCAGATATTCCTGGGTTTACCTAACATCATGGTGTTTTACCCCCATTTACTTTTTTTTCCCTGAGGTCGTGTTTTACTCGCGTCTTACCTTGTGGGCAAAATTTATTTACTTGGCATCATGGGTGTTTTATCCCCATTTGCTTCTTCTCCCGAGGTCGTGTTTTACCCGCGTCTTACCTTGTGGACGAATTTAGTTACTTGGCAGCATGGGTGTTTTATCCCCATTTGCATTTTGCTCCCCGAGGTCGTGTTTTATCCGCGTCTTACCTTGTGGACGAATTTAGTTACTTGGCAGCATGGGTGTTTTATCCCCATTTGCATTTTTCTCCCCGAGGTCGTGTTTTATCCGCGTCTTACCTTGTGGACAAAGTCCAGTTTACTTGGCACCCATCGACTATTTTGTGTCATGTCTATCTGACGTTCTTCCAGATACGACGTGTCTCCTTTTCGACGTTCTTCCGAAATGTTCTGATGTTTGTCTCTCCCTATATGTTTTCCGGTGAGTCCTGAAGATCCCGCTCGATCTCTTCAAGGAATGTCCCGAAAACTCTAGCGTTTGTCGTTTACCTGGTCCTGTCTCCGTGTGGATCCTATGTTACCTTGTCACCACCGCATGTCTACTTCCCCAGTGCAATTCTTCGTTGCGCTGTCCCCTATGACATCGTGTCGTCTGCATCCTTGCATTCATCATTCCATCATACGCATCATATTAGATTCATGGCATTGTCAGCATTATAGTTCGTGTTATTTTGTCCATATCATTGCATATCACTGCATCTAGAGGCCAAATTTTCGGTTATCTGTATTTAAATCCCTTTCACCGCGATTTCTCGAGTCTCCGCTGCTCAAATCATCCGGTGAAGCTATTTAAATAGGGGCATCTGTTGCACCCCAAATTTGTCCTACCTTTACATAGTTTCTAGTGCCACTTTATTTTGAATGAATAAAATGACACAATTGGCAAGAGACCGTGTGTAAGGAGTTGTGAGTGTGAGAGGTCGAGAGTTCAAATCCCACCTTCTTCACTTTTTGTTTTTCTTTTATTTTTATTCTAACTTTTCTATTTTTATAAAAAAAAATAACAAAATAGTTTTTTTTTATTATTTAATTATTATTTTCGTATTTTATTTAAATTATTTTTTAAAAAAATATTATTTTTTCACTTTTTTCCATATTACTCATAAAAACATCAAAAAATCATAAAATTAAAAATATTAGAAAAGATTTTATTCTTTTAAGTTTGTTTTAAGTTTGTTTTAATTTAGTTTTGACTAATTCTTTAAGTTGGGCTTTAAAGTGGGAATTAGGTTAGAGCTAACCCTAATTTGTTACCTATATAAACATAAGTGATGGGAGGAAACTTCATTCACATCAGAAAATCAAGAACAGGTCATCAGAAAAGGAGACAAAAAGAAAAACGGCGGTCGTCAAGATCCGGAGGTTCAGAAGAGTTTCGAAGCTCATCATCATCACCTCCATTTGAGAAAGAGGAAAAGAGATCCAAAGAAGTTCGTCGAGAACCATTGCCGCCGGCGAAGAACAAGCGAAAGCATCACCAACCGGCAACTGAAATGTAAGCTTTTATGTTATCCCAATTAAAACCTCTTCCAAATAATTAAACTCTCATTTCATTTTTTAAACCTTTTCTTTTTTTCTAACTAAAAACCCTTTTTGTGAATTATAACTAAAACCAGTTTTTGATTATAATTACAGTAAGTAAAAAACTTAAAACTTTTTCTTAATTAAAACACTAACCACTAATAATTTTTTTAAATAAATAAACAGTGTTTAAAACACTTTTATAGTTAAGTGAAAACATTTTTACTAACTTAAAATTAACCCAGTCCTAAAATTAAAACTTTTTTTTAAGTATTAAAATTAACATTTTTTTAAGTTTTAAAGATTAAAAATTAAAACATGTTAGAAAGGGTTAAAACTTTTTTCTAAAACTTTCTTTAAAATTTTAAAACTAACATTCTTTTAAAGTAAGACTAACGAACCTTTTTTTTTTTTATGTAAACTTCTTCTCTTAAAAAAAAACTTATGATTAGAGTTTTTTTTTAATTTAAGACTTTCTCTTTTAAAAATTAAAATTAAAATTAAAACTTTCTAAAGATAAAAAGTTAAAACTAAAGTTTTGTTTATTTAAAAATTAAAACCTTTTAAAATTAAGACTAAAATTTTAATAAAAAAAATATAAAAATTAACAAAACAATAATAAAAATTCCAAATTGCATTTTCGTGTTTCTTTTAATATAAAATATGTTTGCCATATTTTCGTCTAACTTTTCACTAACGTTCTCTGTTTCTCTCCTCAGATTATACATAGATTATGATTCATATTTATTTTAATTTATTTTGTTCCATGGATGTAATTTACGCGAGGCCATGGTCGCGATTTATTTTGTTTTTGTTTTTTTTGGGATTTGTAATTTACGCGAGTGATCGTCGCGACGCTTTCTTTATTTTCCGCACTTTAATTTTGCCGTATAATATTTTGTCATGTTTGCATGTTTTACCGTTAGAATTCCCTCCGAAGGAATTAGGTCTAGTTGTTTGACCGCCGAGTCAATAACCCTAGTTTTAGCCGTCTCAAACCCTAATTAACCTAGGCGTCCCGCCGTGGACAAAAATACCCTTTACCCTAGTTTTAGGTCAAAGAGTCGCCGTACTTTGTTTTAGGGTTTCCCGCCGTGGAATCCCTAATTTCAACCCTAAATTTTTAATTAACAAATTCAACGTAGAAATAGGAGTTTCAAAGACTCCACATAAGCGTGTCCTTAAGATACGTTTATTCCCCATTGAAACCTTGACCACAGTCAAGACGTTTCTAACCTCCCTTTCGAGGGGAACTACGATTACTCTGATTCCATTCCCTATCCAGGATACGTAGGCACAAGACGCGACGTCTTGCCGAGTAAACTTAGGACTAACCCTTCGGTCTTTAGGTCACTCTATCCCTTAGCAATATATTTCAAACAAATAATAAAATAAAAAAACATACAATAAACAAAAGGTTCCTGTAGAGTACTACAGAAGTTTAGGGTGCTAGTACCTTCCCTAAGCTTAACCAACCCCTTACCTAGATCTCTTCCTGCATTGTCTTTACGATGCAAAATTAGGTTTTCCTCTTTTGACCTTTTCCTTCGGATAAATCAAAGAGCGGTTGTGAACTAAAGATGCGATTCAAATTAATTAATAATTTGAAATCATATTCTAACCGCAACATTACCCTTTTCAAGTGGAAGACTTGATTAAAGAAGAAACTGAGACCCATTCGTGGCTTGTGACCCGAAGTGTGGGAGAAGTTTATTGTTACCCTTTTCAAGTGGAAGACTTGATTAAAGAAGAAACTGAGACCCATTCGTGGCTTGTGACCCGAAGCGTGGGAGAAGTTTATTGTTACCCTTTTCAAGTGGAATACTTGATTAAAGAGGAAATTGAGACCCATTTGTGGCTTATGACCCGAGGCGTGGGGAGATTTATCACCTGTTCAAATATTTTTCTTAAGACTGAATCCTATTTCAGATACAATTATTTGTTATTATTTCAATTGTTAGAGTTATCAATCTTTCCCTTAGTGGAGTTGCATCCTTGTTCCCAATATAATTCACCTCCTATGACTCATTCCCCCATAGAATATTTGTCTTTCATTCATATCATATCATGAGCATCTATGTGGCATCTTAGGGCCAAAAATTGTGCATGTTTGTATTTAAGTCTTTCTTATCACGTCGAGACGAAGATTTCAATCTCCACATCTCCGGATAGAAGAAACTTAGATAGGGGCATCTATCACACCATAATTTTTAACCCTAATATTCCACCTCATTTGCATTATTTTGGTATAACATCAATCATTTCATGTGTGTTTTTTATGCATTGCTAACCTCTTTGAAACCCAATAGTATGTGCCTTGAGTTACTTTGACTGCAATCTAAGGTTTTGGCATCAAGGGTTCAAAAAGTTGACCAATCAAGGAGTTTTTTGGTCCTCAAGTCTTCAAAATAATCAATAGTTCCCTTTCATTAATAATCAAGTGCAAAATTCCATTAACTCAAGTTCACCAAGCTCCAAGTCATCTGATGCACCAAATTAGGGTTTTGACCCAATTCAACCTTGAGTTAATTTTTTGAGCAAAGCCTGGTCTCACACCTCAATACATGGTTTAGAGGCCTAATATACATCATCTTAGTCCATTCATGTTTTTGGATTGGTTCAAGGAGCTTGATTCATTGATAATTGAAGAGTTCTAGTTCAATTGAGAAAAGTCAACTGTGGACCAAAGTCAAAGTTTGACTTTTGAGATTTTTGGTCAAACATGGACTCCAAAATTCAAAGATCATGAAAATATGGAGGATAATTAGATTTGGTCATATGATCAATCAAAGAAATCATTCAAAGGTTAAGAATTGGAAAATTAGGGTATGAGACTTTTTTCTAAGTTATGGAAATTTATGATCAAGTGGCCTATTCTCCAAGACCATAACTTCTTCCTCAAGCATCCAATGGAAAAAATTTAGGACTCCTTTTGAAGATGGTATAACATACTTCAAATTAGTGAAATAATAGACCTAAAAGTATTTACCAATTGAAAGTAATGATTGATCAAAGTTGAAGTTTCAAAGATGTGAAAAATGCTAAACACTTAGAATTTTTTCTAAGTATAAAACAGTTAAAAATCCAAATTTGATGGCCATTTTTCTTAATGATCCAATTTGATTCTCCAAGTGATCAACATCAAAGTTGTAGTATGTGATGCCTTCTTTCCAATGGTACCAAGAGCATAAATTTCTCTTGCTTGAGTATGAAGTTACAAGGTTGGGAAGTGGCCATGGTAGAGTTGTTTGGTCCAAGAAAGAATTGCACCAAGTGTTCAACCATATTTTTCACACGAGTTAGAGGTCCCTTTTACCCATCTTCCAAGCATTTTCAAAGCATATGATCAACTTGAAAATTGTTCCTCTCCATAAGATCTTCAAGTTGGTACCAAATTCTGCCATAGTTGATTTCCATTCATTGAATAAAACCTTGGTCCAATGTGCCATGTGAATTGCATAATGGATCATGTATGAAAATCACTTTCTGGTCTTTGCTTGCCTATATAGTTATGAAAGGTTATCTGAATGTTTAGAGATGACTTGTACTACCAGAAAAAGGTAAACTTACAAGCCATTTTAGAAAGTATGACTCAATTGTACTAGCATCAACTTTATGCAAAAGTGAAACATGATTCTACTTTTCTCCAAATCCTTGCAATCAGGTGATTTCTCCTATAAATAGAGCATCATACTAGAAACAATACATAAAAGAATCATCGTACAAACCTTAGCATACTAAGAAATCACACTTTGAAGCACCATGTTCTTCACTTTGTCAAGAAATACCATCACTGTCCAAAACTTGTCACAATCCTCAAACACTCGATCTCTTTACTCAAACACATCATAAATACTTCACACGACTTGTTGAAACTCATCAAAACCCTTCATTCCACATAAAACCATAATTCAACTCTCATTGGCCACCGTTGTTGACCAAGGAGCCAAACTTTCAAATCTTTCTACTATTGCCTTTCCTTTCCACTTTGACACTTCAAACACATTACGTACACTCCATAGAATCTTTCCAAATAACAAAACACAACCTCTAACACCTCCATCTCAAAAATAATTCTTCAAATTTTCTTTATTTGCAAGTCAATTTGGACAGAAGAACCAAGAGCATTCCAAGGCAAACTAATCATGCAAACACCTTTCTGGAAGTTCATTGGAGCTAAAGCAATCGTCATCTTGCATCTGGAACAACTTTGAAGGTGAATTACACACTCTCCAATAGGTAAGCTTTTCAATTTTCAAACTCCATGATCTGAGAATCATTTGCATCCATATGAGTTACCATTTTGTTTGTTAGGATGTAAGGAATAAAATTCCTAAGCTAGTGTTGACGGATTGTGCAAATATGGAATTTAATTTTTGTTTTCAAGAATTAATGTTCTTCTCATTTTTTTAGAAATTCTTGAGCTAGGGTTTAAATAAATGAATTTGGTTAGAATATTTGAATTCCTCATAAAAATTTGTGAAATGGTATATTAGGTTGCCATGTTTGGTTCCTAAATCAGAAAGTTAGAAATTTGAATTTTTGAGTCTTGAGGTTAAAGATGAAGTTGATTTCGCCTGTTTTCATTTTTAGATATTTGTTTCATATTTATTTTATTGAAGCGAGAAAATATCAATGCCTTATGGTCTGGCCCAGTGGCTCAGAGGTTTTATTGGTTGGTACTAGGGCATGGGTTCGAATTCCAGGATGCCCTCTCTTCTTTTTTGACCACTCTTCCCCTTCTTCTTTCTTTCATTTCATCATTTTCTTATTACTTTTTTCTTTAGTTAATTAATTTTCTTTTATTTATTTTATTTTATTTTATTTTTAACATACCAATCAAATATCTAAAAATATTTTACTTATTTCTTTTTATTTTATATTAAACTTTTAAATAATGTTAATTAATATTATTTATTTCTTTTATTTTATTAAAACCTAAAAAAAAACAAAAAAAAATACTTTTCTTTTCTTTTTCCTTATTTTATCCTCCTATTTTTAAATACCTAAAATGCCACCTTTTATTAGGTCCCATGTCATGTATATTTCTTGTTTTTTTTATTAATTGTTTAAAGTTTTAAGATTGTTATTAAAAGTGATGTTCATATTTGTCTAAACATTTAGAGTTTTAGTTGACCTTTGATGATCCATGTCTTTGTTCCTTGTCTATGTATTGATATTGTTTTGTATGACCATGTTAATGTATTTGTCTTTAATCTCATCTTAATTTTTTTTTAATACTTTGAATGATTGATAATTGTTCTTACTTGTTTCAAAGATTGTCCATGTGTTTAGACCTTACTTGATTACATTCTTGACCTAAAAGATCATGATGAGACCATGCATTGATTCCTTGTCCTTGTATTAATATTGTCTTTGTGTATACATGTTGTAAGTAATAAGGATATATCATGTTTAACCTAGATATTGATCTTGCCTTGGTTTAAGTCATGTCATGGTCCATAAATTATTTTGTTGAAGCATGTCTTGATGAATGATTTATCCATGTCTTTTTCTCACATGAGGATTGTAGTTTAGATATATAGTTTGATCAAATGTGTAGTTTTTAAACCTTGTACTTGTTTGTTGATCCATGTTAATCTTACTTGTACCATGTATCTCATACTTAGCTTCTTTGTCAAAAGTTTGTGCACATATGTTTATCATGTTGCCTAATCTAAAGGGAGGGACTCTTTTGTTGACTTCATGTCATTTGCATATGCATCCTCATCTTCTTGTACATTTTTTGCATGATTGGTTATCCTTAGCATGTTTACCTTTTAGGAAGTTTTCCCTTAGGCTAATCCAACTTTAAATGGTTCAATTAGGTCCCCCCCCCCCCCCCCCCTTCTCAAAGCCAAAATCTCTTTCAATAGAAACCTTGACATTAGGTCATTGACTTTTTCAACCTCTCTTTTTCTTAACAAATGCTTTAAGACATCTTAAGCATATTCAAAACTCTTTCACAAAGACTAAAAGATATAAACCTTATTCAAAATATTTTGTCTCTTTGCCTTTTCAATTTAAAACCTTTTCAAATAGATTATACATTAGTCATCCTTAGTTGAGATGCAATTCTCCTAACACATGCCATTATTGAGAAAAATGTTGATTCTTTTCCACTTGAGAGAGGTATGTGGCATACTTGTTGATTATATATGCAAGTTGGAACCCTTCTCTCAATGTGAAATAAAGATCCCTCTTCCACATGTTTGTGGTGGATAAGTTGAATATTCTCCTTAAGATGACAACTTGTCTCTCCTCCATTAAAATCCACCACAACAAACCCTTCTCAATTTTACCCCAAACTACGAGGTTTTGATCCTTCATTGGTACGTAGGCACAAGACCTTGTGTCTTGCCAAACACAATAATAACAAAAAAAACACTTATCTTATCATCTCCTCAATCAATACCAAAATAGCAAACAACGGTAACCATAACACAAATAAAACAATAGGTTCCTATAGAATACTATAGATACTTAGAGTTCTAATATCTTCTCTTAGTATAACCAACCCCCGAACCTTATATCTCGTTTTTCCTTTTTCTTTGCATTGCATATTTATGAGTTATTCTTTCTTTTCACCTTCCATTGGATAAATTAAAGATTGGTGGTGATATCTTGTGATTTGTGAAGTCTAGTTAACTTAATAGCTATGGTCTCTGATTCTCACTGTGACAGTATGATATCCTTACTAATACCACTTGCTACAATAAAACATACATGTATACTTGCATGTGACACCATAATCGTTTTTACGCATGACAAGGATGTTTTCCATTTTATAGCAGTGATTCCACATGGTTATTGCGAATCGAGAGATCTATTATGTCGTCATTCTCGTCTAAATCCATAATTATCACGATAAATGGGAAAAGGGAGAAGAAAGGGAAACAAACCTATACTTGCAAATAGGGAGACTAAGGACTTGATCTTGAGAATATTCTAATAACAAGATAAATAAACTAAGAACATGAAATAAATAGGGCTAATGATAACTTACAAAAGGTGGATTATCACACCCCCTAACTTAAATTATTGTCTATCCTCGGGTGATGCGACAGTCAACAACAGAGAAAATTTTCTAACAAACATCCACATTTTCAGCCAACACAACTTACTTTTCAACTCAGAAATCATCTTAGTGGATTGTTTTCAAATACTGGTACAACTCATCCTTGAAGCAAATCTTTCCATAATGAGTACATACGCAATTTCCACTTTTGCCATAATTTCCATACCCAATATTCTTGCCTTTGAATCTTTGAGAGTCAATGGCATTCACAAGAGCTTTAGAATCATCAGAGGGAGTGAAATTTCCTTGTCTCTCATGTTGCAAAACCATGGAGAAAATCTTGTTCGTAGGCAGAAGGGAATCCATGAGCAAGATTTAGGATTTCACAATAGAAAAATTAGCATCCAATCCAGTTTAAAAAAAGCTGCATATAAAATGGTATGGTACTCTCTAGCATTGCATATAGCTTCACATGCACAAATGATTCAATGGCTACATGTAGGAATAAGAAGGTATATCTCAAGTTCTTCCCATAGAATTTTCAAATCTGAGTAGAAATCAATAACAGCCCTAGATTCTTGCTGCATGCCATAGACTTCTTGCATTAACTCAAAAATCAAATCTCCTTGAGATAAATGTTCCTTGAGGTTGATCCAAACATCAACTGCATTTTCCATAAAGATAATGGATTGAGAAATTGACTCGGAAACTAAGTTGAAGATCCATGAATGTACAAGCATGTTGCACTAGTTCCATGCACCATAAAAAGGATCAAATGTATCAATGATGGGAGTGATAGTTCCATAGATAAACTCAAGTTTCAAATTTCCTCCGAGCACTCGATGCACAGAACGCACCCATGAATGGTAGTTCGAACCATTAAGCTTGTGATAAAAGCATACTGAGGAAGGTCCATCACTTGGATGGACAAAAAAGGAGCTTGGTTGATCCAATTGAGGATTTGTGACTTGATTTCGTGGAAGAGTCATACAAGGCAGTAGGGGTGTACGCGGGTTGGGTTGGACCGGGTTCGCCTTAACCCGTTACCCAACCCGTTCAACTTTCAATGGGTTGGGTTTATCATCAAACCCGTAATTCTACTTTAAAAACCGACTCGAATCAACCCAGATATTTACGGGTTGGGTAGGGTTGGGTCCACGGGTTGTGTATATAATAATTATTATTTTCAATTTAAAAAATCTATAACACAATTCAATATAATTTTGCATATTTCAAACAATTAAATTATTTACGTAGTGGAGACAAATCCTACATATAAAATAGAATAATTAAAAATATAACAATTAAAATTTTGAAATGTATTTTCTTTGTCATAAAAAATATTAAGATACATATACACCATTAATTATTTATATATTTTCATTAATATACCTTAATTTATAAAAATTTATTAGTTATTTTGATAAGTTTCTAATATACACTTAATTATTTTGAAATGTATTGTCTTTAGTTTAGTAAGTTTCTAATATATACTTAATTATTATTAGTTAATAAAGATTCATTAAAAAAATAAAAAGGCAGTAAAGTGTAAACTAGAAGTGCATAAGTCAAGCAAGCATGATTAATATTAATAATAATATTTAATTATAATAATAATAATAATTTAATGTGTGATTGGAAACTGGAAGGAAAGTGCAAAAGATCTTTGTGTACGTTACAATTTACAAAGTTATAGCAACTTTAAAATTTATAAATAATAATATAATAATAATAATAATAATAATAATAATTAATTATGTCACGTCAACGGGTTGGGTCAACGGGTTCATGGGTTTAGAAACTAAAACCCAATACCCGAACCAAATCTATACGGGTTTGGTCGGGTATACCCGTAAATGAATGAGTCCGGGTAATTAGTGGGTTGGTTCGGTTTGGGTAGGCGGGTTTGCGGGTCGACCCGCACCCATGAACACCCCTACAAGGCAGAAATAATGAACTCTCAAATCAAAAGGCTCATGATACCATGTTAAGAATCAAGAACTCCATGAAAATGAGAGCGAAGAAAGCTCAGAGAAGAAGAAAAATGAGAGTATTATTCAACTTGCCTTCATAATAAGGTTACATGATCATATATAGTTACAGTGCAGCTACATACTACTTCTCATGCACTACCAACCAAATGAATATCTATAACAGAATTTTGAAATTCTGCTAAGTTAGTTACAAGTTAAGTCTAACTAACTCAAATAACTTGTGCACTAAGTAAGATTGTTAAACTTCATGATTTATCCATTTAATATGCTTAAATCACTTTGATCCTTCTCTACATTATCATTTAACATATCTCATATTTTGATCATTCTCATTCGTTTAACAAGTTTGTTATTAAAATTTAAAAATTGTTAAATGATCATGGTTCAATCGTCTTAAATATCATAGAGCAAAATGTTATATTTCAACTCACCTCATTATTAGAAATTAAAACAATCAAATCATCAATAAAACAAATAATAACAATATTAATAATTAAGGACAAAATAATGAATTAAAAGATATTAAACATAAGAGAATATACATAAATTAAGTTTGTTGAAAAAAGGAACATGGTATCGAAAATACATATGGGCTTTTAAGTCCATACTAACATATCTTGTAATAATAAACAAATAACAGAAAAACATTAAGTCTAGAGTACCATCTCAGAAGAGTGTATTGTGTATCAATCTTGTTCTTGATAATTGGTTTGGTTCTAGTAACTATATAGTTCCATAGCAAGTGTGAATATTGAAGGGCTATCGTTGTAGGAGGAGGGAGAAGATGGGGGTTTCTATTTTGATATCGAGGAGGATGGGAATATGGTTGGTGACCTGCAGTGGTGCTTGGTAGTGAGGTTTCTATGTGATAAGCATATCCATGTGAAGTCGATGAAGGTGAGAATTGCATATCTGTGGAGGTCGGTAAAAGGAGTCAACATCAAAGAGGCCAAAGATGGTTTGTTCTTATTCCATTTTGCTTATCATCTAGACATGGAGACAACTTTGAAGGGAGGGTCATGGACGTTTGTTATCTACCTTTTGATAATTGAAATGGTGAAACTTGGAGTCCAGACCAAGAATATCCCATTGTTTCATGTGGAATTTTGGGTCCAACTGCATAATCTTCTGGTGGGTTTAATGTTAGAGAAGGTTGAAAGATCAATGGCAAACTTCATAGGAACATTTGTTGAGTATGACAAAAAAAATAACACAAGGATTTGGTGGCAATATATGAGGTTGAGGGTGAGGATTTATGTTAGGAATCCATTGAAAAAGCATACCAGAGTGAAGAATAAGGGAGGTGATTGGTGTATTGTGAGTGTTAAGTATGAAAATCTTGGGTTATTTTGTTTCGTTTATGGAATAATGGGACATTCAGAACAAAAATGCAACGTCAGATTTGCCATGCAGGATGATGATGGTGTGAGAGGGAGGTTAGGAGAAATACAAGTTGAAAATAGGAGGTATGGTCGTGGAATGGTGTTGAGATGGTTGAGGGATGAGTTAACCGGCTGTGGGAGTTGCAAGGAAGGCGAAACCGATGGAACACATGAGGAACATGTGCAACATGGAAGTTACAATGACGTTAATGCTATTAGTGTCCCACAATCATAGGTCATTCATTTCACACGTGAAAACATAGCAGTTACCAATACCAATGGCAGTCTAGTGCAATCAATCCCTAACTTAAGCTAACTGTTACTTCCCATTCAAACCATTAATCAAAGTTCTCCAATCATAATTGTCCAAAATAATCATCCAGAAAACGTATCTTCACACAACAATTTAATGTATTCCAATAGCCAACAAAAAATAATGGTATCACACTTAATGATTGACCATTTATTGAGGAGTAATTCCACTAATGTTATTTTTGAAAACAAACACCCTACCATCTCACACAATATGCAGGGCCCACAAACTCATCTCCTCATACAACTTGACATGAATAAGATTTGCTCAAACAAGGTGTCGTATGAACAACTTCATGAACCAATAAAAAACAACAATAACCAAAATCCAATTATCATAACACCAGAGTCAATAATTCCCAAATTGAATCCATAAATAACTAAGCCAATCTCAAACACTATAAACCCTAGACCTACCTTTCTCAGCCTAAACCAAAACAAAATAACTCCCAAATTGAATCCATAAATAACTAAGCCAATCTCAAACACTATAAACCCTAGACCTATCATTCTCAGCTAAACCAAAACAAAATAACCAGCATACCATCTGCCTTAACCTTGCACAAACTGGAGTTATAGTAGACCAAATGGAACCAAATAACATGGAGGAAAGAAAAAGAAGATGGGAGCAGGAGAATAGAGATGTTAGGATCAGTAATGATATATTGCGACATTTTTATCGGCAAGCATACCCAACATCACACTTTGCGGCATCATCTCACACACCAAGCTAAGATTTCTGAACTGTTCAATCAAGTCCATCTCCCTAGCCATCAATGTTCACATATGAAAATACTTTCTAATTAAAGCATCTGCTAGCACATTAGCTTTACCAAGATGGTAACTCAACTCAAAGTCGTAGTCTTTCAAAAACTTTAGCCACCTTCTCTTCCTTAAATTTAGCTCCTTATGATCAAACAAATACTTCAAACTCTTATAATCAGTGAAAACCTCGAACCTTACAAATAATTCCTCCAAACCTTAAGTACAAATGCCATTGCTGCCAAGTCAAAATCATGGGTAAGATAATTCCTCTCATGAATCTTCAGTTGTCTCGAAGCATACACTACAACCTAACAATTCTGCATAAGCACAACACTTAAGCCCATCTTAAAAGCATCACAACACATAACAAAATATCCCTTCGCATCTGGAAAAATCAAAACTAGCATCGTAGTCAACCCCTTCTTCAACTCTTAGAAACTTTCTTCATATTGAGCATCCCACACATATGCTTGCCCTTTCAGAGTCAATTGAGTCAAAGGCAAAAACAACTTCGAAAAGCCTTATATAAACCTTTTATAGGAACCATCCAAGCCAAGAAAACTTCATATATCTGTAATAGACTTAAGAGTCTCCCACTGTAACATTGCGTCAACCTTAGACAGATCAATTTCTATACCACCACTGAAAATCACTTGACCAAAGAAACTCATTTCTCACAACCAGAACTCATACTTGGATAACTTAGCATACAAATTATTCTCTTGGGAAGTTTGCAACATAAATCATAGGTGTCCTGTATGCTCTTCATTTGACTTAGAATACACCAATATGTCGTCTATGAAAACCACAACGAACTGATCCAAGTAAGGGTGAAAGATTATATTCATATACTTCATGAATAAAACTGGTGCAGTAGATACAGGGAATGACATCATTGAATACTCGTAATGACCATACTGGGTCCTAAACAAAGTCTTTGGGATATCTTATGGGTTTACTCAAATTTGCGGAACACACAAGCACCGACCAACTTATCCATAAGGTCATCGAACCTAGGAAGATGGTACTTATTATTAGTCGTAACCTTATTCAGATGTCAGTAATCAACCTCATGCTACCATCTTTCTACTTAACCAACAACACTGGCACTCCCCATGTTGACACACTAGGTCTAACAAGCTTCTTCTCAAGCAGATCTTCTAACTGATTATTCATCTCACTCAACTCGGATGCAAACATTCTATATGGTACCATTGACATAGGTCTAGTACCATGTTCTAAATATATGGCAAACTCAGCTTCTCGCTCGCGACAAGTCACAAATATCCCCATGAAACACATCAGAAAACTCACACACCACAGACATAGCCACAACATCACTCTCTAATCTCAGGGAAGCAAACATCATGAGCACTGGATCATCCTCCCTCAAATACATTTCAACTTGACTAGTGAACATGAAACTCGAATCGGTATTCTTTTTGGGTTCGGGAAACAACACAGTTTTATCAAAATAGTTGATATAAACATGGTTGAACTCTAGAAAGTTCATCCTCAAAATCACATCGAGTTGACTCAAAGGCGAACTATCAAGTCAACTCCAAAGTCTTCTTGATAAATGGTCAAAGGACAACTCAAACACACCAATGAAGTAGTCACCAGACCATTTGTTAGGGGTATTAATTGTAAGTGCTCTTGATTGGCTGCATTTTGTGGCAAAACTTTAGAGTTTGCATGTATGTCATATTGAATGTTAGGACATACTTAATGATGTGTGTGCAGGGTAAGTTAACTATAAGTTAAGCTGAATGTCATACAGAATGTCATGACACTGACCGTATGACATCCAGCGGGCAAGTTAGTTTTTCTGGTGTCTAGAAATCAGGAATCAAATCAGGAGCTCAAGCTGAAAGACAAGAGACATTTGAGAAGCCCTAAAGCGAAACAAATGATCCTGAATTAAAGGGCAAGCGTGCAGAGAATTGAAGAGTAGGGTTTGTTATGATTAAACCTAACTATGTGCACCAAGGCCCAAAAGGACTGACTGATCTATATATATCAGAAGGAGCAATCCTAGAAGTAAGGATTTTGACTAAAGAAAAGAGTGCATATTACAGAGTCCTTGTGAGTGAAGAAGGTTGTTCTTCACATAAGTATTGTGAGTGAAGAAATAGTGTTCTTCACATGTGTAGTGTGTCTTAGGAATACTTGTTTACCAAGCAACTGTATGTTGCATTGGTTAGGTAGTTTCTAAGCTATTGTGCCACTCAAAGCTTTTAAGAAAGAGTGTGTGTGTTCCTTGATCAAAGCTTTGAAGCAAGATCAAGATGTGTATGAAGTGTGTCTTCATCTTTATTCTGAAACTGTAATTGGATACCACTGTGGTGTGATTGAGGGGGAGTGAGTGGGAATACTCAAGTCTAGAGTGTCTCTAGGTTGAAGTGTCATTGGGTAGAGATTAAGTGAGAAGTTCAAACTGGTTGTTTGACTTTGAATTGATTCTGCTAATAGTGAATTTCCTCCCTGGCTTGGTAGTCCCCAGATGTAGGTGTTGTTGACGCTGAACTAGGTGAACAATTGATGTGTTATTTACTTCTTTTACTTACAGTTTAATTAGTACAGTAGTCAATGTCACAGTGGATGTTATAACTTTGGCAAGAACATTCATCGTGTGCTTGCCAGAATTTCAATTGGCATCAGAGCAGGCACCCTGCCTGTTTATTCTGGGTGAGATCTAGGGAAATAAATTCTGGTACTATGGATAAAGATATAGGATTCACTAATAGACCTCTAATTCTGGATGGTTCTAATTATGATTATTGGAAACCTAGGATGATTGCATTCCTAAAATCATTAGACAGCAAGGCTTGGAGAGCTGCAAACTCTGGCTGGAAACATCCTGTGAAGACTGACAAGGATGAAGTAGATGTGTTAATTCCTGATGAGGAATGAAACAAAGAGCAAGAGGCCTTAGCTCTTGGGAACTCTAAAGCATTGAATGCACTCTTCAATGGTATAGACAAAAACATCTTTAGACTAGTACACCACTGTGAACTAGCAAAGGATGTTTGGGACACTCTCAGAACTACTCATGAGGGAACTCCAAGGTCAAAATGTCAAGACTTCAAATGCTGACCACCAAATTTGAAGGTCTGAGGATGAAGGAAGATGAGACCATTCATGAGTTTTACATGAATGTTCTTGAACTTGCAAACACCTCAGGAGCCTTGGGAGAAAAGATGGCTGAAGAGAAGCTTGTAAGGAAGATTCTCAGGTCCTTACCTAAGGGGTTTGCCATGAAGGTCACAGCCATTGAAGAAGCCCAAGACATATGCAACATGAAAGTGGATGAACTCATAGGGTCTCTCCAAACATTTGAGATGGGCATGTGTGATCAAACTGCAGAGAAAAAGAGCAAAAGCATAGCTCTTGTCTCAAACACTGCTGAGGATTCAGATGAAGAGGGTGGTGAAAAAGAGGAGAATTTGTCAGAAGCAATAGCCCTGCTTGGAAGACAGTTCAATAAACTGATCAAAAGGATAGATCATAAGTCAAAGTCCTATGGCAAGAACACCTCATCTGAAAGCAGCAGAAGGGATAAGTCTGAGGAAAATTCCAATCAAAGCAAAGGAATTCAATTCCATGAGTGTGAGGGATATGGCCATATAAGAAAGGAATGTCCCACCTATCTCAAAAGGAAAGAAAAAGGCCTAACTATCACTTGGTCTGATGGAGATTCTGAGAGTGGATCAGAAGATGAGTCTGCAAAACATGTCACAGCTCTGAAAAGTGTATGTGTATCTGATGGTGACTCAAGTGAAGAGGAGCTAACTTATGATGAACTAGCAGAATCATATAAGAAGTTGTCCATCAGAAGCATTGAATTGTATCAGCAAGGAGAGCACCAGAAGAAGTGCATAATGGAATTAGAGGCTGAGAAGATAGAGCAGCTAGCAACAATAGACTCACTCAAAAGAGAGATCAACTTGTTGGAATCTAAAATGGAGCAGATGGAAAAATCCATAAGGATGCTAAATCCTGGGACTGACACTCTAGAAGAGATTCTGCAGAGTGGTCAGAACTCAGGAAATAGGTCTGGACTGGGATTTGTTGATAGACAGAATCCTGTTCTGAAACTCAAAAGATTAGAACCTGAGATTCAGAAGGTGAAGAGAATGTCACGACCGATGTCACAACATCCACCACACAGAAACTGGAACCAAGTCAGAAACAGATTCAAAGGGTATAGATGCTACCACTGTGGAAAACTTGGCCATATCAAATTTGTGTATTTCTGGCTGCATGGATTTCCTTGTCATTCTCATCAAGGGAAACCTAAACAAAAAGCTCATGCCAAAAGGCAGCATCAAGCAAAACCTAAGAAGGATGCTACTAACAAGCAAAGACAATGGGTTGCCAAGAATATGGAATTAGTAGCTCACAATTCCCTAAGAATGTCAACCAAAGAGGATTGGTACTTTGACAGTGGCTGCTCTATACATATGACTGGAATTGAGGATCACTTGATAAAACTCAAACCCCATTCATCTAGTCATGTAACATTTGGTGATGGAGTTAGAGGAGAAATTAAAGGTACTGGAAAACTAGATGGCCCTGGTGTTCCAAGACTAGATGAGGTCTTGTTGGTGAAAGGACTAACTAATAATCTCATCAGTATCAGTTAGCTCTGTGACCAAGGCTTCAGTGTAAAATTTACTAAAAATGAGTGTGTTGTCATCAATGAAGAAAGTAAGGAAGTTATGAGGGGATCTAGAGCCAAGAACAACTGTTATCTATGGGAGCCTAGAAGTAACCTCAATACCTTGGTCAATAAGGAAAATAAGGACCAACTATGGCTGGAGAAAGGAAGACAACCACTAAATATGGAAAGGACCAGGTCCAACACATTAGCAAGTGGATCTTCAAAGTGTGCTTCAGAGAGAAGGACAGAATGTAAGAAAAGTCATGAGGGGAAGCAAGCCAAGAAGGGATACCCAAATATTGATCATCAGGAAAAGCTAGATAGGCTATATTGGAACCTGATGGAGTCCATGGAAGCTGCCCTGCATAAAGAAAGCAATGTCACTCCATATGTCATGACCTTGTTCTGTGACATCAAGAGTACCATCCAAACAAGCTCTGATGAGTTCAAGGGAGACATGCTCAGGGGTAACTTATGTAAATGGCAAGAGGGTTGTGCTAAACCTGGTGATTATGTCCTTAGTAATGCTGACATGGTTTCAAGAAGTGTCAAGGAGTCTCAATTTAAAAATTCTCTAAAATTGAAGTCCTCCAGAAATGATGAGTTATAGCAATTAATAGTAAAAGGGAATTACATTTTGAATTTAAATCATTTAATGATAAATCAAAAAGATAAGTTCCCTCCTATTGGGAAATCATACCCCACTTCCACTTATACGATACAACCCCTCTACTCTTGGTGCCATCATAAACTATTCAGCTTCCTTACCGTTTCCAGCAAGCACAGAAAATCTCTTCTTCCTCAAACAACGACCCTAAGTATGTCACATCATTCTAAACCATCCTCAGCCAAAAGAATGACCGACAACGATGCTGAATCAAACCCTAATGAAGTGCTGGAAATTGCTCCACTACGAATGATGACACCAGAGGGATTATTGGTGAAGGAACCAAAATGTTGCATGCAAAAAGACCCAAAGATCTTGTCGCAGGTCAGGTTCCTTATGCTGCTACATCTGATGACCAAAATGGAGAGGAAGCAAGAAGAACACATCTTAAAATTGCAGATATGGTGGCCAGCACACTCAACATACCCACACCATCCAACAAAAAGGGGAATGATCCTAACCAGGATGATCAAGCTGATGTCTCTTACAATGTCAAAACATTGAAAGAACCTACATCATAAGGGAAGAACAAAGGTAAAGGTGCTGAGAAAATGAGTGATGATATTCAAGGCACCAAAAACACTGAGCTGGTAGACCTAGAGGAATATTTTGACAATGACCTCATAGCAAAGATCAATCCGGGCATAGCCAAAAGGCTGATGACAAGAAAAGGGGAAAAAGTGGCTTACCAAAGCCCCCTCAGGAAGAAGGCTGTTGAGGAAACTGGTGAGCAAGACAGTTCCACATAAAGGGTGGTAGAGAAGACTGTTGAGCAAGACATCCCCACTAGGAAGGCTGGAACAAAGAGGACTCAAGTTGGACCCTCCAAAGGGTGGAGCAAAGTAACCACTAAAAGAAGAAAGGTTGAATCTAGTTCAGAACAAGAAACAGATTCTGATGTTGCTGTTGATGTCACTGATATCCAATCTAAGAAGAAACCATCTACTAGCAAATTGGTTGCAAATATCCCTAAAGTGCCAATTGACAACATATCTTTTCACTACCCGTCATGTGCTATCAGATGGAAATATGTGTATCAAAAGAGGTTGGCCCTGGAGAGAAAGCTTGCACAAACTGCTCGTGAGAACAAGGATATCATGGCCCTCATCTGTGAGGCAGGTTTGATGAAAACTGTAACTCAGTTCTCCCAATGCTATGAAATTCTAGTCAAAGAATTCATAGTAAATCTATCTGATGAATGTGCTGATAGAAAATCCACTGAGTTTGGGAAATTCTATGAGAGAGGAAACAATGTCATCTTCACTCCTAGTACCATCAACAAATTCCTTGGAAGATCAAATAAGGCTCAGCCTGAGTTAAACATCTCTGGCAACAAAATGTGCCAAGTTATCACTAGAAATCAAGTCAGAAAGTGGCCATCAAAAGGGAAGCTTGTTGCCAGCAAACTAAGTGTGAAATATGCTATGCCGCACAAGATTGGTGCTGTAAACTGGGTGCCAACTAATCACAAATCATCAGTGGCCTCTGTCTTGGGGAGAGTTATCTATGTTGTTGGGACCAGGACCAAATTGGATTATGGCACTTACATCTTCAATCAAACTATGAAGCATGCTGGTAGCTATAGCATCAAAGGACCCATAACATTTCCTTCACTCATTTGTGGAATTATGTTAACAAAATTTCCAAATATCCTCAAGACCAGTGATGTATCTAGCAAGAGAGAAACTCCTTTAGCCTTCCATAACAAGTTGTTTCAAGGTACCCATGTTCCAGACATTACCATGACATCCACTGAGACATCCCAAAGGGGTCCCAAAGCCAGAAAATCTGAAGTAATGGCAATAATCAAAGAGACGTGCAAGGAACTGGATGCAAGGAAGAAAACCCTTGAAAAATTACTAAGGTCTCTAGAGCAAGATGAGAATACTGAGCTCACTGATGATGATGGTACAAGGGAAACTGATGGCCAAGAAGTTTTCTTAGAGGAAGCTACTAACAGCTTAGAAGAAGATACTGATGATGCAGAAGGAAGCTCTGAAGAATCTGAGGAGGACAGGTCCAGCTCCGCTGAATAACAAGATTAATGACTAAGCTTGCTGTGACCACTGAGTGAGTACAGGCAGAGGTGCTGCTGTTGTTTTATGTTGATTAGTTATCCTTCTGTAGGAATTGATAGACAATCTATGATTGTGATGCTCTCTATGAGCAGTGTGGTTAATGTGCCCCTAACTGTTGTAATGGTACAATTTTTAATTTGTGCTAAGTCAGTAGTTAGATCTTAATTTATGGCTAAAAAGGGGGAGAGATAGTAGCAGGTGATAGTAGCAGCAGGTGGAAGAACAGGTGGGTTAGCATATGTGCTATTATGTGCACATGTTATAATCATGCTTACAGGTGCTGCTGAGGATGAGTGTGTTAACAGCTGTCTAGTGTTGTAGGTAAACTCTGATGTGTGTATTTATTGTGGATGTTACTAACCTTGTGTGATCCTAGAAGGTGTCTAGGAGTTGTATGTGTCTGCAGCAGAGTGTGTTGTGCATCTCTTCAGGGGGAGTAGCACAGGTGTGTGTGACTTCAGGATGTCATCCTGAAGGTCATAACATCCAGAGCAGACTGGATGAATATGTGTGACTGCTGACTGTTTGCAGGTTGTGTGCTCAGCTGAGAGGATATGCATCAGTTGAGGGGGAGTAACCCAGTGTGTTACTCAGCAGAGTGTGACATCTGTAGTGGTAACTAACAAATGGTTAACAAGGTGAGATCTAACTGTGAGGACTCTTAGAGTGGTTTGAGCTAGTAACTTTCCTGCATGTCAGGATACATCATAAGTATTCTGCTGTGTGTAAACTTTGATATGTTAACAGGGTGTTTTAGCCAAAAATTTGCCAAAGAGGAAGTTTGTAAGTGCTCTTGATTGCTGAATTTTGTGGCAAAACTTTAGAGTTTGCATGTATGTCATACTGAATGTTAGGACATACTTAATGATGTGTATGCAGGGTAAGTTAACTATAAGTTAAGCTGAATGTCATACAGAATGTCTTGACACTGACCGTATGACATCCAGTGGGCAAGTTAGTTTTTCTGGTATCTAGAAATCAAGAATCAAATCAGGAGCTCAAGCTGAAAGACAAGAGACATTTGAGAAGCCCTGAAGCGAAACAAATGATCCTGAATTAAAGGGCAAGCATGCAGAGAATTGAAGAGTAGGGTTTGTTATGATTAAACCTAATTATGTGCACCAAGGCCCAAAAGGACTGACTGATCTATATATATCATAAGGAGCAATCCTAGCAGTAAGGATTTTGACTGAAGAAAAGAGTGCATATTACAGAGTCCTTGTGAGTGAAGAAGGTTGTTCTTCATGTAAGTATTGTGAGTGAAGAAAGAGTGTTCTTCACGTGTGTGTAGTGTGTCTTAGGAATACTTGTTCACCAAGCAACTGTATGTTGCATTGGTTAGGTAGTTTCTAAGCTGTTGTGCCACTCAAAGCTTTTAAGCAAGAGTGTGTGTGTTCCTTGATCAAAGCTTTGAAGCAAGATCAAGGTGTGTATAAAGTGTGTCTTCATCTTTATTCTGAAAACTGTAATTGGATATCACTGTGGCGTGATTGAGGGGGAGTGAGTGGGAATACTCAGGTCTAGAGTGTCTCTAGGTTGAAGTGTCATTGGGTAGAGATTAAGTGAGAAATGCAAACTGGTTGTTTGACTTTGAATTGATTCTGCTAATAGTGAATTTCCTCCCTGGCTTGGTAGCCCCCAGATGTAGGTGTTGTTGACGCTGAACTAGGTGAACAATTGATGTGTTATTTACTGCTTTTACTTACAGTTTAACTAGTACAGTAGTCAATGTCACAGTGGATGTTATAACTTTGGCAATAACATCCATCGTGTGCTTTCCAGAATTTCATTAATGACCATACTTCCAATCATAGAAGACAGTTCAAGATTTAAATTTTGGCCACAATCAAGAGATACAAATAAATGCGTCTTACCAGTATTAATCATAGCAATCAAAGAAACACCCATAATAAAACATGTACCTCGAATCAAATTATTTGATCTCAAGACATCCATACCACTCAGAGCAAACACTGTACCATTAGCTTGTGCATCAGTTAGCGTCTTCCTTGGTTTTTGACACCGGGTATTAATATGTTCTGATTCACCACAGTTGTAACAAGTTAGAATATTACTCTTCCACTCAATAATATAATGTCCTAGTTTCCCACACATTAAAACACTTTTGACATGCACTCTTACACTTAGCAGCATGATGGCCCAACTCTCCACACCTGAAACATTTCAGAGGAGCAGAAGCTTCTCGCTCACTTGCCTCTTTCCCGCCTGCATCCTTCTGTTGGAACTTTTGTTTTCCCTTATCAGTTGGAGTCACATAGGATTTACCACGATACTGATTTCTATTTTTCTTCTCACTAGAACTCTTGTAGTGAGCAGATATGACTCTGCAATCTTCATCATAGATTTTACACTTATTCACCAATATTAAAAACCAACGAATCTTCTAGTAAACAATGAATTGCTTGATATCAAAATGTAATCCATTCTCAAACTTCACACACTTCGGCCCTTCAACTTCCACACCATTATAGTGGGGACAAAATTTTACCAACTCTTCAAACATAGCCGCAAAATTAACAACAGTCATGTTTCCTTGCTTCACTTGCAAGATCTTAATCTCTTTCTTTTTGCGAACATCGGTCGGAAAGTACTTCTCAATAAACTCGTTCTTGAACATGATCCAAGTAATCTCAGCATTAGAAGCTTCCATCCTCTGAAGGGTATTCTCCCACCAATATTTTGCTTCTTTAGATAACATGTGAGTCCAAAATAACACCTTCTACGCATCAGTTCATGCCATAACCATGAAGATCTTCTCAATATCTTGTATCAAAGTCTTAGAACCCTCAGGGTCATACCATCTCTTAAAAGTAGGTGGATTGTTCCTTTGAAAGTTTCCCAGTCGACAAAGTTCATCAGCACTGACATTTTGATTCTGATTCACCTGTAAAGCTTCATTCGCTTGTGCTAACATATTAGCCATTACTTCTAAAGAATCAACAATCGTACGATCATTCCTGCCAGCCATTTCTCTTTGCAAAACCAATTCAAACAAGTTAACTAATTGCAATCAGTATAGCAAATAACTTTAAAGAATCGACAGTGTTCACACAGATGTCGTGCACAAGAATGGAGTTGAGGCCTATTTATTTATTATAGCAAGGGTAGTATCATTCATAACAATTATCAAAGTATCATTCATAACACTCAGGGGTGAGAATAACGAGGGTAGAAAATAACAAGTATCATTCATGAATACACTCAAAATATGTTAGTGGTACAAAAGATAGCAAGGGTAGTATCATTCATAACAATTATCAAAGTATGAATTATTGACAAAAATTAACCATTTACTCATATCTCAACCGAGCAAAATCAAATAATCATTGATTCATGAACATCATTCACAACAATGCACTGATGATAATAATAACTCGATCACAAAGCAGGTATGTATGCAATTCATCAACTCCTTGATTCTTTATGCATGTTGTACAAATTTAGACATCAGAGATATGTTAGTGATTTAGTCCACTCACTGATGGTCCCCCTCTTTGAACCATGATTTCACTGATCCCCCTTTCTGAATCAAGACTTACCACTAGTCCCCCCCCCCTTTGGACCAGCGACACAACACTGAATCGAAGTCCGTATACCATGATGCATGAAATGCAACAACATATAAAAATGTAATAACATTATTGGTTCCCCTTCAAACCACATACAATGCCCATAAGACCACCATCTCAACATAACAAGTATAATGTGCAATTATAACTCACCAATACCAAATCATACAAGTATTCAACAACACATGCTTATACATCCACAAAGTATTCACACAATTTTTAAAGTATATCAATTTTATTCACTAATTCGTCAAACACAACAAAATAACAACCAACAGTCACTGGAATAAAAAAGCTTGAAAAATCAATTCAGTAACCCAAAATTGGTCAACACGGTCATGACGGTCAATCCACCAATCATGAAGGTTGTCATGATGTGCCTGTCATCCCTATCCTCACACAATCATCATCCAAGAGACGTCTAACAAAGTCATATGCTCTGGACACCATGACGGTCGGCCCGTCATCTAGTTGATGGTCGTCAGTTCTCTCAGTGCGGTGACTATTTTCTCGTCATGGTGATGATGCCAATCATCACTGTGCAAAATGTAAAACTTCATTTTCTGCCATTATAGCTCTTTCAAAGCCCTGGTTTTGATCCACAACACCCAAATTGCACGAAATTTGACATATACAATTTACGCCATGTTTATCATATCAATGAATAACAAAATAATCACTTAGTTCATTAATCTATCATAATTTCATCAATATTTTCAATATACCAAATCATATTAACATGAACAACAATATCCAGATTTATATATTCAAATCATGCACGAATTTCAGTATGATATAGAGCACGAATTTCACATATAGTACAACAAACAAGACAGGTTTCACATTAACCTTTTCCAAAACACATAAATATAAACAATGAGGAAAAACATAGGAAAACAAAGAAGAGGGTGTGGATACCTCTCTACCTTTCATGTAATTGACACTCATAGATGAACAATCGCCTCCTACCTGAGTTTTGCAGCAAAAGATTAATTTTTTTAGCAAAGAGTTCTTCCTCCTAGGTTTTGTTCTTCCTCTCCCAAACTTATATTTTCTCAAGTTTCACGTATTGCTCTTTCTCTTACTTTTCTCCTTATTTTTCTTTTAAACAAAAACCTAATTTCAATTACTAGTTGTCGCTACTGCGAAAAAGGGACGGCAAAGATACAAGAGTCGCCACCGTTCGTTATTTATCCCAAAGAGAGGGAAAGGAAACGACCAGAGAAAACCTACGAAAAAGGTAAAAGACAGGTCATCGCAACCAAATCTTGGGTTCGGGAGTCGGTTACGCAAGGGGAAGGTATGAGAACCCCTCATGTTCGTTGTACTCAACGAGATCCACGCTTGTTGTCTATCTAAGAGGGTGTTAAACTATCAAGGGCTGGCTTACAGGGACAAAAGAAAAGAAAAGAGACTCGATAGAGCATCCTCGCTCTATGCCTACGCATTCCCTCGTGCAATGGGAAAGTCAGAGTCAACGTACTTCAGAAAACTACGGGTGAAGGTGGGGAAGTTTGCTCGCCAAGACATCGTCGTCTTGTGCCTACATATCCTCGTATGGTACGAGAAATTAGAGAAAACATAGTTCGGGCTGACACGACCACAGATTGGTTCAAGTGTTTTAACTAAGAAGGGTTAAATCTTCGTTCTAGCAGTTAGGTGTATTGCTGCTCGACCATTGGAGACTTAGGCGTTACCTGTTTGCGGTAGAACCAAGACTTACCACTCTCTTTCTGAAAATGATTTTCCAAACAATCCCGAAGGATGAAAAGGTTTGATTTTTTTTGTGTTTTTTAGACAAGAAGTGAATTGAATTGAGTTTGTAACTCATGTTGCACTAAAGACTATGACTTGAGAGTGAATGCGCCGTATATCGCCCAAAGGGCATACACTAATCACTTTAGACGGTTGAGAGGAGGCCTCCCAACCATCATTTCCCAAGTACTTAAGGCTCGTAGCATACAACACTTATTATCCTTCATTATGTGTCTTAAGGGGTTAAGAGATGAGAAGAGAAGACACAAACTCTATGGGGAAACTAAACCCTGATGTTATCATGCATAATGCTCCTAAAGTTGGGATTGAGAGGGGAAGTTTATCCTAATGTTAACATGCAAAGGATTGAACACCTAATGTCTCTCCTACTCCCATCTTAAACAGAGAGACTAGGAACTCTAAGAGATCATGGTAAAAGACCAAGTAAACAACAGATAATCCAATCACAGATGAAATGAAAAATGAGAAGAGGTTGACTTAAACAAGTCAAAAGTAATGCAAACATGACATGCAAACATGCAAAGATGAAATGAAAGACCAAAGATGCAACAAAGACAAAGCAAATGATTCAAACAAACTAACTTGAATAAGTCAAAGAAAGAGTGAGATGAAATGGGAGAAGTCACAACTCCTACAACCATTAAAACATCAATCACTAAAATGAAAATCAAACACAAAGCCAAAAGAAAAAAAGCCATGATAAAAAAAAAGATGGGAGAAAGGAGGCTTGGGAAGCAAGCTCATGTAAAATATCTCAACCAAACAATCCAAATTGATCATGTGAAAAAGAAGAACAAACAAGTGCTAAAAGGGATACATCATTCAAGGCAAACTCAAAGCATGAACATGGACACCAAATCACCTTGAATGATGATCAAAGCACATGGGACAGAGGTGAAACAATAAGAAGAAAGTCCAAATCAAGATGGAAAGCAAAGAATAAACAAGAATCAAGCCAAGGCAAGTGGAAGAACCAAAGTTTTATCCCATATTCAACACTTAAAACCAAGTGGAATTGCCTAACTTCAAAGTAACTTGTGAAATAAGTTACACAAGTATATGACCTAAAATAAAAGACCAGCACCTTAATCATGTCATAAACAAACGTCAAGACTCATAGGGTGCATATGGGATCCATTAAAGGCATTTCCCAAAAGGACTAGGTCAAACTAGTTTGTATAAACCTCCTCTAGGATGACTTGACTTGCAAGCTTCATCAAATATAGAAGGGTAGATCAATAAATTCCAAATAAAAAGCACAAAGTAGCTAAATCAAATGGAAAACAGAAACCAAAGTTTCAAAGTCAAACTCAACTCAAGGCATCACCAAATAAATTGATTATCAAGGGTGCTCCACCTTATCGAGCATTAATCGAGGGGCATTAAAAGTCAACTCAAAGTCAAAGATAAAAAGGTTAATGGCCATTCAAAATCACCCTCAAGAATACCTCAATCCCTCACCTAAGTAAGGGAGAGTCCATGATCACAAGGGACAAGTACTTGAAGTCCTAATGGAATGGATCAAACAAGGTAGACCACATAAAAGTCAACAATTTGCAAAATTGGAAATAAATGGTAAATAAAAATAAAATCAGAAACTAAAATTATAGAAAATTAAATAAAACCTTGAAATAGTAGAAAAAAATTTTTATGGAATTTTTTTATCATTAAAAGTATTTTTGATAAAAGGAAATGAAAACAGAAATTAAAAATAAAATAAAATAAAGAAAGCAAGCAGGGGGTGCAAAAGCAATTGTCAAAATGAACTGGAAATAGGAAAAAACGCATATGGTCCTTGAATGAGGGGGGGGGGGGGGGGGGGGGGCGTGAATAACAATCTGAGCCCATCTGACCCAGACTCAAATCAAAGCATGAAATGCACCGTTTAATTAATCCAGCTGGATTTCAACGCGTTCGTGTCACTTGGTCAATCCAATGGAAAAGAAACACGTGAGCAGGTCAACAAGTCAAACCAAAGCCACATCACCTTGGCCTGAGATTGAACCAGACGTCGGAGCTAGGGCTCCGATCGTCTTCTCTGGCCAGCTCGCCGGAGCTCAGGGTTCAAAACTCAATAAAAATGACCAAAATCGGTACCATTCAAAAGCTGACACAACAAGGGTTATGAATCTACCATCCAAACATCAAAAAGGTTCCTAAATAGAGAGAATCGAAAGCTTGAATAAATGAACACATGATCTGAAATCTCATCAAACAAGCACAACGATGATTCAAACATAGCCTACCATAGGTAGTGCTTCATATGCAACCTAAAATGCTCCTAAAAAGTGCCTAGAATGAGAGAAATCAGAAGTGGAAACTTACTAAACGGAGAAGCTTTGTTGGCTATTCTCAGGCACACAAGCTTCACTCTCTTGCTTTCAGTTTGTTCCTTAGGCTTTGATGAAGAAGAAACAAGCTCCAATTGAAGTTAATTTGAAGAGAAAAGTCAGATTCAAAAATGGAAAGTGTTGAGAAAAATTCAAGCTCTATATGCTCTATTCAGCTGCAAATTCCTCTCCTTTCATTAGGGCAGATCAAAATGCTTTTATATGATGGGTATTTGATGACCATGCAGGCCCATAATGCCTTATTGGTAAGATTTGAAAAATTGCTAAAAATAATACATTTCGTCATGCACACGAGTTTGGTACTTTTCACACCATATTGGATCAGCAAAGTGAAGTGCATGAGGTGTACAAATGAAATGAATTGATTTGGGCTTTGTAAATATTCCACACATCAAGTTTGAAATCAAAACTTTTCAAGTAAGAAATTTGAAAATGGGGCATGTTATGGTTCTTCATGTTGGTCCATTTGTGGTAAACCTCTTTTGTGTCATATAATGGTGTAAAATTGTTGTACCTCAAAATTTATCCAACTTTTTCTTTACTTGGTTTATGTTTCATTTCATTGTTCTAGCATATTGCATTGCATAGCATTTTGCATTTTACAGGGGATCAAGAGATGTGTGTATGACAAGAAGAATTTTCCAAGGGTTCTAAGCCTAATCAAGAGTTTGTGCTCAAGTCAACAGGGGGTTATCATCATCAGAGACAAGTCAAAGCCTTTTGGATAGGCAGATAAGTGTATGTGGTTCACCTCATGTCTAGGAGGCCATTTGAAGGTCATATGAGGATCACAAGCCCATGGTTATGAAGGGAGATGATCATTTAAGCTCATTGGAGGCCTTGAGGGTCATTGTGGAGTTCATTCAAGTGTTTATACCTAGTGCAAGAGGCTACAGTTGAAGATGGTGCAATTAGGGTTTTCATCTGGTCAACCCTAAGTCAGTTGTGAAATTGAAGGAGATTAAGACTCAACTCCAAGTCTCTATGGTCATGGAATATTGTGTTGAGATACATGAGATATCATTTCAAGATCAATTCATCAAGAATCAAGAGTGTGAGGAGTTACTAAATTAGGGTTCTCAGTGTAAAATCTCCTATTTAGTGCCCAACTTCAAGACCACCTACCTCAAGATACAAGTCTCATCTCATCTTGACCCTAACATGAGACTTGTAGAGCATGTACTTAGATTTATTTTGAGTACTAGAAGTATTTGATTGGATTTGTAGAACTCAAGTTATGAAGCAGACAAGTTACAGGTCATCAGATGAATGTGATTTTGGTCAACAAAAGTCAACCAACTTCCAAGCCACTTTTGACCTAGAAGGATGTTTCTCCTCAACTTTTGATGAACATGAAAGTTGTTCCTCATGATCGTATCTTTCCAAAGAGTACTAGAAGTCCTTCATATGATTTGTAGAACTCAAGTTATAAGGCTTGCAAGACAGGGGTATTTTGGGAAAGCAGGATTACAGGTCATTTTCATTATAGGTCCATTTCACCACTTTGCACACTTCAAATGGAAATCTTTCCAACTTCAAACTTGCTCCAAATAGGTTCATTTGCTCAACAAAACATAAAGGCATCAAAGATTTTGCTTGGATTGAAGAGTCCCTAATAAAATTTCCATGAAAAAGGCCTTAAAAGGGGGAAATCAAATTAAATTCATTTGGGATCATTTTGTACCAACCCTGTGCATTTTTTGAGTGCCAAATACATTTCAAACACAATGCCAACTTTGGATTTGAGATTTGAGCTCATTTTGGTGGCCATTTTCAAGCTTACTTCAAGATTAAGTAACACATCCAAAACATGCCATAAGATTAAATTACGGAACCATTTGCAGCCCTTGGATCAACCTACCTCAGATGCAAGCTAGCTGAGCCATTTTTACATCTTGACAAGGTGACTTTCGTGCACTTTTTAAAGTGGTCATAAAGTGAAAAGGTGAAATTCAATTGGGCTTAAGGAGCATAGAATTGGGCTTTCTTTCAATCAGAATCCATCATATTTAATCTCAGTTTTGTTCACAAGCTTTCAGAACTGATTTTGGTGAGAAATTGGACAAGAACACATTGAGAGAAAGAGAGAAAAAAGTCAAAATCACTTTTCATGTTTCACTGAGTTTCAATCCAAACCAAAGATTTCAAAAGATTCCTTGAGACTCATAGAACATTTTTGGGTGGTTTATTTTAAGCTTCATTAACAAACTGAGCACTGTGGAAGCTTGATTCTAGGTTTCTTTTCATTCTTTTTTTTCTCACTATTTATGCATTGTTATCACGCCATTTTTATTTATTTGTAAACCTCTTGATGTGTAGATGGTTTCTAGATTGATTTTGTGGCTGTTTGTAAGCTTTTGAGTTTTGAGCTCATTTTTTTTTCTTTTCGTTTTGTTTTATTTAAGCATGATCAATGACAATGGATGGTGGATTTGAAATCCACGTAACCTGGAGATCAATTTTGACTATTTATTTGTTGAATTTGGTTGAGTTTTGAAGCTTTGCGTTTTCTTGGTCGTGGCTGGTTTACTAGGGTCGTCAGAGAAGACGACCAGAATAGTGGTTCCGGCCATCTGGTTTTCCCCCCAAGTTTGAATATGTTCCCAGCCACGTGTGTTGCTCGTATCCGTTTGATGCGCTTACTTTTTCATTTAATGGTTCTGATTAAGACCTATGGTGTTCCTTGTTTGACTTGCCACACATGATCCACATCAAAACTCACTGTTTCACTTAAACCCTGGCCTGATCCACGTGTGTTGCTGTGTGCCCTTGGATTGGCATACTTTTTGATCCAACCGCCATGCTTGTTTTCCACCATGCGCCTGTGTTGACTCCCCACACTGGATCCTTTTGACTTCACGCCCCTTGTTGGACTTGGGCTTTCCATTGCTGTTTGCACCCTCTTTATGGGCCCAGCTCGGTTTTAAACTTGTTTTTATTGCTATTTGAACCGTGACTTTATTTATTTTAGTTTTTATTTTCTTTTTGTTTTATTTTATATTTGTTTAGATTTAAATCATTTTAAAATACTTTCAAGAGTGATAAAATTCCATAAAAATATGTTTTGGACTCCTTGAGATGTCCTCTGATTTTAGGAAATTTTTATTTTATTTTATGAATTATTTTTTCAATTAAAAATGGAATTTAATATTGGAAGTGTTTTATTTGACCTAAATCTTGACATGTTTTAGTTTTTATTTTGTTTCTCTCATTTCCTTTTGATCCAATGATTAAAATTCAATCCTCATATCAATGATTAGTTGATGAATTTTTGAGGACCATTTTGCCCCTGTTGGTTAACTTTTGAGTTGACTTTTGATGCACTTCATTTGACCCTTGACAATCCTCATTCACAATGGAACACCCTTGTGAATGAATTTCTTTGGTGGTGTTGTGAACTGATTTTGATTGTAATCTTTTGGCCTCTGGTTGCCAACATGCTTATGAGCTTCTTGCATTTTATTTGGCTATTTTTGAATCATTTTCCTAATTTTAGGGTAACTTGCAAGTCAAGTTACCCAAAGGGAGGTTCATACAAACACATTGACCTAGTTTGCTTTGGATATGACATTTATGGATCCTTTGAGCCTTCAATGCCTATTGATTCATGTTGCTAACGTGTTAAGGATGATACTTATGCATTTTTAGGTTATTACATTATGTATTGCTTGTTCATTTGTTTGTCTACTTTTGAGTTCCCAATTAGGGTTTCTATGTGAAGCATGTTTGCTTTCCTTTGGGAATTTGCTTGCATTTCCTTGTGTTTTACTTGCTTTTGCTTTTGAGAACTTTTATTTCATTTCCCTTGTTGTCCAATGACTTTGGAACTTCAATTAAGGTAGCTTGGTCCCTCCTTTGGAGGTACTTGAAGCAAGCCTAAAAGGAAGAATCCATGAGGACTTCTTTGTGCTTTCTTGTGTACCTTTCTTGTGATGCTCATGGTTGAGTGCACATTATGAGTTCCTTGTTGTCCTCATATAGCCTCTCATCCTCACTTTGTTTTAGGTCTTCTTTGCCTTTCATTTGTGTTTCGGTTTTGATGTTTGAATGGTTTAGGCCATTTCATCCCATTTTAGTGCACTTGTGTGTTTCTTTTGGTGCATTTCCTTTCCTTTCATCTCTTGCACTTATCATATTGTTGCTTGAGGTTGATATGAGCTTGTGGAGGCTACTGTCCCACACCAATTTCCTCCCTCACTTGCATTCCATGTTTGCATTCTTGCATGTTTATGTTGTTTCTTGTTGCTTCTTTTGTCTCCTTTCCCTTAGGATCTCTAATCTCTCTTGTTCAAGGGAGGTTATGATAGACATTAGGATCTTAACCATGTATGATAACATTATGTAGAATTCCCTTATCTCAATCTTAGGATCACCATTGCATGACAACTTTAGGTTTGAGTTTAGTCCCTCTTTAGTGTCCTTTCTCTTCTCATCTCAAAACAATCATAAAACACCTAATAAAGGCTAATGATTATTGTGCGTTACGAGCCTTAAGCACTTGGGAAAGGGTTGTTGAGGAGTTTCTCTTTAATGGCTTGAATGTTTAGTATAGCACCCTTTGGGTGATATGCGACACATTCACTCCTAAGTCATAGTCTCTAGTGCGATATGAATTGCAAACCATTCAAAAACACTTCTTCTCTAAAAAACACAAAAACAAATCATTCAAACTTCTTTTTGCCCTCTGGGGCCTTTAATCTTGGAAATAATTTTCATAAGGAGAGTTTTGTTAACTCTTGGTTCTATCGCAAACGGTAACGCCTAAGTCTCCAATGATCGAGCTGCATACACCAACTGCTAGAACTGATTATTAACCCTACTTGGGTAAAACAGTTGAACAAACATGTGTTCCCTTTTTAGCCCGAACTATGTTTGCTATGATCTCTCATACTAGATGAAAGCACGTAGGCACAAGACGCGATGTCTTGGCGAGCAACCTTCCCCCCTTTTCACCCGTAGTTATCCGAACTACGTTGACTCTGACTTCTCACTTCAGATGAGATACGTAGGCACAAAGTGTCGCTGCTTTGCCGAGTCACTTCTTTTTCTTTTGTCCTTGAGCCTTTAGCTAGATAGTTTCAATCACCCTTTTATATAGACAACAAGCGTGGATCCCGTCGAGTACGACGTACGTGAGGGGTGCTAACACCTTCCCCTTGCGTAACCGACTCCCGAACCCGAGATTTGGTTGTGATGACCGATTTTATCCCTCTTTTCGTTAGGTTTTCTCTGAGCGTTTTCTTTCCCTCTCTTGGGATAAATAATGCACGGTGGCGACTCTTCTGTCATTGTCGGCCTCGATTTTCGTAGTAGCGACAGTAACTCAAGACATGAAACAAATATGACCTATAATGTATAGTATTCATACCATGACCAAAACCCAAAGTTTCCTCTTGAAAATGCTCCACATGGCCACATAATTCAACAATCCTCGTGAATTTTGAGTTCAATGATGGAGATAAGACTCTTAGGAACAATCTTCATGTTGGTTGGAATTGCATTTGAGGTCCATAAGTTCATGAAATTGACCATTGAAACAAATGACCTATAATGAACTTTCCAAAAATACCCTTTCCTTGAAAGGTCCATAACTTGAGGTGTAAAAATGATATCAAGGACTTCTAAGACTTTTTGAAAAGATACGACCATGGGGAAAAACTTTCATATTCACTTGAAATTGGGGAGAAACTTGATTATAGGTCAAAAATGCCTTGGAAGTGAGTTGACTTTTAGTTGACCAACAAATAACTTCATCTGAGGACCCTAACTTGTTATCATAACTTGAGATGTACAAACTCAATGGATGAGTTCTTGTACTCAAACTAAATCTTAGAACATCCCCTACAAGTTTCATGTTTGCATGAAAATGAGATTGAGCTTGTATTATAGGTGAAAATATCCTTGAAGTTGGGCACTAAAGAAGGGGATTTTACACTGAAATCATCTGAAACCCTAATTTAGTAACTTCATGAACTTTTGACTCTTCTTGATTTGATCTTGCTATGAAATCCTAGATGCTTTAGGATAACTTCCCATGGCATCAATGACTTAGAACCAAGTTGCAAACCTCTTCAAGTCCACAGTTGACCTTGAGTTGACCAGATGAAACCCTAGTTCCATGTCCTTTGTCTATGTCCTTTGCAGATGAATTAAATGACTACTCAAACTCCATAATGACCTCTAAGGTGCTCAATGAACTTTTGAAACATGTTTCAACCAATAACAAGACCCCATGAACTCTTGATAACCCTCTGATGGTCTTCAGACTAGGAGGTAATGTCAACCTCTCTCCTCAAGGAGCTCTAACTCTTTTATGATGATGGAACCCCGATGGTCTACCAAAATGCTCTTTTGCTTGAACTTGATGCCAAGAGGACTCTCCTCTTGAATGGCACAAAACACCTCTTGATCCCCTGTTAAAGACAATGCTATGCAAAATACAAATGCTAAAATGAAAATGAAACATAAGCCAAGTAGGAAATAGGTTGGTCAAATTTTGGGGTACAACACTAGTATTTCAATTTCCCCCGTCAACTTTTGATTTCTATCACACTGTCCCACCACTTATCTCATCCTACCACTTTCTTCTATATTCTTCTATTATTTCTATACTATTTTAATTAATTAAAAACTAAAATAAATCACAATAATTGTCAACATCACCAAATAAATCAAGCAAGACATTCTAATATTGAAATAAATTAAAAGTAAGGCATTTAGCTCAACTAAAATGATTGATTTAAAAACTGAGGTGTTACAAAATTCTCTTCTTCCTCCACCAATTAGCCTTTACTAACCATTTTGAAGAAATCTATAGGGCACAGGTCTAGCCATGATGAAGGAAGGCCACCTGCTCATTCGCCCACTTAAAGTATATGTCAGAAGTGTCCACTGGCTCATCCTTGAGCAAAGATATATCCTCCTAACACATTTTCTTTGAGTGAAGGGCATCCTTCAGGAATTCCTTCAATTTTGTTCTAATGTGGCGAGATGTTAGGCATTTGGATCCACCTTCTCAAGTTTAGCTTCCAGGCATTCTTTCTATTTATTTAAAGTCTTCATTATCTCTTGACCTTTGGCGAGATTCCCATGAGATTCGGTGAGATTCGACTTCAACTCATTCACAACCTGGGCGTGATTATCTAGGTCAACACACTTTCTCAGCAAGACCTTGAGCAAATTGGTCTCCTTTAGGTCATACAACTTGTGAGGCATTTGGCAACAGTCGGTTGGGAAGTCTTCATGGAAAGAAATAAGCCTTATCTACTTCAGAGATCAAAACCACCTTATCCTTTAGAGCAGGGATGAGCCTACATCCCACTTTTGGAATTTAATAATGTGGGGGATCAGGGGGCGCGTCACCCTCAGCTTGTCTCTTGCTTCCTTTTGTGATAAATTTGTTTAGGAAACTTTGAGGATTATCTGTTTATAGGCACTCAGCCTTTTCTTGGCCTGACACTCCCTCCTTTTGGCCAAAGACATTTTTGACATTATCTCTACAAAAAATAGTAAGGACAAATATAAGCAACATGACCAGGAAAAATACCAAATAAGGGCCATTACGATAGCAAGCATACTCATAAATTTGTTTACGTCATTATCGCTCCCTTAATCCATGATGATCATGCTATGGGAACTCATGACCTCAAATTCATCCAAAAGTTGAACCATATCCATCTCATCAAGTGTGAGGTAGTCAAAGTTATACCCAATGATCGCCACTGGATTTTCCGTCTAGGCTAGAGGAAAGTAAGGAGAGTCATTCATCCCAATAGCGACCATAAATGTGTCATCTCACCCTCTCACTCTCATGTGCTTATGTTTCCAATTTTTGTAATGGTTGAAGTATGGTTTGAGTAGGGTTTTTCCTAGAAAAGATCATAAGGTCACCCAATTGCCTATAATGCCCATCTTAGTGATACAGAAAGCGAAGAACATTTATATGAGGGAATGGACCTCCAGATGTCAACATATGATATCAAACTCCCGAATCAAGCTCCAACCATTGAGTAAGATCTCGGGCGAGGCGACGTTAATCACCTTTAGAAAAACTTCCTCAAACGGTGAAAAAGGAACTAGAACCCCTAAGTCACGGACAACGAAGTGGTGAAGATAAAAATAGGGGTTGAGTGGATCATTAAAAGCAACCATATTGGATCTCTCTATCGTATAACACACCTCTAGGATGACTTCTTCCTCATCACCTGAAAAGTAAAGGTTGACATGTTGTTAAAATAAAGTTATTTTTTCCTCACTGATGTAATAGGAATCACAGTTCTCAATGTCATCGCACCCAAGATCACAGGCAACCATTAGCCTATTTTTTCCTAATAAAATAGAAGAGAAAAATGAGTCACTATTGCTACTATCACTATTAAAGCTAATACAACTCTCGTAACTACCTAACATGCCTAGCTCCATTAATTTTTAGTCAATCGTCCCATTAGGATGCTTGCCATTTCTATAGCAGTGATTTCACATGACTATTGGGAATCGAGAGATCTACTATGTCACCATTCTCGTCTAAATCCACAATTATCGCAATAAACAGGAAAAGGGAGAAGAAAGGGAAATAAACCTATACCTGCAAATAGGGAGACTAAGGACTTGATCTTGAGAATACTAGAGGGCTTTTGAAGGGTTATGAGGAAATTTTCAAGGACTTTGAAGGCGAGAGTATGCGAAAAAGTAAAAGGGTTAAGGTTGAACCCTTTTATATAGTACTAAAGGTTAAGGGTGATCAAGGGTCTCTCTAGGTTTTCCATCGGTCACGAAAGGTCTTCACGTTTCTAACACGTGTGAGAAATTAAAGCCAATTTAGCATTTAAGACTAAATCATCATTGAGCACATTTGATGTTCACGTTCGTTCCACTTCAGCTGACGTTAGAGATTTACCTTAGCTAACGTTTAGGGATTTTCCTCAATTGACGTGTGAGGATTCATCTCATCGACACTTAGAAGTCTACCTCAGACCATACATGAGAAACTCGCCTCAGATATGCTTGAGAGACTCGTCGTAGGTACAATCTGAAGGACTCGTCTAAACAATAAGATAAAAGTAAATTAAATCACTTCTTCCTTTCTAAATCCTCATGCTTAAAAGAATGTGTACTAATACATCTGTAAAATAACCACAAAGGACTAGCGTATAAAATTTGCTGAGAAGAGACGACGTAATATATTGCCCTTTTTAGCCCCTAACCTTCCATTTACTGGAACAATTAAATACTTTTAATAGATTCAATGATATATTATTAGTGGTACACTGGTGAAGGATATGTTTGATACCTCACTCGAATTAATTACAAATTTATAAATTTTTTATCCCATTTATTCTTTTCACTAATTTAAATTTTAAAAAAAATCACTACAGTTATAAATTATAAATTATAAATTTTATATAGAATGTTTTGAGCACCAAACCATCGTGTAGCATGTGTCATATTCTAGTAATAATAGATAAAAAGTGAAAAACATTTGAACATTTTCCAAGGCAAATGTTTCTTTACACGACATTGTTTGTATCATACCGATTTTTTCCATTTAGAGTAAAAGAGAATAACAAATTACATAAATCATTCTAGATTTACCCATGGTAATTCTAATCGGAATGATACAAACTTTCCTTCTCATAAACTTTTCACCACCCAAAATTCCTTATTGCACGCCATGTGTTTGTTTCTTTGTTTGCTCATATATGAGACACATAATCGACCTTAACAAAAACCAATGTCCAACACCACACATAAAAGAGAAAAACAAGTGTCCAAAATCAACTTTAGTTGTACAATTTGATGCATGATGAAAGCCAAAGGAAAGGGAAAAATGTGATGCAACAGGTTATAATTATCTCAGCTAGTGTTGCTGTAGTGGGGTCGAAACCTAAAATTCCATCAAATCAATGGGACTATCTTCTTAGTAGGAGTAATAGTAGTAGCACCATTTTGAATCTTCATTTCATTTCATTTCCAACCTGTAATTTACTAGGACCCTCCAATTAAGTACTGTTTCATATACTTTCATGTTATCATTGTTTAATTTGATCCATTGGTTCTTTCAGTAATTCATAATGTTATGTAACTAACAACTGATTCTTTGCTTGATCTCAGGCATTGACAACAAGGAGTGGTGGAACAGGCAAATCATAATGAAGCTTATGTTATATGGGCCCACTTCAATGGTATGACATTGTTTTCAATTATTATTATACAAACCTCACATGAAATACATTTGACACATTTTGGGTTTGAAATTGTATAGTCAAAGTCTTTAGCAGAGAAGAAAGAATGAAACAACAAAAGGGTAATTTGGGGTGACAAAGAGGACAATCAATCTTGTAATGGGAAATCAAATAAGGAACAGTGACTAGCTAGTACATTGAGAGGTGTACGTAAGAACAAGTTTGTGGTAGTAGTAGTAGTTTACTTACTGTGAGAGAAAGAGTACACATTGACAAGGCAATGCTGTAGTGTAGTGTACTATACAGTATACACCCTTTAATTAGGGGAATGGCTTTGATTTGATATAGCTCTTCAATCAGAGCCTACAAAAAGATTTTCTTTCTATTTTCTACTGTATACAATAACTTCAACTGCTCTTGTGTGTGGGTCCAATTCAAACCATTCACTTTAACTACAAAAAAATAAAAGATAAAACCTTATTCTTTTCATTATATTTTATTAGGTGGACCCATATATTATTCACTATGTTCCATAAAGCTTTTTGCTTCTCATTATAGCCTTTACAAACTGCTTGTAAACCATTTCAACTTAACTCTTTTGACTCTTACAAGTTACTACTATCTCTCACTCACTCACCCACATGAACAAACTCAAACTCAAACAAAACCAACAGTTTCAAACTGACAGAGAACCACAGTTTTGCATTTAATTTCCCCATGTTTAAGACTATCTCAACCTCATTTTCCTCAAAAGACAGTATCAGTATCATCTCATCTTCATCTTCAGTCTTTGATTGTCACCGGTTTTAGCAACATAATGGTTCTACTTCGTCGGAAACTTAAAATTTTGTTGCTCTCACTGATCTTGATTCTCTGCATATTTGGTTACTGTCATGGCTCAAGAACTACAAATGTGTTCAAAGTTAAGCCAAAATATCAGAACAAAGGTCACTTTTTTGGTTACCTGCCAAGAAGAATACCTATACCATTTTCCTCTCCTTCAAGGAAACACAATGACATTGGCTTGCAAAGTTGGAGATCACCATGAAGAGTAGAACCAGAATCAGAAAGTAGTTTTGTGCAAAGGTGACTTGTGGGTTTTTATTTGAACTTTGTTTGAAAAGTATGGTAGTACTTATTAACCGATGTACATTGGGGTATGAAGCCATTGTTAATGGTTCATTCATTGTTTTTTTGAGTTTGAAGACAAAAACAACTTTATTTTGTTTTAGATGATGTAATGGAGATAATATTGTTTTGATACTATGATACAGTAATCTATTAGATATATTTCTCATTGAGACAATTAATGTATGATTATTCAATCTCTGAACTTTGTTATGATGTAGTCAAAGTGAGATTAAGGCAGGTACAAAGTAGGATTAAGGTTTTAAGTACTTATTATAGCACATGCATTTGCCATATATGGTATTTTTAATGCTACCCAAAATCAAAATTAGCTTATTTGGTTAAGGAATGAACTTATGATTAATAGAAAGAGATATATTGAGCAATAATGTATTGTTGTAGTAATTGGTAGGAAGAGTAGAGTAGGTGGCATTTACCTGCTCCCTTGAAAGTTTACCTATGAACAAGCAAGAATCTGTATGACGCAGAATTCGGGGGTAAGGTTAGGTGATTTAGGAATCATGTGGTGTGGTCTGTTGCGTGTATTACATTCTCCCTATCCTCCCTCTATACACTATGCAGTATACTTATTGTTTCTATGTTTTATAGATAAATGTATTATTACATTCTTTGAGCACAATGAACTCCCTCTATACACTATGCAGTATACTTATTGTTTCTATGTTTTATAGATAAATGTATTATTACATTCTTTTGAGCACAATGAATAGATATAATGTATCATAATATTTTCAACTCAGATTTTAAAAAATTTGATCTTGTTAGTCCGGATGCTAATGTACCAAAGGTTGGTGAATCTAATTTTCATGAACTCAGTTTTTAAAATGATGTTAGTAAATACTCTATTTACTGAAAATAACATTACATTTTTGAATTGATATGCTTAATTGGGTCCATTCTTAGATTGATGAATACAATTGTAATTTTTTTCCGATTTCATATGATTTACTACGTAGGTGTGCATAAAAAATGTGAGAGATAAATATTAGGGGTGGCAAAATAGATGGATGGGATGAATATGGATTGAAATGGATCAAAGCAATTCATTAATCTATTAACAATCCACTAAATTCTAGGGGTGGCAAAATGGATGGATTGGATGGATATGGATTGTATTGTTAATGGATGGATTAAAACAATCCATTAATCCATTATCAATCCACTAAAATTTTCTTAAAATTATCCAATCCAATCCATCCATTAACATATTTTTAATGGATAGATATTCATCCATCCAACTTTTTTTTTTAAAAAAAAATTGATTTTATTTTATTTTTGAAAGATTCATTTTTTGTATTTTAAAAAAATTTATTTTTTAATATATTTATTAAAAAACTGAATTTTTTGTATTTTTAAAAAAAATTGATATTTTAATTTTTGAAAAATATCGATTTTTTTTCCAAAAAAAAAGTCGATTTTTTTTCGAAAAACAAATCAATTTTTTGTTCTGAAAAATAAAAACCGATTTTTTTTCCAAAAAAAAGTCGGTTTTTTTTTTGAAAAACAAATCAGTTTTTTATTCTGAAAAAAAAATCGATTTTTTTTTCGAGAAAAAAATTTTTCTTTTTCGAAAAACAAATCAGTTTTTTATTCTGAAAAAAAAAACGATTTTTTTTGAAAAAAAAACATTTTTTTTCAGAAAAAAATATAGTTTTTTTTATTATTTTTTAAAAAATAAATCTAACGAAAATAAAAATAATCCATTGGATCCTTAAAATATGTTGGATGGATTTAATCCAATCCATTAACTTATTTTTTTTGTGGTGGATGGATTGGATGAATTTTTTGATGGATGGATTGGATGGATTTTGGCTTAATGGATTCAATTGCCACCTCTACTAAATTCTCATCCAATCCATCCATTACAAGATAAAATCTATTCAATCCATCCATTAACATATTTTTAATGGATGGATATTCATCCATCCAAAAAATTAATTTAAAAATTTTTAATTTAATAAGTGACTACATAATATCCAATGGATTTATAAAATGAGATTGATGGATTGAATCCATTCATATGAGTTAGTGGATGAATGTGATCAAATCTATTAAATTATTTTGTGTCTTATGAATGGATAAATTATTGAATGGATTGGATGGTTATTATCTAAATGGATTTTATTACCACCTCTAGTAAATATATATAGGTTACTTGTAAAAATGGTAAAAAAAAAAAAAAAAGAAAAAAAAAGTGAGAGGTAGATCATGTGTGTTACAATATTAAATCTGGTGAAGGAGAAAATTGTCATGAGTTTGAAAAAATCAATTAGACATGCCACCACATGCAAAACTAAAAATCAATTAGACACCTCAACAATGCCAACACAAGCAAAATTGAATTTTCTCATCATAAATTAAAACAATATTTTATTAAATGCTAATGGTAATTTTTACAAGGGTTCATGTTGGTTAGAATAATGCGTGCAATTATATACAATTAATAACCTTGAGTCAACTTTGTTTTGTCTATTAATTTTGACTTAAAAATATATCATTTTTGAAGGTATCACTGTGATAATGTGCATTTTTAAAGGTATCAATGTGATAGTAAACTGCACGTGGGTGATAATCATCTTTTCCTTTAGTGAGTTTTCATCTTTATCCATTTCTAGTCGGCTCAACATTTATCTATTAGCTTATAGAATCTTATTTCATTAAGTTATTTCATAAGAGTCGTAACTTCCATCAGTATCATCTAACACTTCAGTAGAATTAAAGAGAGCACCTTGGGTCCTCGAATCGAGTGTAGTAGCAATTTGATCCATTTGGTTCTCTAGGTTTTTGATGCTCACGTCCTGTGATTGTGATTGAAACTGAATTTTAGTTTCTTGAATGAAAGACTTCAAAATATTTTTCAAGTGGTTAGTTCTTTGATTAGCTACAATAACCCGGAGGAATTTGTGGTATTTGAGTTTGGTTATTACTCCATGAAAAAGTGGGACGATTGCGCCAACTAGGGTTGCAGGTGTTGTTGTAGGAATTGTTGTACTCGTTGTTATTACCAACATAGTTAACAGACACAGGATTTTCTCAACATTTTTTAAAAAGATGTGCACCCCCACATTACACACAGGAAATCGCTGGTGTGTCAGTAACCACCTTCATAAGTTCAGACTTTGTCACTTCAGGGGTCATCAGATTCTTCATCATCTTGTGAATTTGGGCCACCTGAGCATCCAGAGTTATAGTCACAGTGACTTAATAAACTCCAACATATTTCTTTTGAGCTGAGTTGTAATTGGTCCTAACGACATGCCATTGATATGTGTTAGCAGTAAAACTCATTCAACTTGTAACCATCTTTATATGACTTAGAAAAAAATGTTCCACCACTAGAAGCATCTAGCATGTTTCTTGAAAAAGGAACCAATCCATTGTAAAATGTTTCAAGTTGGATACATAATGGAATGCCATGATGAGGACATTGTCTAAGTAGTTTCTTAAATCTTTTCCAAGCGTCAAATAAGGACTCATCATCTCCATGTCTGAATAAAGTTATATTGTTTCTCATCTTTGCATTTTGGAAGAAAGGAAATACTTGGATAGAAATTTTTCAGCCAAATCATTCCATGTGGTGATGGAATTTGGCTCCAAGGAATTTAGCCAACTCTTGACTCCATCCCTTAGAGAGTATGAAAAGAGCCTCAGTCTAAATGCATCATCAGTGACACCAGGAACTTTGAAGTCACTAGCAACGTCCAGGAATTGCCTTAAGTGAAAATGGGGTTCTTCATGTGCAGAGCATGAATACTGCCCACTGGATTGCAGCATTTGAAACACCATAGGTTTGAACTCAAACAGTGCTTCATCCATTGTTGGCCTTACAATTCCAGTATTCATCATGTTTTGATCAAAGACTTCATAGTCTTTGATGTTTCTTACTCTACCATTGACAATGCAAATAATGTAAGTATCTTTCATGCTTCCTTCTACCTCTTATTTTGATTCTTCTCCTAAATCTGACTCATGTTCTGGATCAATGTCAACCCGAATGAAAGGAGGAGGACTTTCTGGAAAATGTCCAGTAAGTTGAAATCTCCTTAGTACTCTGAGTGTTCTTTCAGGTTCAGTATCTCATATGTAGACTGGGTTCAACAACCTGCGCATACAATAGCTAAACCCCTCTCGTGACACCAGAGTACAAGAAAGCGCTAAAAGCTTTAATGCTAAAATACTCAAAAAGACTAATAATGAATACAAAATCAAAAATATGTAACTTGGAACTCCCCGACAACAACACCAAAAACTTGTTGCTTGAAAATATGTCACATGCAAGTATACATGTATGTTTTAAAGTAGCAAGTGATAAAAAGTAAGGATATTGTAGGGAGTGAATGTTACTAAAATTAATTTTGCATTAAGATATTTTTGACACTTAAGCATGAGCATGGATAAAATAATGGATGGTTATCACAAGTTCAATACTTCCTCTACATATCAAATCAGTAAATAATACAAGGTGTGAAATGATATCAAGAGAGTTCATGTTGAGTTAAGGTACATTAACGAATATAATGCTACAATGTGTTCATGAAGTATAGTGTCGTGCCAAGAAAGGTCAGAGTGATCTTTGGGTGCATTTCTACAACATCAAAACATGTATTATTAAGGCAAGGGAGCAAATCTCTAAGTCACACTTATAACCCTAAAATACGTCTTTTGTATTCTGAAATCCTTTATAGTTATAGCTTCCTTATCTCTTTGAGAACTAATCAAGTGAATATCCCTTTTCTACACTTTTCAACTACTTTTATTATGAAATTCACTTGTTGGATCTCTCACAACAACAAGTTGTTATCTTTTCCTAAGTTGATCACTTCTAGAATCAAATTTATAAACATGCTAGCACATAATAAAACAAGACACTAACAACACTCCATTTAACATAAAAATGTCATAACATTAATTTCCCATTGCTCAACATACCAGAGGTATAGCTCATAATGAGCTGAATACAAACTACCAACATGGTTCTTAAAAGATACATTCTTAAGCAAATACTAAAAAGAAATATAAACTTAAGAGTAACTTAAAGACTCATTGAATGAGAGATGCTCAGCCGTGGATGACTTCATCCGCGCCACGCTTCAACAGTTGGAAACAGATGTGGTGAGAAGAAGAAAATCTCTGTAATCGAGCCTATTCATCAAAGTAAGAGGTTGGAGATCGAGACCATGGTCATAACACTTGTTTTTAAGCAAACCGGGTAAGTTTTTCCTGTGGTAATCGATTACCACTTTGCTAGGAAAAACAGGGTAATCGATTACCCTATGTAAAATGGAAGATTTTACTGATTTTTTATGACAACAACTTTGCACTCTCCATTCTCTTGTGGTCTACTTGGTTCTAGCATTGTATGGAATATTCTAGACAGTTTAAGATCTTTCAAGACACTTCAAGGAATTTATTCCAATACATCACTTTGAATCAAGACTACCATGTAACTTCATTTGCAAGCATGATGACCATTTGATTTGGACTTGCATTGGGATTTCTCCACCGAGTTAACAACTAACTAACAGAGTCAACTTCTAACTCAGTGATTTAAATGTAACTAACTCCAAAGCTAGTTCCAAAGCACACTTCAAACCTAGCAACTCCAACCCTCCACTCTATATAAAGAAATCCTCACCATTTCACAAGGTACCTTCAATCATTTTCACCAACCTTCACTCTTCACTCTCTCATTTCTCTCAATTCCCTTTCCATTTTCTGCAACTTCTTTACATTCATCTTCATCTTCTTCCCAAAACCATACTAGAGCTCAATTTTCCACCATTTTTAGATTAGCAATTTTGCATTGAAATTGCTTTCCTCTTGAGCTTAAACCTTTATCTCATTGCATTTCTTCTTGGATATTTTCAACTACAGCAACTTCTACATCAGTTCAAGTGATCAATTCAATCGTTTCAGTGCAAATTTGATTTCGGAGCTTTCATTGCATTTTTGATCGGTTTTGCTATGGTTTGATATCAAGATCAGAATTCTCTGGTTTTCTTGGCTCATTCTCATCACATATCAATAACAACAATCACCAAGGCAATCCTCCGTCTTGTAGGTTGGTAATTCTCACTTGATTTACTATTTCGATCACTTTCCCGCGTTTACGATGTAGTTTCGGTAGCTTTTCGGTGTTGATTAATCATTTAATTATTTGATCTTTGATCTTCATGTTTAATGATTTCAATTGATGTTTAATTTCTCCTAATTGATGTAATTTTTGTGTACAGATGCATACCATAACATGTGGATGATTGGATAAGTGTTTTAGTTGCTGGAAGTGCTTTTTGAAAAGCTGTTTTTGCCACTATCACAATGGTAATCAAATACATATATATGGGTAATCGATTAACCTGTCTCTTTTTCCATATTTTTTGCAATTTTCAAGTAGGTAATTGAATACCTGCATGTGGTAATCGATGTTCACTGTGACAGAATGCTATTTTTGTGTTTTTTCAAGCTTGTTTGATATTCTTTCCTCATTTAACTTACATGACTTGATATGCTTGATATTTGGGAATTCTTTATGAGCTATTCAACTTCTGTTTGAAGCATGTATGCAAACTTTCGATGCATGATTTGTCAATTCTTGGATTTGTTTGCATTCTTGACATTGTATGATCATGTTGATTCTTACACATTTTGCTTACATAATGACATGATTTGTGATGCGTGCTAATTGACATGTGGTACTGCCTTGCAATTTCATTCTTGATCATATTAAGTTTGTTCTTCATAGAGAAAATTTAATCTTGTATAATAAATAATACGCACGTTTTCTTTGACGATCTTTCGACTCGCTTGAAAGATTGTTGGCTTGTTCTTTCTCTTTTAGATTAATTAATTGAAAACTTATTTCGATTAGTGAATCTTCCTTCTTTCTTCTCTTTAGGGTCTTTTAGATTCTTGTTCTCTCGATCTCCCGCAGAGTCGAAGATCTGCAACACATTGGAGCATTATATAGCTTGCGTCGTTTCTCTACCAGTTTCATCTTCCATATTATACTTTGACTACTAGAGAAGGAATGAGGATGAAGTCTGTCTTACCCTTATTCTGACTGTTTCTGGGAAAGGGCGTCTGATCCTTATACTTGGGATAAGTCACCTTTATTCTAGAGTTGTGTGCCTCCTGATCTTTGATCACTTGCACCCTAATCATTGTCTCTTGGTTTACTTTCCTCCTTTCAATTCAACACTCATTTCTCTTTTGGCCAAAAAAAATTCTTTGATTTCCTAGAAGAGTTGTAATCAACCATTTCTTTGGCTAATCAACCGTTCTTAGGTTAAGGAAAAATTCTCTTCTTCCCCAGCAAAGTTAATCCTTTTTCTTTGGTTAAGCACAGTCTGGCTGTCAAATACCAAATCCCTGGCAAAGTTCGTAACCTACTATTGGTTCCTCTCCCTTTTTCTTTGATTAATCATTGTACGTAAGTTAAAACACCAAATTGCTCTTTTTTTTTATCAGTTAATCACAGTCTGTCTATTAATATAATGAGTTCCCCTTGGGTTTATCACCTTCTCTTAGTTAATCATCTGTTCTTTGGTTGATCATATTCCGCCTGTTAAAACCAACTTTCCTTGGGTCAATCACCTTCTCTTGGTTAATCACCCATTTCTCAATTAACCACAGTCTAACTGTTAACATATTGAGTTTCTCTTGAGTTAATCACCGTCTCTTGGTTAATCACCCATTCTTTTGGTTAATCACATTCCTTCTGTTAAAACTAATATCCCCAGCGGTTAGCAACCTTCATTTGGTTCCATACCCGTCCTTTGGGTTACAACCTTCGCTTGATTCCACACTCGTCCTTTTGGTTAATCACTGTTTATCAGTTATACTGAAATCCCCTTAGAGTTAAACACCTTATCTCAGTTCAATGCTCTCATTCTGGTTCATCACAGTCCATCTGTTAACACCAACCTTTTGCTTTTCCCACAGAGTCTTACTTTTATCTTTCTTCGGTTAATCACTACCTTCCAGTTAATGCACCAAATCTCCAGTGTTCTTTACTTTGTCTTAAAGGGTTGATATTAGTGAATATTAACTCACAAAAATATCTCTAAGCTTTGTTTGTTGATAGATAAAAATTCTAGGTCAAGAGTTGAAACATATTTCTCAATAATGATCCAACACAAATATAGACCATAAAAACAAGGTTTTTCACCATATATTCATCATAAACTTGTTTACATACAAAATATCAAGATAAATACATACAAAAGTGAGGATTATCTACCTCTAATCTTGACACAAGGAGATATTTATCTATCCATAACCATGGTAGCTTGAGCAACAAGTAACACACAAAGTTTTTGGAGCATCAAACTTGAAAGGATCAAACATTGAAGCTTAAAAGCTTTGATTTCTAGGTAAAAATGAAGAAGATGACTTTTTTCTCCATACAAGTATTTTCTAGGTTAAAATAATTCTATCAAAAGCAAGAAGTAGTTCCAAAATATCAACAAGTGTCAATTTATACACTTACTGTCTAGGTAAATTCGTCGGGCGAGCTATAAGCTTTGTCGGGCGAAACCATTAAAACAAGCCACATGACAGCTATAGTGCCAGTAGGCTGAGGAAAATATATGTATTCTCCGAGCTAGACAATGCTTTGTTTGGAAAATCCCTTTCGCTTCGCTTTCGCCTGGTGAATCTGTTAGCGAACCAATTCCAGTAGCTACTAGAATTTCAACATTCTTTCGCCTGATGCTTCACCTTGCCTTCGTTGAGCGAAACAACCATTCCTTCGCTTCCTCTTTGCCAGGAGAAGATGATCTTTTCTCTGAAACATGAATTTCTTCGATTCTTCAGTTTTTCTCCCGATTTTCGTTGCATCCTTTTGTCATAAAATGCTGAAAAACTAGCAAAGACATTAAAACTACCAAATTTGTACGTTGATACAAGAATCACTTATTAAATAAGTTATTTCATTATCAGAAGCATGAAAAAGAGCTTAAAAGTGCCGCAAATGGATACTGTTGCGGTGGAAATAGGATCACAAACTATTAATGAGTTTGAATCGCAATTCAGTTCACAACCGCTCTTTGATTTATCCGAAGGAAAAGGTCAAAAGAGGGAAAACCTATTTTGCATCGTAAACACAATGCGGGGAAAGATCTAGGGTTCGGGGGTTGGTTAAGATTAGGGAAGGTATTAGCATCCTAAACTTCTGTAGTACTCTACAGGAACCTTTTGTTCAAATGTTTACTATTTGCTTTATTTATTTGCTTAAGGTATATGTACAAAGGATTAAAAGTGAGAAAAAAGACCTAAGGGGTTAGTTCTAAGTTTACTCGGCAAGACATCGCATCTTGTGCCTACGTATCCTTACGGGAGTGGAATCAGAGTAATCGTAGTTCCCCTCAATAGGGAGGTTAGAAACTTCTTGACTGTGGTCAAGGTCTCAAGGGGAATAAACGCATCTTAAGGACACGCTTACGTGGAGTGTAGAAACTCCAAATCTCTACGTTGAATTGTTAAGTTGAAATAGGGTTGATTTAGGAATTCCGCGGCGGGAAACCCTAAAATGAGCGCGGCGGCTCTTTGACCTAATGCTAGGGGTAAAATTGTAATCTTGCCTGCGGCGAGGCATTTGTGAAAATTTAGGGTTTGTAAGGTGAAAGGGTTTGAAGTTGAGGACTATTGGCGCGGCGACCAAGAGCTAGACCTAATTCCTTCGGAGGTGCGTGCAATGTGACAAAATAATAGCAATGACAATGTGAGAATTTTAAATCATACATCAGCAGAAATTTAAATGCGGAAACGTAAATGCGATTGTTAGGTTCGCGAGGTTACAATTGAGAAACAGATACAAATATAAACGAAACTTGAATCGAGAAATAAATAACGGTAAACATGACAAGCTGCAAAACCAATGAGCAATGTTAGTAGGCAAAGTCAACCGGCTATCAGATGAATTACGAGGCAATGAAGAAAATGAGATACAAACTTGAGATAGTTTTATTTAATATTTAATAATTTAACTTACAAAAGAATTTTTTAAAAAAAGTTTTATTTTTGCATTTTTAAGAAAGGAGTTTTTCATTATTTTATATTTACAAAAGTAAAAAGTTTATAAAAAGATTTCAATTTATTTTTAATATTTATTTTTTTTTTTTAAAAAAGTTTTTCTTTTATAATTACAAAAATAGAATATTATATTATTTTTTAAGATTTTTTCATTATGAAAATTAAAATATTAATGTAGTTTTTTTTAAAGCATAAACAAATTAAATTAAAAAAGAAATAAAGAAGAAAAGAAAAAAAATAAAAAGGGGGAGGGGTTGGGCCGGTCACCACATCCGGACCCAACCCGGTTAGTAACTTAATTGAAAAAAAGATTAGGGTTCTGGGAACCCTAATGCTTCTTCGGCGCCGTTCGCACCTTCCTCTTCTCTCATCTCTTTCTCCTCTCTTCTTCCTCTCTCGATTCTCTTCATGATGCATCTCTCCTAAAAGAAATTCAATTTCAAACCATTAAATATATGACAATGATGAAATCCGTGCTTACGTTTAAGGATTGGAAACGACGCGCTGGTGGTTTCCGGCGGCCGATGATGAGTCTTATGAGGCCCAGAGGATTTGCTCGTCTAGGCGCTGGTGAATCTTCTCCAACCTTTCGATTCGTATTCTGATGGCCACCTTCGATGAAACCCTTCTAAGTTTCTCTCTCGCGGATGTTAGGGTTTCGTGTTCTTCGTCGTTTTCCTCTGGGGCTCTCGCGATTTCCCGTTAGGGTTTCACCATGGTGAGATTGTCCCTTTTTATAATTTCTGATTTGACTCTTGTTTGGGCCTTGTGATTTTCGTTTTTCTTCCATGAAATCCGATTTTCGATTTGATTTGATATTATTTGATTGAACGCCTTTTGGGATAATGACTTTCACAAACTATATCTTTCTGATTTGATCGGAGTTTCCTTTTCTAATTTGATTTTACTGGTTTTCAGATATGATTGGGATTCATTGCTGATATGGCTTATTTGGTTCGAAAATTATCTTTTTTGGATTCATTTGGAATGTATATTCCCAGCTTGATTTGATTTGCTTTCAGAAACGGGCTTACTTCAATATGTTTTGGAACCAAACCTATTTTGGATATTGTGGATTGAAACCGGATTGGTTGTGATCTGTTTCGAAAACCCTCTTGTTTGGATATCTGCTTTGAACTGATTTGGATTGTTTGCTCCTTTGCAGATGTGGATTTGAGCTGGCTTTTCTTGAATTTTGATTGTATCAGTTTCGATTTGAGCAACTTTGATTTCAACTGATTTCATTGTGAACTTTGGGCTATGATGTGTGAACTGAGCCCTTACACTTGGTGTTTTACCTTTTCAATGTGCTTTGTTCACTTGGCCGTGCCTCACCCTGAACTGATGCATGATGATCTTTCTGGTGTAATTTCGCTCGCAGGTGTTGAAACTCAAATGCTCTGTTTTATGGTTTGAGACAAACTTTTTCTGATGTTATTTCACTTGTTGATTTTTCAGAATTTGGCCCGTTGGGATCTTATTCGAGGCAAACTCAGTTGACCTGTTGGTAATTCAATTTCAGTGCAGTTAAACTGGGTTCTCTGTTTTATGAATGTGAACTGAATTGGCTTCTTTTCTTACGAATCTGAGCTTGTTTTAAGGATTGATTTTTCTGCTCCAATTTTGTGCAGTTGAACTGCTTTAGTCTTAAGTTCTGCTATGAGTTTGGACTGCTGATGTTGTTTGACCTTTGTGTTTCAGAGCTGACACTATGGGCCATTGTGTCCAACTACGAATGCTTAATGCTGCCTTGATACACTTACGCGATTTGGGCGATGATGATTTGAGTTATGGTATTTGGTTAACCGAGCCATGGGCTTGTGTACTTGTTGGGGCGATGATGCTCTCGACTGAGCCCCGTTCTGCGCTATGATTTGTTTGGTGTGATTTGATAACTACACTTTGATATCCTGTTTGGTTGCAAGAACGGTCCTTTTGACTGCTGCTTTTCCAAGTGGTAATACGGACTCTGATCTAACTCCTGCATCATGGTTTTTTAATCTTGAATTGGCTCGATCTTGCTGTTTTCTCGTTTGGCTTGCAGCTTCGTCTTTTGTCACAACTGATGCCGCTTGACTCTGTTTATGAACTGCTTATGCCTTGGTTTATTACCTTGTTATTGTTGTGGCTTCTTGTTTTTTTTTTTTTGAACATGAACTGAATCTGATGTATTCTGAACTTAATTGTGAATTGGGCTTGAACCTGATTCTTTTAATGTACTTGCCAGGATACTGATGCTGATACGGACTTTGCTTCTAATATTATCTGTTGGATTTGGTTTTCATAACCTCACCTGCTGGTTCAGGATTAATACTGCTCATGAATTGTTTATGTTTTGGGTTCCAAATTCTGAATCTGATATTGATGCGTTTGTGGCTTTTCAGGTGTTGGAAATTTCGGAACCAAAATGACTCAGACCATGCCGGCATCCGGGTCTGAGTTCAATGTTGCCTCATTCTCGTATCAGTTTTGAAAACCAATCGCGGCAAAACGAATCAATCCCGCTTCTTTTATTACTTCTGTCTCTCGGATGTCCCGTAACGATAAGAACAGGTGTTACCTGATCTGACGCCCACGGCGCGGATCGGTAACGGGGGTAGGACGCAGCTTCGGTTGTGCCACTCCCGGCACTCGATGATGACGATGTTCTGAGAGTGTCAAAAACAATTTCTAACCTTTTTCCTATATTGTTTGTTTTTCTATTTTTTCAGGTGATCAAGAGTTGCGTGAAGAACTCAAAGGAGGACCAATGAAGAAAACTTTGTAGTTTTTTCTCTTTTTAGGACTTTAGGACCTAGAATAGATACTCATTGTAAATGTATAATCCTTTTGTAAATGAAAGATCATCATGAATAAAAATTACTTCCATTTCAACTTGTAATTCTAGATGTTTATGAAATAAAATCCAGTAAATATTCATTTCTATTTTCTCAATTATGAATTTAAATATCCATGAATAATCATCCATAAATTATTTAAATTCAACTTTGATTTGTAGCTTATGAACATTCATGAATAAAAGCTCACAACTATTAAAACTTAACCTCTCCTTTGCCTTTTATAAATGATATCCCGCCATATGATTATATCCAAACAAATTCACATTAAAACCTCGTTGATCACATCACTTCTCAAAATAACCTTAACAGTATCCACTTCCTTTTCAACCCAACCTTATAAAAGGAAACAAAACTGTTTGGAAACGTTTCAGAATCAAACAAAGCACGGCCCCGAGTCCAATCGTATTTCCGACAAAACATACTGGCACCTTGACCCAAATGGCAAATAAATGCCTCAGAACGTAATAACAGCCCGTTTTCAAGAAATTAGCAGAATTTGCGTGAAATGACCAAAATACCCCTGGAACCAAATCTGCAAAACAAAAACCTCCATGACTTGCTAGTGGTTAGCAAATGTACATATGAGATGCTATGCGAAATGTCTGACTAAATATAAGGGTAAAATTTGGGGTATTACAGTTGCCCCTATTTAAATAGCTACACCGGACGATTTGAGTGACAGAGACTCGAGGAATCGTGGTGGAGAGATTTAAATATAGATAACCGAAAATTTTGCCCTTATATGCGACGATATGCAATGCTATGGACAAAACTGGAACGACTTAATGCAGATGATGCCATGACTATGATATGATGCGTATGCTGGAATAATGAATGCGAAAATGCTGACGAAACATGACGACACCGAGACAGACGTCACGAGAAGAACACACTGGGGACAATGACGTGCTGAGACAACAGTACAACACTGGGGAAATCTAAAAATGATAGTCAACTGGTACGAATGACCAATTGTCACTTTTAGAAAAGGAATGAGATCCTCCAATGGAGATGGTACCTATGAGACGGCCTCCACTGGGGAATCTAAAAATAAAACTGGATTACGCACGATTGTAAGGTCGATTACAGAATACTGGAGCATTGAGCAAAGAATAACATCCAAGCTTCTGTAAACTACCCCTCGCGACAGGATCGAACGGACTTTTCGGAAATCCGTATCAAATATACAGGGTAGGGACCGACTGTATGCCAAAATAAATGGACTTTAATGGGAAATGCCCTGATAAGCTTCCCGGGAGAACTGTCACTTATCGTTGGAAGGGACTTATGTGCAAAAATGGATAAGCACTCAAATAAAGAGGCTGCTGCTTATCTGATAAATAAATCTCCTCGCATTTCAAGGTCGGCGCCTGGAATACGATTCTGATTCTTCTCTTACTGAAGGATAAATAAACTTCTTCATGCTTCAAGATTATGCTCTCCTGAACATGGAAAAAGGGTAAACTGAATTTCATCATACTTCAGAATCGTGCTCTCCTGAATATGATTCGGATAAAGGGTAAATGAAAATCTTCATACTTCAGAATCGTGCTCTCCTGAATATGAAACTGAATGACTGAATATACTCATATTTCAGAATCGTGCTCTCCTGAATATGAAACTGGATGACTGAAGATACTCATATTTCAGAATCGTGCTCTCCTGAATATGAAACTGGATGACTGAATATACTCATATTTCAGAATCGTGCTCTCCTGAATATGATTTGGTTGTAAATGAATTTTCCATACTTCAGAATCGTGCTCTCCTGAATATGAAAATGGATAATCGAACTTCCTCATAACTCAGAATCGTGCTCTCCTGAATATGATTCGGCTCCTGAAATTTCTTCATTCTTCAGAATCGTGCTCTCCTGAAAAACGGCCAACTGAATTTCCTCATAACTCAGAATCGTGCTCTCCTGAATATGATTCCGCTCCTTCTTTTACTAAAGGATAAATGAACTTCTTCATAACTCAGAATCGTGCTCTCCTGAATATGATTTCGCTCAAACCTTCCCGTAACTCAAGATCGTGCTCTCCTGAATACGAATTGGTTCGTACCTCAAGACGGCAGGTAAATGGAAGCCCAACTGCTCCATGGAGATGGCCATTTGCTGCGAGTCGTAACGAGGATATGATCGACTTCTTAGGTGAGAAATGCCGTGTGTTGATGCTGTAAAATGTAAAGTGTAAAGGGTTGTAACATGTAGGATTGTAAAGTGTTGTACTGATGGATTTTCCAGGCGTGAACGGGCGTGTATCTGTAAAGGATTGTAGTTGATTTTCTTGAAAGATAGTGCAAAATAAATGCACGTCCGGGTACAGTGATAAACTTCTCAAGCGAGATAGTCGCGTATCTGCCAATGTATGGTGAAAATTTTAGATGGTGCAAAATAAATGCACGTCCGGTTGGGATTGACGACCGACAAGACTGAGATTCAATCTAGGATCGAGCTAGAAAGAAGACTGGTAATCAAAACTCCATCGAGGGAATGATCTCGAAGGGTAAATATCTAATCCTGGCGAGGAAAGATAGCTGAAGTAACCGTCGTCCACGAGGATCGAGCTCTGTGGGGAAACTGGAAACAAGTAAGCATTTTATGCTTAGGGATGACAATCTATTTGGAGAGAATGGACAAACCCCAATTACTCGGTGGTAACGACCAATGATGGAGACACGATGAACCTGTGCATGTTATCGCGTATGTTAATGGATATGTTAATATGAATGTATGTTGATGTCTATGTATGTAATTATGCAAGATGTTATGAAATGAGTATGTAATGAGTATGTAATGAATATGAAATGAAATAGGCATGTGATGCTTATGCCCTTGCGTATGCTGACGAAACAGACTAGAGACGGGACGAGAGATGAAATAAACATCTCGACGGAAATACCCTGCGTTCTCTGCAACCAATACGTCAATCATGGGTAAGAAAGATCAATGGTAGAACCAAGTCTGGTTTTAAAGTTTTGAATTCTCTGAGGAGAAGGTAATCTGCTTGGGTGTACAGTATCACGTCTTCACATGGGGAGAAGAAAACCTGAGGGACACTTTCGAGTTACTCAAGAAAAAGTTGTCAGCTTATAGTCTCTCTGGGGACTATCACTGGGCAATGGTTTGAAAGTGTTTCTGCAATAATGATATTTCCGGGGAATGAAGAGATCCTGTCGGAATTTCCACTAGTCAAAGTAATTTATTACATTTCAAATTTGTTTTGTTTTTGAAAAACAGTTTTGAAAAATCTACAATGCACCTTTCATTTTCAAATTTTAAGAATAAACGCATTTTGCATAACAATAGAAAATAAAGAGCAATGCACCAAGGAATGTAAGTAACGAGATGGTATCTTTTATTAAAGGGTGGCTGCTTGCTGAAGGCATAGCTCCACAGAAGATTACATTTTGAAATTGGCAACATGGGAAAAGGTTACATTGAATCCAATAACACCTACTGACACTAATAACTAAGACTAATCCAGAATCTTGCTTTGGGCGAGGATGAAGGAACTGAAACATGGTCTCATGCAGAAAGTGGGTTCGAGATAATCAGTGTCTTCTGATGCAATGAAATGCCTTTGTCCCTAACTTTTGCCTGGACCGCCCTTTCGGGTTTTCAATCCACCGGGACGCTCTTTTTTGCCTAAGCCGCCCTTTCGGGTTTTCAACTTAGCGAGCTTTTGTTATTATTTCTTTTTTCTTTTCAACCCTTACTTTTGCCTAAGGCGCCTTTTGCAGGTTTTCGACTTAGCGGGTTTTTAGGCATAATATTTTCGGACTGCATCAGAATTCACGGGATGTGCTAGTTCTTCACCGTCCATTGTCGTAAGTATTAGAGACCCTCCGGAGAAGACAGTCTTTACAACGAATGGGCCCTCATAATTGGGCATCCAATTTCCACGCATATCTTTATGTACTGGTAATATCTTTTTTAGTACGAGCTCTCCTTGACGGAACTCACGGATACGGATCTTCTTATCAAACGCTCTTTTCATCCGTTTCTGATATAATTGCCCATGGCACATGGCTGTCAAACGCTTCTCGTCAATGAGATTCAACTGATCCAATCTGTCTTGAACCCACTCAGCTTCCTCAAGTTCAGCCTCCATTAATACCCTTAGCGAAGGTATCTCTACTTCGATGGGGAGCACGGCGTCCATTCCATATACCAGTGAGAAAGGGGTTGCCCCTGTCGAAGTTCTCACCGAGGTTCTGTATCCATGCAAAGCAAACGGTAACATCTCATGCCAATCTTTGTAAGTCACAACCATCTTTTGCAGGATCTTCTTGATATTCTTATTCGCAGCTTCAACAGCCCCATTCATCTTAGGACGGTATGGAGAAGAATTGTGGTGAGTGATCTTGAAATTGTCACACAACTCTTTCATAGTCTTATTATTCAGATTGGTGCCATTGTCAGTTATTATCCGGCTTGGGACTCCATAACGGCAGATGATTTCTTTCCTGATGAAGCGGGCAACCACTTGCTTGGTCACGTTGGCGTAGGAGGCAGCCTCTACCCACTTGGTGAAATAATCTATAGCAACGAGGATAAAACGATGTCCATTAGAAGCTTTCGGCTCAATTGCCCCAATCATGTCAATGCCCCACATAGAGAACGGCCATGGTGAAGACAAAACATTCAACGGTGACGGAGGTACGTGCATTTTATCGGCATAAATTTGGCACTTATGGCATTTCCTAGCGTATTGGATGCAGTCAGCTTCCATGGTTAACCAGTAATACCCAGCCCTTAACATCTTCTTGGACATAGCATAACCATTGGCATGGGTTCCGAAGGCCCCCTCATGAATTTCCTGCAGTAACATGTCCGCTTCCCGTTTATCAACACATCTGAGCAGGACCATGTCGTGATTTCTCTTGTATAACACGCCATTACTGATAAAGAATTTGGACGCCAGTCTTCTCAATGTCTTTTTGTCCAGACCAGTAGCGCCATCAGGATACTCTTGCTTGACGAGGTAGTTCTTGATATCATGAAACCAAGGCTTTTCATCCACCTCAACTTCTTCGACCATCTGACAATAAGAGGGCTCAACCTTGCGCTCAATATGGATAAGAGGTGCTTCATTAACGAACTTAACTTTCCACATGGATGCTAACATGGCTAATGCATCAGCTACGTGATTCTCGGATCTAGGAACATGCTCGAATTCTATCTCGTCGAAATGCTTGATCAGCTCAATAATATAGTCTTTATAAGGGATTAACCTCTCATTCTTCGTTTCCCATTTGCCTTGTACCTGGTAGATAACCAAAGCTGAGTCACCACTTACTTTAAGGAGTTTGATTCGGAGGTGAATCGCTGCTTCGAGGCCGAGGATACACGCTTCATACTCTGCGACGTTATTAGTACACTCAAAGTCCAACCTTGCTGTAAAGGGAGTAAATCCACCCTTTGGGTTCATCAAAACGGCGCCTATACCATGCCCATTGAAATTTGAGGAACCATCAAACATCATCTTCCACCAAAGACCTGGTTCTGGACCTTCGCTCGGATCTGGCTCTTCACAATCTCTTTTAATCAACAAAATATCCTCATCAGGAAAATCGAGCTTAAGAGGTTCATAATCTTCAACTGGCTGGTCTGCAAGGTAATCAGATAAGATACTACCCTTAATCGCTTTCTGGGGTACATACTGGATGTCATATTCGGATAACAACATGTGCCAACGGGCTAGCCTCCCGGTTTGAGCAGGTTTTTCAAAAATATACTTGATCGGATCCATTTTAGAAATCAATAACGTGGTATGACAGACCATATATTGCCGAAGGCGCTTAGCGGCCCATGCCAATGCACAACAAGTTTTCTCTAATGGTGAGTATCTGTTTTCGCAATCGGTAAACTTCTTGCTCAGGTAATAAATCGCATGTTCCTTTTTCCCAGTCTCATCATGTTGCCCAAGCACACAACCCATAGACTTCTCGAGAACGGTAAGGTACATAAACAACGGTCTTCCAGGTACGGGCGGGATCAGAATAGGGGGATCTTGCAAATAACCCTTAATCTTCTCGAACGCTTTCTGACAATCAGGGTTCCACTCAACTGTCTGCCCCTTGCAAAGCAACTTGAATATCGGCTCACAAGTAGCGGTCATATTAAAGATAAACCTGGAAATGTAATTCAGACGTCCCAGAAAACCTCTAACTTGCGTCTCTGTTCGCGGAGCCGGCATATCTTGAATGGCTCGGACTTTGTCAGGATCCACCTCAATCCCTCGCTGGCTAACAATGAAACCAAGCAATTTTCCGGATCTGACACCGAAGGTACATTTTGCAGGATTCAATTTCAACTGATATTTCCTGAGTCGTTCAAACAACTTCGCCAAATGGTCTAAATGCTCCTCTTCACTCTGAGATTTGGCTATCATATTGTCCACATACACCTCAATCTCTTTGTGCATCATATCATGAAAAAGAGTGGTCATAGCGCGTTGGTAAGTTGCCCCTGCGTTCTTTAAACCAAAGGGCATGACTTTGTAGCAGAAGGTTCCCCAAGGAGTAATGAAAGTAGTCTTCTCTCGATCGTCGGGATCCATCTTGATCTGATTATAGCCAGAGAAACCATCCATAAATGAAAACAACGCAAAACTGGCTGTATTGTCTACCAGTGTATCAATATGTGGCAGAGGGAAGTCGTCTTTCGGACTTGCTTTGTTCAGGTCCCTGTAGTCTACACACATCCTAACTTTACCGTCCTTCTTAGGCACTGGCACAATGTTGGCAACCCAATCTGGATATTTTGCGACTGCCAAGAAACCTGCATCCAACTGCTTTTTAACCTCATCTCGAATCTTCAAAGCCATGTCGGGTCTCGTTCTTCGAAGCTTTTGTTTGATAGGCGGACAATCTGGCTTAAGCGGCAACTTGTGAACAACAATATCCGTGTCTAGGCCCGGCATATCTTGATACGACCACGCAAACACATCAATATACTCTTTTAACAACTCAATCAACCTCGGCCTAATCTCCGTCCCAAGCATTGCACCAATCTTGACCTCTTTCTTGCTCTCATCTGTACCGAGATTAATTAGGTCCACCTGCTCTTTATACGGTTGAAGCTTTGTGTACTCGTACTCAATCAATCTTGTCAGTTCCGCGGGTACTTCAAAATCTTCTTCACCCTCGTCCTCAGCTTGATTGATGGGTGCATCCCAGTCAGGAGTGTCAGTAAAGTCATTGGATCCAACAAGGTTTACGACATCTCTGCATGACGGAAGGCTTACTTAATTAAAATGCTCGAAGATATGTAAGAATGAAATGCTGTTTTTTTTTATTATTATTTGGAAGAAAAGGTTGCCAATTTCATTTTTAAAGGTGAAAACGAAAAACGCAAATGAACCAAAGTGGAATTGAACAAAATGCTTTTATTAATATCTTTTTAGAAATGAAAGGTGGCCCGACAAAACGACTCTATAGCCTTGGGCAGAGCTACAGATTTTTATTTGAAAATGTAAATGAAAAAAAAAAAATACAATTACTTTGACAAGGGGAAAATAACAGGGATCTCTATGGCCTCCCAGTTGTTCAAAACTGCATCACCCTTAAACACCAGGTTGCTCAGCTCTTCATTTTTCTCACATTCACTGATGGCATTGACTTGGAAGCCTCCGCTGACAAATACCTCTTGGATAACCTTCGGACGCCCTTCGACGGTTGTGGCAGCTCCATTCTGAGTTGGTTTGTAACCCAACCCAGAGCGATCAGTCTTGGTCTTGACATCAATTACCTCTCCCCAGCCTTCAGGAATGCCCCTGTCAATTGTTGCTTTGGTACTCTTCAGAGATGCAAAAGATGGATTACCCTGACCCACTGTTTCTTCGACCTCCAGCAGAACAGCATTGGCGATCTCAAGTGCTTGAAAGGAAATGTCTAAAGCATTCTCATCGGCCTCGATGTAACGGAAAGAGGACAGGTTGCTGACCATCAGATCCTCCTCACCGTGTATAATAACCAACTTTCCATCGATCACGAATTTCATCTTTTGATGTAACGTGGAGGTCACTGCCCCAGCGGCATGAATCCACGGCCTTCCGAGTAAACAACTGTAGTTGGGATTAATGTCCATGACTTGAAACGTGATATTAAAAACTTGAGGACCGATTAGGATAGGTAGCTCAACCTCCCCCATTACCGATCGACGAGAGCCATCGAAAGCCTTGACGACCAAAGGTGTAGGTTTCAACGCAGTCTCTTTACAAGCCAACTTATCGAGAATCCTCTTGGGTAGCACATTCAGAGAAGACCCGGTGTCTACTAGCACTCTAGCTAAATTGTCCTCCTAACATTTTACCGATATATGTAAAGCACGATTATGGTTCGGACCCTCCTTCGGTAACTCTTCATTGCTGAAACTGAGGGTGTTACAAGCGGTTAAATTGGCAATCACACTATCAAACCGACTGGTGCTAATATCCTGATCCACATGTGCTTGAGTCAAAACCTTCTGCAAGGCCATCCTATGAGTGGGTGAATTCATTAACAGAGATAGAATTGAGATCTTGGAAGGAGTCTGATGAAGTTGATCGATAACTTTATAGTCACTTTTCTTGATGATCCTTAAAAATTCGGCATCTTCATCATTCGTGACGGCTCCTTTACCTTTTTCTTTGGCAGGCATCGGGGTACTAGTCGTTTCCTTAGGTGGGACCTCATTGGAATGGGGAGTATACACACGGCCACTGCGGGTCATCCTGCTTACCTCTGCGATATTGGTCACAGTATCCTTACCCTCTTCCTTTGGAATAACCTTCCCAGACTCCTTGTCAATCATCGTCACGTCATATTTCCAAGGCACAGCTTTAGGATCACTGAAAGGAAACGGACCTGGTCTTCGAATAACTATAGGCTTAGGCTGATTCACTTCAGGGATATACGACCTCGGTATATCGAACACGAGGTTGGCGGAGCCTGCCCCTGATAAATTAAACACTGGTACCTTACTCTTTGATTCAGGCTGATGGAAAACAGGCTCAACCACAGCAACTACATCCTTCTTGGCTTGGCTTGTCACTTGTAAAACACCCTCATTAATTAACCTCTGAACATCATTCTGAACCAACATGCAACCCTTAATACTGGCTTCACAACTTACGCATGCAACGTGGGAAGTATCTACCAAACCGGCTTCAAACAGTTTCGAATGGAACATCTTAAGAGGAGTCTTAATCTGTTCAACGTCAAGGGCATAACCTTCTCCCGAATCAGCACTAATGGCATTGACACTCTCATGGTTAGGAAAAGGGTTTTTCTTAACATTTGGTTGAGGATCCTCAAATGATAAAATCTTCTTTTCCAATAAATCCCTGACAATATTTTTGAGAGCATAACAATTTTCCAGATCGTGACCAGGCGCACCCTCATGAAATAAACAATGAGCGGCGGCGTTGTAATTGGCGGGTAGAGGATTAGGAGGCGGACCCAAAGCCCGAGTAGTGATTAGACCTTGCTTGACCAAAGAGGGATACAACTCGGTGAAGGTCATCGGAATCGGCGGACAAGGCTTATACGTTCTTCTGTTCGGCATATTCTGGCGAGGAGCCGGACTCTTTGGCTGTTGAGGAGCAGGAGTATTGGGTGCCTGTAGGTAATTGACAGGAGGCGGATAAACAGGAGGTTGTTGCATAGGTTGATACATGGGAACCTGTTGATTGAAAGAAGGGGTAATAGCCGCCACATAGGGTTGTTGAGCATATTGGACTGGGTACCCTTGAGGTTGAGCATAACCTTGCGGATGTCGATAAAAGCGTTCTCTTGGTCTACCAGCGGATATAGCATTAGTCTCACTCTCCTTCTTTTTCTGGGAGCTATACGGAGGTTTCTTTGGCTGATCCTTAGAAGCACCATGATTATTTGTCATTTTACCACTCTTCATACCCAATTCAATCTTGACACCCACAGCAACGATGTCGGAGAAATTTGAAGTCACACTACCCACCATTCTTTCGTAAAATTCTGGACGAACCGTGTCGACAAACCAATCAGCTAATTCTTTCTCGGTCAAAGGAGGTTCTACCTGTGAAGCAGTCTCTCTCCACCTTTGAGCATACTCTTTGAATGACTCAGAATTCTTTTGTGACATACTCAGCAACTGTCTTCTGTCAGGAGCCAGATCCATATTGTACTTGTAGTGTTTGATGAAAGCGTCAGATAAATCTTGAAAGCTCTTAACGCGGGATTGGTCCAAAGTTAAGTACCACTTGGAAGAAGCACCCTTCAAACTGTCTTGGAAACAATGAATCATTAGTTTATCATTCTCAACATGGGCAGCCATTTTGCGATAATACATGATCAAATGACTCTTAGGACAGGTGGCACCTTCATAACGATCAAAGTTCGGAGTTTTGAACTTCGGGGGAATAACCAAACCTGAGACCAAACAAACATCCCTTGCGGCAGTCCCAAAAATTTGATCACCCTCTACCTTTTTCAATCTCTGGACGATAGTGTTTACTTCCTCACGAAGCTTATCATGTTTCTCATAACCCTCAACATTCTCATCAAGATTATCAAAAACTGTCTCATTGAAGTACGGTTGCGCACGAGTGTGTACAACAGGTGGTGCAAAGATAGGAGCCCCCATAGAAACTTCAGAAAATAAGGGCACGGCTTGCTGAACAGGTTGATTAATCGGAACAGTGGCTTGAGGAGGCACAAAACCCGGAGCAAGACCATAAGGTGGGTCCCTTGCTACGGTCACACTTGGTGGAGGGTCCACAGTAACGCCGGTAATCTCAGAAACAACAGTGGGCTGGGTATCCATCTTAGCATTCATGACATGTAACAATTCCATCATACGCCCCATACCCCCTCGGAGGTCTTCAAGTTCATTACTAAGGCGATCAATCTCTTTTGCCTGATCCTCCATTCTTTTCCGAGTTTGAGCTCTGGTGTTGTATTGGTGCCGAGAACTCAGGGTGACGAAACTGGAAGGTGAGAGAACCGAGTGTGAGAAATCGGGAGACACATGCAATGCAAAAGTATGATGCTAAAATGTGAATGTAAATGAAGATTTCATGGAATTCAAAACATTTACTAATGTCGTGGGGTACCAAGGAAATCTTTTTCTTGTTTTTTCATTTTATATTTTTTTTATTTATGGTATCCCGCGATATCCATTAATGATGTTTGAACTCCGTGAAATACAATGCGATGAGATGCTTTATGGATGCAATGCATGAAAACACACGAAGTCCTAGGTTAAAGGCTTGCATGAGGTTCAAAGGCAAGTACCCTCCCCTGAAGTTAGATGGTTCATCCTGTCCTACAAAAGTAACCAGGTTCTAAGGGATCTCAATATCATTGATCCTTTACAAGGGTGGTTGTTCAGAAGGCAACTTACTTGCCAACCAAAACCCTCCAAGTTTAAGATCTCAATGAGCGTAGTATCGAGTGTCAACCAACTTCAGTCTGCACCAAAGCCGGTTACCTCACTACTTTCTAAAGGCCAAGATGAGTTAACTAGGGTTCTAAAAGTCAGTTGGTGCATTGACAACATATGGCAGCCTCAATATTATCCTCAACTTGACTTAAGGAATATAAGCACCAACCAAGAAGTCGCACTAACTATGGCCACCAGATCAACCGTATCGATATACGTCGTACAGTTTCCTTGGTCTATTGCCATTTACCTAAGGTACACTAGATCCGGGTGTAGGACTCATCTCACAGCACAAGGAACAGTCCCACAATCAAAGCACAAATATATACATGCAAATGAATAATAACACAGATAGTAATAAATATGAACAAGTTAGGGATAACCCTCAAAAGTTAGGATTCCCCAGTGAAGTCGCCATTTTCTGTTGCGGTGGAAATAGGATCACAAACTATTAATGAGTTTGAATCGCAATTCAGTTCACAACCGCTCTTTGATTTATCCGAAGGAAAAGGTCAAAAGAGGGAAAACCTATTTTGCATCGTAAACACAATGCGGGGAAAGATCTAGGGTTCGGGGGTTGGTTAAGATTAGGGAAGGTATTAGCATCCTAAACTTCTGTAGTACTCTACAGGAACCTTTTGTTCAAATGTTTACTATTTGCTTTATTTATTTGCTTAAGGTATATGTACAAAGGATTAAAAGTGAGAAAAAAGACCTAAGGGGTTAGTTCTAAGTTTACTCGGCAAGACATCGCATCTTGTGCCTACGTATCCTTACGGGAGTGGAATCAGAGTAATCGTAGTTCCCCTCAATAGGGAGGTTAGAAACTTCTTGACTGTGGTCAAGGTCTCAAGGGGAATAAACGCATCTTAAGGACACGCTTACGTGGAGTGTAGAAACTCCAAATCTCTACGTTGAATTGTTAAGTTGAAATAGGGTTGATTTAGGAATTCCGCGGCGGGAAACCCTAAAATGAGCGCGGCGGCTCTTTGACCTAATGCTAGGGGTAAAATTGTAATCTTGCCTGCGGCGAGGCATTTGTGAAAATTTAGGGTTTGTAAGGTGAAAGGGTTTGAAGTTGAGGACTATTGGCGCGGCGACCAAGAGCTAGACCTAATTCCTTCGGAGGTGCGTGCAATGTGACAAAATAATAGCAATGACAATGTGAGAATTTTAAATCATACATCAGCAGAAATTTAAATGCGGAAACGTAAATGCGATTGTTAGGTTCGCGAGGTTACAATTGAGAAACAGATACAAATATAAACGAAACTTGAATCGAGAAATAAATAACGGTAAACATGACAAGCTGCAAAACCAATGAGCAATGTTAGTAGGCAAAGTCAACCGGCTATCAGATGAATTACGAGGCAATGAAGAAAATGAGATACAAACTTGAGATAGTTTTATTTAATATTTAATAATTTAACTTACAAAAGAATTTTTTAAAAAAAGTTTTATTTTTGCATTTTTAAGAAAGGAGTTTTTCATTATTTTATATTTACAAAAGTAAAAAGTTTATAAAAAGATTTCAATTTATTTTTAATATTTATTTTTTTTTTTAAAAAAAGTTTTTCTTTTATAATTACAAAAATAGAATATTATATTATTTTTTAAGATTTTTTCATTATGAAAATTAAAATATTAATGTAGTTTTTTTTAAAGCATAAACAAATTAAATTAAAAAAGAAATAAAGAAGAAAAGAAAAAAAATAAAAAGGGGGAGGGGTTGGGCCGGTCACCACATCCGGACCCAACCCGGTTAGTAACTTAATTGAAAAAAAGATTAGGGTTCTGGGAACCCTAATGCTTCTTCGGCGCCGTTCGCACCTTCCTCTTCTCTCATCTCTTTCTCCTCTCTTCTTCCTCTCTCGATTCTCTTCATGATGCATCTCTCCTGAAAGAAATTCAATTTCAAACCATTAAATATATGACAATGATGAAATCCGTGCTTACGTTTAAGGATTGGAAACGACGCGCTGGTGGTTTCCGGCGGCCGATGATGAGTCTTATGAGGCCCAGAGGATTTGCTCGTCTAGGCGCTGGTGAATCTTCTCCAACCTTTCGATTCGTATTCTGATGGCCACCTTCGATGAAACCCTTCTAAGTTTCTCTCTCGCGGATGTTAGGGTTTCGTGTTCTTCGTCGTTTTCCTCTGGGGCTCTCGCGATTTCCCGTTAGGGTTTCACCATGGTGAGATTGTCCCTTTTTATAATTTCTGATTTGACTCTTGTTTGGGCCTTGTGATTTTCGTTTTTCTTCCATGAAATCCGATTTTCGATTTGATTTGATATTATTTGATTGAACGCCTTTTGGGATAATGACTTTCACAAACTATATCTTTCTGATTTGATCGGAGTTTCCTTTTCTAATTTGATTTTACTGGTTTTCAGATATGATTGGGATTCATTGCTGATATGGCTTATTTGGTTCGAAAATTTCCTTTTTTGGATTCATTTGGAATGTATATTCCCAGCTTGATTTGATTTGCTTTCAGAAACGGGCTTACTTCAATCTGTTTTGGAACCAAACCTATTTTGGATATTGTGGATTGAAACCGGATTGGTTGTGATCTGTTTCGAAAACCCTCTTGTTTGGATATCTGCTTTGAACTGATTTGGATTGTTTGCTCCTTTGCAGATGTGGATTTGAGCTGGCTTTTCTTGAATTTTGATTGTATCAGTTTCGATTTGAGCAACTTTGATTTCAACTGATTTCATTGTGAACTTTGGGCTATGATGTGTGAACTGAGCCCTTACACTTGGTGTTTTACCTTTTCAATGTGCTTTGTTCACTTGGCCGTGCCTCACCCTGAACTGATGCATGATGATCTTTCTGGTGTAATTTCGCTCGCAGGTGTTGAAACTCAAATGCTCTGTTTTATGGTTTGAGACAAACTTTTTCTGATGTTATTTCACTTGTTGATTTTTCAGAATTTGGCCCGTTGGGATCTTATTCGAGGCAAACTCAGTTGACCTGTTGGTAATTCAATTTCAGTGCAGTTAAACTGGGTTCTCTGTTTTATGAATGTGAACTGAATTGGCTTCTTTTCTTACGAATCTGAGCTTGTTTTAAGGATTGATTTTTCTGCTCCAATTTTGTGCAGTTGAACTGCTTTAGTCTTAAGTTCTGCTATGAGTTTGGACTGCTGATGTTGTTTGACCTTTGTGTTTCAGAGCTGACACTATGGGCCATTGTGTCCAACTACGAATGCTTAATGCTGCCTTGATACACTTACGCGATTTGGGCGATGATGATTTGAGTTATGGTATTTGGTTAACCGAGCCATGGGCTTGTGTACTTGTTGGGGCGATGATGCTCTCGACTGAGCCCCGTTCTGCGCTATGCTTTGTTTGGTGTGATTTGATAACTACACTTTGATATCCTGTTTGGTTGCAAGAACGGTCCTTTTGACTGCTGCTTTTCCAAGTGGTAATACGGACTCTGATCTAACTCCTGCATCATGGTTTTTTAATCTTGAATTGGCTCGATCTTGCTGTTTTCTCGTTTGGCTTGCAGCTTCGTCTTTTGTCACAACTGATGCCGCTTGACTCTGTTTATGAACTGCTTATGCCTTGGTTTATTACCTTGTTATTGTTGTGGCTTCTTGTTTGTTTTTTTTTTGAACATGAACTGAATCTGATGTATTCTGAACTTAATTGTGAATTGGGCTTGAACCTGATTCTTTTAATGTACTTGCCAGGATACTGATGCTGATACGGACTTTGCTTCTAATATTATCTGTTGGATTTGGTTTTCATAACCTCACCTGCTGGTTCAGGATTAATACTGCTCATGAATTGTTTATGTTTTGGGTTCCAAATTCTGAATCTGATATTGATGCGTTTGTGGCTTTTCAGGTGTTGGAAATTTCGGAACCAAAATGACTCAGACCATGCCGGCATCCGGGTCTGAGTTCAATGTTGCCTCATTCTCGTATCAGTTTTGAAAACCAATCGCGGCAAAACGAATCAATCCCGCTTCTTTTATTACTTCTGTCTCTCGGATGTCCCGTAACGATAAGAACAGGTGTTACCTGATCTGACGCCCACGGCGTGGATCGGTAACGGGGGTAGGACGCAGCTTCGGTTGTGCCACTCCCGACACTCGATGATGACGATGTTCTGAGAGTGTCAAAAACAATTTCTAACCTTTTTCCTATATTGTTTGTTTTTCTATTTTTTCAGGTGATCAAGAGTTGCGTGAAGAACTCAAAGGAGGACCAATGAAGAAAACTTTGTAGTTTTTTCTCTTTTTAGGACTTTAGGACCTAGAATAGATACTCATTGTAAATGTATAATCCTTTTGTAAATGAAAGATCATCATGAATAAAAATTACTTCCATTTCAACTTGTAATTCTAGATGTTTATGAAATAAAATCCAGTAAATATTCATTTCTATTTTCTCAATTATGAATTTAAATATCCATGAATAATCATCCATAAATTATTTAAATTCAACTTTGATTTGTAGCTTATGAACATTCATGAATAAAAGCTCACAACTATTAAAACTTAACCTCTCCTTTGCCTTTTATAAATGATATCCCGCCATATGATTATATCCAAACAAATTCACATTAAAACCTCGTTGATCACATCACTTCTCCAAATAACCTTAACAGTATCCACTTCCTTTTCAACCCAACCTTATAAAAGGAAACAAAACTGTTTGGAAACGTTTCAGAATCAAACAAAGCACGGCCCCGAGTCCAATCGTATTTCCGACAAAACATACTGGCACCTTGACCCAAATGGCAAATAAATGCCTCAGAACGTAATAACAGCCCGTTTTCAAGAAATTAGCAGAATTTGCGTGAAATGACCAAAATACCCCTGGAACCAAATCTGCAAAACAAAAACCTCCATGACTTGTTAGTGGTTAGCAAATGTACATATGAGATGCTATGCGAAATGTCTGACTAAATATAAGGGTAAAATTTGGGGTATTACAGATACGATAACTAATATATACTTGAAACCTATCAAACTCTCCCTAACTTGCATCTTTGTTTGCCCTCAATCAAAGGTAAATTTCAAAATCTATAAGAAAACTTTTAAAGCACCAAATCAACTGGAAAACATGCATGGTTCAAACACGACAATCGCACACACAAGATATTCTCAATCACTTGCATAGAATCAAAACATGGTTATGAATTAAGTTCTAAACACAAACATCACACAATGCAAAATCAAGTACGCACAAGTTCAAGTTGAATCACCTAATTCACTCATTATCATATACATGAGCACTATGTACACATATTTACAAGGGATAAAACACGCTCACAACCACATCTAGAATAATTCATGCATTCATCTCAACAAGCTATTATAAAATCATGGAAACAAAGATCACTAAGGACTTTTATAGTTGTAACTTGACTTGGGTTAACAACAAAGGATAATATATACAAGGCCATTGAACAAAAAAAGATAAAAATCGTGAAAAGCATTTCAATTTTTCAAAAATTTATTCTTGCTCAATCCTCACATTCTTTTCCATTCTTTGATTTCTTTTCTTACAATGTATCCTTTCCTTTCTTTTTCTTGATTCTTTCTTTCTTTTTGTGTTCTATAGAATGCATTGTACCACCTATTATTTTTCCTCTTTTCTCCAATGAAACAATTGTCGCCAACTTTCAACATTTATTTCTCTTTAGACAAAAATGCTTTTCACTTAAGGTTAATAATTTGTTGGGATCTTGGTTATTCATTCTCAAAAAAAATATATTTGTAAGGCTCAAGAGGGGTTACTAATGCGCGTACACTGACAAGGTGAGTTGAAGTCTTTTTGGAATGGTGTTTATTCTTATAGTACACAAAAAATGCCTTGATCCTTTCTACGTTTCCAAAAATTTTTAAACAAGCTTGCAAGATTAAAAATGAACTATACGAGTTAAACAACAATTACTTGAATTCTTCTACTTTTGGTGAACAATAAAAGCACCTTACTTTTGTGGTTTTTTCCTAATTGATTCAAACATGAACAATTGTTTACAAAATAATGCATTCTCACAATTTTGCATAAAACACTAACTTCACAATCATGCTATAATTCTACAAAGCAATTATTTAACACCTTGATTGTGCACATCAATAATATTTTTATCATCACCATCACATGTTAGAGTTGACAAAGCACTCTATTAAGACTTCTTGTGCTAGCACAACTTTTTTCTCAATATCAAGGACAAACACAAACACAAAACTAACCAAAATAATTTTTTTTGTACAAACATAAACTTAAGCGTACTAAAAAAACTGAAATTTAACATAAACCAAACTAAAATTTATCATAAATCATTGTCTTGGTGTAACACACAACCAAAAAGTACTCGTCGAAGCGCCATAAGAGTAATTAACCAATACTAAAATAAACTGAAATAGAAATATTGTTCTAACAAAAACTGAAATAAAAATACTGAAAGCCATAAAAACTGAAAATAAATGATCAAAATAAAAATATTCTTCACTTTGTAGCCTTTTGTCAACTTCAGCCCCTAATCTTGCATAATGTTATGCATCTCCTCATCACCACCACCCTACGCTCCAGCTGCTGCTCCCTTCAAAAAGAAAGGGCGTCTGCCTACAGGCCAATTAGCATAGTTATCGTAGTCCTTCCGAGTAGGAAACAAAGTGACCTCATGCAAAGCCGTCTGATAATGGTACAGTTTTTGCATACAATCAAAATTAAACACGGAGGACCTTTGGTAAGCTTCAGACATATCTCAAGAGTAGTTGAATGCCGCTTTCATCCTCGGGCCCATAGTAGAGAAATTGAGAGCCTCAGATGGTTCACTTGTATTTGCATGAGTCGATTCACCACTGTAACACCCATTTTAATTATTTAGTTATTTTATTATTATTTTAATTATTATATGTTGGTGTGCCCTTTGGTGGGGATTGTGTTTGATGATGATTGGTGGGTGTCCCTGATATGAGAGGATTATTGGTGGTGTTTTGGTGTGGATATAATAATATAATAAATAGTAGTAATATGGTGGTATTATTATTATTATTTTATTATTATTATTATTATTATTAGTAGTAGTAATATTATTAATATGGAGAATATAATATTATTATTAATATGGTTATTATACTATTATGATTATTAGTGAGAAAATAATATTGTTATTATTATTATGGTTACTATTATTAATATTTAGTAATATTATATTTTATTATTATTATTAGTTGGGATTGGAAATAAAAAGGAAAATAGAAGTTGAAAGGGTTAGGAAGATACGATAAAAAAGAGAGAAGAGAGAAATATACGATAGAAGTGAGAAGAGCGAAGGAAGAGAGCGAAGAACGGAGAAGAAGGCAGAGGGTTAGAATTGGCCAACCTTGGAGGATTCCTTCACCGATTAAATCAATTATCCAGGTAAGGGGGAGAAACTAATTGAGATTGGTATAATGCATGAAATTGGGTAGAGGGGATTCCTTAACCCCGTAGGAACTTGATGATTATGATCGATATATGATATTATGTCTGTGTTTATGAATGTTGTTGTTATCGAAGAGTTTTGTGCATACATTTTATGATGATTGTGGGATTCTGTGTAATTCCTGTAATATTAGTGAGGAACACAAATTTATGACATTATGCCTGTTGCTGTTGTTGTTGATGGTGATGAAATTCGTACATTGTTACGATGTTGGTGAGTTCCTGTATAACCTCTGTGGTTTGGATAATGACCATGAGTATTGGTGAGATTTTGTGTAACCTCTGTGGCTTGGGTAATGACCATGATATAGGTTCTGAGATGTAGTTTAAGGAACAATTGATTAGAGTAGTGTGTGATAGTTGTAGTAATGATAGGGCAGAGGATGGATGAAGAGTGATAAGCTTGGAATTGAGCAAGATGACAGTGTTGGAAAGTAAGGGTGGGTTTTCGTATGATCATTGTGATTGTGTAATAGTGTGATGGGTAGGATCACATTTAGGATAGAAACCCCTAAATGCCATGGTTTTGAAAAGTATGGTTATATGATATATGATGACATGATCTTTAAAAATATGTTGTTGGCTGTTATAATTGTCATATTATGGTAGGATTTCAAATTCTGAATCTGGGGCTTTTTACGGAATTGAAATCGGAGGTCCGGAAGGCCTCCAACGGTGGAAAACACATAATTTTCTGCATTCTGCGCTGTTTGCGTCGACTCAAAGCTGTATATTGGTGAATTTTTTGTTTTGACGATTTTGGCCATAACTTTTGATCCGTAAGTCGGATTTAGTCCCCGTTCGATGCGTTGGAAAGCTCTTGAATAGATCTATAACATGGTATAAATAATATAGTTATTTTCCAAATATTTTTATATCCAATATTTTTGGGGAGTCATTATTTAATTAAATAGTAACTAAACCATGGATCGATTGAAATGATTTATTGATTACTTACTTGAGTTTAATTGTTGTGCACTTAGTGTGCTTGTGTTTATTGGTGGTGTAATATATATAATGTGGGGTGATGTGATCAGGAGGATCGTGTGCACTTAGTGTGCTTGAGTTTGTTTGTCGTGCATTGTTGTCGTGCATTGGTGTCGTACATATCATGGTGTTTGGTGGGATGAATCATTGCTCAGGAGGAGTGTATGTGATTCATCCGTACTCCTTTGTCGAGAATGGCGGGGATAGATCATATCTCAGTAGGAGCGTAAGTGATCTGTCGGGGATAGATCATATCTCAGTAGGAGCGTAAGTGATCTGTCGGGGATAGATCATATCTCAGTAGGAGCGTAAGTGATCTGTCCAGGGTTCGATTGAATGAACCAATGAGTCGGTACCGCATGTTTGGTGTTGAGTTGCATATTTGAATTATAATATGTTATATTATAATTTGAACAGTAGGTTCGATGATTGGTGTGTTTTACTACCTTATTTGCATGTATTAAATTACTAATTTATTTTAATCATGTTTTCTCACCCCTTTGTTGTTGTTATGGTCTGTGCTTCTCCGAAAGTACAGATAATCCAGGTACTTAGCTAACTTTGATTATGGTGTGCCAGTCGAGTCTAGGATGCCCTGATACGTAGCACGGGACTTGGGTGTTTTTAGTTGCCTTCTGTTGAACTTGTATTTTATTTCCTGTGAACGTATCAAAAACTTTGTTGGATTTTACGATTTTGTTATTTTCCGCTGTATTTTGGAGAAAACCTTTTTATAAGGAAATGTTGGTTTTACTATGTGATATCCCACTTGGGAAGAAATACTCTGATGTATATTTATAATGTTTATTATTTTAATTGTTTTGGGAAGTGGGGTGTTACAATTGGTATCAGAGCAGGTCGGTCCGTCCGGCCAGTGTTGTTGAGTCGAGTTGAGTCTGTCCTTTAGGATAAAGTTGAGTATCTTTTAACCTGGTGTTGTTATTTTTGAACAGTATGGCAGGAAGGAACGATGATGCGTTGGCTGCTGCTGTGCAGGCGGTTGCTAATCAGAACGAAACTGCAGATGCCCAATTCAGGAGTTTGGCGCAGTTTCGGAGCAACAAGCCGCCGACGTTTGAAGGAGGAATTCTGGATCCTGAAGCTGCACAGAAGTGGCTGAAGGAAATCGAGAAAATCTTCAGGACTATGGATTGTAGTGATGAGCAAAAGGTGAGGTTTGGTACTCACATGCTGGAGGGCGAAGCTGAAGCTTGGTGGGACAACAGTCGCCAAAGATTGGAAGCTGATGGAACTGCCATTACTTGGGAGGTGGTTCGGAAAGGTTTTCTGGAAAAGTATTTTCCGGAAGATGTTCGAAGTGCTAAGGAGATTTAATTCTTAGAGCTGAAGCAGGGTAGTATGACGGTAGCAGAGTACGCTGCTAAGTTTGAGGAGCTGATGCAGTATTGTCCTCACTACAATATTGAGGGGGCGATGACTTCTAAGTGTTTAAAGTTTGATAATGGACTGCGTCCAGAGATTAAGTTGGGGATTGCTTGTCAGAAGATCAGGAGTTATCCCGAGCTGGTAAGCAGGAGCAGAATTTATGATAATGACAACCGGGCAAGGATTGCACACTACAAAGCTGTTAATGACCGTAAGGGTAAGCAGTGGTTCAGTGGTACTCCTTATAGTGTTGTTTCTGATAAGGGAAAGCGTAAAGTTGTTGTTGGTAAGAAGCCCAGAGAGGGAAAAACATCTGCTGATGGGAAATGTTTCTGATGCGGTGGCATGGGACACCGTGCTAATGATTGTCCTAATGAAGTAAAGAAGTGTTTTAAGTGTGGGAAGCCAGGTCATGTGATAGCTGATTGCAGAGCTACTATGCCGACCTGTTATAACTATGGTGAGAAGGGTCGCATCAGTACCCATTGTGAGAAGCCGAAGAAGCCTCAGACATCTCCGGCTGGTGGGAAAGTGTTTGCTTTGGCAGGAACTCAAGCCATCAGTGATGAGCATGTTATCAAAGGTACTTGTATTATCAATAATATTCCTTTGACTGGTATTATTGATACGGGTCCAACCCACTCATTTATTTCTGTTGACTGTGTGAAGAGGATAGGATTGGTGTCGTCTACTCTTGAGAGACGAATGACTATTGAGACACCCTTTATTGGTTCAGTGACTACTTCTTTAGTATGTTTAAAGTGTCCGCTGACTATTTTCAGAAGAGACTTTGGAGTGGATCTGATTTGTCTACCACTTGGTAATTTGGAGGTTATTCTGGGTATGAATTGGTTGGAGTTCAACCGAGTATACATCAACTGTTTTCAAAAGGAATTGTTGTTCCTTACTCTTGAAGAGGAAGCGGTGGCGAGTTCTTTGAATTGAGGATCTTGTTGGAAGACGAAGCCAAAGTGTTTGCTTTATTTGCATCATTATCGGTGGATAGCAAAGCGTCGATGGAGGAATTGGCAATGGTGAATGAATTTCCGGAAGTGTTTCCTGATGACATTACGGAATTGCCTCCGACGAGAGAAGTTGAATATAGTATTGATCTTGTTCCTGGTACGAGACCTATTTCTATGGCGCCGTATAGGATTTCTGCAGTAGAGTTATCCGAGTTGAAGTCTCAGATTGGAGAACTGTTGGATAGAAAGTTTATTAGACCGAGTGTGTCGCCGTGGGGAGCTCCAGTGTTATTGGTGAAGAAGAAGGATGGTAGTATGCATCTGTGCATCGATTAGCGTCAGTTGAATAAAGTGACTATTAAGAATAAGTATCCTCTACCTAGGATTTATGATTTGATGGATCAGCTGGTGGGAGCTCGAGTGTTCAGTAAGATCGACTTGAGATCGGGGTATCATCAGATCAGAGTAAAAGAAGGTGATATTCAGAAGACAACTTTTAGGACTCGATATGGACATTAAGAATATGCTGTAATGCCGTTTGGAGTGACTAACGCGCCGGGAGTATTTATGGAGTATATGAACAGAATTTTCCATTCTTACTTGGATCAATTCATTGTGGTATTTATTGACGATATACTAATTTATTCTAAATCCGATGAAGAACATGCAGGACACCTAAGAATTGCCTTGCAGGTGTTAAAGGAAAATAAGTTGTTTGCTAAACTGTCGAAGTGTGACTTCTGGATGAAGACGGTGAGTTTCTTGGGGCATGTAATATCTGGTGATGGTATAGAGGTGGACCCGTCAAAAGTGAGTGCAGTATTGCAGTGGGAACCGCCGAAGACAGCGACAGAGATTAGAAGCTTTTTGGGTTTGGCTGGTTATTACCGCAGGTTTATTGAAGGGTTCTCCAATTTGGCATTGCCATTGACTCAGTTGACGAGAAAGAACCAAGTGTTTGTATGGGATGCTGCGTGTGAAGAAAGCTTTGAAGAGTTGAAAAAGAGGTTGACTACGACACCGGTGTTAGTGTTGCCGACACCGAGTGAACCTTTTGTGGTGTACTGTGATGCGTCTAAGATGGGATTAGGCGGAGTTCTTATGCAAAATGGTAAGGTAGTAGCATATGCTTCGTGGCAACTGAGAGTGCATGAGCGAAATTATCCTACTCATGATCTCGAATTGGCTGCGGTTGTTTTTGTGTTGAAATTTGGAGGCATTATTTGTATGGTTCGAGATTTGAAGTGTTCAGTGATCACAAGAGTCTGAGATATCTGTTTGATCAGAAAGAGTTAAATATGAGGCAGAGGAGATGGTTGGAATTTTTGAAGGATTATGACTTCAGTTTAAGTTATCATCCAGGAAAGGCCAATGTAGTGGCGGATGCTTTGAGTAGGAAAGCAATTCATATGTCGGCTATGATGGTGAAAGAAATTGAGTTAATTGAACAGTTCAAAGATTTGAGTATGGTTTGTGAGACTACTGCAGATAGTGTAATGTTGGGTATGTTGCAGGTGAATAATGAATTCTTGGATACGATTAGAGAGAATCAGAAGTTGGATGTGAAATTAGTGGATTTGATACCTGGAGTAGAGAGTAACTCCGATAGTGACTTTAAATTGGATAGTACAGGTGTGTTGAGATTTAGAGGCAGGATTTGTGTACCAGATGATGAAGAATTGAAAAAGTCAATTTTAAGTGAAGGACATCGTAGTAGTTTGAGTATCCATCCGAGAGCTACGAAAATGTATCATGATTTGAAGAAATTATTTTGGTGGTCTGGTATGAAAAGAGACATTGCTCAATTTGTGTATGCCTGTTTGACGTGTCAGAAGTCGAAAGTAGAACACCAGAGACCGTCTGGATTTATGCAACCATTAGAGATTCCAGTTTAGAAATGGGATTGCATTACTATGAATTTTGTTACAGGCTTTCCGAATACGGCGAGAGGTTTTGATGTTATATGGGTGATTGTGGATCGATTGACGAAGTTTGCACATTTTGTGCCGATCAATATTAGTTTCCCATTGACGAAGCTGGCGGAGATTTATATTCGAGTAATTGTAAAGTTACATGGTGTTCCGTCCAGTATTGTGTCAGATAGAGACCCAAGGTTTACTTCGGAATTTTGGAAGAGCTTACAGGAAGCGTTGGGAACTAAGTTGAAGTTGAGTTCAGCTTATCATCCGCAAACTGATGGTCAGTCAGAGAGGACTATTCAGTCGCTTGAGGATTTGCTGAGAACTTGTGTGTTGGAAAAGGGTGGTGCGTGGGATACTCATTTACCATTGATTGAGTTCACGTACAATAACAGTTATCATTCGAGTATCAGAATGGCACCGTTTGAAGCTTTGTATGGGAGGAGGTGTAGGACTCCTCTGTGTTGGTATGAGACTGGTGAGAATGTGGTGCTTGGACCAGAAATTGTACAGCAGACTACTGAGACAATTCGGATGATTCGTGAGAAAATGAAAGTGTCTCAGAGTAGACAGAAAAGTTATCATGATAATCGGAGGAAAGAGTTGGAATTCAGTGTAGGTGATCACGTATTCCTAAGAGTTAACCCGATGACTGGTGTGGGTCGTGCATTGAAGTCCAAGAAGCTAGATTTTAAGTTTATTGGACCTTATGAGATTTTGCAGAGAATTGGTGTTGTGGCTTATAGGGTGGCATTGCCGCCTGAATTGTCGAACTTACATGATGTGTTTCATGTGTCGCAATTGCGAAAGTATGTTTCTGATCCATCTCATGCGATTCAGAGAGATGATGTTCAGGTTCGGGAGAATCTTACTGTTGAGACGATGCCGTTGAGGATCGAGGACCGTAAGATGAAACAACTCCGAGGGAAAGGAATACCTTTGGTGAAGGTAGCTTGGGGAGGTGCTGCAGGAGGCAATGTGACTTGGGAGTTGGAAAGTAGGATGCGAGAAGCGTATCCAGAACTATTTCCATCAGGTAATTTTCGAGCAGAAAATAATTGAAGTGGGGGAGAGTTGTAACACCCATTTTAATTATTTAGTCATTTTATTATTATTTTAATTATTATATGTTGGTGTGCCCTTTGGTGGGGATTGTGTTTGATGATAATTGGTGGGTGTCCCTGATATGGGAGGATTATTGGTGGTGTTTTGGTGTGGATATAATAATATAATAAATAGTAGTAATATGGTGGTATTATTATTATTATTTTATTATTATTATTATTAGTAGTAGTAGTAGTAATATTATTAATATGGAGAATATAATATTATTATTAATATGCTTATTATATTATTATGATTATTGGTGAGATAATAATATTGTTATTATTATTATGGTTACTATTATTAATATTTAGTAATATTATATTTTATTATTATTATTATTAGTTGGGATTGGAAATAAAAAGGAAAATAGAAGTTGAAAGGGTTAGGAAGATACGATAGAAAAGAGAGAAGAGAGAAATATACGATAGAAGTGAGAAGAGCGAAGGAAGAGAGCGAAGAACGGAGAAGAAGGCAGAGGGTCAGAATTGGCCAACCTTGGAGGATTCCTTCACCGATTAAACCAATTATCTAGGTAAGGGGGAGAAATTGATTGGGATTGGTATAATGCATGAAATTGGGTAGAGGGGATTCCTTAACCCCGTAGGAACTTGATGATTATTATCGATATATGATATTATGTCTGTGTTTATGAATGTTGTTGTTATCGAAGAGTTTTGTACATACATTTTATGATGATTGTGGGATTATGTGTAATTCTTGTAATATTAGTGAGGAACACGAATTTATGACATTATGCCTATTGCTGTTGTTGTTGATGGTGATGAAATTCGTACATTATTACAATGTTGGTGAGTTCCTGTATAACCTCTGTGGTTTGAATAATGACCATGAGTATTAGTGAGATTTTGTGTAACCTCTGTGGCTTGGGTAATGACCATGATATAGGTTCTGAGATTTAGTTTAAGGAACAATTCATTAGAGTAGTGTGTGATAGTTGTAGTAATGATAGGGCAGAGGATGGATGAAGAGTGATAAGCTTGGAATTGAGCAAGATGACAGTGTTGGACAGTAAGGGTGGGTTTTCGTATGATCATTGTGATTGTGTAATAGTGTGATGGGTAGGATCACATTTAGGATAGAAACCCCTAAATGCCATGGTTTTGAAAAGTATGATTGTATGATATATGATGACATGATCTTTAAAAATATGTTGTTGGCTGTTATAATTGTCATATTATGGTAGGATTTCAAATTCTGAATCCGGGGCTTTTTACGGAATTGAAATCGGAGGTCCGGAAGGCCTCCAACGGTGGAAAACACATAATTTTCTGCATTCTGCGCTGTTTGCGTCGACTCAAAGTTGTATATTGGTGAATTTTCTGTTTTAACGATTTTGGCCATAACTTTTGACCCGTAAGTCGGATTTAGTCCCCGTTCGAAGCGTTGGAAAGCTCTTGAATAGATATATAACATGGTATAAATAATATAGTTATTTGAAAAATATTTTTATATCTAATATTTTTGGGGAGTCATTGTTTAATTAAATAGTAACTAAACCATGGATCAATTGAAATGATTTATTGATTATTTACTTGAGTTTAATTGTTGTGCACTTAGTGTGCTTGTTTTTATTGGTGGTTTAATATATATAATGTGGAGTGATGTGATCAGGAGGATCGTGTGCACTTAGTGTGCTTGAGTTTGTTTGTCGTGCATTGGTGTCGTACATATCATGGTGTTTGGTGGGATGAATCATTGCTCAGGAGGAGTGTATGTGATTCATCCATACTCCTTTGTGGAGAATGGTGGGGATAAATCATATCTCAGTAGGAGCGTAAGTGATCTGTCGGGGATAGATCATATCTCAGTATGAGCGTAAGTGATCTATCGGGGATAAATCATATCTCAGTAGGAGCGTAAGTGATCTGTCCAGGGTTCGATTGAATGAACCAATGAGTCGGTACCGTATGCTTGGTGTTGAGTTGCATATTTGCATTATAATATGTTATATTATAATTTGAACAGTAGGTTCGATGATTGGTGTTGTGGGGTGAATATTGATGTGTTTTACTACCTTATTTGCATGTATTAAATTACCAATATATTTTAATCATGTTTTCTCACCCCTTTGTTGTTGTTGTGGTCTGTGCTTCTCCGGAAGTACAGATAATCCAGGTACTTAGCTAACTTAGATTATGGTGTGCCAGTCGAGTCTAGGATGCTCTGATACGTAGCACGTGACTTGGTTGTTTTTAGTTTCCTTCTGTTGAACTTGTATTTTATTTCATGTGAACGTATCAAAAACTTTGTTGGATTTTACTATTTTGTTATTTTCCGCTGTATTTTGGAGAAAACCTTTTTATAAGGAAATGTTGGTTTTGCTATGTGATATCCCACTTGGGAAGAAATACTCTGATGTATATTTATAATGTTTATTATTTTAATTGTTTTGGGAAGTGGGGTGTTACAACCACCACTTGCATTTTTCTTCCTTTGACTCAACTTTCCTTTATAGAATCTTTCGATGTAATCATCATTAATTATCCCCCTCACTTTCTCATTAATCACATCCGACATGAGAATCCACTTTTTGAGACACAAAGCGGTAACAAGACTAGGAAAAATGATTGGAGCACTAGAATGTACCTCAGGTCGTCGGGTGTTTTTAATCAACAACTTCATCTTATTCGCAATGACCCGAGCCACCTCCACCTCTTTGTCTTCCATGATGTAATACAAGTGTAAAGCAACCTCAAGAGGAACCTTGGATCTATGCAAATTTGGATTGACATTGTATGAGATCAAAAGAAGTACGACTTGGACTTCCAGTGACATATCTTCTCTTTGATATCTAATCTCCTCCCTCACATTGTTCAACTCCACACTTTTTATTTCAAACAAAATTGATTTTGCTTTTTTCATGTGATCAAGGTGTCTACCAAGCTCTTTTGTGTACTCATCATGATCAAGAATGCAAAAAGAGCTTAGCTTACCAAAAGGTCATATATGGCTTCACGGTTAAACCTTACTTTTTTCTCTCAGACAAAAGTTTTATATCTGAAAACTCCCCCCTCGGGCTGCAGAGCATTCGAGTAAAACTCTCTTACCAACTCATAACGTATCCTGTCAACCGGGTTAATAAGATGTCCCCATTTCTTACTCTGAAAAATTCCTACAATTTTCTTGTAAGTTTCTTCCGGATTGATAATGAACCTTCGCTTTGAGATAATCTGCCCACCCTCCAACATGTTGTACCTGGCTGCATGATCCTCACTGATGAAAATACTTGGATCAAACTCCCTTGGCTGGCCTAAGCTACTTCCGACAGTTATCTTTTGTTTTTTTGAATCGGTAGTCTTTGTTTTTGGAGGCATCTGCACAAAAGGACACAACAACAGCACAACAGAAGAATACATAATTGACAACAACAAATCAAAAAGACAGAAACTGCAGAAACTTGTTTTTTCACTCTCACGCCTAGCTCGCCCGACAAAGCTGGAGCGAAGCTTCACTTCTCAGTCGTAGGGAAAAACACATGAAACACAGAAAAATTTGAAAAACGCAGTTTTTGTTCGCACAACTCATAAACCCATTTCAATGTCCATTGTCTCAACTACACAACCCACAACAAAAACAACAAAGATCATGGAATAAACATATCCTAATGCTAATGTTGCTAGTCATTAATTCTAACCACATGCATGTAACATTATTCTAAGAGTTTCTAAAGAAGAACTTAAAGAGAAATTAACAAAAATATACCTTGGATTGAGAGTGAGAAATTTGAAATGAGTGAGAGTGAGTAAGAGTTAGGGTTTGTGTGTTTGTTTCTAACGAAATGAGACAAAGGTGGAAAAAGGTTTTGACAAAAGACCTATAAAAAGGGTGGGTCAAAAGAGATGGGACCAAGTGGACCCAATTAAAAAACCACTTTTTTTTACCCTTTTTAGCAAAAATAAGTAGACCCACTTTAAGTGCACACGCATTCTTCGCCCGGTATCCCAGACGCAAAAGGCCAGCGAAACAAAATTCGCCTGGCGAATCACACCAAAAACAGAAAAACAGGTATGCTGCAATGGCTATTTTTTTCAACCGATTCAAACGATTTTTCCACACAAATACAGACTTAAAACAACAACAAAAATAGTTACAATGTTGGGGTGCCTGTCAACAAGCTCTTTATTTAACATCGTTTGTGACTTTACGGCCCATTGTGACTTCACGGATAACCAAGAAAAATGGCGCAAATTTCGCGATTAACTTCGCCGCCAAGGTAGATTTTCAACCTTTGTCTATTAACAGTCTAGCTTTTTTTTTTCTTTGGATCCTCTAACACAATTGCGCCATAATGCTTTACTTCTTTGATCAAGAATGGTCCCGACCATTTGGATTTCAACTTTCCCAGGAAAAACTTTAACCGGGAATTGAAAAGAATCACCATTTGGCCAGCTTGAAATTTTTTTTTACGGGATTTCTTGTCATGGTAAACTTTGACCTTTTCTTTGTAAAGCTTGTTTGAATGATATGCATTGTGTCTCATTTCCTCCAATTCATGAATTTGGACTTTTCTTTTCTCTCTGGCCAAGTTAGGATCAAAATTCAACAATTTTAAAGTCCAAAGAGCTCTATGCTCCATTTCAACCGGTAAATGACAAGTTTTATCGTAAACCATTTGAAACGGAGTTAAACCAATGAGAGCTTTGTAAGTGGTACGGTATGCCCACAAAGCTTTGTCAAGCTTTTCAGACCAATCCTTTTTCGAACTTGACACAGTTTTTTCAAGAATTCTCTTCACTTCTCTATTCGACGCCTCAGCTTGACCATTCGTTTGCGGGTGGTATGGGGTTGCCACTTTATGCTTTACACCATAATGTTCCAAAAAAATTTCAAGTGGTGCATTGCAAAAGTGAGAACCGCCATCACTTATTAACACTCGAGGCGTGTCAAAATGGGAAAAGATGTTTTTATTTAAAAATTAATTACCATTTTGCCATCGGCCTTTTGTGAAGCTATTGCTTCCACCCACTTCGAAACATAATCAATCGCTACTAAAATGTATTCATTGGAAAAAGATGGAGGAAATGGTCCAACGAAATCTATACCCCAACAATAGAAAACTTCAACTTCCAACATACTTTGTAAGAGCATCTCATCTTATTTCCCAATTCCCCCACTTTGTTGGCAAATATCACAATTCTTTGCATGTAGGTTAGCATCTTTAAACAGAGAGAGCCAATAAAAGCCTAATTAAAGGACTTTTGTTGTCGTTCTCAAACCATTTTAATGACCTCCATAAGAAGAATTATGATAGTGTCAAATAATGCTTTTAGCTTTCTCACTTATAACACACCTTCTCAAGAGATTATCACTATCAAGTTTAAAAAGGTAAGGTTCCTCCCTCACATAAAAATTTGCATCTGACAAGAATTTCCTCTTTTGGTTCCAAGTTAGATTTTCCGGTATTAATCTAGTTTCCTTGTGGTTGGCAAAATCTGCAAACCAAGGTCTAACTTGGACCATAAACAGTTTTTCATCGGAAAATTCTTCTCTTACTTCACTTTCTTAGTTTGTCACTTCCACATTGACCAAGTGGGATAAGTGATCCGCCACCAAGTTTTCAGAACCCTTTTTATCGCGAATTTCTAAATCAAATTCTTGCAACAAAAGAATCCACCGGATAAGTCTTTTCTTTGAATTTGGTTTTGTGAAAAGATACTTAATCGTCGAATGGTCAGTGTACACCATGACCTTCGAACCAATAAGGTAAGACCTAAATTTCTCAAGAGCATATACTATTGCAAGTAGCTCTTTTTTAGTTGTTGCGTAATTCACTTAAGCTTCATTTAAAACTTTACTTGCATAGTGTATGACATGAAATTTTTTTGTCTACCTTTGACCAACCACATTATCACTTGCGTCACACATTAATTCAAAATTGAGAGTCCAATTAGGAGCGATGATTATGAGTGTGGTGATCAATTTTCATTTCAAAATTTGAAAAGAATATAAACAATTATCATAAAAGAGAAAAGACTTATCTTTGTTGAGCAAATTGCTCAAAGGTCTTTCTATTTTTTAGAAGTCTTTGATGAATCTCTAGTAGAATTAATGCATGACCAAGGAAACTTCGGATTCCCTTCATATTTGTTGGTGGTGGAAACTTCTCTATGACTTAAATCTTTTCTTAATCAACTTCAAGGCCCTTGGAGAAGACTTTGTGGTCGAGCGCAATTCCTTCTGTAACCATAAAGTTGCATTTCTCCCAATTAAGAACCAAATTTTTTCCACACACCTCTCTAAAACGACTTCCAAAATTTTCAAGCATAACTCAAAAGAAGCCTTGAAAACAGAGAAGTCATCCATGAAAACTTCCATAGTCTTCTCAACAAGATTGAAAAATATGGCTTGCACGCACCGTTGAAAAGGCGCCAATGCTTTGCACACAAAAAAGGGCATCTTTCTATACGCAAAAATCCCAAAAGGACAAGTAAAAGCAGTTTTCTCATGGTCTTCTGGATTAACCGTAATTTGGTTATACCCAGAATATCCATCTAAAAGACAATATAACTCTTGACCCGATAACCTTTCGAGCATTTGATCCATAAAAGGCAGCGGAAAATGATCTTTTCGTGTTGCTTGATTATGCCTCCAATAACCAATGCACATCCTCCAACCTGTTATGGTCCTTGTCAGAATTAATTCATTCTTATCATTTCTTATCATGGTCATTCCACCTTTCTTTGGCATCACTTGTACCAGACTCACCCATGTATTATCAGAAATCAAATAGATTATCCCGGTATCCAATAGTTTCACTACTTCCATCCTCACAACTTCTTTCATTGTAGGATTCAAGCAGCGTTGAGGTAGAACAATCGACTTGAAATCCTCTTCCATCAATATTTTATGCATGCAATAAGTCGAACTAATCCTCTTCAAATCGGAGAGAACCCAACCTATAGCTCTTTGATTTTTTTTCAAAACTTGAATTAAACGATGTTCCTCTTTTTTGGACAAAATGTTACTAATAATAACCGATTTGTTACAACCAGCATCAAGAAACGCATATTTCAAATGAGGAGGAAATATCTTCAATTCAAGTCAGGATTTTTCCTCGTTCACTTCTTTTTTTAACACTTCCATTTCATTTTCCCAAGGTTGCACTTATTCCAAAGTATCAAGTTCATTCAAGCATTTTTCAAGTTTCCTTTCTTCCTCTTTGGTAAGAACTTCGAATGCGTCACCAAGAGCTTTTTCAAAGGGAGTTGACATGTGGAATTGCCTTATTTCTTCTATTATAGCTTCATCCATTGCATCAATTTGAAATTTATCATGTGTATCTTTGGAGTGCTTCATTGCTTCGAAAAGATTAAAGCAAACTTCCTCATCTTGAACTCTCACTTTCATTAGACCATCATCGATATCACTCATCATTCTAGCCATCTTTATAAATGGTCTCCCAAGAATTAATGGACCATCATGGTCTTTCTCCATGTCAATAACAACAAACTCAATTGGAAAGAAGAATGTATCCACCTCGACTAACACATCTTGAGCTACTCCATGAGGATGAGTTTTAGACTTGTCGGCCAAAATGTCATTCTTGTTGCTTTCATATCAATTCTCCCCAACTTCTTAACAATAGACAACAAAATTAAATTGATGCTTAAGCCTAAATCAATCAAGCCTTTACCAACATAAACATCTCCTATGGTAACCGACAAAGTAACCCGACCCAGATCACTTTCCTTTCTTGATAGAGTCCTTTGAATGATTTCACTACAACTCGCATCAAGCGTGATTGTTTCTTGGTCCATAAATCTTCTTTTCTTGGTAAGGATGTCTTTCATGAACTTTGCATATTTGGGCATTTGTTCAAGAGCCTCGGAAAATGGAATATGAATTTGTAATTGACAAAATATATCCATGAAACGAGCATAATGCCTAGCATTATCTTTCTTGGTGGGAGCATGAGGATAAGAAAAATTTTGAATTCTAATTGAATTCAACTTCTCTTTCCCTTTCTTTATTTTTTTTTCTCCTCTACATCTTCTTTCTCATTGTTTTCATTTTCAACTAACTTCTCCTTATCATTTTTTTTCTTCCTCCACAATCTCACTACTTCTCACTTCATCATTTTTCTTGTCATTTTATTCTCCTCCACCTACCTCTCTTCCACTCCTAGTCACAATGGCTTTTCAATGTTCCTTTGGGTTGTTTTGAGTGTTAGCATAAAAAGACGACCCCGGTTGTTGATCGGCTAATTATTTTGCAAGTTGCCTAACTTGGTTTTTAAGATTCTTGATTGACGCCTCATTACTCTTTTGGTTGGCTATTGACATTTGCATGAATTAAGTGAGAGTGTATTCCTACTTTGAACTTCCACCTTGAGCTTGTGTAGGTTGATAAGGATTTTTACGATTTGATGTTCCGGCATCTTGTCTCCAACCTTGTTGATAACCAAGATTACTCCCTCTTTGTTGGTAACCTTGGTTGTTTTGATAAGGTTGTTAAGAGTTGTTTTGATAAGGTTGTTGTCTTCCTTGATAGCCTTGATTATCCATGAAATTTGCTTCTTCATTCTCTGGAGGACAATAACCAGTGGGTTGAACTCCTTTGCATGATTCACAAATTTCTATTTGTATATTCTTGCTCAGAATATCTTGCATCTCTTTTAGTTGTTGTAGAAGCTTTGACATTTGTTGAATCAATAACTCCACTTGTTGGGATAGCAGTTTATTTTGAGCAAGAATAACATCGTTAGTCCCCAATTCAAGCATTCTCAGTTTCTTTTGAATTGTACCCCGGTTGTGTTAGCCTTGAAGATCATTGAGTGTCATTCTATTTATCATATCAACCGCTTCCTCAACACTCTTTGACAATAAAGACCCTCCCGAAGTAGCATCCAATAAAGTTTTTGAGTAGATTGTAGTCCATTTCGGAAAATATTGACTTGTGTTAAATCATCGAATTTATGGCCTTTGCACTTTCGGATCATAGATTTGAACCTCTCTCATGCTTTGTTGAGAGATTTATTTGTACCCTAAGCAAACACAGAAATTGAATTTTTTGCATCCATGAATCGATGGTGAGGGAAAAAATATTTCCAAGAGCTTCTCTTCTAAAATATTCAATCAGCCATAACAACAGTGGGTTGGACAATATACCACTCCTTCGCTTTTCCAATCAAGTAATAAGGAAATATTCTTTTGAACAATTGTAATTCTTGATATTCATCTACTTCATCCGCTCCCGCAATCTCATAGAATTTAGTAAGACGAGCAAAAGGATCCTCGTGATCCATCCCGATGAAAGGGTTTCTATATAAGAGTTGGAGAATCCTTGTATTCATCTTAGCTTGTCTTCTATTATTCAAATCGCAAGTGAACTGTGTGTTGTGTCGTGGACTATTGACACAAGGCGTTGAAACAAGAAGTGGTGGTGGTGGTGGAGCTGCCATATTTGGCATAAAATATGGTGTTGGTGTAGAAGTAGAAGTTTCTCCTCTCTCTCTCTCTCTCTCTCTCTCTCTCTCTCTCTCTCTCTCTCTCTCTCTCTCTCTCTCTCTCTCTCTCTCTCTCTCTCTCTCTCTCTCTCGTATTTCCTTGGTAGGTTGCCTCATCCTTCTAGTTTTGTTATTCAACCTACGTGCAGTTCTCTCAATCTTCAGATCGAAAAGAAGTTGATCTGCAGGTAACTTTCCTCGTATAAATAGAGTCTGCAAAACTTAACTAAACAAATTAAGAAGCACAAGAAAAAGGAACTGAGGTAAAAAAATTTAAAACTTATTAACTATTGCAATGCTTGAAATATCAAACAAAAATCCCTGGAAACAGCGTCATTTTATTGAAATAATATTAATGGGATTTTTGTTATAGTTTCCACAGGGATTGGTTGATATTAATGTCGTTCTACAGTAAAAGAGTTTGTTTTTGTTTCATAACGTAACGATTGCATAAAACGTTATAAGCAACGATAAAAATGCTTTGGTTTTAAAATGGTTGTTAAAAGAATGTCAAGATTAGGGCTCGATAATCTGTTTCGTATGTATTTTCTAATAAAGCATGTGAACTTATTAACAATCAATATAATCACATATCCTCTCAAGATGTTTCATCTCTAAACCAAATTGTGATTTTTATCATATTGATCCTTAGATGATCTCTCAACCTAACTATCAATATGGTAACATTAAAGGGTTGATATTAGTGAATATCAACTCACAAAACTATCGTTAAACTTTGTTTGTTGATAGATGAAAATTTTAGGTCAAGAGTTGAAACATATTTCTCAATAATGATCCAACACAAATATAAACCATAAAAACAAGGTTTTTCACCATATATTCATCATAAACTTGTTCACATACAAAATATTAAGAGAAATACATACAAAAGTGAAGATTATCTACCTCTAATCTTGGCACAAGGAGAGATTTATCTACCCATAACCATGGTAGCTTGAGAAACAAGTAACACACAAAGCTTTTGGAGCATCAAACTTGAAAGGATCAAACATTGAAGCTTAAAAGCTTTGATTTCTAGGTAAAAATGAAGAAGATGACTTTTTTATCCACACAAGTGTTTTCTAGGTTAAACAAATTATATCAAACGCAAGAAGTAGTTCCAAAATATCAACAAGTGCCAATTTATACACTTTCTATCCAGGAAAATTTGCCAGGCGATCTATAAGCTTTGCCGGGTGAAACCATTAAAATAAATCATGTGATAACTACAGTGCCAGTAGGTTGAGAAAAATATTTGTATTCACCGGGCAAATTTCTTTCGCTTCGCTTTCGCCTGGCTAATCTGCCAGGAACCAATTTCAGTAGCTACTGTAATTTCAATATTCTTTTGTCTGATGCTTTGCCTTGCCTTCGCCGGGAGAAACATCCATTCCTTTGCTTCCTCTTCTTTGGGTGAAGATGATCTTTTTTCTGACACGTGAATTTCTTCGATTCTTCAATTTTTCTCCCGACTTTTTCTGCACCCTTTTGTCATAAAATGCTGAAAAACTAGCTAACACATTAAAACAACCAAATATGTACATTGTGCAAGAATCACTTATTAAATAAGTTATTTCATTATCAGAGGCATGGAAAAAAGCTTAAAAGTGCCACAAATAGATACGAAAACTAATCTATACTTGACACCTATCAGATACCACCAAACCTGACCAACCGTTTTAAAGTAGGGGTGATTGTATGTATGAAGCTTTCCACCATAGTCATGCATCTGTGATTATATGCTACGTAGTGTGTTATCTATCACAATGGTTAAAGTAAACAACCGTTGTGATATTCTTAACGTATAACATTTAACAACAGTTGGTATAAACAATTGTTGTGATATATACACTGAGATTATTATAAATTATGTGGAATGCTTATTTTTCCAATGCTTATTAAACATATAGCCTTATAATCTGATCTAGAATATTATAATATGAAAAATTGAGTTATATTATAAGAACAAGTTCATGTTCAATTCTAGACAAGAGTTCTTCAACTCCTTATCCGCATTTCGTTCTTTAATGGTTAAAACTTTGTTTAATGCTCTTAGTTCTTCAACCTCTCATTCCTTCACCTCTAGTTTATTATGAAAAATGTCATTTACTTTGCAAATAAAATTAGAGTTGGATAAATGGGCATTTAAAGAACTACAAACATTAAATAAAGTTCTAACTATTAAAGAATGAAATGCAGATAACTGTTTGAAGATTTCTTGTCTAGAATCGAACGTGTACTTGTTTTATAATATAAATTTATCTATCATATTATAATTTTAAATGCAATATGAAAAATTATATATTCGGTAAGGGATTGGGAAAACGCTCAAATCACATAAGATATAATAAACTCATCTTTTAAATAAATATTAACAAAAATATTCATCAACAACAAATCTTAAACAATATACAACATAACACTTTTATTAATAAGAACAACAACAACATATATATCAACTCATAGAATGTTTTTAGAAACGTACTTGTCTCCCATAATGACATCCACAGTGAAATGAGGATGAATCTGAAGTGAGAGATGCAAACTTGTGTTAATTTTGAATAGATGTCATTCTGGGTCTTTCACACAAGTTTGCAGCGCTCACTTAAGCTTCATCCTCATTATTGAAACAAGCATCCCTACAATAACATTTATCAACATACAATAACTACATCAACAAGATAGAACAACATTCATTAGCAACAATATACAACAACATTTATGAAACAAGCTATTGAAACGTATGCAGATTTTGAAACAAAACAACATCAACAACAGACAACAACATACCAGAAAATAACATAATACAATAACAACAATATACAACAACATACAACAACATACAATATTTATCTACATTTATTAGGAACAACGACATACAATAACAACAACGAAAATCATGTGAAAATCATGCAAAAATTCTGTGAAACATAACAACAACATACACAAAAACGAGAGAATAAGAATATCTTTATGTATGAAGAACAAGATTGAGGTAATAGTGTAGAATAGGAAATCTAAAGACGAAGAATAAGAGATAAAATGTGTGCTAGGATTTTGCTGTGAGGGATACGGTGATACTGTCAAAAAGCGAGAGTTGATTCACTTATATATGGGTAAACAATTTCACCATGATCATATTCATAAACTGTGATGAAATGTAATGACTTTCATAATGGTTGACATTACCAACTGTGATGGTAGGTATTTTAATTTTATATGCATATTATATTATAAGGAGAAAATTCATTGTAACAAAAAAGTAGAAAATTATTGGAGCTAAGATTCGAACCATGTCACTCCATGGATGTATAATCACGGTTATTTGCTTTGACTGTAATACAATGTATTTTTGTGAATATAAAAAAACAAAACGTGTCCATAAATAAGGTATTACCATGGTTAACTGTCAGACCATTATAAGTTAGTGTTACGAAAGGTATATTTTGTAGTAGTGTTTACGTATTTTCTTCAAGTCTTTTATCTCCCTAAATAGATAATAAAAAGAGTTGTTGAAGATGCAACATAATAAAGTCCTTTGAGAAGCTCCAAAAGAGACGTTGGAATGTTTAACCAAGTTTTCAAGTTAGGTAAAATCTAGTTTGAAAACTCTTTGCTACAAAAGGAATAAGCAATTGTATCCAAGCAGTCTCTATGAAGAAAATGGAGCTTAGGTCTTCACATGACAAAGCATGTTAAGTGATGAACAATGAACTATTAGTGTCACTTTGGTCCTTGCATTTGAATGACTCATGATCTAATTATCAAAGGCAGGCTTCTTCAAAGTATATTCTTTAGAGGTTGACTTCTTCCGACTCTGATCTTCAGACATTGACCTCTTTAGCCTCTGATCCATCAGATTTAGATCATCAATCTTCTCATATAATATTCATAGTCAAAACCAATACTTGGATTCTATATGAAATTTAAGTTTGTGGTCCTGCACACTTGAATAAACATTAGTATACCCAATTGTTATTTAAATACTTTGTTATCATCAAAACCTAAGGGATATGGGACAAATCAATTTTGTTCCAATAATCTCCTAATTTTTTATGATGACAAACATAAGTATTTAAGAATAATGGTTGATAATTTAATTAACTAGTTGACTTCAGGGTCTGGGGTTTGTAAGCTCCCCTAATTCTAATACTCCATACGATGAAGTTTGTAAGCTCCCTCTAAGTGATATCTAGGTTAGTTAAATTTAAACAGTTAAAGGACATAGACAATTGTCATACCCCAAATTTGTCCTACTTGTATATAGATTTTATTCTGTACATCCATACACTAATTCCCATTCTGAAAATTCAAAAAATTGTTGCATGTCGGTTCAAATTAGTTATGTTTAGTTCAAATTATCAAGGTGGAATAATTTAAATTCTTCATGATTAAGAATTATCAAAGGTTCAGTTCATTTCAATCAGGATTTGATGGATTATATTATCATGTTCTTATTTAAGTCATGGGAAAATTCGTTTTATCAGTACAAGTGGTAGGATTCTAATTTGTTTCGCCTGTGGACCGTCATGATTATTCAAGAGTTGATTCAGTGCTCCAATTCACTTATCTCAAAATGTATTAAGTGAATAATTCAAGAGAATACAAGCATGACATCAATTTGGAAATTCAAGTTTGAAGGTGAGAAAATAATTAGAAGGGGAGGGGGGGGTTGAATAAGGATTTTGAAAATATTATGGCAATAAAAACACAAAGATTTTTATCCCGGTTCGTTGAACTCAACTACTCCAGTCCACCCTATCAAGAGTGATTTTCCTTTCTCCACAAGGACTTAATCCACTATAATCAAACTGATTACAATATCAAACACTAAGAACAACTGTTCTTAGTCTTCTCAAGAACTACTGACCACAACTTGGTCTTCTCAAGGAACTTTTACAATCAAATGTAAACTAAACAAGTGTTTGAAATGCTTCTAAGAAAGCTATATCACAAATGTGATTTACACTTAAGTTTAAGAATGTATGAAATAAATTCAGCAAAGAGTAATAATTTGTATGAGCTCTTTTCAATGAATTATATCAATATTCGTCAACTGAAGAAAGTTGTTGAAGGCTTTCTTTTATAGACTTAGAAGTCCAAGACGTTGCAAGCTTGAAGACCGTGTACTACAAAGTATTTGTAGCCTTTTGTCTTCACATCACTTGACCTTTCCTAGAAGAAGAACATTCAGAGAAATCCTTTTTGCCTGTGTTCTTGTGTCTAGCATAAAAGAGGAAAGAGTCGTTTGGCATAACCAACGGATATAACTTCAAATAATCTTCTTCAACAAGTTTCTATATCACAGCAATCTACATCAGAGCCTTGAGTGATCAGAGTCTTTGATGTCTTCAGAATTTGTTGTATCAGAGTGTTGCAGCAAGTGCGCTTCAGCGTGAGATTAATTAGAGCAGAGTTTTGAGATCAGATCCTTAGTACTAGCAGCGAACAGTACTATCTGAGTCTTCTGAAAAATAGTGCTTGAAACTCTTCATACAAAGTCTTCAGTCTACGCTTCAGATGCTTCTGTAGCTTCTGCTTCAGATCCTTCTATAGGCAGCGCTCAGAGTCTTCTAAGAGATGCTTCTGATGCTTCAGAGCCTTGCGTAGTTCAACATTCAGATCCATTTTTGCTTTCAGAAGATTATTAAATTTAATATCTGCAGCAAAAATACTTGAACAAATTTAGAGTATATAATTTCTTAATACAAAATTTCATAAGTGTTATCATCAAAATATAGAGATATAACTAAGAACCAATCTGTGTTCTAACAAAGTTTCATTTGTTATGGTTCGTCTTGTTTTAGAGTAAGAGAAAATAAATTTAAGTATTGTTCAAACAGTTTCAGGGGTGTATATAACAATTATGACCCAAGTTAAATTTTATATCAAGGACCGAATGCGTGAAAATCAAGGAGGTGCAAGTAATATAAATCCACATTCTCACAAATATTCTAAGGAATATATATACATTGTTACAAAAGAGAAGGTCTATGTTACAAGTGAAAAAAAGAGGAGTCCATTACATTGTAATTTGCAAAGAGTGCATTCACAAATTTTTCAACAAAGATTTTTTCTAAGGCCCACTATCATCAACTTGCTACCATGGGAGAAAGTGGTTCAAGAAAAAAAAGTGAACAATAAGAGTCTTCAGACTGCTTTCAAATGGAAATGTCTTCAAGCAATGAAAAAACCATTACAAATAAAACTTTGATATCAATCTTCCAATGGTCATACAGGGTCCACACCACAGCTCACGTACGAGAGGCTCGATTCACACTATCCTTTGCAAAAAAAAACATTCTACAGATTACAAATTACCTAGAAAAAAACAAGTTCACATAAAAATTAGGGATAAACCGAAACTGTGTAGGGGCTGTTATATAGGGAAGAAACGTTGCACACAACCTACGAAGAAAACAACATAAAAATATCATAAAACTGACCCCACAACATCAGTACAAACCTCGCGACTCATCACAACAACAAAAATCTGTCCACACAATGACCATTTTGGACTCTATAATGGACCTGCAAAAGACAAAAATAAAAGGGATTATATTTTCTCCAAGAACCTCACACAATAATGGGAGGTACATGTACGATTTTGCAGAACAAAAAAAAAGGTTGTTTGCAATATGTACGTTCCGAAAAACACCAGCTGCACAAGTCGTATGAACGCCAAAAACCCACCTCCAAATCGTACACTATAACGCAACCACTTTTCTACACAACCTTCCCACAAACTTTTGCCCCAAAACGAATTTGTGGTACGTCCAACCCTCGCATACCATAAAGACCACAGACCTACTAGGCAACAAAAAAAGTTTCAAAAAGAGCTCAAAAACTCTCCTCTGACTTCGAATCTTCTGAAGTCTCCATTACAAAACCTCTCTTCATCCCAAAACAAAACCATTCCCGTTAGCGAAACAAACCCATTCATCTCAGAACACAATTCATTTTTCTTAGAACCCAAACTTCAAACAAAAACTTCAACGATAAAACCTCAAACCCACAAACCTTTACAAGGACTGAATCCCTTTCAATCCTCCTTCAACCTCATAAAGCCAACCCATTACCTCCTTCTTCATCTCTTCCGAACCAACCAAAAATAACCCGACCTCCTCAAAATCTTTCTTAACTCATCTTCTATCTGACATCAATAACAGAAACACCCAAAACCCAATTTCACCTTTAAACCAGAAAACCCATTCAACCTAAAGCAGATATTAGAGTGAGATGAAGAGAGAATAACAACTCGGTAGATCTAGAGACCCCAAATCAGATAAGAAGCGCGAGAGAGAACGATGGCGTTGAGTGGGTTGATGATGTTGTTTCTTTCGATCTTCAGTTAAAGGAGTTTGATTATTTTGTTTTGAGAAAAAATAAATTATGTTGGATCCTCTTTTCCTTGTTTAAACACGAGTTTTGTGTAGTTTTGGGCTTCCTGGATCTTTCGTAAGCTTGGGTGTATACCCACCGTGTTAGTTCCTATGGGCTTAGGCCCGTTTGCCCTATTCTTCACCCCCCCCCCCCCATTTTGTCATATATTTCTTTTTATTTTTCTTAACCATATTTTCTAAAGATTTGTAATACATTTTTTTTATATAATGTAGTTCTTTTTTTAAAAGAAAAGTTGTTAATATTAGTTTAATTATTTTGCTAATATACTTTTCTAACTTCTTTTTTAGAGTTTTTATTTCTATTTTAGAAAACTTTTAATATATTTTTCTTAGAAGTTAAATTTTAACATATTTATTTTTGTTTGAGGATTTATTTTCGTATCTCCTCTTTTTTCGGTCGATGACGAGACCCCCAAGTTATAGTTTGTCAAATTATTGATAAATAATAACAAACCTGAGACCAACTTCTTTTAACTTTTCATTTTCGATTTCTTAATATTTTTATCAAATTTTATCCATTTTTTATTCACTTTATTTTTTTGGTCGATGACGACTCTTCCGTAATCCATTACCAGTCAAATTATTGATGAATAATGTTGGATGCGAGACCGCCTCTTTCTCTCCTCATTTATTATTCTTTCGATTTTATTTTGACTTTCCATGATCAATGAAGTCTTGTATCCGTAAGCGTTGGATTTATCGGAGTTGATAACCTTCCCAATTTTGAATATATGGAAGATGACCATTTGGGTCATTTTCTTTACTTTGGGATTGCGATAGGCTACCTTCGATTAATCAACATTTTGTTTGTGATTAAGACGAGATCCCACTGTTTTTGGTCTGTGCGACATGATTAAATCGGAAATTGATCCTCAATATCATTTCTCTATCTTGTCCTCAGCACGGATATCAATTGTGCGACCTCCTATAGTTCGACTTCCCTCATAAGTCGAGCTACGATGGTTTAGCGTCACATTGTGTCCCGATTCGATTCAAAAATATTGTTAAACCATCTTTAATAAGAGAATGAAGTTCTCTTTGTATTGAATTAAAGAGAGAGGATTGAGTGTAGACTTCTTCCTCTCCGAGTGTCAGGATACTCACTGTAGAGTGTGTGGTCTTGATACTCGTCTTTCAATACAAAGACGCTTGTATTCACCACAACCTTTTTCTCCTAAAAACCTCGGTCCCGTACCGAGTGCATTTTCAAAATTCTTTTCACAACTTCTTTTCGAAACCCTTTTCTCCTAAAAACCTCGGTCTCGTACCGAGTGCATTTTCAAACCTATTTTTTACAAAAAAAACTTGAGTGGTCGTGGAGTGGTTAGGCGTAGGCCTTCTCCTATCCCGAGTGCTGACATTACCGTAGGATTAACTATCGCAAATCACTTACCATTCAAAACCAAAACATATTTCATAAGAGAACGAAGTTCTCTTTGTATTGAATTAAAGAGAGAGGATTGAGTGTAGACTTCTTCCTCTCCGAGTGTCAGGATACTCACTATAGTGTGGGTGGTCTCGATGCTTGTCTTTCAATATGAAGACGTATTTCTTTTCACAACTTCTTTTCGAAACCTTTTCTCCTAAAACCTCAATCCCGTACCGAGTGCATTTTTCAAACTTCTTTACAACACAAAAACTTGAATGACCGTGGGTTTGTTAGGCGTAGGCCTTCACCTATCCCGAGTGCTGACATTACCGTAGGGTTCACTGTTGCAAAACACTTATTGTCGCTACTGCGAAAATCGGCGCCGGCTGAACAGAAGAGTCGCCACCGTGCGTTATTTATCCCAACAGAGGAAAAGGAAACGCTCAAAGTAAACCTACCGCAAAGACGGGAAAGGAATGGTCATCGCAACCAAATCCTGGATTCGGGAGTCGGTTACGCAAGGGGAAGGTATTAGCACCCCTCACGTCCGTCGTACTCGACGGGATCCACGCTTGTTTTCTAGTACGGATTGTTATTCTATCTATTCTACAGGTCTGGGTTAAAAAGAAAAGAAAATAACTCGGCAAAGTATCGCACTTTATGCCTACGTATTCCCGTCTAGAACGAGAAATCAGAGTCAACGTAGTTCGCCTACCTACGGGAAAGGAGGGAAGGTTGCTCGCTAGGATATCGCATCCTATGCCTACGTACTTTCATACAGCATGAAAGATCAGAGCAAACGTGGTTCGGGCCACGGAAGACACAAGCTTGTCTGACTGTTTTTTATCTCCTTATGAAAGAGTTTTTCTTGATTAAGAGTCCAAGCGGACAAAAATGACACTTTGATGTTTGTTTTCAGCATTTTACGCAAGAACTGTTTTTTATGATGTTTGCAATCTCTGACGTACTAGAGACTATAATTTGAGGGTCACTACGTCGTATGTCACCCTAAGGGTAACACACTAAGTAATCAGATTACTGAAGAGTGACCCTCCAGCAACCTTTCTCAAATAGCTTAAGGCTCGTAACGTACGACATTGATTATCCGTATTACTGTGTTTTGAATTGTTCTGAGGTAGAAGAGAAGTCTAAAAACCTAGGGTTTGAAAGGGGAATCAAAACTACCATAATGTTGTCATGCATGGATTAACACCTAATGTCTGTCATAATTCCCTTCTGCGCAGAGGAAATCAGAGATCCTAGGGGATAAACGGAAAAGAAACAGCAGATATACAGTAAACAGTAAAATGCATGAGATGCAGCAAAACAAGCGAGGCAAATGAATCATACTCAACCTCGAACCTGGGAAAACAATAGGTAAAGTGAAACATCTTCACCTCAAACCTAAGGGAAAATCAACAGACAATACAGCAAAGAAAATCACACCCAATACCAGCTCTTACAGCAAGCATATCAAACAGCACTAGCTCTGGCAGCTACAGGTGATTAACAGCAAAAAAGTTGACGGCACCACCTTCAGGCAAGATCCCATCTTCGCTCTCCAATGATATTCAAGCTTCAGATAAACTCTTATCTCCAATAATCTTCAGCTTTAGCAATCAATGAATCCAAACAACAAACAGCTTCAAGCAGCAGCAAAACCCTGATCTTCAATAGATATCCAACTTTGATGCAGACACTCACAGGAGAGAATCAACTAACAGATGAGGTTGTAATGTTAAGCTGCTTAATGATAACCCAAGGAAATCATTAAGACCTTAACATAGCAAGTGAAAGGTATCCTCAAAAGTTCTACTCTCTAGGGTATGCCCCACTTCCCTCCAAAGGAGAGATGGAACTTCCCTAAGAGGACTTTGCATCATAGGATATAATAGAAGCAAACAATGCATTCTATGTTTGATGGAAGAAATGAACTAATTCTACAAAAGCTCTCCCTAAAAGCCTAATTCTAGCAACTCCTAAAACAAACTTAAAAGAGAAAGAAAGCTCCACTCCAAGCCCCACTCTTCTAGCCAAAGCATCTTCATCATGTCCAGAAGCTCCTCTAAAAAGGAATCCAAAGTCTTCAATCTCCAAGTCCACCAAACGCTCCAAACAAGGCAAAGCACTCAAGAGAGAACACCGAAAGCAACAATCATTTGCAAAACCCAAAAAAAATAGCAAAATAAATTTTAAAATTCTAATAAAATTTCTATGTGAACATGCATGTTTGAACATTCTAAAATTCCAGAATCAGGACCTAAATCAATTTCTAGGTCATCTAAACAATTCCTAAATGAAATTTGGTCATGGGAAACCATTATTTGGGAAGGCTCTAAATTACACACCTAAAACAGAATCTAATCAATTTTAAAAAATCTAAGAAAATTCCAGGGGAAACCTATGTATGTCCTATAAATCATATCGAAAGAATTATCTCAAAAGCATAAAGCATCAAAGAGAACAAAATTAAACAAACAGCAATATCAATTATGCATAACAATGGATATTAGCACAAAAGAAAATTCGTAACTAATTCAAATAAAATCCTAAAAATGCAAACATAACACCTACAGTTTCTTAAGACAATCAAGATCTACATAAAAAAATTTCATAATTTTTTGATCAATTTTACTATTTTTAACGCAATTAATACAAACAGCTATTAAAACAGAAAAAAAAGAACGAAAATGAATTAAACTAAGTTAATTTGCATTGGGCCAGGGGTGCGAACAACAGAATTCCAAAGCAATGTCCGTGTGGGCCTCGCGAGTGGGGGTGGGAACAGTACCCGCGCGGTACTGTAGCTGTTCTGGCGGTGACATTTTTTCGGTAACTTCCGAGCAACATAACTCCATCGATTCTTAACCGTTTCGCACGAAATTTTAGTCAAACTTGAAGGAAAAAAATCAAGGATTCCAAATATGCTCTTAGATTCCATCAAAACTCCATGATCAAAGAGATATATCATCATCAAGAAAACATACTCATCCAAAAAAGTCTCTAATCCTTAATTTCTTGATCCTAATTTCATCTATACATTTTCCAGATCCTAACCACATGAATAATCTAATCCAGTTCGTCCTAAAATCATAGAAAAAGTGAATTTCACATACCGGCTTCGGAGCGTCGAAACGGAGTAGTTGGAGCTCGTTTTTTCTTGCCAAAAAGTGCGGAAAACCTTTGTTGAAGTTTGTTGGAGAAGATTAAATTCTTGATAACTCTAAAAAATGACCTATAATTCAATTTTCCCAAAATACCCCTGGATTGCCAAGACCATAACTTGAGTTCTACAAATCCTCTTGAGGACTTCTAGTACTCAAATTAAAGCTAAGATCAAGATCTATAACTCTTATGTTGGCCAAGAATCCATTTGAAAACTCCTTGATGGGCAAAAGTTGCTTGGAAGTCAAGTGACTTTCACAGATAAATTTCAGTATCCTCTAGGGACCCATAACTTGCAAGAACCATAACTTGAGTTCTATAAATCTCCTTGAAGACTTCTAGTACTCAAATTAAAGATATTGAGAAGCTCTACAAGTTTCATGTTGACCAAGAATTCATTTGAAGCTTTAATTTTGACTTATCTGGCTTGGAAGTTAGGCCTAAATTAGGGGATTTTACACTGAAGCCCTAATTTAGTAACTCCTCTTCTTCTTGATTCCTTTTGATTTCTCCTTGGCACAACACCACACATGTACCCACATATTAATTCATGAATCCCAAATTATTCAATTAAGCTTTGATGCTCTTCAATCACTCAGTTGACCTAGGGTTGACCAAGGGTTGACCCAGATGAAACCCTAGTTGACTGTACTTCAACTCTGGCTCTTGTACTTGTATCAATGACTTATCTCATCTTCAAAATGACCCTCTAGGTCTTCCATGATCTTTGTATACATTCCATACTCTCAGTCATAGCTCATACTCCCATTGGTGATCTTCCACACCCCCAGATTAGGAGAGAAATCCACTGGTTGACCTTCAAACTTCTCAAAGCTTCGACTCATTTCTTGATTACTTGGATGGTCTTGAACTTGAATAAAACCCCATGATGGGCCTCTTTCTGATAAGAAAGGCACTTGATCCCCTGTTAGATGACTTGTTATGCTATGCTATGCAAATGATTAGACTATGTACATGACTTATTATGCAAATGCCAATGCAATTGAAACATAACCCAGGTGAAATAGGTTGAGCAAATTTTAGGGTGCAACACTTACCGTTCAAAACCAAAAACACTTTTAATAATAGAATGGAGTTCTCTTTGTATTGAACAAAAGAGAGAGGATTGAGTGTAGACTTCTTCCTCTCCGAGTGTCAGGATACTCACTGTAGTGTGTGTGGTCTCGATACTCGTCTTTCAATACGAAGACGTGACTGTATTCGCCATACCCTTTCAAAACAAAACTTTGAGATAAAGAATTGGGTACTACCCATAAGGGGTTACTATCTGAGGATCTATTTCACCCCTAAAAAACAACTCACAAATCAAATGTGACACCTTGCCTCGCATGGCTAAAACTAATCTTTCAAAAGGATATGTTATGTTTGTTCTACCGCAAATAGGTAACGCCTAAGTCTCCAACAAGCGAGCAGCTATACACCTAAACTTCTAGAATGCACACGGTAACATCATCCACAAAAACATTAACAAACCATAGGCTGAACTACGGCTGCTCTGATTCTTTACTTCTTTTAAGTAAAGATACGTAGGCACAAGGGCCACAATCCTTGCCGAGCACATTCCCCTTTATATCTGTAGTTCCCCGAACTACGTCGACTCTGACTTTCTCATATCCTTGAGAATACATAGGCATAGGACCACGAAGTCCTACCGAGTCTCCTTTCTTCCCCGTCATCCCTCCTTTCCCCGTTTCTATCCCTTCTCTGTATCCTTTGGAACACTCTCAATAGCAATAACCTTTTAGCAAATACCATCACACATCAACAAACAAACGGTTCCTGTTAGAACACAGATTGGTTCTTAATATATCTCAATGTTTTGATGATAACATTAATGAAATTTTGTATAAGAAAATATATACTCTAATTTTGTTCAAGTGTTTTTGTTTCAGATATCAAATAAATATTCATCTGAAGACAAAGAATTCCTATGAACATTATTTAAAGCAAAGCTCTGAACATTATAACGCAAGGCTCTGAGCGTAGGAAGTGCAACTGCAGAAGACTCTGAAACGCTAACAGAAGACTCTGAAGTGCAAGCTGCAGAAGACTCTGAAGCGCAAGCTGCAGAAGACTCTGAAGCGCAAGCTGCAGAAGACTCTGAAGCGCAAGCTGCAGTAGACTCTGAAGCGCAAGCTGCAGAAGACTCTGAAGCGCCAGCAACATAGAAGACTCTGGAGCGCTCCTACAGAAGACTCTGAGTGCAGAGTATAAAGACTCAGAATATTCAGAAGACTCTGAGAACTAAACGTTGCAAGTATAGAGGCTCTGAATCAAGTCAACTCTGATCACAATTCATGCTAAGCACTTTTGCTGCAAGACTCTGGATAGAGTGACTCTGATAAGAAGAACAAGGAACAACATTAGAGGATATGATGCAAGATTATTTTTCATATATGTTCATTTGAAAAGGAAGTGTTCAAGAAAGAGACGTTGCTAAACCCAAGGTCTACCAACGGTACTATTTCTCATTCATGCATGACACAGGATTTCAGGCAAAAAGGGAATGTCAAATCAAGATGAAAAGTATTTGTCCTTTATGTCTACATCCTACAGTACTTTCTTCTACACACTATTTAGAAAGTGGTGTATATAAAGAAGTCTTCATCAACACTTCAACTATAAGATTTTGATACAAGATTTTCAAAAGAATTCAAAGAAGCAATCAAAGAAAACATTCAAACGACTTTCTACTTAAAACACTAAGTTTTATTTGCTCTTCATTTTGTGTAAATCACAGTTGTGATAATAGCTTTTTTTGAAGCACCTTAAACACATTTGTAATTTACTCTTGTAAAAGTTCCTTGAGAGACCAAGTTGTGGTTAGGATTCTTGAGAAGACTAAGACAGTTGTCTTAGTGGAAATCATTGTAATCAAGTTTTGATTTAGTGGATTAAGTCCTCATTTGAGAGAGGAGAAATCACCTTGGCCGGGTGGACTGGAGTAGTTTGAGTTCAAATGAACCAGGATAAAAATAACTTGTTATTTTCTATTGTCATAATTGTTTTTGAAAACCCCTTATTCACCCCCTCTTCTAAGTGTTTTCCTACCTTCAGTTGGTATCAGAGCTCCGACTCTGAAGTGCTATCACTTAACAGTGACAAAGAAAGATCCAGTTGGGAAAACTCTTGATCTATTATTCTTGATATTATAGCTGAAACTTCAACTTCAACTTCATACAACAAATATGACGATAAAGATAGAATCAGCACAAAGCCTCCAATGTTTGATGGAGAAAAATTTGATTATGGGAAGGATAGAATAGAAAGTTTCTTTCTAGACTATGATGTTGATCTATGGGATTTGGTCATTGATGGATACATTCACCCCACTGATGGTGAGGGAAAAAAGATTGACAGAAAGTCAATGACTTATCAACAGAAGAGAGATTTCAGTAATCATCACAAAGCTAGAACCATTCTGTTAAATGCTATATCTCATACGGAGTATAAGAAGATCACAAATAGAGAAACATCATTTGACATGTTTGAGTCATTAAAGATGACACATGAAGGAAACTCTCAGGTGAAGGAGACAAAGGCTCTTGCGCTTATTCAGAAGAATGAAGCTTTCAAGATGGAGGATGAAGAATCTGTGGAAACCATGTTTTCAAGATTCCAGATTTTGACAACTGGTTTGAAGGTCCTTGACAAAGGATACTCCACTTCTGATCATGTGAAGAAGATCATCAGAAGTCTGCCAAAGAAGTGGAGACCCATGGTCACAGCGCTGAAGCTATCAAAGGAACTTAACAAGATCACTCTGGAGGAACTCATCAGTTCCTTAAGGAGTCATGAGATAGAGCTGGAAGAAGACGAGCCTCAGAAGAAAGGTAAGTCTATTGCTTTAAAATCTAATAAAAAATCTGACACGAAAGCTTTTCAGGTACTTGAGGAAAGCTCTGGAGAATCTTCCTCAGATGAAGATGAACTGTCTCTGCTTTCCAGAAGGATAAATCAACTTTGGAAGCATAAGCAAAAGAAGTTCAGAAACTTCAAAAGGCCAAAGCAACATGGAGAATCTTCCGGACACAAGATCTGGCAAGAAAGAAATTGTGTGCTTTGAGTGCAAGGATCCAAGACACTACAAAAGTGAATGTCCCAAACTTCAGAAGGAGAAACCCAGAAAGAAGTTTGAGAAAAAGAAGAAAGTCCTGATGGCCACATGGGATGACTCAGATGACCTTGAAGCCTCATCAAAGTCAGAGGACGAATGTGCAAATGTTGCACTGATGGCTGACACAAAAGACAATGAAGAAACATCTTAATCTGGATCAGAATTAGATTCAGAAGAGGTATTTTCTGAACTTACCAGAGCTGAGCTAGTTGAAAGCTTATCTGAGATGGTTGAAAACTATAGTAAAATCAGACTCAAATACGAGAAGCTTAAGAGCTATCTTGCATCTGAGACTGATCAGATGAATTCAGAAATTGCTGAGCTTAAAGCAAATAATTTTCAAATAAAAACTGATTTAGAAAAAGCTCAACAAAAATATGATTCAGATACTAAGTCTTGCTCCAAAAATATTTTAGAAGAGTATGACTATAGTTTTCAGAAGTTCCTGTCCAGATGCCTAGATAGAAGCAAAATGGCTTCCATGATCTATGGTGTTAGCAGGAATAACAGAAATGGAGTTGGATATGAATCACCCTCTAGGAAGGATTTAAATCCAAAACCTGTTGATAAGCTGATCATCAACTACACTCCTCTGTACACTCATTTTAAATATGGTCACCTAAATGACATAGAGCACACACGCACAAATCAAATTACTAAAAGCTTTATGAAACTAAATTCTCATCAGAACAGAAAAGTTTTTAAGGAAAAGAAGTTCAGGCAGAACTTCAGACCAACTAACCCCAGAGGACCCAAAAAGATATGGGTACCTAAGGATAAAATAATCTGTGTTGCAGATGTCCTTAGTAGAAAAGTTAAGACACCAGTCATGGTACCTGGACTCTGGCTGCTCATGGCACATGACGGGAAGAAGGTCTATGTTCCAAAGCCTGGAACTTAGATCTGGAGGAGACCTGAAGTTTGGAGGAAACCAAAAGGGCAAAATCATTGGCTCTGGAACAATTGGTAATGGTAACCTCCCTTCTATCTCTGATGTTCTACTTGTTGAAGGATTAACACATAATCTATTGTCCATAAGTCAATTAAGTGACAATGGTTATGATATAATCTTTAATAAAAAATGTTGTAAAGTTGTTAGTCAAAAGGATGGTTCAATCCTCTTTAATGGGAAAAGGAAGAACAACATTTATAAGATAAATCTTTCAGAACTGAAAAATCAAAATGTAAAATGCCTTATGTATGTTACTGATGAGCAATGGGTCTGGCATAGAAGATTGGGTCATGTTAGCATGAGACGTATATCTCATATTAACAAGCTCAATCTAGTCAGAGGACTTCCTAAGTTGAAGTTCAACTCAGATGTTTTTTTTGAAGCATGTCAGAAAGGAAAATTTTCAAAATCTTCTTTCAAATCTAAAAATGTTGTTTCTACCTCTAGACCATTAGAGTTGCTTCATATTGATCCGTTTGGACCAGTGAAAACTGCATCCATCAGAGGCAAGAAGTATGGATTAGTCATAGTTGATGACTACAACAGATTGACATGGGTAAAATTCCTGAAACACAAGGATGAGTCACATTCTGTATTCTTTGACTTCTGCAATCAAGTCCAAACTGAATAGAATTTTAATACTATCAAAGTTAGAAGTGATCGTGGTGGTGAATTTGAAAATAAATATTTTGAAAAATATTTTAAAGAAAATGGCATTGCACATGACTTCTCTTGTCCTAGAACTCCTCAACAGAATGGAGTTGTAGAACGAAAGAATAGAACATTGCAAGAAATGGCCAGAACCATGATCAATGAGACTAATATGGCAAAACATTTTTGGGCAGAGGCAATTAATACAGCATGTTATATTCAGAATAGAGTGTCTGTAAGACCTCTTCTGGAAAAGACTCCTTATGAATTGTGGAGGAATAGAAAGCCTAACATTTCTTATTTCCATCCTTTTGGATGTATTTGTTTTATTTTGAATACTAAGGATAATCTGAACAAGTTTGACTCTAAAGCACAGAAGTGTTTTATGCTTGGATGTTCTAAACGCTCAAAAGGCTACATAGTATACAATACTGAGACACAGATTATGGAAGAATCAGTTTATGTCAGATTTGATGATAAGCTTGGCAATCAAAAGCCAAAGCAATTTGAAATTTCTGCAGATAGAGAAGTTCTTCTCACAGACTCTGAAGAATCAGAGGCAGATAGAGTTAAAGCAAAAGAACTAGAATCTACTTCAGATGCTACTCCCTTAGCTGCTCAGCTAAACAATTTAACCATTTCTGAAGAAATCCCTCTGAAAGGATCCTCCATAATCAAAGCTTCTCACCCAGAGGAAATGATTATTGGAAAGAAGGATGATCCAATCAGAACAAGATCCTTTCTCAAATCATCTGGAACATCATTGTTTGGTTTAGTATCACTTATTGAACCTACCTCTATGGATGAAGCTCTGCAAGACAATAATTGGATACTTGTTATGCAAGAGGAGCTAAATCAATTCACAAGGAATGATGTTTGGGATCTGGTTCCAAGACCAAAAGGATTTAATATCATTGGAACAAAATGGGTTTATAGAAACAAGCTGAATGAGCAAGGAGAAGCCATCAGAAACAACGCTAGACTGGTTGCTCAAGGCTACAGTCAACAAGAAGGAATTGATTACACAGAGACTTATGCTCCTGTGGCAAGGTTAGAATCTATACGCTTACTTATTTCTTTTGCTGCACAGAATAACATCACTCTGTATCAGATGGATGTTAAAAGTGCTTTCTTAAATGGCTTAATTGAAGAAGAAGTCTATGTTCATCAACCTCCTGGTTTTGAAAATGAAAAATTTCCAGAACATGTTTTTAAATTAAAGAAATCACTCTATGGATTAAAACAAGCTCCCAGAGCTTGGTATGAAAGGCTGAGTAATTTCCTTCTGGAAAATGATTTTATCAGAGAAAAGGTTGATACCACTCTTTTTCATAAATCAATTAAGAAAGATATTTTAATCTGTCAGATTTATGTATATGACATTATTTTTGGAACAACAAATATTACGCTTGGAAAGGAGTTTGCTCAATCTATACAGGCAGAATTTGAAATGAGCATGATGGGAGAACTCAGATTCTTTCTGGGAATTCAAGTCAATCAAACTCCAGAAGGCACTTACATACATCAGACAAAGTATGTGAAGGAGCTTCTGAAGAAGTTCAACATGACAGAGAGCAAGTCAACAAAGACTCTAATGCATCCAATAAGCACTCTGGGAAAAGAAGAGGTTAGTAAAAAGGTAGACCAGAAGCTCTACAGAGGTATGATTGGTTCTCTTCTGTACTTGACTACTTCTAGGCCTGATATTCTTTTTAGTGTTTGTCTGTGTGCTAGATTCCAATCAGATCCTAGAGAATCTCACTTAACAGCTGTTAAGAGGATTCTGAGGTATCTGAAAGGTACTACTAATATGGGTTTGTGTTATAGAAGATCTGATGATTTTAAATTAGTTGGCTTCTGCGATGCTGATTATGCTGGAGACAGAGTTGAACGTAAAAGTACTTCTGGGAGATGTCAGTTTCTGGGAGGCAATCTGATCTCATGGTACAACAAGAAGCAACCCATAATAGCACTCTCAAATACAGAAGCAGAATATATTGTTGCTGCTGGTTGTAGTACACAAATGCTCTGGATGAAGAGTCAACTAGAAGACTATCAGATATATGAGAGTAATATTTCTATCTTCTGTGATAACACTTCTGCTATTTGCCTTTCTAAAAATCCTATTTTACATTCTAAGGCAAAGCATATAGAAATTAAACATCATTTCATCAGAGACTATATTCAGAAGGGAATTTTAAGCTTAAATTTTGTTGATACAGACCATCAATGGGCTGATATATTTACAAAACCCCTTGCTGAAGATAGGTTTAAATTTATTCTGAAGAATATTAGTATGGATTTTTTTCCAGAATAAAGGTATTATTCATAAGCAAATTTATTCAGATGGAAAATGATTAATGTCTATATTCTGAAGTGTTGCATCTGTAATTTCATTTGTTACATTATTTATTTTGTGAAACTCTGAACTAACAAGCTTCAGAGGATCTGAGCATTATTTAACGTTTCATATTTTAAAGAGCTTCAGAGGCAAAAACAACATCAAACACGTGTCACATGAAATCTGAAAAGGTGGAGTGTACAAAGTGAGACGTTATTTGAGGTATTGTTTGAATTATTACAATTCTCGTTTTCCCCCCACTTTTGTCAAATCTCATTAATTGCTGAAATCATTTTCTTTTTTTTAACTAATGTGATTAACTGCTAAGTGTTGGTTGTGTTTTTTTTTGTGCTCTAATTTTTCTCTATATATACCATAATCTCACACGATTTCACACTTTCACTCTCTCTCACACCTTTTATGCATTTTGGCCTTCTCCACTGCTCTCTCTTCTCTGCTAAATCAAAAAGAAGATCAGTTAATCTCAAAAGTTCATCAATGGCAACTTCATATTCTTCATCTCAAAAGTTAGAATCAACAATGGTTGGGGTATCAACATCTGAAAAGGGTAATGAAACCTACAAAGCACCAGAACGAACTCTTATAACACCAGTGGATGATCTAGAAGTTCTTTGTGAGTTCATGGTGAACTTTGAATGCATGGCGAAGAACGGTTTTGATCTTCGTACAACAGTATCGTCTCAAGGTTGGGTAAAGTATTTTGATAGGCTGTTTAGTCCGGTTTATCCTCACTTGGTTAAAGAATTCTGGATTCACACAAAGGTTTGCCCCAAGTTCATAATCTCATACGTTTTGGGTAAGTAAATCATCATCCCTGAGGATTTAATTAGAAAGTTGATTGGGTATGAAGAAATGGATGGTGTTACTCATCTTTCTGCAGGAAGGGTAGACATGGATGAAGTCTACAGAGAAGTATTCACTTCTGGGTTGTCTTCTAGCAAGATCAAGGATTTAAAGATTTACTATAAAATCTGGGCAAAAATCTTTCTGGGGTGTATTCATCATAGAAAATCAACCAACTCTCCAAATTACATCAACGCAGAACAATTGTACTTTCTGTATTGTTTGGGAAACAATATCAAGGTGGATCTGCCATATTTACTATTTAATCATCTGTGGAACCACGTTAAAATGTCCAGAGAAGAGATCAGAACAAAACATCAGAAGATCAAAAATTGCATCCCAATGGGAAGATTAATTTCTGATGTTCTTACAGAAAATGGATTAGTTTCACATCTGACAGAGGCAGGTCGGACAGAAGAATTGGAAACAATTCTGGGAAAGCCTCTGGATGGGAAAAGTTTACAAAGGATGAGGCTGGTGGAGGAACTTCAATCTGAACCAGTCAAGATTGACTCTGCTGCTGTGCACAGAAGAAGAGTTCTAGTGGAGGACTTTCCACTATTTACTATAGAGGAGCCCAGAGAAGCTCTACTATACTATATAGAATCATGTCTGGCAGATGGAACTCCCATACCAACAGATTTGATAAAAAGAGCATCTGAACCTACTCCATAATTAAATGAGAAGAAGAGAAGGAAGAAGAGAAAGGTTTCAGAAGAAGATTCTGCACGCCCCAAAAGGAAAGCCTCTGAAGATGGTTCTTTGTGAAGGCTAAGCGTTCCAAACTTTCAGGTACAACTTCTGCTATTCCTGTTCTAGAAACTATAACAGAAATTCCTGCATCTGAACCTTCTCCTCCTCCCTATGACCCAATTCCCACTCCTTCTCCTCCTCACACCACCTCTGAACATTTTTCTTCTGAACATATTTCTTCTGAAAATGTTCATGACTCTGGTCCCTCTGAACCACAAATATCACAACCTTCTGAACCTCAACATTCTGAACCACAAATATCACAACATTCTAAACCACAAAACTCTGAACCTCAACTCTCTGAACCACAACCAGATGAACCAAACCCCTCTGAACCAAACCATTTTGAACCTAACCCCTCTGACCCTGATCATGACATCCTTGATATCCAACCTCTCATGACAGTACACCCTATATCATCTGGATCATCTGACTCGTCAGACTCCTCTAATTCATCTGACTCTGACCTCTCAGATATTACATCACCAACACATAACTCCCCAAACCATCTTGATGATATTCCTACTTTCATTCCCACTCCTACTCAAATTCCCTCTCCTACTCTAATTCCCATTCCTACTTCCCTTACCATTCTTACTCCCCTTCCTCCTTTTTCCTCAGAACAACCCTCATCTTCTGATAAACCTTCTCCTTCTGTTGACCCTAAGGAATCCTTTTTAGAGGCTCTCCTTAAACCCAAACCTAGATCAGATGTTGGGACACTGTTATATGGTTTTGAGACAGAAATGCAGATGTGGCTATCTGTTGTTAGGGAAAGGTGCCTGAATAGAGTGAATCCTCATGATTCTGAAGTATTTTGGACTACTTTCAGAAGAAGGTTCAACTTTGTGGCTGAGAACCTTCAAGCTGCTTGTTTTGCAGATGCTCAAGAGAACTTTTCTGAAGCTGTCAAATTTGCTCTTCTGCATGTACGCATAACTCCTACTCAATTTCTGGAAAACACACCTGAAAAGGTTGTGTGTTCAGCATCTGAAGAAACTGCTGCATTTCAGATTAGTATAATTCCTCAGCCTGAAGAAACTTTCACAGAGGCTGCTACCACTGAAGAGACTCCTGCATCTAATGAGCCTTCTGATATGGATTTAGACACAGCATCTGCTTCAGTGGTCATTCCAGAATCAACAATTTTGAAGACAGACTCTGAAGAAGTTAAAGTTTTTAAAGACGTGAAGGAAAAGCTTGCTCAGCAAGATGCTGCAACTTCTGAGATTAAAACCTGGATGGTTAAGCAAGAGAAGACAACAGAAGAGATCAAGACTTGGATGGCTAAGCAAGATGAATCTACTTCTGAGATAAAGACTTGGATGGCAAAGCAGGAAGCGCAAACTTCTGAGATAACTGAGCTTTTGAAGATTATAGCCTCTCGTCCTTCTTAGTTGTTTTTCTTGTCTGTGCACATCTATGTTTTTGCTTGTTTGTTGTTATCTTCTGAGTACTTTAAATGAATGCATCTGACTGTTTTTCTTCTGATTATCTGTTAATTGTTTTCTTGCTCTCATTTTTGTTTTAAATGATTTTTTTCTAGAAATCACTTTTTGATATGACAAAAGGGGGAGAAAATGGAAATTCTGATTATTCATATAAACAGATACAAAATGGTAACTCATACATGATAAAATATAACTAATGTTGAATTAAGTGTTTCAGAGCTAAAGACTTCTCATCTGATAATATCCTTAGAATTAACTCTGAACAAGGTCTGAGAAAGTTTACAAAGCTAAACTCTGAGAAAATCTACAAAGCTAACTCTGACTCTGGAAAAAATACAAGTGCTGAAAGGGAAGTATATATTTTAGCAGTATTCATTTCAGGGGGAGATTCATAATCTCAGGGGGAGATATATTTTATTCTTGTTTTGAAAAAAATTTCATATAGTTTTTGTCATCATCAAAAAGGGGGAGATTGTTAGAACACAAATTGGTTCTTAATATATCTCAATATTTTGATGATAACATTAATGAAATTTTGTATAAGAAAATATATACTCTAATTTTGTTCAAGTGTTTTTGTTTCAGATATCAAATAAATGTTCATCTGAAGACAAAGAATTCCTCTGAACATTATTTAAAGCAAACCTCTGAACATTATAACGCAAGGCTCTGAGCGTAGAAAGTGCAACTGCAGAAGACTCTGAAACGCTAGCAGAAGACTCTGAAGCGCAAGCTGCAGAAGTCTCTGAAGCGCCAGCAACACAGAAGACTCTGAAGCGCTCCTACAGAAGACTCTGAGCGCAGAGTATAAAGACTCAAAATATTCAGAAGACTCTGAGAACTAAACGCTGCAAGTATAGAGGCTCTGAATCAAGTCAACTTTGATCACAATTCACACTAAGCACTTTTGCTGCAAGACTCTAGAGAGAGTGACTCTGATAAGAAGAACAAGGAACAACATCAGAGGATCTGATGCAAGATTATTCTTCATATATGTTCATTTGAAAAGGAAGTGTTCAAGAAAGAGACGTTGCTAAACCCAAGGTCTACCAACGGTACTATTTCTCATTCGTGCATGACACAGGATTTCAGGCAAAAAGGGAATATCAAATCAAGATGAAAAGTATTTGTCCTTTATGTCTACATCCTACAGTACTTTCTTCTACACACTATTGAGAAAGTGGTGTATATAAAGAAGTCTTCATCAACACTTCAACTATAAGATTTTGATACAAGATTTTCAAAAGAATTCAAAGAAGCAATCAAAGAAAACATTCAAACGACTTTCTACTTAAAACACTAAGTTTTATTTGCTCTTCATTTTGTGTAAATCACAGTTGTGATAATAGCTTTTTTAGAAGCACCTTAAACACATTTGTAATTTACTCTTGTAAAAGTTCCTTGAGAGACAATGTTGTGGTCAGGATTCTTGAGAAGAATAAGACAGTTGTCTTAGTGGAAATCACTGTAATCAAGTTTTGATTTAGTGGATTAAGTCCTCGTTTGAGAGAGGCGAAATCACCTTGGCCGGGTGGACTGGAGTAGTTTGAGTTCAAACGAACCAGGATAAAAATAACTTGTTATTTTCTATTGTCATAATTGTTTTTGAAAACCCCTTATTTAAACCCCCCTTCTAAGTGTTTTCCTACCTTCAGTTCCCATCGAGTATGACGGATGCGAGGGGTGTTAATACCTTCCCTTTGCATAAACGGCTTCCGAACCCATACTTGGTTGCGAGACTATCTTATCTGTTTCTTTCTTAAGGTTTTCTCGATATTTTCCTTTCCCCTTATGGGATAAATAAAGTTCGGTGGCGACTCTTCTGTCTATCTTTTCGCCTCCCCGTCGTTGCATTTTTCGAGTAGCGACAGCTGGCGACTCTACTGGGGAAACCTAGCAAGCCAAGCCTAACTTATTTGTCGCGTTTATGTTTTTATTTGCTTTATTTGTTTATGCTTTCTTCTTTAATTGTTGGGTTTATTGGGTTGGTTTGTGAGGACAAAATCTTTCTACCCGAGCTTTCTAGTATACACTAAGATTAAGAGGTGGTTTTTTCTGATTTGCGAGACTTAGGACTCGTTGGGTTGGTTTGAATTCCACCGCTCAGATGATACCCCTTTGGGATGATTATGTCTTACGAGTAGTCGTAATGGCGTCTTTATTTCCAACTTGGGAGTCCGTGACTCCGAGGACCTTTTGTAGAACCTTATTCCGAAGGTTACTAAAGTATAACTTTGTGTTCATCCTTTGAAGGAATTACCGTCTTACAAATCTTCATTCTGATGGAAAACTTTTGAGGGTTAGTGCATGGGACTTTGTTTAAAAGCCTTTGGGATACCCTCTTATAAACCAATAGATTTCCCACCCGAGGTGAGAGATACCTTTTGGTGTTGTCTTGCAGGATCTGTGATCTTAATCTTTGCTGTGGACCTGTTCTCGTGTGCACTCATAACATTGCATTTGCATAAGCATCTATGCATCCTTTTGCATTTCCTTCTCTGACCAAGATACCAAGAGCTTACCCATCCTCTGTTCATAACCCGCAGTTGATTTCCTGACACTCCTATTGAACTTGTGAGAGCTGTGAAGCATTTGAAGCAAGAGGAACGTAGACGCCTCGAAAGGACAGAAAGCCAATGCAATCTGAGGTAGCTATGCCAGAGACTAACCGCCAGAATGTTGATCCCCCACCAGGATTTACTATGATGACTAATCCACTGTATGATCTTCCGCCGGATGACCATCCTTGCAAGTAAACATTCCTACTCAACCGTAGAGGATGCCACCGACTAATCTCATGGAAGAAAAGCTTCATGCCCTTGAGGAAAAACTTTAAGATATGAAAGTGCATGATACACCCGACTTCGATGCTGCAGAAATGTGTCTAGTTCCAGACCTGGTGATTCCGACGAAATTCAAGGTACCCAACTTCGAGAAATACACAGGCTTTAGTTGCTCGAAGCATCATTTGGTGATGTTATATCGAAAAATAACCTCCTATACTCATGACGATAAGCTGATGATTCATTGTTTTCAAGTCAGTTTGAGTGGGACATCATTAAGTTGGTACATCGATTTAGAAAGAAGCCATATCCAATCATGGAAGGACTTAGCTAGCGCTTTTCTAAAGTTTTACCAGTCCAATCTGGACATTCCTCCCATTCGCGTGCAGTTGCGAAGCCTATCTCAGAATGGAAATGAATCTTTTAAAGAATATGCACAACAGTGGGGAGAATTCGCAGCAAGAGTGCAACCACCAATCTCGGACAGGGAACTGATTGACACGTTCATAATTAGTCTGCATGGCTCTTATCTTGAAAGAATGACTGGTTGTACACCATCAAGTTTCTCTGATCTTGTGATTGTAGGAGAACGCGTCGAAAGCTACCTTAAAAACAGACAAATCCAGGACGCCTAACGCAGCCAGGCCAGTGAGATTGAATCTCTCGGTGATTTCCATGAGGAAGATAAGGATGAAACAAATCCATTCATGGCAAATATTGGGTATTCTCACGATGTACCAGCAAAACTCTATGGTCTCTCATCTGCTCAACAGGCATCATTACCAGTGCCATGTTATCCTTATGGGAAATCAACCATGTCTAAAACTTCATCCCACAAACCATGGATCGCTCCTCACGCAAATCAATGAGCCCATGGCCGAGGATATCTGAATCAGCACCAGAATCAGAATAGACCTTGCAACAATTTGGAAAGAAGGATTGCTCCTCTTCATCTAGTCCCTATGTCGCACAGTCAGCTTCTCCCACATCTGATTCAAAACTCATTGGTGGAGCCTAAAACTCTTAAGTCTGTGCCAGAACCTTACCCTCCTGGGTATAATCCCAGTGCGCAATGTGGATATCATGGAGGATCCATGGGGTATTCAACCGAAGATTGCAAAGCCTTCCAAGTCAAAGTGCAGCAGTTGATTGACAAATGGTGCATATCCTTTCCAGAAGGAAGTTTGGTTGTCAACCTCTCAGTTGTCTAAGCTCAAATATTCCAAGGGTCATCTCCAAAAGCCAGTGGTCCAGACAGGCAAACATCCTTAACATTGGTAGTCCTTGGGCATTTTTATCATTTGCATCTTGTAGTGTATTTTCTGTTAATTGCTACTTGTTTTTTAAACATTGTTGTTTTGAATGGTAATATTAATGAAGTGGTTATGCATTTTCTGAATCAATCATGTCGCATTCGCTCATTTTTCATATTCATCACAAAGCACAGACACATACACCTTTTATCCACTCCACTTTATCGCTGTTGTTTTAGCAAAGATTAAAGGGAGGATGACAAAAGCGAAATACCCATAATTGCAAACTATATGCTTTTAGGAAGAATCTCGCCAATAATGTACAGGCATTGTTTCAATTCCCCTAAACACCGGAGATATAAGGAGTTAATCCCTATTCAACCACTTCGAGCCTAGAAGTAGGATTTTCTTTCGGATATTCAAACCCTTAAACACCTCAACCTGGGGCGGGGTAGCTATTCAGTTAATCCAACTACATATTCAAATCAACAAAGCAAAATACAGAAGACGGTTGTTCATTAATGACCCGTGACATGGCAGTCATAACCCTCCAATAAAATCCAAAAAAACAAAGGCCTGTTAAGTCAAGCACCTCAAAGGGAGACTTAGGCAAAAAAATCAATATGGATCTGACAAGCAAAATCAGCCCATGCAAAGTTACTGATCGAAAACAAAATCAAAAGAGGTCCTCAAGCCCTCAACAAAAACAAAATAAGATTCAGTGACCACCAAGTCAAGGGGCACTACCATTCATTAAAACCAAAATAAGGTGGCTGCCATTTCAAGCAAACCTTAAATCATGGAGCTTACACTGTCAAGTCCGTAAATGCAGAATTAACTGAACGTAGGTATGGAGATTATCAAGGAGAAGGGGTGGGTACAAATCATACTTTGATCCTAGTATCCTTTGTTCTATAATCATGAGCCAGACCATGTTACAACCCCTGAAAGACCTAATTGAGGTGAGGTTTATTCGGAAAGCATACTATTGCAAGGTTGCGTAAACTGACTCCCCACATATTTGCTACTCATCAGCATTGATGTCAATATCCTTGCTATATTTTTCAGACCAATCTAGTTAGCATAACTTTTGGACTAACAGTCCATTCGTCTCACTATCACGACACTTAATAAATGACATTTATTTCAAAAAAAAATTGCATGAAATTCACATTAAAATTACCATTCGCGAACAAAAAATTTTAATTGCAAGTCAGTAGTTGGCATCGAGGAAATTCCAACAGAGAGCAATCAAACAGGACTGGATCATTCAACAGTCTGGATCGGAACCGAGTATACCATGTAACCTTATAGATATGGGGCATTGTCATCCCGCGAATTTGGAATCAGTCAGCCTGAGGTAAATCCCCAAGCATCGGTTGATTATGGGGCAAATCATTTAAGAACTGGTTGATCAGAAGTGAATCATCTTGAGATTCCACTAATTAGGGGAAGACCACCTAGAGTTTCTTTGATTTGAGGACAAATCCCTCCAATACTTGAAGGTGAGAAAATACTTAGAAGGGGGGTTGAATAAGTATGAAAGATTAAGACTAAAAAATAATAACTCAATTATTTTTATCCTGGTTCGTTTAAATCAACTACTCCAGTCCACCCTTCCTAGAGTGATTTGTCTTTCTCAACAAGGACTTAATCCACTATTTAATCAAACAGATTACAATAGTAACACCTAAGAACAACTGTTCTTAGTCTTCTCAAGAGCTACTGATTCCAACTGAATCCTCTTAAGGAAAACCTTTACAATCAATGTAAATCAAATACAAGAGTATTAATGCTTCTATAAAGCTTTTATCACAACGGTGATTTTTCTCTTAAGTTTAAGTACAAATAATTCTAAGAAGAATATGAAAGAATGAGAGCTTTGAATATTATGATTTCTTTTCAGCAACTTGTGTCACTGAAGAATTTGGTGGAGTCTTCCTTTTATAGGCAGCTGATCCAAGGATGCTGAGCGTTGAGAAGAGTGTCCCAAAAGGTCTGAGCCTTTTTGTCTTCACATCAAGTGACCTTTCCTAGAAGTAGAAAGCACAGAACAATCCTTTTTGTCTGTGTTCTTGTGTCTAGCACAAATGAGGAAAGAGACGTTTGATTTACTCCAACGGATATAATCTTTGAATATTTCTTCTTCAGTTTTTAGCAAGTTCTTCAGAATCTGAATGAGTCAGAGTCTTCTAATGATGTTCAGAACCTTGCTGTATCAGAGTCTTCTGCAGCATGTGTGCTTTCAGCGTGTAGATCATCAGAGCATATTTGTCACAGAACTTCAGTACTTGGCAGCTTTAGTACTTTCAGAAACTTCTGTAGAAATTATGCTTTGAGAAACTCTTCATGCAATATTCTTCTTTGCTTCAGATGCTTCTGACTAGCTTCAGAATCTTCTAGAGCTCCTTGCTTCAGATCCTTCTGGAGACTACGTTCAGGATCTTCTGTAAACAACAATCAGAATCTTCTAATGAATGCATCTGGCGCTTCAGAGTTAAGATAACTTCTTGTATGCAATTCAGATTTGCTTCTAGAGAGTTAATTTCATTTCAATCTGCAGTAAAACTTACAAGCAAATTTTAGAGTATATAATTCTTAAATATAAAATTTCCTAACAGTTATCATCAAAACAAAGAGTTATTATTAAGAACCAATCTGTGTTCTAACAATCTCCCCCTTTTTGATGATGACAAAAAGTATCAGAAATTTTGTTTAACTGAACATATAGAATTATAACTCCCCCTGAGATGATGAATCTCCCCCTGAGTTAAATACACAAAGGAATAGAAACTTCCCTTTTGTCTTGAGTAATCTTCAGAGTTAGATTTTGTTTGTTCTTATAACATTTGAAGGTCAGAATGTCTTGCAGATATAAGATTCAGAGTTTGATAATAGACAAATGATCTGAGAGACTCAGAGTTTCTTTTATATAGTGTACTTAACAAATGTTCTGAAATAGTCAAATTAAATGTTAGATAGAATAGATATGTCTGAAGATTCATTCTGGTGAAGTTATATTAAACAGTTTTGATCTATATTTTCTCCCCCTTTTTTGTCATAAGCAAAAAGTAAAAACTTTTAAAAAGACAAATAAAAGGAAACAGTAAATGAGATAATTCAATGGAGAAAACTTTGATTCATTCAAAAAATCAGATCAAGAGTACATAGGCAAATATCAAAAGATATAGCAATAAGGTACAGATGCAAACAACAGATGCAAAAACATTAGAATGAAAAAAAATCTAAGAGTGTTTGGACAAAAGCATCTTCAATAGATCTGTAATCTCAGAGGATGATTGCTCTTGCTTGGACATCCACTTAGTCATAGTTTCATTCTTTTCATCTTGCTTTGACATCCATTCTGTCATATCCTCAGACTTCTTATCCTGCTTGGCCATCCAGGATTTTATCTCTGACTGTCCAGCTTCTAGAGCAGCAATCTTATCTTCAAAATCTGGATGTTCTTTCTTTATCTCAGATGAAGAATTAAGATGAGGTTCTGTAGATCCTGGAGCAATGGAATTGGAAGAAGGGTCTACCAGATACATAGCCAATGCATTATCAGTAGATTCTATTGATGGTGGAGGAGCATCTAAACGAAGCAGAGGTTCAAATTTGTTGAGAGTCCAGAATAGAGTCCTTTCAGCTCTGAGCTTTGCATCATCAGAACAGACGTTCTTCAGATTTGAAGCTACAGTGTTAAATCTATTGATGAATCCGTTCCAGATGATGTCAGATTCTTTGGCATCCATTGTTTCTGAGCATTTCTTCTGAACAGTACCTAAATACATCTGTATTTCTTACAAAAAAGTTTGAAATAAATGATCAATATTAAGTTTGGGTTGTGGTCGTAACAAGGTTACCAGATTTATAGGTTTAGGTTGGGGAGTTGGTGGAAAAAGTGATTTTTGGATGGAAATCAAAGGAGGAGGAGGATATGGAATGAAGGTTATCTCAGGAGCTTTTTCTTTAGATCTGACTAAAGCATTAAGCAAATGAGGTTTTGCTCTTCTGTGAGGGGTAACTACATCAAAAGGTGCATTTGAGTAGGGTTTGAAAGCAGATTTTGGTGGTTCAACAGATGCAACAGTGTTATCAGATGCAATTTGCAGAGCTGAAACAACAGCTTTATCAGATTTTGCAGAGTGTGATATGGTTGCTAAAGGTTCTACATCTGTCATAGATTTTAAGTAATCAAGAATCACAGATGGAAGGATCATTGTGGATTTTGGTTTCAAAGGGTTGAGGGCTTCAGAAGGTTCAACTCTGTCATAAAAATCTTTCAGTTTGAAACCATAAGACAAATTATGAAAAAGAGAAGAAACTTGGGCACAGGATATAGAAGATGTTGGATTGGAATTGGGGATTAATATCTCAGATGATGGTGCAGGTGGAGGAATAGGATCTGAAATGGGAGTTTTAGAAGGTATGGCAGGTTCAGGTTGGTTTATCTCTGAGTATTTGTCAGATGGAGAGATTAGAAAATCTGAATGGATTTCTGATTCTGAGGAGTTAGAGGATGTGGTTGGTGTACAAGAGGTAGAAGATACTTGAAACACTGTTTTTAAAGGTGTGACATCAAGAACTTCTGTCTCAGGGATGTGAGGTTCAGAAGTATTGGTAGGTTCTGAAGGAATGTCAGATGGTTTGGATGGTTGTTTTGAGATGGGTGAATCAGAAGGAATAGTTATTGGTTCTGATGAAACTGGATTAGAAGTTACTTTTGTAGGTTCAGAAGTAACAGGTGCAATGGGTTCAGAAGGTGGATTATTTGATGGTGGATTGTCAGAGGCTTTTTCTGGTTGAACTTCTTTTGGTTGGTTCTCTGGATGTTCAGAGGTTTGTTGTTGAACAGATGTTTGTTGTTCTGATGGTTGTTGTTTTGATGGTTGAGGCCGTGGAACAAATTGTTTGATATGAATTTTGGGTTGAGATGGTTTTGGTACAGAAACTGTTGGTGTTGTTGTTTGTGTTGTTGTTTGTTTTTGTGGAGATATGGAACTGGGAGCAGTAACAGAAGTGGTTTGTGTTGAAGGTGGATTTGGTACAGACTTAACATTAGAATCATTAATAACAAGTTTTGCAGAAGATACAGAAGATTTAGTACCTTTTATTTTGATCCTCTTGGTAGGTACAGAAGCAGCTTCTTCAGAGTCTTTTCTCTTCAAGAGCTTCTTGGGCTTCTCAGCAATCTTGACCTTCTTCTGAGCAGGTGCAGATTCTTCTACAGGCTGAGTCCTTTTCCTCTGGAGTTGTGCTTCTTCTTCTCCTGCATCTGGTAGTGGTTGTCTTGCTAGCTGAATCACATTAGCAGGAACAGGTTTTCCTTCCTTCTTGCATTCATCAATATACATAACCACTATATGTCTGGGCTCTTCAGCAAAGAATAAAGGAAAGTCATCTACAGGAACCCTTTTATTCAATTCTGACACATTCAGCTTCTTGGGAGCTGTTGTGAGTTCATCAACAATTTTGAGTCTCAGCAGACTTTTAGCATTCAGAGGCTTTCCCATAATAAATTCTAATTCCTCTATAACTCCAGCAGCGTACAGAGCAGTGACCAAACCATTCTCAGTAAGAAGATCTGAGATCAACCTTCCAAAGGGGATCCAAGTTCTGATCTTCTGTCCTTTCTCTTTCACATATTCTCTAGATGCATTGATATGGTTCCACAGATGCATAAACAGAATGTATGGAAGATCTACCTTGGTGCTCTGACTAAGGCAATACATGAAATAGAGTTGTTCATTATTGACATAGTCTGGAGAATTGGTTGACTTCCTGTGGTGGATGCATCCCATGAAGATCTTGGCCCAGATCTTGTAATCAGGCTTCAGATCTTTGAATTTGTTAGAAGCTTGACCAACAGTCATTACTTCTTCATAAACCTCATCCATGTCCACACGCCCAGCTGGCAAGTGGGAAACACCATCTGTTTCTTCATATCCTATTAATTTTCTTATCAGATCTTCTGTGATAATAATTTCTTTTCCCAGCACAGAAGATAAGATGAACTTGGGGTAAACTGATGCATGGATCCAGAATTCTTTCACAAGGAGAGGGTAAACTGGTCCAAAGAGCCTATCAAAATACTTAACCCATCCTTGAGCTCTAATGATGGAACGAAACTCAAACCCATTTTCTGCCAGAGAATCAAACTCAACCATAGATTCACATAGAACTTCCAATTTATCAACAGGCGTCACAAGAGTTCTTTTGGGAGGAGAATAGGGAGTTACACCCATGTTTTCTGAAGTTACAGCAGCCATAGAAGATTGGAATTGAGCAGCTGTTGATGATGAAGTTGCCATTGAAGAATGCTTTGTCAAACGCTTCGGTATAGGGTTTTTATGCAGAGAAAAGAGGAGATGAAAACGCATGAAATTTCTGAGAGTGTGAAAAGTGTGAAAGTGAATACAAGTCAAGTATTTATACTAAAACACTTAGGCAACTCAACAGTCAGAAATATGCACGTTTGAGCAAGCATTAAATGAAGAAAATAATAATCATTTCAAAGCATTAATTGCTTCTGACAATTTGGGGGGAAAACCAAGATTCTCACTATTCAAACTTCACCTCAAACGTCTCTTCAGTTATGTACACGCCACCTCTTCAGATTTGGTGTGACACATGTTTGCTTGCATGTTGTTCTGAATTCTCTTAAGAAATGAAACGTTAGCCAACGTTCAGATCTTCTAAAGGTTGTTAGTTCAGAGTTTCACAAAGGAAATATTGATCAGAATAAAATAAACAATCAGAAGAAATACTTCAGAGCATTAAGCATTTTTGCATCTGTAAAAATTTGCTTCTGATAAATATCATTCTGGACAAAAATCCATACCAATATTTTTCAGAATAAAATTGAATCTATCTTCAACAAGGGGTTTTGTAAAAATATCTGCCCATTGATGATCTGTATCAACAAAGGCTAAATTTATGATTCCCTTCTGAACATAGGCTCTGATGAAATGATGCTTAATTTCTATATGTTTTGCCTTAGAATGTAAAATGGGATTCTTGGACAAACATATAGCAGAAGTATTATCACAAAAGATATAAATGTTACTTTCAAAAATTTGATAATCTTCTAGTTGACTCTTCATCCAGAGCATCTGCGTGCTACATCCAGCAGCAGCAATGTATTCAGCCTCTGTGGTTGAAAGTGCAATTGTGGGTTGCTTCTTGTTGTACCAGGAGATTAGATTTCTTCCTAGAAATTGACAACTTCCAGAAGTACTTTTTCTTTCCACTCTGTCTCCAGCGTAGTCAACATCACAGAATCCAACTAATTTGAAATCATCTGATTTTCTGTAACACAAACCCACATTAGAAGTACCTTTTAGATACCTTAGAATCCTCTTGACAGCTGTCAAGTGTGATTCTCTAGGATCTGATTGGAATCTAGCACACAGACAAACACTGAACAATATGTCAGGTCTAGAAGCAGTAAGATAAAGAAGAGAGCCAATCATACCTCTGTAGAGCTTCTGGTCTACTTTCTTACTTACCTCTTCCTTGCCAAGTGAGCTAGTAGGATGCATTGGAGTCTTTGCCAGCTTGCTGTCAGACATGTTAAATTTCTTCAGAAGTTCTTTAACATATTTTGTCTGATGTATGTAGGTGCAGTCTGGAGTTTGATTAATTTGGATTCCTAGAAAGAATATGAGTTCTCCCATCATGCTCATTTCAAATTCTGCCTGCATACATGTAGCAAACTCCTTTCCAAGCATAATATTTGTTGATCCAAAAATAATATCATCTACATAAATTTGGCAAATTAGAAGATCTTTCTTAATTGTTTTACAAAAGAGTGTTGTATCCACTTTGCCTCTGATGAAATTCTTCTCCAGAAGAAAATTGCTCAATCTCTCATACCAAGCTCTGGGAGCTTGTTTTAATCCATATAGAGATTTTTTTTAATTTGAAAACATGATCTGGAAATTTTTCATTTTCAAAACCAGGAGGTTGGTGGACATAAACTTCTTCTTCTATAATTCCATTAAGAAAGGCACTTTTAACATCCATCTGATACAGAGTGATGTTATATTGTGCAGCAAAAGAAATAAGAAGGCGTATAGATTCTAACCTTGCCACTGGAGCATATGTCTCAGTGTAATCAATACCTTCTCGCTGACTGTACCCTTGAGCAACCAGCCTTGCCTTATTCCTCTCAACTTCTCCTTTCTCATTTAGCTTATTTCTGAAGACCCATTTTGTACCAATTATATTGAATCCTTGAGGTCTCTGAACTAGATCCCATACATCATTTCAGCTGAATTGATTTAGCTCTTCTTGCATGGCAATAATCCAATCATTGTCTTGCAAAGCTTCATCTACAGAAGATGGTTCAATTTCTGACACTAGTCCAAATAGTGATGCTTCAGATGATCTTAGAAAGGATCTTGTTCTGATGGGATCATCCTTCTTTCCAATAATGACATCCTCTGGATGAGAAGCTTTAATTCTGGATGATGATCCTCTAATAGTTGAATCTTCAGAAATGTTTAGATTATTCATCTGAGAAGTTAAAGGAGTAGCATCTGGAGTTGCTTTTGGTTCCTTCACTTGAATTTTGTCTGCTTCTGGAACTTCAGAGTCAATGAAGACTACTTCCCTATCTGCAGAGTTATCAAACTGCTTTGGCTTTTCAGAGCCAAGCTTATCATCAAATCTGACATGAATGGATTCTTCCACAATCTGTGTCTCAGTGTTGTATACTCTGTAGCCTTTAGAGCGTTCAAAATATCCAAGCATGAAACACTTCTGTGCTTTGGAATTAAACTTGCTCAGATTTTCCTTAGTGTTTAACATATAGCAAATACATCCAAAAGGATGAAAATATGAAATGTTGGGCTTTTTGTTCTTCCACAGTTCATAAGGAGTCTTCTTCAGAAGAGGTCTAACAGACACTCTGTTCTGAATGTAACAAGCTGTATTGATTGCTTCTGCCCAAAAATGTTTTGCCAGATTTGTCTCATTGATCATGGTTCTGGCCATTTCTTGCAAAGTTCTGTTTTTCCTCTCTACAACCCCATTCTGTTGTGGAGTTCTAGGACAGGAAAAATCATGAGCAATGCCATTTTCAGAAAAATATTTTTCAAAATATTTATTTTCAAATTCACCACCATGATCACTTCTGACTTTTATAATTTTGAAATTCTTTTCATTCTGGACTTACTTGCAGAAGTCAAAGAACACAGAATGTGACTCATCCTTGTGTTTTAAGAACTTTACCCATGTCCATCTACTAAAGTCATCAACAATGACTAATCCATACTTCTTGCCTCTGATGAATGCAGTTTTCACTGGTCCAAACAGATCAATATGAAGTAATTCTAGTGGTTTAGAAGTAGAAACAACATTTTTTGATTTGAAAGATGTTTTTGAAAACTTCCCTTTCTGGCATGCTTCACAAAGAGCATCTGAAGTGAACTTCAGATTAGGGAGTCCTCTGACAAGATTAGGTTTATTAATCTGAGATATACGTCTCATATTAATATGGCCCAATCTTCTGTGCCAGACCCATTGCTCTTCATTAATAGACAAGAGGCATTTAACATTTTGAACTTTAAGTTCAGAAAGATTTATTTTATAAATGTTGTTTTTCCTCTTACCACTAAATAGGATAGAGCCATCCTTTTGACTAATATCTTTACAACATTTTTTATTAAAGGTAATATCATAACCATTGTCACTTAATTGACTTATGGACAATAAGTTATGCTTTAACCTTTCAACAAGTAAAACATTAGTAATAGAGGGAAGTTTACCATTTCCAATAGTGCCAGATCCAATGATCTTGCCCTTCTGGTTCCCTCCAAACTTCACGTCACCTCCAGATCTAAGTTCCAGGCTTTGGAACATAGACTTTTCTCCTGTCATGTGTCGTGAGCATCCAGAGTCCAGGTACCATGATTGGTGTCCTGACCTTGCTGCTAAGAACATCTGCAACAGGAATTATTTTGTTTTTAGGTACCCAGATCTTCTTGGGTCCTTTGGGGTTAGTTGGTTTGTAGGTTTGTCTAAACTTCTGTTTTTCAACATAATGTTTATTCTGACTTGCCTTGGGTTTAAACACGTAAGTATTCTTCTCAAAGCTTGTGTGTTTAATGTCATTTAAGTGACCAAATTTAAATTGAGAATACAGAGGTGTCTTTTTGATGAAAAGTTTGTCAACAGGTTTTGGATTGCTTCCAGATGAAGATTCATATCCAATACCTCTTCTGTTGTTTCCACTAACACCATAGATCATAGAAGCCATCTTTCTTCTGTCTATGCTCTTAGTAATAAATCCCTGAAAGCTAGAGTCATATTTTTCTAAAATGTTTTCATATGACTTAGTCTCAGATTCAGATTCTTGTTGAGTTATTTCAAAGTCATTTTTGATTTTCAGATTAATTTCTTTTTGCTCAACAAGTTCTGTTTTCAGAAGATCAATCTCAGATTCAAGATTGCTTTTCAGCTTCTTGTATTTGAGTTTGATATTGTTATAACTTTTAAGAACTTCTGTTAAAACTTTTATAAGTTCTTCTTTGGTAAGTTTAGCCATTACCTCTTCTGCGTCATCATCAGATTCAGAATCTGATTTATATCCTGAGGTACCTTCCTCTTGATCCTCTGTGCTGGCCATCAGTGCAACATTAACACATTCTTCTTCTGATTCAGAAGATGATTCAGATTCATTTGAGTCATCCCATGTTCCCATCAGAACCTTCTTCTTTTTGTTAAACTTCTTCTTGGGTTTTTCTTTCTGAAGTTTGGGGCAATCATTCTTGTAGTGCCCAGGTTCTTTGCACTCCTAGCACACAACTTCTTTCTTGGCAGATCTTCTGTGTCCAGAAGATTCCTTTCTATTATCAGATCTTCTGAAGTTGTTGAACTTCTTTCCCTTGTGCTTCCAAAGTCTGTTGATCCTTCTGGACAGCATGGATAACTCATCTTCTTCTTCAGAAGAAGATTCTTCAGAGCTTTCTTGAATGACCTGCAAAGCTTTAGCAGTTTTGTTAGATTTTAATGCAACAGATTTACCTTTTTCTTTCTTCTGAGGTTCATCTTCCTCAAGCTCAATATCATGGCTCCTCAGTGAGCTGATGAGTTCTTCTATAGAGATCTTGTTCAGATCTTTAGCCATCTTCAAGGCAGTCACCATTGGTCTCCATCTGGTAGGCAGACTTCTAATGATTTTCTTTACATGATCTGATGTAGAGTATCCCTTGTCCAGAACTTTCAGCCCAACTGTGAGTATCTGAAATCTGGAGAACATGGCTTCAACAGATTCAGAGTCTTCCATTTTGAAGGCCTCATACTTCTGGATCAGAGCCAGAGCTTTTGTCTCCTTAACTTGAGAATTTCCCTCATGAGTCATTTTTAGGGATTCAAACATATCAAAAGCAGTTTCCCTGTTTGTAATTTTTTCATACTCAGTATGTGAAATTGCATTCAATAATATAGTCCTGGCTTTGTGATGACTTCTAAAATCTTTCTTCTAAGCATCTGTCATAGATTTTCTGTCAATCTTCTTGCCATTCCCATCTGTGGGATGGACATATCCATCTATGACTAGATCCCATAGATCAGCATCATATCCTAGGAAAAAACTCTCAATTCTGTCTTTCCAGTAGTCAAATTTCTCCCCATCAAACATAGGGGGTTTGGTGCTGATCCTGTCCCTTTCTTCATATTTATTGTTAATATTGGATATTGAATTATCAGCCATTGTAACAAATAAATATATATCAAAGTATTTCTCTCTGGATCTTTACTGACACTGTTAAGTGGTAGCACACACAGAACCGGAGCTCTGATGCCAACTGAAGGTGAGAAAATACTTAGAAGGGGGGTTGAATAAGTATGAAAGATTAAGACTAAAAAATAATAACTCAATTATTTTTATCCTAGTTCGTTTAAATCAACTACTCCAGTCCACCCTTCCTAGAGTGATTTGCCTTTCTCAACAAGGACTTAATCCACTATTTAATCAAACAGATTACAATAGTAACACCTAAGAACAACTGTTCTTAGTCTTCTCAAGAGCTACTGATTCCAACTGGATCTTCTTAAGGAAAACCTTTACAATCAATGTAAATCAAATACAAGAGTATTAATGCTTCTATAAAGCTTTTATCACAACAGTGATTTTTCTCTTAAGTTTAAGTACAAATAATTCTAAGAAGAATATGAAAGAATGAGAGCTTTGAATATTATGATTTCTTTTCAGCAACTTGTGTCACTGAAGAATTTGGTGGAGTCTTCCTTTTATAGGCAGCTGATCCAAGGATGCTGAGCGTTGAGAAGAGTGTCCCAAAAGGTCTGAGCCTTTTTGTCTTCACATCAAGTGACCTTTCCTAGAAGTAGAAAGCACAAAACAATCCTTTTTGTCTGTGTTCTTGTGTCTAGCACAAATGAGGAAAGATACGTTTGATTTACTCCAACGGATATAATCTTTGAATATTTCTTCTTCAGTTTTCAGCAAGTTCTTCAGAATCTGAATGAGTCAGAGTCTTCTAATGATGTTCAGAACCTTGCTGTATCAGAGTCTTCTGCAGCATGTGTGCTTTCAGCGTGTAGATCATCAGAGCATATTTGTCACAGAACTTCAGTACTTGGCAGCTTTAGTACTTTCAGAAACTTCTGTAGAAATTATGCTTTGAGAAACTCTTCATGCAATATTCTTCTTTGCTTCAGATGCTTCTGACTAGCTTCAGAATCTTCTGGAGCTCCTTGCTTCAGATCCTTCTAGAGACTACGTTCAGGATCTTCTGTAAACAGCAATCAGAATCTTCTAATGAATGCATCTGGCGCTTCAGAGTCAAGATTACTTCTTGTATGCAATTCAGATTTGCTTCTAGAGAGTTAATTTCATTTCAATCTGCAGTAAAACTTACAAGCAAATTTTAGAGTATATAATTCTTAAATATAAAATTTCCTAACAGTTATCATCAAAACAAAGAGTTATTATTAAGAACCAATCTGTGTTCTAACAATACTCATTCAGGACAAGTTAAGTCGCTTCAACGCTCTTTCAAGGGCAAGCTACTCCAAGAGAATATTGAAGCTAACCACCAAGATTCGGTTGATCAAGGATAAATCCTTTCATGATACAAACTATGGGGCAAGTTACTCAAACAAGTCCATTTTCGTCAGCAACTGTTGAGTTCAAGACGAGTGTCGAGAAGTCATGCCATCACCTTCCCACCCAAAGTCCAATCCGCGTTGGCAACTGCCAAAAATTCGCCACGTCGGCACCTGCATTTCCATTTACCCATCTGCAATCATATGCATCAGACGTATCACCTTCGACTTCATAATCATCTTGCATCATATGCATACCCAGAATCATATCATACTCTCCCCAGCTCTTGCATCTCCGTGTGTTAACATTTGCATTTCCATTTATGGAATATCATCATCATCAAGCATCCACATATGCAAGCTCAGGTACATGATCAATCACGAGGATTTCCAAGACCATATGCAGCCCAGTCAGGGACATTCTTCACAAGACCGTGGGTGTTCCCCATGAATTTGTGCAACTTTTAGAGCTTCAAAGTAACCATCAGCCCGGCCAGGGGCATTATCTACAAAGACTGTGCCCCCCCAACCACCACGAAATTCAGGAATATCAAAAGCAAAATTGAGCCCAACTAGGGGCATATCATTTAGAGCCATGGGCGTTTCTCATGGGAGCTGCTATCATCCTTTTGGTGGTAGTAGCTTATATATTTTTCTCCATCATCCTTTTGGTGATGGGTCTGACATCCTTTTGGTGTCATGACTAGCGTTTGTTCTCTATTATCCTTTTGGTAATGGATCCCCTACATCCTTTTTGGTGTTAGGGTTGATTATGTTTTGCTCCATCATCCTTTTGGTGATGGGTCTGACATCCTTTTGGTGTCATGACTAGCGTTTTCTCTCCATCATCCTTTTGGTGATGGGTCTGACATCCATTTGGTGTCACGACTAGAGTTTGTTCTCCATTATCCTTTTGTTAATGGATCCCCTACATCCTTTTTGGTGTTAGGGTTGCTTGTGTTTCGCTCCATCATCTTTTTGGTGATGGGTCTGACGCCTTTTTGGTGTCATGACTAGCGTATGTTTTCCATTATGCTTTTGGTAATGGATCCCCATCATCCTTTTGGTGGTGGGTCTTTCATCTCGTCTGGTGTCGGATTGTGCGATACTGTTTTGCTCTACCATCCTTTTGGTGGTAGTAGACGGTGTGTGTTTTGCTCTATCATCCTTTTGGTGGTAGTAGCCTGTGTGTGTTTCATCCCATCATCATTTTGGTGATGGCAGTCTTTTGTCAATTGTTTACTGTCTACTCGAGTGTAAATCTCGATCTATTGTGTCACGTTCCAAGCATTTACTTTCTTTTTGGACAAATTCAGGGTCTTCTTTGTATCTAATTGACTTCTACCTTAAAAAAATGAACGCTGCGACAATTCATCTTGCTTGGTTCAAGCCAATTAGAAAGGAGAATCTGTCATACCCCAAATTTGTCCTACTTGTATATAGATTTTATTCTGTACATCCATCCACTAATTCCCATTCTGAAAATTCAAAAAATTATTGCATGTCGGTTCATATCAGTTATGTTTAGTTCAAATTATCAAGGTGGAATAAGTCAAATTCTTCATGATTAAGAATTATCAAAGGTTCGGTTCATTTCAATCAGGATTTGATGGATTCTATTATCATGTTCTTATTTAAGTCATGGGAAAATTCATTTTATCAGTACAAGTGGCAGGATTCTAATTTGTTTCGCTTGTGGATCGTCATGATTATTCAAGAGTTGATTCAGTGCTCCAATTCACTTATCTAAAAATGTATTAAGTGAATAATTCAAGAGAATACAAGCATGACATCAATTTGGAAATTCAAGTTCCATTTGTTATGGTTCGTCTTGGTTTAGAGTAAGAGAAAATAAATTCAAGTATCGTTCAAACAGTTTCAGGGGTGTATATAACAATTATGGCCCAAGTTAAATTGTTATATCAAGGACTGAATGCGAGAAAATCAAGGAGGTGCAAGTAATATAAATCCACATTCTCACAAATATTCTAAGGAATATATATACATTGGATTTTTTTGTTGTTACAAAAGAGAAGGTCTATGTTACAAGTGACAAAAAGAGGAGTCCATTACATTGTAATTTGCAAAGAGTCCATTCACAAATTTTGCAACAAAGATTTTTTGCTAAGGCCCACTGTCATCAACTTGCTACCATGGGAGAAAGTGGTTCAAGAAAAAAAAGTGAACAATAAGAGTCTTCAGGCTGCTTTCAAATGGCAATGTCTTCAAGAAACGAAAAAACCATTACAAAGCAAATTTTGATATCAATCTTCCAATGGTCATACGGGGTCCACACCACAGCTCACGTACGAGAGGCTCGATTCACACTAACCTTTGCACAAAAAAAACATTCTACGAATTACAAATCACCTAGAAAACAACAAGTTCACATAAAAATTGGGGACAAACCGAAACTGTGTAGGGGCTGTTATGTACGGAAGAACGTTGCACACAACCTACGCAGAAAACGACATAAAAATATCACAAAACTGACCCCACAACATCAGCACAAACCTCGCGACTCATCACAACAACAAAAATCTGTCCACACAATGACCATTTTGGACTCTATAATGGACCCGCAAAAGACAGAAATAAAAGGAATTGTATTTTCTCCAAGAACCTCACACAATAATGGGAGGCACATGTACAATTTTGCAGAAGAAAAACAAGGTTGTTTGCAATACGTACGTTCCTAAAAACACCAGTTGCACAAGTCATATGAACGCCAAAAAACCACCTCCAAATCGTACATTATAACGCAAACACTTTTCTACACAACCTTCCCACAATCTTTTGCCCCAAAATGAATTTGCAATACGTCAAACCCTCGCATACCATAAAGACCACAGACCAACAAGGCAACAATTTTTTTTTCAAAAAGAGCTCGAAAACTCTCCTCTCACTTCGGATCTTCCGAAGTCTCCATTACAAAACCTCTCTTCATCCCAAAACAAAACCATTCCCGTTACCGAAACAAACCCATTCATCTCAGAACACAGTTCATTTTTCTTAGAACCCAAACTTCAAACAAAAACTTCAACGCTAAAACCTCAAACCCACAAACCTTTACAAGGACTGAATCCCTTTCAAACCTCCTTCAACCTCACAAAGCCAACCCATTACCTCCTTCTTCATCTCTTCCGAACCAACCAAAAATAACCCGACCTCCTCAAAATCTTTCTTCACTCATCTTCTATCTGACATCAATAACAGAAACACCCAAAACCCAATTTCACCTTTAAACCAGAAAACCCATTCAACCTAAATCAGATATTAGAGTGAGATGAAGAGAGAATAAGAACTCGGTAGATCTAGAAACCCCAAATCAGACAAGAAGCGCGAGAGAGAACGATGGCGTTGAGTGGGTTGATGATGTTGTTTCTTTTGATCTTCTGTTAAAGGAGTTTGATTGTTTTGTTTTGAGAAAAAAGAAATTATGTTGGATCCTCTTTTCTTTGTTTAAACACGAGTCTTGTGTTGTTGTAGGGTTCCTGGATCTTTCGTAAGCTTTGGTGTATACCCACCGTGTTGGTTCCTATGGGCTTAGTCCCGTTTGCCCTATTCTTCTACCCCCCTTTTTGTCATATTTTTATTTTTATTTTTCTTAATCATATTTTCTAAAGATTTGTAATACATTTTTTTTATATATAATGTAGTTCTTTTTTTTAAAGAAAAGTTGTTAATATTAGTTTAATTATTTTGTTAATATACTTTTCTAACTTCTTTTTTAGAGTTTTATTTCTATTTTAGAAAACTTTTAATATATTTTTCTTAGAAGTTAAATTTTAACATCTTTATTTTTGTTTGAGGATTTATTTTCGTACCTCCTCTTTTTTTGGTCGATGACGAGACCCCTAAGTTATAGTTTGTCAAATTATTGATAAATAATAACAAACCCGAGACCAAATTCTTTTAACTTTTCATTTTCGATTTCTTAATCTTTTTATCAAATTTTATCCATTTCTTATTCACTTTATTTTTTTGGTCGATGACGACTCTTCCGTAATCCATTACCAGTCAAATTATTGATGAATAATGTTGGATCCGAGACCACCTCTTTCTCTCCTCATTTCTTATTCTTTCGATTTTATTTTGACTTTCCGTGATTGATGAAGTCTTGTATCCGTAAGCGTCAGATTTATCGGAGTTGATAACCTTCCCGATTTTGAATCTATGGAAGATGACCATTTGGGTCATTTTCTTTACTTTGGGATCGCGATAGGCTACCTTCGATTAATCGACATTTTGTTTGCAATTAAGACGAGATCCCACTACTTTTGGTCCGTGCGACACGATTAAATCGGAGATTGATCCTCAATATCATTTCTCTATCTTGTCTTCAACACGTATATCAATTACGCGACCTCCTATAGTTCGAATTCCCTCATAAGTCGAGCTACGACGGTTTAGCATCACATTGTGTCCCGATTCGATTCAAAAACATTGTTAAACCATCTTTAATAAGAGAATGAAGTTCTCTTTGTATTGAATTAAAGAGAGAGGATTGAGTGTAGACTTCTTCCTCTCCGAGTGTCAGGATACTCACTATAGAGTGTGTGGTCTCGATACTCATCTTTCAATACGAAGACGCTTGTATTCATCACAACCTTTTTCTCCTAAAAACCTCGGTCCCGTACCGAGTGCATTTTCAAACTTCTTTTCACAACTTCTTTTTGAAACCTTTTTCTCCTAAAAACCTCGGTCCTGTACCGAGTGCATTTTCAAACCTATTTTTACAACAAAACTTGAGTGGTCGTGGAGTGGTTAGGCGTAGGCCTTCTCCTATCCTGAGTGTTGACATTATCGTAGGTTTCACTATCGCAAAGCATTTACCATTCAAAACCAAAAACATCTTTCATAAGAGAACTAAGTTCTCTTTGTATTGAATTAAAGAGAGAGGATTGAGTGTAGACTTCTTCCTCTTCGAGTGTCAGGATACTCATTGTAGTGTGGGTGGTCTCAATACTCGTCTTTCAATATGAAGACGTATTTCTTTTCACAACTTCTTTTCGAAACCTTTTCTCCTAAAACCTCGGTCCCTATCAAGTGCATTTTTCAAACTTCTTTTCAACACAAAAACTTGAATGGTCTTGGGTTGGTTAGGCGTAGGCCTTCTCCTATCCTGAGTGCTGACATTACCGTAGGGTTCACTGTTGCAAAGCAGTTACCGTTCAAAACCAAAAACACTTTTAATAAGAGAATGGAGTTCTGTTTGTATTGAACTAAAGAGAGAGGATTGAGTATAGACGTCTTCCTCCCCGAGTGTCAGGATACTCACTGTAGTGTGTGTGGTCTCGATACTCGTCTTTCAATATGAAGACGTGACTGTATTCGCCACACCCTTTCATAACAAAACTTTGAGATAAAGAATTGGGTACTACCCGCAAGGGGTTACTATCCGAGGATCTATTTCACCCCTAAAAAACAACTCACAAATCAAACGTGATACCTTGCCTCGCATGGTGAAAACTAATCTTTCAAAAGGATATGTTACGTTCGTCCTACCGCAAACAGGTAGCGCCTAAGTCTCCAACAAGCGAGCAGCTATACACCTAAACTGCTTGAATGCGCGCGATAACATCATCCACAAAAACATTAACAAACCGTAGGCCGAACTATGGCTGCTCTGATTCTTTACTTCTTTTAAGTAAAGATACGTAGGCACAAGGGACACAATCCTTGCCGAGCACATTCCCCTCTATATCTGTAGTTCCCCGAACTACGTCGACTCTGACTTTCTCATATCCTTGAGAATACGCAGGCATAGGACCGCGAAGTCCTACCGAGTCTCCTTTCTTCCCCGTCATCCCTCCTTTCCCCGTTTCTAGCCCTTCTCTGTATCCTTTGGAATACTCTCAATAGCAATAACCTTTTACCAAATACTATCACACGTCGACAAACAAATGGTTCCCATCGAGTACGATGATGCGAGGGGTGCTAATACCTTCCCTTCGCATAACCGGCTTCCGAACCCGTTCTTGGTTGCGAGACCATCTTATTCATTTCTTTCTTAAGGTTTTCTCGATATTTTCCTTTCCTCTTATGGGATAAATAAAGTTTGGTGACGACTATTCTGTCTATCTTTTCGCCTCCCCGTCGTTGTATTTTTTGAGTAGCGACAATAATTCTTTAGAATTTAAGCAAAATATGTCGGCAAGTTTTTTCTCATTACAGAAAATATGAGCAAATCTTCCAAGAACTCCAAGGAAAGCACTTCAAGAGAAATTGACAAGGCTGTTAGTAAAGATATAAGAAGAAAACTCAAGGGTAAGTCCAAACAGACTAAATGTTCAAGGTTAAAAATAGGTTCATTAGTAGGAGTATCTAAAGCAAAGAGAACATATGTGGCTAAGATAAAGAGACTTAAGAAAAGTCTGAATCCATCTTCTGACTTGATGCAGATGCTGATGAGTTTGACTTTGACTAGACGATCTTCCTAAATCGTTGTGCTTATTTCCCAAAAGAATTAGGAGAATAGTAGGCTATGTAGTTCATATTGTTTCTTATGATAATGAATTAGACTTGTACCCTTTTCATAAATAATAATAATATGCCATTTTCCTCTTGCATCTATTTCTTTTAATCACTTGCATCCATTTCATTTGAGCCATCAAGAAGAATCATTTAAAGAATTTTTTCAACTATCTCAACCAATTTTGTGTTGCGTGAGTTTAAACGAAATCACACAACAATAAAAGAAAGAATTTAAGGGAAAGCAAAACATAATTTAATTTTATCTAGAAACACTGATTCTCAAGGGTAACACAACCAATTGTTAAGAGAGGGAAAAAGTATGATAGAAGTCACACTCTTTTTCTTAAATAAACATGATTAGTTAGATCCATTAATATAACTCATGAATCAGAAGATAGAAAATTCTCAGAAGAATTCTGACTTAGGACCTTCTGAAATAGAAAATCTTCTTATTCACATAACAGACTGAGAATAAAGTAATGCAAGAGTTTCCGCTCAAATGAGAATAAAGATTGTTGTGTTTAAATCTATGTTCCAAAAATGTGATGCCCCAACCAAATGATGTATGTATCTCATTATGCTGGTTATGGATCATTTAGTTCACATACTCCCAATCTCTACACAAATTTCCCTTACTATTTCCCAACCAATTCTTCAATGTAGCATGGGCAGACTCAACTCGATTTGTTGTTGTATTTCCATGGTGTCTAACCTAATCGGTTCATGCACAAAAAAATTCTCCTTAACTTGGTCAAGAATTGTGCTTTCGACATATTTCAACAAATCTGGATATTTCACACACACCTTCCTGAAATGTATAACAAAATCGACATATAACTCTTTAGTAGAAGAATTTACTATAGCATTCCATGCATCCATTATTTTTTCCACTATCACACCGTCTTTACCATTTTCCATATTTGGACTTTATCTGTTTCGTCCCTACCTTGAGTTTAATCTAAATTCTCACATTCTTTGGTATGTGATACGTACAAAGTAATGCATAAGAAGTAGGAAATACCTTTGCAACCGAATTCATCAAAGTGGTATCGCAGTTGGTAACAATCACTTTAGGCATATCTTTTTGGTCCTTTAACATTTCCTGAAACACCTCTAAATTCGAGTAACATTCTCCTCTTTTTTGCTCTTCATAAATGCAAACTTGACAATATAGGTCTTCTCGGTATAGGTAACACCAACCATCTCCAATAATGGAAGTATGTACGTGTTGGTCTTGTATATCGAATCAATGATGAGTACAGTAGAAAACGTGTTGAACAACTTAATGGAATCAAGATGAATCTAAAATATATCTTTAACAGTTACTCCATCCTTGCATATTCGGTACTTAGACACATAATCGTTATCATCCAACCGTTTCAAGAGTTGTTTCATTTCAGTTTTATCCCCCCCCCCTCCACCCCAGATTCTTGTTAATTTAGTACCATATATTGTATACTTGCTTGATATTTGAGATATTTTTGGGTCTTTTACGTTTTAAAGTTGCAAGTATATTTTTTAGATGAACCAAATTTAATGTCATGTCTGAAACACATTCCTTCTCTTTTGGCATGAGGCAACACACAATTGGTTGACCCACTAACTTTTCACAAAAGTCATGGTTATTTAAACCACATATGACATTAAATCTCCATTTCTCATTTGCCAATATATAACCATACAACTTAAAGAGACACTCGCATTTTTTAACAGTGTCATCTCGTTTAAAATTTCAGGGAGGAGGTCAATATTTCTCACTTCTTTCACATCTCATTGTCACAAATGCACATCTTCTATCCAAACAATTATCAGACCTTCCGATTACCATGCCAAATCCCAGTTTGGAGGCCTCCGTATGAATCCATCGAAGCATGTGATCACAAATTCAAACTCTTTCCCATTTTAAAATTGGTTTCCAAAATCTATCGTCTTCACAACAACACCTTTGACATCCGAAGACACAACATATTTGAGGAAAACATCGGTGTAGTGGGGAAATTTGTGAGTGTAACTTATTGATTAACTTAACTCAAAATGTAAGAGTCGCCACCACACTTTTATTTTATCCAAAAGGAAAGGAAAAATAGAGAACAAAACCTAAACTAGTTCTAAAACAAGAATAAACAGAGAATGGGTAAGGGGGTTGGTTATACTAAGGGAATGTGTTAGCACCCAAAACGTCTATAGTACTCTATAGGAACCCTTTGAAATATCTACCCTTTTTTGGTTTGAAAATGTTTGTTTGAAAGGATATTGGGGAGATGAGAAGAGGATTATTTTTTAAGATTTTTGTGCTTGGAAAGACTTATTGCCTCATGCCTACATACCTACAAAGTGTAATATAGGATCAAAATCCTATAGTTCATGTTACAAATGTCAAAAATGGGTTGTTTTAATTCATTTTAAATGAAAAGATAAGTCGTCATTTTAAGGAGAAAACTATGGCTAGTCGCCCTCAAGTATAATACAACATTTGCATCACCTAAAGATGGAGGATTTTGCTTGGATTAAAAATTAACAAGTCTATCACTCAACATCTAAGTAGAAAATGTCAACATCTTAAATACTATGGGGAATAGGAGAATTACATCTCAACTATGAAAGTGACTCATGTCTAAACTTTTTGAAAATTTTTAAATGAAAAAGAAAAGTGCACAAATGCACAAAAAGTTTGAATGCATTTTGTATTTTTTATGTCTTTTTGAAAAGATCAAAGTATGATTAACATTGATTGAAATTTATTAAAGAAAACAATGTTTGAAAGTCACTTGACCAAAGTCAAGGTTTACTATGAAAGAGGTTTAACTTTGAAAACAATAAGGTTTTGAAAAAGGGAGAAGATTTTGAAAATTGAAGAAGAGGTGGAGAAGAAGTGACTACCATAGAAAGAAAAATAAAAGCTAGAGATAAGAATGATATAACCAAAAGATAGCAAATTACAAAGCAAGCCAAATAAGAATTCCTTCCACCTTGATCATAAGCCAATAAGCAAAAGTCAAATAAAGGTCAAGATCTCAAATCCATAATAATCCATGCATAGGGAAGGAGACCTAATTCTAAGTCCAAGTCTAAGAATAATCCAAGAAGTCCAAGGTATAAGAATAATCCAAGAAGTCTAAGGTCTAGGTCTATCCCCAAGTATAACCACAAGAGTTGTGAATCGAATACCTTAAAAATAAGCATAAACAGTTTCTTAATGATCAAGAAATACATAAGGGTTAGGGTTAATAAAGAAGAAAACAACAAGAATTGGTTATTAAACTGCTATTATTTCCTTTCTCTTAGAACAAGATTACAAGTATACAAGAATAACAAAATAACCTCTCTCTCTCTTGAAATTAGGATTTTATCTTCCTATTTTTCCTTATGACAAGATTGAGAAACTAGTATCCTATTTATAAGAAAAGTAGCACACTAACCTAATGGGCTTTTTAACAATTACCCATTACAAGCTAACTTAGGGTACAAGGTAACTTAAATAATTGGGCTTACAAGAAAGGCCCAATTCAACATGCTAACAACCCTAGCAATATTGACTAATACATGTTATAACAAACTTCGACTACAACACGCATTACTCGCGAACAGACTTCGACCATACTAGAGTTCGACCCAACATCTCACAAATATCCACCTTGGATCTAACTCTATAACATCAAGAAACTAGCTTTCTTCATGCAGCTTCATTAACTGCATACAGTGGAAAAACTTGCAACTGGGCAACGTCGGTGATCATATAAGCAACATTATGATCTGTCGAAACCTTCAGCACTTGGACTTCTCCACGCTCGATTACCCCTTTGATGAAATTCAGCCTCACATCAATGTGCTTGGTTCGCTCGTGATAGGCTGAATTCTACGATAGGTGTATTACACTTTGACTATCACATTTAACAGTGATAACTCGACCTTGAAGTTTTAGCTCCTTTGCAAAACCTTCAAGCCACAATGCTTCCTTCACAGCTTCAGTTAGGGCAATATACTCCGCTTCAGTGGTTGATAAGGAAACGACCATCTGAAGTGTTGCTTTCTAACTTATTGATGTCCCAAACATAGTAAACACATATCCAGAGATAGATTTTTGGAATCCATACAACCTGCATAATCAGACTCGACATATCCTTCGATTATTGCTTTACTATCTTCAACCAAGGCTCCACAATAAATTAGGACTCTATTCAGAGACCCATTTATGTACCTTAAAATCCACTTCAATGCTTGCCAGTGAGCCTTTCTAGGATTCGCCATGTACCTGCTTACAAAACTTACTGCATATGTTATGTCAGGTCTACTACAGACCATAACATACATTAAAGAACCTACTATGTTAGCATATGGAATTCTATTCATATAAGTTCTTTCAACATCAGTGTTGGGACACTGATCTATACTTAGCTTGAATTGAGGGTTTATCGAAGTCACAACAGGCTTTGAATTCGACATACCAAACTTTTCGAGAACCTTTTGTAGGTATGCCTCTTGAGATAAGCAGAATTTCTACTGCTTTCTATCTCTCCGAATGTCAATCCCAAGAATCCTGGACGCAACTCCTAGATCCTTCATGTCGAACTCTTTATTGAGTTCAGCCTTCACCCTCATTACCTCTTCGACATTGTTACTTGCTATTAGAATATCATCCATATAGAGCAACAAAATAACAAATGAATTACCCGGTCAAAATCTGAAGTAAACACAGTGGTCGAACTGACTTCTGATGAAACTTATGTGTGCCATGAACTTGTCGAATCTCCTATTCCACTGTCGAAGAGATTGTTTTAGTCCATATAAAGATCTATTCAGTTTGCACACATAATATTCCTTCCCCCTTTCGACATACCCTTCAGGTTGCCTCATCAAAATTATTTCATCTAGATCATCATACAAGAACACAGTCTTCACATCCATCTGTTCCAGTTTAAGGTCGAACTGGGCCACCATGGCAAGAAACATTCGAATGGATATGTGCTTCATAACAGGAGAGAACACATCATTGAAGTCAATACCTTCTTTCTGAGTGAACCCCCTAGCAACCAATCTTGTTGTATCTCTTCGACGCCACTCTTTCGATTCCTTCCTTAACTTTGAAAATCCATTTACAGCTGACCAACCTGGCTCCATTAGGTTTCTTGACCAGTTCCCAGATGTTGTTATCATGAAGAGATTTCATCTCATCATCCATGGCCTTCAGCCATTCATTCTTTTTTCGACTTCTCATAACTTCCTTATAGTCTCTAGGTTCTTTGTCTAGAACCTCACTTGCAGAGATTAAGGCATAAGCTATAAGATCTGCATACCCAAGTCTCTAAGGTGGCTTGATGAGTCTCCTCGACATGTCTCTTGCTAGCCGGTAGTCATTATCATTTTCCTCATCTTTGACAATATCTTCTGCATCTTCTTTGACTTCATTTGGGGTATGCAATTCAATATCAACATGCTCCACCTCAACATGAATCTCTCTCTGTTCCAGTTCTTTGTCAGCATCATCAATTTTCTTGAAAGCCATCTCTGCTTCATTGAAAACTATATCTCGACTGGTGATGCACCTCCTATGACTTGGCTTTAGGCACCATAGCCTATAAGCTTTGACTCCTTTAGGGTATCCTATGAACATGCATTTCAGAGCTCTAGGTTCGACCTTGTCTTGCCTAATATGAGCATATGCCACACAACCAAATACTCTCAGTCTGTCGAGACTAGGTGGATGTCCCGACCAAACTTCTTCAGGTGTCTTCATTTCCAAGGCAGTCGAGGGACATCTATTTATCAGGTAAGCTATTGTCGAAACAGCTTCCACCCAAAACACCTTCTTCAATCCAGCACTAACCAACATGCATCTAACCCTTTCAAGGATTATTCGATTAAATCTCTCATCTAAGCCATTTTATTGAGGAGTACTTACTACAGTCTTATGCCTTGCAATCCTAGACTCAACATAGTAACTGTTGAATGCTTCGTTGCAGAATTCAAGGCCATTGTCGGTTCTCAACCTCTTAACCTTTCTGCCAGTTTGAGTTTCGCCCAGAATCTTCCAACTTTTGAAAATCTCAAAAATTTCATCCTTCATCTTCTGAATGAATACCCATAGTTTTCTAGAATAATCATCAACGATGGATAGAAAATACCTTGCACCTGAGTGTGAAGGATTCCTTGTAGGCCCCTAAAGATCATCATGAATGTAATCCAGGGATCCATGTGTTCTTTGCTTTCCTTTGTTAAACTTCTCCCTACTGGATTTACCAAATACACAAGATTCACAAAATTCCAACTTTTCGACTTTGTCACCTCCTAGCAGGTTCTGCTTCCCCAATTCGACCAGGCCTATTTCGCTGACATGGCCTAATCTCATGTGCCATAATTCTGTCTTCGACATAGGTTTCGTGGATGCAACATTTGTCAAACCACTTACAACCTCAGCCTTAAGGGTATACAAGTCTTGTTTCTTCACGCCTCTCAAAACTTCCTTCGACCCCTTCATGACTTTTAGGATACTTTTCTCTCCTTGAAAAACGTATCCTTTTCTATCGAATTCACCAAGAAAAATCAAATTTCTCTTCAAGTCAGGTACGTACCCGACTTTAGTCAATAACCTTATTGACTCGTCATGGAGCTTGAATCTCACATATCCAATACCTGCAATTTTGCAAGATTTGTTGTTTCCCAGCAGCACAGATCCACCATCTTGATCACATAGCTCCTCGAACAATTCTCTGTTTGGAGTCATGTGCCAAGTGCAACCAAAATCCATAATCCACTCTTTTCTCGAGTCGCCACTTGAAACCATAAGAACATCAAATGAGTCGAAGTCATCTTGAACAATGGCTGCATTGCCATTACCTCCATGATCTTTCAGGCGTTTAGGACACACCTTTCTCATGTGACCCTCCTTTTTACAATAATAACATCAAATACTAGATGTTTCGCCACTATAAGACTTCTGTTGACTTTTACCTTTCTTCTTGTTGAACTTACCATCCTTTCGCAAGAATTTTCCCTTAACAGCCAAACCTTCGCCCACCGTCGAAGGTTTATGCTCCTTTCCTTTGTTCAAGCCTTAGAATACAAGGTCGATTAAACTTCTTCAAAGGTCAGAGACTCTCTTCCATACAAAAGAGTTTCTTTGAAGTGAGCATGTATTCTGGGCAAAGCACACAGCAGCAGCAGTGCTTGATCTTCATCATCGATCTTCACATCAATATTTTCAAGATCAAGAATCAGCTTGTTGAATATATCCAACTGCTCAGCCAATAATTTGTCTTCACTCATCTTGATAATAGGGTTCGATTCAAAATTACAAAGTTATGGTCAAAAACTTGATAATAGGGTTTGACGCGCGTTAATTTTGAATCAAGAATTTGACCACAACCTCAAAACCGGGCTTAATTATATGTTTGAATTAAGGATAAATCTAAATCAACCACAAAATCGACGAAAAATAAGGTTACCAACTAGATTTATTATTAAAAACTAATTAACTTAATTCAAAATCAATACTAAAATTTAAAAAAAAAAAAAAAAAAAAACAGAATTTAATTAAGGTAAACAAACAAAGCACAAAGGTGGGTGGAAATAAGGACACAGATGTTACGGATAACAATAATATGGGCTCGGCCCATACATCCTTCGTGGGGGTGAGGGTTTCTATTTCCCCGCCCTTAATCTCCCCATGATTTTTTGTTTTGATTTTCTGATGCGTGTCGTCACCGCCTTTATGTGTATTATTCTCAAATTATGAACATGTGTGCGTGATACTGTTATGCTGCTATGCGAATGTGTTGCGTGGGTTTTTTATATCTATTCCCAAATTGATGGAATGCTATAACCGTGAATATTCTGAGCGAGCTTGTATGGTGTACTTTCCTGAGATTTTTATGTGAATATTTCTCTGAATTTCGTACGAATGTTGCTCTGAAATTTGTATGTGTTTCTAACTGGTGCCCCCCCTTTCTGCAATGCGTGTTAGCTTTTTATAATATCAGTTGTTTAAAGTTCTGATTTCTTGAATTGAGTGCTATGATCTTGAATTCCCTTCTTGATTCTACTTGTTTTGATCCTGCTTGATGTTGTTTAGAGAATTTCCTTTTGCAACTTATTATGTTTGACACTGTTTTGGGAAGTATCCAGATTTTGTCTTGATTATGTCGGTAACATGCTATGAATACTTTCCAATTTGGTGCGATCATGTTTATAAATTTTTTTGGAAATTGACGACTGCTCCTTAACTTTTGGGTCATAAACTCTGATCTTGTGTGGTTGTGTTTTAGAAAGAAGTGCCTTGATGAATTTTCCTTTTTATTTTGACCAGGTTTGCAATTGAGAGAATAAGGTGGATCTATTAATGGTAACATCTGCTCGTGCACTTGCATTGGGGCTTAAAGGGACCCATATTTTCGAAAGTTATACTTCATTGCTTGAAAATTGGTGAAACACAAGCATGGGTGGGTACTTAATCTTCCCGTTGACATTAGAGCATAATTATCGGAGTGGTAAAAATCTATGTGTATTATTTGGTGGCAGAGTAGTATGAATAATAAAGACTATTTATTGTGGTTTAAATTGACACTGTATCTTAAAATGATACGGTTGCTTTTATAGAATAAATTTCTTTTATTGAAATATAATGTAATTTTGTGGGACCCATGTTAGAGTTTTAAGTAAGTAGTATGGATATTTAAAAAATATAGTTAAGTGGTTTAAATAATTGAGGGGTGTGAAATAATATATTATATTAGATGAGATCCACTTATACCATTAACATGAGTAGTATGGATGTGGGTGCTCTTAGGGTCTTATTTTACCATCACCATTCATCCAATGGGCTTGGGGACTGTGAAGACAAGGCATCATGAGATGCGATTTGGCATGGAATATGTTACACCTTCACCTTGTGCTTCCTTCTCTTTTTTTGAAAAAAAAGAATATAATGTAATTACAACAATCTTGTATTTGGATAAACTTGTAACCGTAGCATTGGCTTTGTAGGAAGGAAACTTTTGAATCTTATGAATCCAATTTATAAACCATGATTAGATCTATGAATTTTGTGCTTAAGCTTGTGTTGTATCTCGAAATCAAATTGAACATGAGTAATTGGCACATTTAAAATTTATCATGAAAATTTTATTATGCCAAATCATTCTTTTGAATTTGTAAATTGGACAATTGGATGGTGGGTTCTTCATGGTGACATACGAATCACTTCTTGCCAAAACTTATGAATTTGAAAATGGGAAACATTGTAACTTTGAGAGGATTTCAACATAGCCTAAAGCTTGAAATCCTGAACATGGACTTTATGTTCAAAATTTAGACACTTTCATTTATTGAATTCAAATCACACTTGAATGAATGTCTCAATCTAAAGTCCAATCATCTTGCGTTTAGAGTAACACGTAATTGAGAAAGCAATAAAGCCTTAATCACAATGAACCCACAACTTAATCTTTTACATCATGATTTGCACTTTGCACTTTATTCAAACAAAACCCTTGATTTAACAAGCCTTTTCTTGCTTGATGATTTTGACGAATTGATAACTTGAGAGGTTGAGAAGAATCAAAACCCTGCTTCTAAGTATTCTCATTAATCATATACCCCCTAGTATCTTGATTCTGAGGCATCCTTGATTTGTTAGAAAATAAAACCTAACTTAGACTGATTGTGAGAATAGGTATTATTTCTCCTTGAAATTTAACGCACCTGCACAAGCTGGTTAAGGATGATGAGCACATACGCAAGATGTTATGCTAGATGATGGACAAAGAAGTGGGATTTTAAGGTTAAAATTAGGGTGTGACATCTATCACTAATTCAAAGCACCTAAAATGAATATAATGATCAACTTAAAGATAGATTTGAACTAATGAAGGTTTATCCAACCTCATCAACACCCAAAGTCCATGGAATTTAAAGAGAAATTTAATCAACAAACATCAAAATTCAAGGAAAAACAAAAGAAAATGGAAGAAGGAAGAAAAGAAATCAAAACAATCCCAAAAAAACCAAAAAAAACACAATTCTGACTCTAGTTAATCGATTAACCAATTTGCACATGCATTTGGTTAATCGATTATGAATGGAATTTAGCACGAAAACTCAAGTGAAACAACAACAAATAACACCAATAAAACACAATTTGCAAGATCCAAAGATCAAGCAACAAAAGTCAACCATATATCATATTGTGGAAGATGGATCAAGCACAACAATGGAGGAACAAGGGTTTACCACTTCAAAATCTTAAAATGCTTCAAATCAACTTCAAGAACCACACTACAAAGCTTTGATTTACATATTTTGATGATGAAGAAGTGTTTGGATGAAGCTTTTAGCTCAAAGGTTAGTAAGATTTAATGAAAAGCTTACTAACTTTTAATTGAAGAAAGAGCTTTAGTGAATTTGGTGGTTAAAGAAAATTAAGAGAATGAGAAGGAATTTTGACAAGGTGAATTTGGCTCTCAAAAGCTAATGAAATGATGCCTCTATTTACAAAATTTAGGCTTGGAAATTTTGGTGGTTTGGAATTTGGTTTAACATTTGATCTAGGCTTGGAATTTGAATTTAGAGGCAAAATCGAGATCAAGTGGTGATTAATGAGGGTGTATGATGGGAATATAATTATGATGAGGTAGAGGAATTGAAATGAGGTGATCTAGAATATTCTCATGATAAAACAAATGAATTTTGGTGCAAAAATGTTGCAGGATTTAAATTTGGCTCATTTTCACACAAAAATGCGCTGGTTAATCGATTAACCATTTTATGCACAGATTTGGTTAATAGATTAACACAGTGAAAAGGTGAGAAAAATGGTTTTTGATGTGTTGTCTTGGCTCGAGCTCGATTATTTTGATTTGTCAAAGAAGGAATGAAAATAAACACATGAACCTTAGAGTGTCTTGAGGAATAAACAATCAAATCTTGGGAAACTCTTGATCAAATCATTTTGAATTATTTGCAGATCAACTTTGGCTTTTTGAGATGAATTTCATTCGAGCTGAGGAACTGTTGATTGGTGTTCTTGATTCTAAACCTCCTCCTGAAAAATGAGTTAGTAAAGGAAAAAAACAAACATATTTTTGGTATTTTGATTAGGGTTAGTAAACATAAACAATCAAATAAAGTAAACAAAGAAAAGAACACAGGTGCTTGGTGATCTTGCTTATGATGCAAGATGTAAATGATATGTGGGATCTTAGGGGTAAAAATTAGGGTATTACAGCAGCCTGTATTTAAGTTTCTTCTATCCGATGATATGAAGATTGACATCTTTGTCTTGACGAGATAGAAGAGACTCAAATATAACAAGTAAACCCAGAGACCACAAAATGATATGGTTATGCAGATGATATGCAAACACAAGACCTTTGTGGGGAGAAAATGCCACAGGACACAAACAAAAAGTTGAGGAGCAAAAGAAAAAGAGAACAAACTCCGCAGGGGGAAACTACAGAGTAAGATTCTACTGAGGGGAAATTACCAATCAAAAATAAAAGAGAAATATCTAATCCCAACAGGGGAGGTAAAAAATCTCTGTTGGAGAAAAGATCATCTATTATCAGGCGACCAGTAATAACATGATCAAAAGGAAACATTACCAACTACCAACCAAGTGGTAGCTACAACAAAGTAAAAGATACGAGAAATATTATCTACTACCAACTAAGGGTAGTATGACAAAGGTAATAAACTCAAAAATGAGAGATCATCAACTATCAACTAAGTGATAACCACGACAAGGTAACCAACTCAAACAGAATGATAATCAACTATCAACCAAGTGATAGCTACGACAAGGTAATCAACCAAAAGGAAGACGAGAAATATTACCTGCTACCAACTAAGGGTAGTATGACAAAGGTAATAAACTTAAAAAGGAGAGATCGCCAACTATCAACTAAGTGATAGTTGCGACAAGGCAATCAACACTAAAAAGATACGATAGATATTACATACTACCAACTAAGGGTAGTACGACAAAGGTAATAAACTCAAAAAGGAGAAATTGCCAACTATCAACTAAGTGATAGCTACGACAAGGTAACCAATCTAAATGGATAGTTCCACCAAAATGAGACTCCGTCAGGGAAAAATAGTATTGTCAACTACCAGTTTACTAGGTAAAGGACAAGGGGTACTCAACTAAAAAGGGAGAAATAATACCTGCTACCGATTATCGGATAGAAGCAAAGGAAATAAGCTCAAAGGTAGAATTACCTACTACCACACAAGTGGCATTTGAACCAAGGTAATAAACAAAAAAAGAGGAATATTATCTGCTACAGGAAAAGGTAGGCTAATACAAATAATAAACTCGCAAGGGACCAAAGTTCAATCCAGGAACAAACCAGAGATAAACGGCCAAACAAGACTCAACCCGGTGAGGAAACATCTCAACTAGAGAAATTTCCATCCAGATAATGAACTGGAAAGGAAACTTAATCAAAATCTTCCACAAACGACGAACTTAGTGGCAATTAGAAAGGAATAAACTTTTTCTGCCTAATGTTCGACACTCTATATTGGAGAGAGGACACACACACACTCTATGGAGAAAACCACACCAGAGAGCGGGGGAAACACTAGCGATGCCAAATGCATAACAATGAAACGACAAAGATGTGATGCTTGAATGGAAATGCATGAATATTGATCAGAGTTTTTATGCCTTATTTTAGTGATAGTTTGAGTTAATATTCTTATATGTTTAGTTGCATTTTACTTGCTTTTATCACATTTTATACGTTGGTTTGGTATTTCCATTGTTTTTAGGTTCAGGTAAACAATCAGGAAGAATCGGAGCGAAAAAATGGACAATACAGTATGTTTGGCAGTGAAATTGGCAAGCTACAAAAGGCCTGACACGACCACCCGTGTTTCCTGACACGGGCCATATCAGAAGAATATGCGTGACCAAGAAAAGATGCAAGAAAGAGATTCCAGGGGGCTGACACGTTCGCCCGTGTCAGCATTCCTGGAACAGAAAAGGTTAATTCCATATAGACAGGGAGCCAACACGGCTACACGTGTCAGCTGACACGACCCGTGTTGGCTGATGCGCTTCATCTTCCAATTTTCTAATTTTTTGGGCCTTTGTGATCCCTATGGGTATTTTGGGTATTTTTCCTATTACTGTGTTGGACCTGGGAGTATTTAAGACAAATTTTGAGAAGGAAAACATGACTTTTTTTCCAGAGGAGAATTACACTATCAGAGTTAGAGAGATCAAGGTGATTGGAGAACTGAAGGTTTTTATGAGCGGAAGCCATTGAAGATCCAAGAACCCTATTATCTTGTAATGTCTAGTTTTTATTTTGTATTTTCTTTGAATAATATGAGTAGCTAAAAACCCTAATGCTAAGGGGTGTCCCTGATTTGAATCTGTAATGACTCTGATATTATTATTGCAATGACATTTCCTGTGTTTAATAAATGATTTGATCTCTAGTTGTTCTTAATGCTTGTTTTGGACCAACAGAGTTTGATTTACGATTAATGGTTAGGCTGGACCACCGTTGTTAAGGCTTTGCTTTTGATCATCCTATAGTAGATATCACCTAGGACTAGGGATACCCTATAGGAACCGGAATAATTCTTGATAATTGATTGCTTAATCTCACTTATAATTCTCTATGGACGTAGGAATTAGGGTAGAAGATTAAAGGTTTTCTCACTAAGGACTTAGGAGTAAACATTCTAAAGAATCGGTAATTAAGTAGTTATGATAACTCGTTGCATGTTAATTCAGAGTTGTTACTGAGTCGAATCATATGCCTTCTCTTGCAGGTTACTCCTATTTGTTTAAACCAATTAGTCAATTTTCCCTTTTCCTTGAAAATATATTTATAATTAAACAAAAACCATTTTAAAACCCTAGAGCTTTTGTTTAACTAAAATAAAACTAGAACTCTATATCGTCAAGCAGTCCTTGAGATCGACATTTGGGAAAATCCTCTTTATTACTATATTGGCAAAAGAGTACACTTGCTATTTTTCGGATCAAGTTTTTGGCGCCGTTGCCGCGGACTTCTAAAGATCATAGATTGTATAGTTTTATTTTAGTTAAAATTCTGTTGCTCCGCAACTAAAATTTATTTTTATTTTTATTTTATTAAAAAAAATATATCAGATTATTATTGCTTCATGAATTCTTCTATACTGTGCGACTAATAAAGTTTCTGAGTTGTGTAGTTATGAATGTTTTTTATACATTGCCACATGTATCTCCTGCATGTTGGTCGCCTAATTCGGGAATAACTCTAGAAGAGGCGGCCAAAATTTTTAAAGCATATAGGAGAGAGGTAAGAATCCTTACGAATGAATGTAAGAAAGCTAACATTTAACCAGATAAATTTATTTGACAAAAGTTTAGGTTGGAAGAAGAATGTGTCAAAGAAGAAGAATAAAGCATGACATTAGATGAAGAAAATGAATTAGAAATAGAAGAATCTGGGGTAAACAAGAAATATGGGAAAGAAGAAAGAAGGCAACTTGAAGATGATCTAGTGCTGGATGAAAATACAGATGTAACAAATTGTGTAGATGTAGACATCCAACAAGAATATCTTCAAAAAAATAATATTCCTAAGAATTATTTTAACAAGGCAGATGAAAGACAAGAAATTGACAAAGTATTGGATTTCATTTATGCCTTGTTCACAAAAATCCCACTGAAAATGACGTGGAAGCAACATCGTTAATACCTCAAGTGCATGGAATTGCTACCAAACAAAAGAAAGAAAAAAGATGATGTGTTCTTTGTTTCATATATGTCACCTTAACAAAGAGTGATTCGTCGAGCCATGCAACGTTAAACAAAACGCTGCGTGGGAGGCAACCCACATTTTTAATTATTGAGCATTTCTTTTTTTTTTTTTGCAGGTAATAAACGAGACCTTACAAGTGCAAGATAGATTGTTGCATTACCCTTCAGCTCCTCAGTAAGGACCTCTGTGAGTACATATTTCCCACTCCTGTTCTAAAACATTGAGGACAATGTTTAGTTCAAGTTTGGGGGAGTTTTTACTATTTTGAGTTTTTATTTTAAGTACCTTTTAATTGTGTTTGGATTATGTTGTTTAAAAATCACTGTGAACTCTCCCCGAAGGAGGACCGTAAATTTTTTTTCTTGTGAACACTGTGATGCATGAGATAGTCAGGAAAGTATATAGAATTTGAGGAAAGAAAAGTTGAAACTAGGGAAGTTGGGAAAGTTTGAAAATTAAGGTATAACCTGAACACCCTAGGTTCCCCGAAGTAAGGTAACGAGTCCAACATGTAGATTTGTGCCATAGTACTTAGATTTGAGAAGTATTCCTTGATTAATTCATAATGATGGGTCGACATGATTAAAAAGAATCACATGGATAAAGTTGATTGAGAGAATGACTTATGGCACAAAAAAAACATATGATGAATAATGGCAGTAAAGACAAATGATCCTTCTAAGTTGGGTAACTCTCACCCGACTATTTAGCCTAACGGTGGTTGAATCTCTATAGTCGTCCCAAAGTGGACTAACAAATGCCAATGCGTGAGAAAAAAAGAAAGAATAAAGGTGCCTTGAAAAAGTCTCGATTCAATCTTATAAATGTGAGGGAAAGCGATCAAAAGTGCCTTAATCTGATTATCCGAATGAAAGGGGTAGAAAATTGAAGAAAAGACTAAAGCCCAAATCATAGTTGGAGAGGTGACCTAAATGGGGATTTAGGTCCGTGGTGTTACTATGATATGTGTTTGTGTAATACTTACGTATGAGTACCGACACACCTTACCGTCACAAGTATTTTATTTGAGTTATATCGGTTGATCTAAAAAGTGTTTATCCAAGCTTGTTGCTTGAGGTCAAGTAACGGTTTAAGTTTGGGGGAGTTTGATCAGAGGTTTTTATGCATTATTTTACCGATAGTTTGAGTTAATATTCTTATATGTTTAGTTGCATTCTATTTTATTTTATCACATTTTGTGTGTTGGTTTTGTATATCCATTACTTTTAGGTTTAGGTAAGCAATCAGGAAGAATCAGAGCGAAAAAAATGGACAATATAGTATGTTCGGGAGTGAAATTGGCAAGCTACAGAAGGCCTGACACGACCACCCGTGTTTCCTGACACGAGCCGCATCAAGAGGATATGCATGACCAAGAAAAGACGCAAGAAAGAGATTACAGGGGGCTGACACGGCCGCCCGTGTCAGCTGACACGACCGTGTCAGCATGCTTGGAACATAAAGGGAGATTCCAAGGGGCTGACACGGCCGCCCGTGTCATCATGCCTCGAATAGAAAAGGTTGACTCCAGATAGACAGTGAGCCAACACGACTGCACGTGTCAGCTGACACGGCCCGTGTTGGCTGATGCACTTCATCTTCCAATTTTCTGATTTTTTGGGCCTTTGTGATCCCTATGGGTATTTTGGGTATTTTCCTATTACTGTGTTGGACCTGGGAGTATTTAAGACAGATTTTGAGAAAGAAAACAAGAATTTTTGGCCAGAGAAGAATTGCATTATCACGATTAGATAGATCAAGGTGATTGGAGAACTGGAGGTTTTTATGAGCGGAAGCCATTGAAGATCCAAGAATCCTATTATCTTGTAATGTCTAGTTTTTATTTTGTATTTTATTTGAATAATATGAGTAGCTAAAACCCCCAATGTAAGGGGGTATCCCTGATTTGAATATGTAATGACTCTTATATTATTATTGCAATGACATTTCCTTTGTTTAATAATTGATTTGATCTCTAGTTATTCTTAATGCTTGCCCTGTCGGACCAACAGGGTATGATTTACGACTAATGATTAGGCTGGACCGCCATTGTTAAGGCTTTGCTTTTGATCATCTTATAGTAGATATCACCTAGGACTAGGGATACCCTATAGGAACCGGAATAATTCTTGATAATTGATTACTTAATCTCACTTATATTTCTCTATGGACGTAGGAATTAGGGTAGACAGTTAAAGGTTTTCTCACTAAGGACTTAAGAGTAAACATTATAAAAAATCGGTAATTAAGTAGTTATGATAATTCGTTGCATGTTAATTTAGAGTTGTTACTGAGTCAGATCATATGCCTTCCCTAGCAGGTTACTCATATTTGTTTAAACCAATTAGTCAATTTTCCCTTTTCCTTGAAAATATATTTATAATTAAACAAAAACCTTTTTAAAACCCTAGAGCTTTTGTTTAACTAAAACAAAATCAAAACTTTATATCGTCAAGTAGTCATTGAGATCGACATTTGGGGAAATCCTCTTTATTACTACATTGACAAAATAGTACACTTGCTATTTTTCCGATCAAATATGCATATGAATATGCTGACAAAACTAGTAAAAAGATAAACATAGGATGATAAAACACCACGCCTCGACCAGATACTCGACTAATCTTTAAAAATAGGGATATCATCAGAAATCCTGCTAGGGATACCCTATAGGGGAATAAACTAGAACAATCATGTGGGGATTCCACTGGTGAAGATAAAGCCACCAAAGGAAAAAAATCTTGCTACAAGGCTTAGATTTTACTAGGGAGAGAAAGATACTGCTTGGGAAAAGCCCAAAGGATGAAATCTTCTAACATCAATAATCCACCTAAGGGATAACAACATCAACTCTGCTTCAAGGATGGAAGAAAAATTGTTGGGGAAACAATAATAACCTAAATCTTCTTGACTCTTTCTAGGGATAAGGAAAATCCATATGAAATCCACTTCAAAGGGATGAGGAGATATGCTGCGAAAAATAATGGATCCGCTGGGGATTGCAATCATGTAAATGATTATACAAACTCCACTGAGGGATAACATATATCTGCTGGGGATATAAGAAAAGATCTCTGAGGACGTGTCGATTCTGAGAAAAACATCTTGGACTTGCCGGGGAAAATAAGAAAATAATCATCATAGCAAGAAGTCAAGTTGTGGGGGATTTTAAACCAATACTCAACACAGGGTGAGAGGAAACCCGACAGGTGACTGTTATATCAACACTTCTAAGAAGGCAGCAACATTGCTCTCTGTTTGGGGAAAACTAAAGTAAGGATGCACAACCTTCATTGAGAATTATCAAGGATAAATCTTTGCATAGGAATTCCACATCAAGGAGAGGTGGAACGCAAAAACTGCTTAACTGCCTGATTAAGACTTGGCTGGAGGAAAGAAATATACTCAGCTTGAGAAGATCTAAATCAAGACTTAGCTGTGAAAAAAGCTAAACATCACTCATCTTGAGAAAACCCAAGCTAGTATTCAACTAAGGAATATTGGATTTCATGAGTTCAACACATCATAAAAAATCTTCAGGAAACCGGTCATTTGGTTAACAACTATAAGGAAAACCTGGTTATAATCTTTGTTGAGGAATTATTAACATACTCTACTGGGAAGAATAAGAATGAACCCCGCTGAGGAAAATGCTAAGCTTTGTCCTTCACAATCTTAATGTTCTTGGAATAATCGTTGACATTCATTTTTTATATTCACAAATTAAAGGAAAATGTTTTTATAATTTTCAAAAATTTAAATAAATTATCACATTTTGTTTCAAAAATCATCATCAACAATAAATGAAATTTTGCAAGCAGAAATAAACTAAGAATTACAAATAAAGGGACAAAGGCCTAAATTTTATTAATAGAATGGAAGTCCGCAAATGGCGTTACATTACAAAGTTTAGAAAATGGTAAATATATGGAAATGGTTACATTGAAATACAATAACCAATATTCTCCCTAACAACTCTGAATTCCACTGTGCTCAAAACTTCCGTTGAGAATGGTTGAAAGAGAACCATTGACAGGCAATGCTACTTCAAGTGATTAAGACTGGCTAGATGCAGTTACTTGCCATAATCCCTAACTTTTTCCTATATTGCCCTATCGGGTTTTCAATCCACCAGGATTATTATTTCTGTTTTTGTCTCTAATTTTTGCCTGGATCTCCCTTTCGGGTTTTCAATCCACCGAGTCGCTCATTTTTCCCTAAGTCGCCTTTTCAGGTTTTCAACTTAGCGAGCTATTCTTTTATTCTTTTAGGCAAAAGCATTTATTGATTACATTGGCATTCACAGGACGAGTGAACTCTTCACCATCCATAGTTGTAAGAATCAATGCACCACCAGAGAAGGCTCTCTTAATAACATATGAGCCTTTATAATTAGGATTCCACTTGCCCTAGAATCAGTAGTAAAAGTCAAGATCTTTTTTAGCACGAGGTCACCTTCTCTAAACACACAAGGTCAAACCTTCTTGTCAAAAGCTTTCTTCATTCTCTTTTGATACAATTGGCCATGACACAAGGTCGTCATTCTTTTCTCTTCAATCCGATTCAACTGATTGTATCTGCTCTAACACCATTCAGCCTCAAACAGTTCAGCTTCCATCAAAACCCTCATAGAAGGGATTTCAATTTCTATTGGGAGCACTGCTTTTATACCATACACAAGAGAGAAAGGGGTTTCCCCTATTGAAGTGCAAACAGATGTACGATACCTATGCAGATCAAAATGGAGCATCTCATGCCAGTCCTCATATGTAACAACCATCTTATGAAGGATCTTCCTAATGTTCTTATTAACAACTTCAACAACCCCATTCATCTTAGGTATGTAAGGAGAATAATTATGATGCTCAATCTTAAAGTCATCACATAATTCCTTCATCATCTTGTCATTCAGATTCGACCCATTATTAGTGATAATCTTGCTCGGAATGCCATATCGGCAGATGATATGGTTCTTGATAAATCAGACCATTACTTGCTTGGTCACATTAGCATATGATGCCGCTTCAACCTACTTGGTAAAAGTAGTCAATAGACACCAAAATGAAATAGTGTTCGTTCAACGCTTTAGGCCTCGATCATTCCAATGCCCCACATGGAGAAAGGCCATGGAGAAGAGATAACATTGAAAAGAGTTGGAGTCACATGAATTTCAGCATAAATCTGGCACTTATGGCGCTTTTTCACATATTTGCGACAATCGGCCAATAGTAACTTGCCCTTAACATTTTCTTAGCCATTGCATGCCTATTGGCATGGATACCAAAGGATCCTTCATGAATTTATTTCATCAATATGTCTACCTCGTGTCTATCCATACATCTGAGTAAGACCATGTCATAATTTATTTTATACAACACATCATTATTCAAGAAGAAACTACCAGCCAATCTTCTCAAAGTCTTCTTTTCTTTCTTGGATGTCCCAAGCAGGTACTCTTGATTATGAAGAAAGCATTTAATATCATAATACCAAGGTTTATCATCAACAACCTCTTCAATTGCAAACACATGAGTTGGTCTATCAAGACGCATAACAACGATTTTTGGCACATCATTCCACCGATTTACCACAATCATGGAGGATAAAGTTGCCAGAGCATCTGCCATTCAATTCTCTTATTTGGATATATGGTGAAACTCAATGTTATTGAAGAAACTTAACAACCTTCTTGCATAATCGCGATAAGGAATCAAGTTAGGCTGACATGTACCACTCTCCTTTAATCTGATTAATCACGAGGGCTGAATCTCTGCATACATTAAGAATCTTGATTCTTAAATCAATGGCTTCTTCTAAGCCTATAATACATGCTTCATGTTCTGCCACATTATTCGTGCAAGTGAACACCAACCTCGCAGTGAAAGGAATGTGAGGACCATGAGGAGTAACAATTACTACCCCAATACCTTTGCCATAAGCGTTAACAGCTCCATAAAAAATCAGACTCCAACCGGATCCAGGCTCAGGTCCTTCTTCATGTAATGGTTCCTCATAATCTTTAACCTTTAGGTACATAGCATCCTCATCAGGAAAGTCAAACTTTATTGGTTGATAATCATCAATACACACCTGTGCCAAATGGTCAGCCAAAACACTTCCTTTTATTGCTTTTTGAGTTCGGTACTCGATATCATATTCTGACAACAACATCTACAAGTGAGCAATCCCCCCAGTCAAAGCAGGATTTTCAAAAATATACTTGATTGGATCCATTTTGTATATCAACCAAGTGGTATGATTTAACATATATTGGAGAAGACATTTGACATCCCAAGCTAAAGCACAACATGTCTTTTCAAGCATGGAGTACCGAGACTCACAGTCAGTAAACTTCTTACTCAAGTAATAACTGACATATTATTTTCAACCAAATTCATCTTGTTGGCCAAGAAAAAGGCCCATGGAATCTTCCAACACAGTCAAATACATAATTAGAGGCCTTCCTTCCACTAGAGGAGACAAAATCGGAGGTTCAAGTAGATAATATTTAATACTATCAAAAGCTTTATGATATTCCTCTGTCCAGACACAACCCTGATCTTTGTGGAGAAGCATGAAGATCGGCGCACAAGTGTCATATTGGATATAAATAAGGAGATATGATTCAAACAATCCAAGAATCCTCTTGCTTGTTTTTCTGTTTTGGGCGTAGACATTTCCTGAATGGCTTTAACTTTACCAGGATCAACTTTAATGCCTTTCTGGATGAAAATAAAGTCCAACAACTTTCCAGAACGGACACCAAAGTACATTTATTAGGATTCAAATGGGGCTTAAACTTCCTCAATCTTTGAAACAGCTAAATACTCAATATGATCTTCCTCAGTCTTTAACTTACAAATCATATCATCCACATAGACCTCAATTTCCTTATGCATCATATCATGGAATAGAGTGGTCATAGCTCTCTGGTACATTGCACCAGCATTTTTTAAACCGAACATCATCACTCTATAATAAAATGTTCCCTAGGGTGTAATGAATGTTGTTTTTTTTCTTCATATCCTCAGGTGTCATATTTATCTGATTATAACTAGAAAATCCATCCACAAAGGAAAAGATATTTAACTTAGCAGTATTATCTAACAACATATCAATGTGTGGTAATGGAAAATCATCTTTCGGACATGCTTTATTCAAACCTCTATAGTCAACGCACATTCAGACTTTTCCATATTTCTTTGGAACTGGCACAATATTAACCACCCATTAAGGATACTCCGCAGTCACAAGAAAACCAACATCAATCTGCTTCTGAACCTCTTCTTTAATCTTCAAAGCTATATCGAGATGAGTTCTTCTCAATTTTGTTTCATATGCGAACATTCAGGCTTCAACGGCAAACGGTGCTCCACAATATCAGTATCAAGGCCAGGCATGTCTTGATAGGACCAAGAAAACACATCAACATATTCTCTAAGAAGCTCTAACATCCTCTTCTTAACATCTGACTGAAGCAGTGCCCAAATCTTGACTTATTTTCTATCTTCCTCTGGACCCAAATTACCTAATTCTACCGGCTTTTCATGAGGTTGAATGGTTTTTTCCTCATGCTCAAGCAACCAAGAAATTTCATCTGGAATCTCTTCAATGTCCTCTTCTTCAGCTCCAAACACAGGCAACTCAAAGTTGGGAGAGGGCATATGGTCATTGTTTTCAATGGGTTTAACAATCATTTTGCACAATGATTTATGTTTGATTTTAGCATACAGATAAAAGTGATCATCAAATTATTATTATTTTTTTTGGTTTTTTATGTTACCATTTTTCAAAAATAAAGCAAAAAGAGAAAACATAATATGGATAAGAAAAATAGCATTTTATTAATGATGATAATATTTTAAACAAATCCCTCACAAGTTTACTTTCACCTTGGGCAAAGTGAAATGATTTTTGAAAATACAATAAAAACAAATTACGTTGAAGAATGAATAACAGTGGGAACATCAACAACTATCCAATTCTGGCAGATATGCCCATATGTCACAAAATTGGGAAGTTCTTCCTCTTCATCATCTTCAATGATGGCACTGACTTCAAGTTCAGATTCTTCATGCCTCGGTTGAGGGGTATAAAAGGGTACATACGTGTCTTCCATCTCAGAAAAGTATCCAGGATCATCAAGGTACGGTTCCCATTCCTGAGTATTTTCAAACTCTTGATCGAGTTCAGTGATTATAGTAGTAGCCTGATCCTTGTTAATGAATCAGGTGTTGTGAAAGACCTCATTAATATGCTTCAAATCTCTTTTAATTGTACCATACGTAAAGCCTAAACCAGTTATGTCTTTATTATCAACCACATCAATAACATGTCCCCAACCATCAGACTGACCAGTCTCTAATACATGCAAAGCATCTTTCAAGAAAGACATGGGCAACCCATTCTTCTTAACAGCCTTATCATCAACAGAAAGAGCTTGGAGCAGAGTTCCAATAGTTTTGTCGACACCAACATATGAAAAGGATGAAAGATGGCTCACCAACAGTGCTTGTTCGCTTCCAAAAATTACCAACTTGTCATTCTTAACAAATTTCAAATTTTGATGAAGATTTGAGGTCACTACCCCAACTTCATATATCCAAGGTCAACCAAGCAGACAACTATAGGCAGGACGAATATCCATTACTTGAATATTAATTTGGAAGAAGCATGGTCTTATTTTGATTGGAAGATCAACCTCTCCAATCACAGCTTTTCTAGATCCATCAAAAGCTTTAACCACAACCCCATTATACCTCATGGGAGAAAATTGGTACGAAAGCTTCGAGAAAGTAGACTTTGGCAACATATTCAAGGAAGAGCTTGTATCAACTAGCACAATGGAAAGTGCATATTCTTGACTGATCATAGAAATATGTAAAGCCAAATTGTGATTTCTCCTCTCTTCGGGTAATTCTTCGTCACAGAAACTCAACTTATTGCATGTTGTGAGGTTAGAAACAATTCCATCAAACTAATTAACAGTCACATCATGCTCAACATACGCCTGTTCCAGCACCTTCTGCAAAGACTCCCTATGAGCCTCAGAACTCATCAATATGGACAACACTAAAATCATGGACAAGGTATGCAAGAGTTGATCTACCAAAGTATACTTACTCATCTTGACCAAATTCAAAACCTCATCCTCATTAGTTTTCTTATTCAAACAACTTGACTGGCCAGAAATATCAACAACATTCTCACCTTGAAGTTGCTTCCCAACAACAACATTTTCCACTCTCTTGGGAGGCTCAAAAGCAAAGACACGACCACTCCGGGCCACTCTGCTAACATCAGTGACACTTACCACAGAAGAAAAAGAAGGAATAAGCACTTCCTTACCATCTTTGACCATGGTAGCATTGTATTTATACAAAATAGCTTTGTCAGATTTGTACGATACTGGACCGGGTAAGCGAATAACCAAAGGTGTAACAACAGACTTCCGACTATCATAAGAGATAACAACTCGTTCAAGCATATTAAAGTATGGAAAAATAACATTCACCTCATTCTCAAATTCATCCCTCTTTGCAATGACCGCAATCAAATTCTGATCCATCATCTCTTGAATGTCCCTTTTCACTATCACACAACCACACGGGTTCATAGAACAGATGCAACAAGTTGCATAATCATGATCAATATCATGGTATTCACTCAAACGCTCATGCATTTCCACAAAAGATCTTTGAATCCAACAAATATCATAAATCTTAAATGTACCAGGACAACCTTGAACCATATTGGCAGACGCCTTACCATGATTAGGCAACGAGTTCGATTGTGCATTAGGATTGGTGTCTTCAAAGGTAAAAATACTACTTCTAACCAACCTTTGTACTTCTATAATCAATGGATAGCAATTCTCAGTGTCATGCCCAGATCCTCCCTGATGGAAAGCACAATGAGCCTCAGGTTTATACCACCATAGAAAATCTTTTGGAGTAGCAGGTGGTGCACGAGTTTGAACAAGGTTCTTTATAATCAAACTAGGAAGCAATTCTAAGTAGGTCATCGGGATTGGATCAAAGTTCTTATAAAAATGGCTCTATTGATTGTTCTATTGGTGAGAGAGTTGTTAGAAAGGAGCTTCTAGAACAACAGGAGTTGAATTAATAACTGGCATAACAGATTCAACATGTTATTGATGACTGTTTCTATTACAAGGTCTTCTATATCTCTCTCGAGAAACGAAATTTGTTTCCCGTTCTTTCTTCTTGGAAAATCCTCCACCATACTTCTTGGAACTTCTAGCATAATTACCATCTTTTGACAAACTTTCTTCATGGACACCATCTTCCAATCTCATCCTCATATTCACCATCTCGGTGAAGTCACTCAGGTCATCTCTTTTTCTTCCAAAGGAGGATTAATCTGAGCAGCAATCTCGTGCCACCTCTACGCGTATTTTTGAATGTCTTTTTATCTCTCTGAGCCATTGCTCAAAGCTGGTCATGATTGGGAGCCATATCCATATTATACTTATACTGCTTTACAAAAGCCTCAACCAAATCTTCGAAAGTATAAATTCGAGTGTTGTCGAGTCCCATGTACCATTTCAAGGTTGCGCCAGACAAGCTGTCTTAAAAGTAGTGAATGAGAAGCTGATGATTATCAGTCTCAGTCGATATCTTGCGAGCATACATAGTTAAGTGGCTAAATGGACAAGAGTTTTCCTTATACTTTTTAAAGTCAGGGACCTTGAACTTAAGTGGGATCTTCACATTAGCAACTAGGCATAACTCATGGGCATTCTTCCCAAACAGTTTTTCCCCCTCAAATTTTTTATTTCTTTCTGCATTTCATAAAATTGGTCTTCAATCTCTTCCATTTTATCATAAGCATCGACACTCGCGCTTGGAGTAGTGTGGAAAATTTGTTCTTCACCAAAAAACAGTATGAACCACATGCGGTATTACAGACATCACATGCTGAATGGGGGGAACATCTGGAACTTTAGGAGGTAGTGGTGGTTGATAAACTTCAAAAATAAATTTATGAGGCATGCCTCAAGGGAAACTAGGAGGCATGGAGTATTGGGGAATATTATCAAGCATCATAGAGATGGGCGTAAAGATAATCTCAGAAATGATTGTCCTTTATAAAGGAGTTGAAGACAGAGGAGGAGGGGGTGGCTGATTCTAAGCAGCCACCAATGCTTCCATCATAGTAGTGAGTCTTTCCAAATTTTCCTTCAGAGTAGTTACTTCCTCACGAAGCTCACAATTCTCTTGTTGTAATTGATCCATCTTTTTCCTTAGATTAGCTCGAGCATTATAAGTGTGACAGCTTGGGTGAATAAATACAAAAAAAAACATAAGACACTTGGAAAAGGCAAGAAGCAATGGAAGAGATGATGCTTGATGTGCAATATTCAAATGCAAAGCTTTCAAGGAACATTAAAGATACAGAGTAAATTGCAAGCATTATATTGAAATAACACATTTGAAGTACTGAAAATATCATTTTATTAATAATGGAAAAGGGTTGCAACTTTTGGAGTACAATTTCAAGAGTTCTAATTGAAATAAAAGATAATAGAAAGCTAGAACTAGAAATCCTAAGAAATACCATGAGAAAAAGATTCTCCTTGCAGCTTATCATTAAGCTCTTTGATCTGTTCTTCCATCTGATTCTTCTCAACTATGAGCTTGTTTACAACCAACTTCCAAGAAACTGAGTCAGAGGGAGCATCTGAACTCTGAATGCTAGAGGAAAATAAATCCTCTTGCACTTTTCTCTTCTTGTTAGCCATTTATTCATCATTCCTTTGCTTCAACTGCTTTTGAAGTTCTGCATTTTTCATGTCAACAATCTGGTACTTGTTCCTCCAAGCATCCCTCTCTTGTCGCATCGTATTCAAAGTAATATGAAGTTTATCTACATCATTCATGAAAATAAGAACTGGTGTTCTAACAGCTAGAGGTGAAGGCTCTTGGCTTGGATAAGGCATATTCAATGTGATAGCTCTATCTTGTACCCATTGGAGATAAGGCTCTAAATAGACATAATTTGGATTTCCCGATGCTTCCTTTCCTTTTTTATGGATGTGACTCCATGCTTGCATAATCTTCTCCTTGAATGTTTTACTGTCTTCACACTCTTTGAAGAAGAAACCCTCCAAATGGATATTGCTTGGTTTATCTTTCATAGGATAACCCAGCTGATGAAGGGCCAAAACTGGGTTGTAACTAATGCCTCCTTTTGTACCAAGAAGAGGTGCATTAGGAAACTTGCCACAACTATCAATGATCATCACGTTATCATAATCACGAATGTACCAAACAATGTATGAATGAGTAAGCGACATGATCTTTTGTGACCATAATAGACCATTCTCGAGGTCTAAAAAAGAAACAGACTGAGGCAAGTGAGAAATAAACCACTTGTATAGAAACAGTACACAACAAGTAATCATCCCTCCACCATAAGAATTCCTGAGATGAACGGGGTGATAGGCATAAACTAGTATGGTGGGAACTGGATTTCCAATTAAGAAGATCTTAATAGCATTAATGTCGACAAAGTTGTCAACATTAGGAAAGAGGAACAATCCATAAATGAGCAAGGCGGAGATAGCTTCGAAAGCGTCCACACTCATCATGCTAGTGAAGTAACAAGTCATATCCATCAGAAACTTAGCAGGTAACCCCATAATACATCCCTTGGTAACCATGTGAGCTTTAATCTTAGATACCTTCAAATGAGTAGCTTTAGCAATATCTTGATACTTAGGAGTCTCTTCCAAACCAGAAAATGAGATTCGATCCGAAATAGGTAATCTAAGTAGACTAGAATACTCTTCAAGTGTGGGCATGAGTTGGTAATCGGGGAACTTAAAACAGTGGTACACCGGACCATAGAACTGAATCAAAGTAGCTAGAACCCTATCTACCATATAGATCTTCAAAAGAGACAGAAGACTTCCATATCTATCTTTAAAAGCATCAAGATAAACAACCAAAGACCCTAACTCTCGTAGACCTTCTAACTTAGGATTCTTGAAAGTGTACTTTTGAGTTTTCCTTCTTCCAAAATCCATGGTGAAAAATCCCTACAATGTTTGCAACAAACATATTTAATTTCCTTGAAGACTTGGCCAAAATTATGTTTATGAATGCATGGATGCAACACCCACGAGCAAGATACAAAGCACACAGGTTCAAAAGTTCGGCACGAGCATAAAGCCAACTAGGCATGGCAACGGGGCGGGGCAGAGGCGGGTTTAGCTAGTCCCGCACTCGCACCCGCCTCCCTGTTACAAACTCACCCCCACCCCCAAACTTAGTCGAGGTGAAAATTTACCACCCATACCCGCCCCCGATGGAAACGGGTTTGCCCGCACCCGCTCCCATCCGAAAAATGATTTCTTTTAAATAGTAATAAAAATTTATAATTTTATTAAAAATTTATCATTTTAATAATAAACTTGTTTCTAAAGATGAAGGTTTGAGTGAATGGTGAGAAATAACTAATGAGGATTTTTAATTACTTCTCCAAAAGTAAATAAATGTGTAATAAAATAGTTTAAATATGGGTATTAAAGTAAATACCATAAGACCAATCGGAACGGGGGCGGGTGTGGGTGGGTAGTAGCATCCCCCGCACCCGCACCCGCAATTATAAATCGGGTTTTCCTCGCGCCCAACCAAGCTGGGTTTCCCCTGTTAAATTCGGCCCGGGATCAAGCAGGCCCGAGTTTTCTTGCCATGGCTAGAGCCAAGGGAGAAGAACCAACCCCCAATGGTGTGTACTAAATTTTTTTGTACCTGTAAAATGAGTTCTAAAAAGTTCCCAGAGTATTAGATCCATCTTTTGAATATTACTAGCATGCCGATTACTCGGGAATCACTAATATACTCAAGAGAACCTCATCTGAGTGTAGTATCGCGTATCAACTATTTCAGGTTTATACCTTCATAGCCACCGCACTATGTCCTAATAGGCCAAGTGGGGTAAAAGGAATACTAAGGTCTTCAGCTTCTCAGGCTCTCATGTCAAATAGAGCAATGTTTTCATGATTACTCGATCGATGAATACAATTCTCAAAGGGGCCTCCACTGAGTACTGGGTCTCAAGTCCACTTTTTAGGGATTACTCCCTATAAGCTTTCTTGACTATACCACCGCCTATCATAAGAGCTCTCAGATCCGGGTATAGGATCTATCTCACCTCTCAAGATCACCCAAACAGAACAACCAATAACAGTCAAATCAAATAGATAAAGCATAAATAAATCAAAGTAGGTTAAACCCATTAGGAACCAGAGTCCCCAGCAGAGTCGCCATTTTTCTGTAACGGAGAAATTTGTGAATGTAAGCTATTTATTAACTTAACTCAAAATGCAAGAGTCACCATCACACTTTTATTTTATCCAAAAGGAAAGGAAAATGAGCGAACAAAACCTAAACTAGTTCTAAAATAAGAACAAACAGAGAATGAGTAAAGAGGTTGGTTACGCTAAGTGAAGGTGTTAGAACCCAAAACATCTATAATACTCATTAGAAACCCTTTGAAATATCTACGCTTTTTTGGTTTGAAAAGGTTTGTTTGAAAGGAGATTTGGAAGATGAGAAGAGAATTATTTTTTAAGATTTTTGTGTTTGGAGAGACTTATCGCCTCATGCCTACGTACTCACAAAGTGCAATATAGAATCAAAACTCCATAGTTCATGGTACAAATAACAAAAATGGTTTGTTTTGATTCATTTTAAATGAAAAGACAAGTCGTCATTTTAAGGAGAAAACTACGACTAGTCGCCCACAAGTATAAGACAACATTTCCATCACCTAAAGATGGAGGATTTTTCTTGAACAAGTCTATCACTCAACATCTAAGTGGAAAATATCAACATCTTAAATACTATGGGAAATAGGAGAATTATATCTCAACTATGAAAACGACTCATGTCTAAACTTTTTGAAAAGTTTTAAATGAAAAAAAAAGTGCACAAAGGCACAAAAAATTTGAATGAGTTTTTGCATTTTTTATGTCTTTTTGAAAAGGTCAGAGTATGATTAACATTGATTGGCATTTATTGAAGAAAACAAAGTTTGAAAATCACTTGAACAAAGTCAAGGTTTATTATGAAAAAGGTTTAACTTTAAAACAAAAAGGTTTTGAAAAAGAGAGAAGAATTTGAAAATTGAAGAAGGGGTGGAGAAGAAGTGACTACCCTAGAAAGTAAAACAAAAGTTAGAGATAAGAAGGATCTAACCAAAAGATAGCAAAATAAAAGCTAGAGACAAGAATGATTTTGAAAATTTTCATTGATCAAAAGAAAAAAAAGAGAAGAGGGAAGAAGGCAAATCAAATTGAATTACAACATTTGGATCTTTCCATCTTTAAGTTCCGTTACTCTTCTTGGTGGATGAAGGCGCTAAACCTACCACTAATTTAAAACACCTAAAATGAATCCAATGATCCACTTAAAAATAGATTTGAACTAATGAAGTTTTATCCAACCTCATCAACATTTAAAGTTCGTGAAATTTAAAGAGAAATTTGATCAACAAACATCAAAATTCAAGGCAAACAAAAAGAAATGGCAGAAGGAGGAAAAGGAAACAAAACAGTCCCAAAACAACCAAAAAACACAATTCTGACTCCGGTTAATCCATTAACTAATTTGCATATGCATTTGGTTAATCGATTAATACTGACAGGACAACAATTTAAAAAAAAGAAGCATTCATGATTCAATCATTTCTTCAAACATATCATGATCATGAATGGAATTTAGCATGAAAATTCAAGTGAAACAACAACAAATAACACCAATAAAACATAATTTGCAAGATCCAAAGATCAAGCAACAAGAATCAACCATAGATCACATTGTGGAGGGTGAATCAAACACAACAATGGAGGAACAAGGGTTTACCACTTCAAAATTTGAAAATGCTTCAAATCAACTTCAAGAACCACATTCCAAAGCCTTGACCTATAGAATTTGATGATAAAGAAGTGTTTGGATGAAAGTTTTAGTTCAAAGGTTAGTAAGTTTCAATGAAAAGCTTACTAATTTTTAATGGAAGAAAGAACTTTAGTGAATTTGGTGGTTAAAGGAAATTGAGAGAATGAGAAGGAATTTAGACAAGGTGAATTTGGATATCAAAAGCTTGAAGAATGAATGAAATGAGGTCTCTATTTATAGAATTTAGGCTTGGAAATTTTGGTGGTTTGGAATTTAGTTTGGCATTTGATTTAGGCTTGGAATTTAAATTTGGAGACAAAATCAAGATCAAGTGGTGATTAATGAGTGTGTATGATGGGAATTAATTATGATGAGGTAGGAGAATTAAAATGAGGTGATCTAGAATATTCTCATGATGAAACAAATGAAATTTGGTGTCAAAATGCTGTTGAATTTGAATTTGGCTCATTTTCACAAAAAACGCACTAGTTAATCGATTAGCCATTTCATGTACAAAAAACGCACTGGTGATTAATGTGTATGTATGATGGGAATTAATTATGATGAGGTAGGAGAATTAAAATGAGGTGATCTAGAATATTCTCATGATGACACAAATGAACTTTGGTGTCAAAATGCTGTTGAATTTGAATTTGGCTCATTTTCACAAAAAACGCACTGGTTAATCGATTAGCCATTTCATGTATAAATTTGGTTAATCGATTAACACAGTGAAAAAGTGAAAAAAATAGCTTTTTGCTGTGTTGTCTTGACTCTGACTCGATTCTTTTGATTTTTCAAAGAAGACATAAAAATAAACACATGAACCTTAGAGTCTTTTGAGCAATAAACTATCAAATTTTGGGAAACTCTTGATCAAATGATTTTGAATTGTTTACATATCAACTTTGAATTTTTCAAATGAATTTCATTCGAGCTGAGAAACTGTTGATTGATGTTCTTGATTCCAAATCTCCTCCTGAAAAATGAGTTAGTAAATGAAAAAACAAACATATTTTTGGTATTTTGATTAGGTAGTAAACATAAACAATCAAATAAAGCAAACGAAAAAAATAACACATGTGCTTAATGATCTTGCTTATGATGCTGGATGCAAATGCTATGTGGGATCTTAGGGGTAAAAATTAGGGCATTACAATCAGGGTTCATCATATCTAATGAAAAAAGTTACAATAAAACACTAAAAAAAGTGCTAATATTGTAAACAGAGATAAAAAACAATAAAAAACCAAATACTGGAGATGCATTTTCGGATGAGCTCATACTAGTTCTGGAGATGTATCTCTAGATTAAATGCACGTTTTTCAAACTTAAAATAAGATTAATGTCAACAATGATGCTTGAAATAAATGATCTTTACCTGAAATTCCAGCTTCTTTTGTTCACTTTGATGTGATGATGAAACACAAGGTTGAAGATTTTGAGTGAAAATATGGATTGAGAATGAAAGGCTTTTTGGTAAGGGTTTGGAGTAGAAAACAAGTATGATTGTGTGTTCATGCAAGTGAGTGTTTAATCAAATTATTTTGCAGATGCATCTCCAGAAATATCTAACATGCAAAGTTGATCAAAATTTTAAAATCCCGCCCCAAACCTCCGTAGATGTATCTCTGATAAATCCACTGGACTGCTGAACTAACAATATATTTGTTGAAAATTTTCAGAGATGCATCTCTAGAATAATTTTGTGTTAATCTAGAATAACACTCGTTTGGTGCATCATAAATTGGTGCATGGTACGTCCGAAGATGTATCTCTAGAATCTAAAGGGCATTTTCAATTTTTTATATGGTGTTTTTCAACTCCGTAAGGTGGGATAAAAAAAAACTCCCTTGAAGGCTAGTACACCTGACCCTTGTGTTTTGGCCTCTGATATTTCTGAAGCCGTGATGAAAAACAATAGGATTCTTGGTGCAACACAGTAGAAGGATAAAGGCCAAGAGGTGATTCTTAGTGATGGTGGATCATGGGTGATTCAGACGGATGCAGGCTGCCATCCAGATGGGATCATATCCCTTGGGTGTGTCATAAAGGATCCGTCAAAGAAGGTTTTTCTAACTGCATCGAAGCGTATTTCTTGTTTGACTTGTAACACCCCAAATTCTTGGAATATTTATTTAAATATTAATATTCGCATTTTTGGTGATTTTCGATGGTTGGTATGAATATTGAGAATTATGAATTATTTATTTAAATAATAGTATATAATATGAATATATTGGTATTATTATTAATTTGAATAAATATAAGTGAATTAAGGGTAAAGTGGACATTTGAGGAGGAGTTAGTGAGGGTGAAGTTGGAAAGCCTAATTTTAAAGGCCCAAAGTTAGGTTTAACAAAAAGGAATTTTGATAGAATTAGGATTCATTCTTGTTAGACCGTGAAAAGGGAAGAAATAGAGGTCAGAGCTCTGAGGAAGAGGATTGATGCAAAAGCTTCGCAAGGTTTCTGAGAATCAAGGAGAAAAGCTTAAAGTCTGCAATTAAGGTATGATGAGTATTGCCTTCATTGTTTTCAATATGTGATTCAATGTGTTTAAAGTTGATTTAAGGGTTTAGAGATTTTTGAGTATTGAACTGTTGTTGTCTTTCTGATGGTGAGTTCAATGAGTTTAAGGGATTTGAACTGATGGTCTGATAGGTTTGAGGCTGATTTGAGATAAGAGAAATTAGGGCTTCATGGCCAAAACCTGTTGTTAAGGTTTTAACCTTGTAGGGTAATTGGATCGTGAAAACTCTAATGACTGTGGGGTATTTGTAAGAAACTATGGAAATTAGAGACGTAAATATGATACGGGATTGGCCAAATAAGTCGTAGATTTTGTGTCTTTATCGCCGTAATACCTTAGGAATGATTTAGGGATGTTTTTGGCGCATTGGGGAAGGAAATCGTAGAGGTTTTTGGTTTGCTTTTGGTGCTGGTGCGTAACAGCGATTTGCTGTAATCGCGAGTTCGCACGGCGAACATTCGCCCCAGACTCGCACAGCTAACTTGCTGGCGAACGTAGCAGAGTTTCGCGAATTCTGATCTTGTGCAGTGCTGTCTTGATGTTTTGATGTTGTGATTTCTTTGATGAATTACCATGAGTATGACTATGATTCTTCTGAGATTAATACATGATTGTATGATGATTCCTATAAGTAATTGTGATGATTTATGATGTTAATTCCATGAGCTTTTGATGATTATACGATGACGTGATTATGATGATGATTTTGATGAATGATGATGCACCTAATGAGTTTATTATGAGGATGATATTGACGTGTGTATCGTGCATTCATATGCATCCGAACTTCGGTTCAGGACCTTGATTTTTGTGGCTTTAGTCCCATTGTACGAATGTGAGGTATTTTGTTGTGCTCTGGTTCTCGAGTAGAATCGATCCTACTGTTGTGGATCTATGGAGGGTTGATGGGTCAGTGTCCATCGAATTTTGTTGATTGGTACCACATGCACGAGTCTTGTTGCATTTGCATTTATGTGACATTTTGATGTAATTTATAATGTTGTAGCCTTTTATGTTCCTTGATGATTACGATGATGTTGAATATGAAAATGACGTCATTTTATATATTGATTTCTATATTGATTATTATGAATCGTTTTACTCACCCTGCCTGTTTGAATGTTGCCTCCACGTGGGTAACGTGCAGATGACCGAGTGTAGCCGTGGATGCCGTCGAGGACTTTTGAAGTTTTTGGGTCGTTGGCTATTGTGGTTGACTTAGAGGGTCATGCTCTGATAGTGTACCATCGGGTTGGGGTCTTTGAGTCAAACTATATTTTATTGAGTTTTGTTATGTTGATTGCCTTGCGACGCAAGGAAAACTTTGGATTATTACCTTTTTGAGTTTTGCTGCCTTTTGAGTAATATTTTGAATAATTTTTAGAAAACTCGATTGTTTACGGAGCATTTACTATATTTGAATTATTGAGAAATGTGCGCCATTTTGAGATGATTTTATTACGTTCAATATTTTACTCAGATAAGTATGATTGATTTGTCATTATATTTGTGGGGTAGAAAAGGGTGTTACATGACTGACCCGGGTTCTGCGGAGCTTTTTGGCATCGAATGGGGCCTGAAGTTAGCAAAGCAGTTGAAGCTCGATAATTTTGTGATCCATTATGATGCCATGGTAATCGTGGATTGCATTAACTCTGTTGACAACATAGCGATCTCTTAACTACTTATTGTAGGTCCTTAATTAATAGTTTTGTGGATGTCACATTATTGTATATTAACAGACATTATTGTATATTAACAGATGTTATATTAGTGATACTCATGATATGGTGGAAATTGGTAAAGTCCTTGGATCTAGGATATGGTTTGGGTCAGCTCCCCCGCTGGGGTGACAATCTTTGAATTGCCTTCTCGGCTTCTCTTTAATTAAACTATCTTTCTATAAAATAAAATAAAATAAAAAAAACTCCCTTAAAAAATGTGATTGGGTACAAAGACTCTACTAAACGTGGTTACTCAAAATATTTTGCAAAAAGTTAATCATCAATAAAGTCCCAGGATACAATCATCAATCACCAACTCATATAGCATGGTAAGGATGAAGCAATGCACCAGCAACTCAAGGATATATCAAACTGAATAACTAGATTCAATCCCGTCAACTATCAGTCAGAACTCTTAACAGCATGGCACCAGATACAATTTCAATAAATGTTTGGCTAAGAAAATTTCATGCCACAATAACGAAAAAGTGAACCTTTTCATCTACAACACACTATTTACACTATTAACTTCAAGATTATGAACAAGAGATAGACACAAATGGTAATTAAAAAGACTAATGAACTTATTCAATGATTGTATTTTTGTGTGACAGCCTCTTTCTGATCTCCAAGATGGCCTCGTATCTTCTTTTGGTTAAATCTTTCATTGTCTCTTGATATTGCCGTTCAACTTTCTCTAACTCAACTCTTAACTCATCCTCAGTTTCATAGAATGAGACATTGTTGCTTTCCATGCCCGGAAACTTGCTCTTTTTATCAGAAGATGCCCCAACATCAGATGCATGTGAGGATTGACTCCATCCGTTCACTGTAGGTAAGTTGAAGTCTGTGAATCCCGACCTAGCAGACATGAATGAAACTGTAGAAAAATTCTTATCATTATAGTCAGATGTTGCTGAAGTGTATGATGTCACAGAATATAAATCGTTTGTGTTGGTTGCATGGGATAAAACATCTTCAAAAATCAAGTTATCGATGTTTTCTTTTTCGGTCAATCTCTCATTCGAGGTTGAGGGACCTGCATATTCTGCCACAACTTGGCTAGCATCTAGTGAGTTTTGTTTGTATTTTGCCAAGAGCGCATCTTGTTTCTGTTGGCTCAGATAAACTCGTTTACCATTTGGAGAAATTAAGTGATCAATGGCTACACAAGGCTTCCAATCAGGAACCAATGTCGTCAGTAACAGATCAATCAACTCGGCGATGAAAATAACATCATGCTCAGCAAGTTCAAGTTGCTCAACCATTTCTTTTGACACCGAGATGGCTGTATCACTATTGAGGTAGAATATGAAATGGATATTTCTTGCTCGCCCTGCATTTAGATGTCAGAGTACATAACTTTCTACTATCAAATTCAAAACACAATTAATGAGAGTAAAAATCAACTAAATACTAACCACCCTGATTAGTTATCCTTAGAACTAATGACACGGAGTTCACGTCATTTTCTTCACCTTTGAGAAAAAATCTATCACCTCCCACGAACCTTCGAATCTCAATACATGGAGAAGGTGGTGAATCATCAACAGAATTATAAAACACAGTGATCAATGGTTGCTCGTTGGTATCACCAAGATCCATTGCTATGGATCCAATTCGTGCACTAGCAGGACCTTCTGACATCAGACAGCGATTTTCAAAGCCTCCGAATTTAGGTAGAACAATATCTGGTAATGGAAGAGGGCGACTCTTTATTGAACCATTCACTTCAAGAAAAGGGTCCATCAGAAGCTCCTTTGCCGACAATCTTTGTGATGCCGGGACAAGACATTTCTCAATAAATGATTTTATTTCCGGATCTTTGATTTTAGAAAGAGAAACCGGCTTTATGCCCTGCAACACCAAACATTATATGACCCGAGTATCCTTCTAACAGCCTAACAAAAAAGAATATTGTTAATGAGAATAATTACAGATGAAACTTTCTTGTATATCTGAGCAGAGTTTCTACATTCTCGGTAAGGATACTCGGAAGTAGCCAACTCCAGCATGCACATCCCAAAAGAATATATGTCAGCCAATTCGTTATAATTTTCATCATACAATTCAGGCGCCATAAACTCCGGAGTTCCTATTAGGATTGCGCATGAAAAAATACAATTAGTGAAGAAATCAAATTGCAGGGAAGCAAAAAACAACAACAACATCAACAACAACTAAGTCTTATCCCACTAAGTAGAATCGGCTACATGGATCAACTTTTGCCATACTGTTCTATCCAGAACCATGCTTCTATCCAAATCATGTTTGTATTCTAACTTTTCATTACATATATGAGATAGCAAAACTTAATTTTGTATTACTCGTTTTAATGACATAAAGGATTAAAAGAAACTAATAGGAAAAATGTTACAAAACATAAGAACATACCAATTACACTCTTGGCATTAGTCTGCTTCAAGAGAGTTGCCAACCCCAAATCTCCGATCTTAACTATTCCTTGGTGACCATTTATAAATATATTATCGCACTTGAGATCCCTATGTATAATAGGCGGAGCATGATTATGGAGGTAAACTAAACCCATCAAAATCTGTCTTGCCCATCCTTTAACAGCTTTCATGTCAACCTTCTTGTGTTTCTTTCGGTACCTAAATCATCCATCAAACCCACTAACAAAAGGGCTAATCTCACAATAAAAGATAAAAACAAAATTAAAACACATTTATAAAGGATAGTGAAAACACACTGTCTCAGGCTCCCTGAGGTGAACAACTCAGTTATCATGTTAACATTCCTTTGCTTGTCATCAACCCATGAATTGTAGAACCTTACAATGTTACTGTGCTTCAAAGATCTCAAAAGATGCACTTCTGAATACAGCCTTTCTAGGTCGCCCGACGATTGTAATACCTCGTCAATCCGAACTTGGCTCCACGCAACTTCAAGCCCAGTGATTTCATCAAATGCCTTATAGCTGATTATCAACAAATTAAGGAAAATAGATACACTATAACCACATTGCTTGCATTATAAGTTATCCAAAAACAAAGGATACACAGTCTTGAAAGCTCCTTTGCCAATTACTTCATTATACTATAATGATTGCAAAAACTAACATCAACATCAAATTAAGAAATGAAAAAGGAATGAAAAAAAAATGCACACAAACACAACATTACAAATTACAATACCCTAAAATAACGACAAGTAGGATCAATTTCAATGATATCAGGATCTGGAGGCTCAAGAATCACCGAACCTTCCTCGGAGCAATCCGTGTCCGCCAAACTCATCTAGAAGGTGCTATAATTCCTTTTCTACAAATCAAACACAACAGATTGCAAACATTTGGGATCAACATTCAAGGAATTGTATTTTATTTATTTATTTTTGCAATCATGTATGAATGAAAATGGAAAATGGAAAATTGGGAAATTATAGTACCTTAAAATAGGAACAGGAGCTTCTGAGGTGAGTTTCTCGGGAGGAATCCCGTAGAGTTTAGAAAGAGAAAAGGGCATCAGAGTGTTGTTTTGATGAATGGATGAATGAATGGGTTATTACCAATCCATCACCCCTTCTTCTTCCAACACAACAACATAACATAACACCTTATCATTTCTTTCTCTAAAAACAGTTAAAACGTGCAAGACACTTATTTCTAATATTTTCCTAATCCATAATCTATTTATACTTTATCCCTCTCTCTCTCTCTCACTATAATTATCTCCCCTCTCCCTTTCATTCCTATAAATCAAGTGATCTAATTTAAATATTAAATGAAATAATTTAGTCATAATTTTATTTATCTTACACTTGAATTCCAAATTATCAAGTTATATTCTTCTGAAAATCGAAATTATAAACATAAGAGTTTTTTTAATAGTTTGATAAAATTTATTGACATGTGTTCTCAATAAGGTACCATAGTTGAGAGAGAGTTAATTTTGGAATTGGAGTATTTATAGAAGACTCTTTAGATTTAGATTATAAAGTGGTTTTCCTAGCTCCACGATCAGAAGAAACATGTGAATAGAGGAAGATTTATTCTCCTAAGATTGTAGAGGAGATAGTTTTTTGCTCTACACCTCGTAGGCCACGTCTGATAAATAAGATATATCATAGATTTTAGTTGGGGCGACCCAAGTCCAATGGAGCTGGATGATCTGTTATGCACTTTGGACGATTTGTTATGGTTAGGGCACTTACTCAACATTTCCGCACTTAACTCGAGTTGTTGTATCATGTACCATCCCTTTTTAAGTCCGATAAAATTATCTTAGTTCATAGTCCCTCAAGCATGAGGCCTTAGAAAGGTTTAAGCGATTTAATTCAAATGTATTGTAATCTTAAAGATTTTGTGAGTCCCTCAAGCGATGTTTAGAGCGAGTTCCTCAAGCGTCACTTAAGGATGCACGTGCAACATTAAATATCTCTCATGATAGTTTTGCCTTGGGAAACCACGTCTGCCAAGGATCCTCGGTTCCCTCACACGTGTCTAGAAGGAAGATGTAAAGGTTCCCTTTGTAACTGTTGGTGCACACCTAGGGGGAGACAATCATGACATATGCGACCCAAGTTCATGACCCTACAAACGAAGAACTTTAACTCATTTTTTATCCATGTTATTTCAAAAATTTTACTTAAAAAGACAAATTGCATTCAACCTTTCTTAAACTCAACTCCGCCTTCCTTCATAGCTCACATGTATAACATTTTCTTTCTTTTTTTCACCTTCCTCATTTTTCAAAAAAATGGTGATCATTAAGGAGTTAAATGAGAAGCATAACGTGATTGAGCCTTATGAATAATACATGAAAAACTCTAGGCGGATTGACGAATCAATTAATTATAGGCTTTTCGAAATATGAATGTTTGAGAGTTATGAGAGCTCCTATAACTACAGTAGTGATAGTGACCCTTATTTTTCCTATTCTTTCTCAAGATGTTAAGTCTATAAGCTTGATAACATAGTGTTTCTTGAATTTCACGCTAATGCCATAACCGGATTATGGTTGAACCACTGTTGTACACCTCTATGTTTCAATAACTTGACATAAAAGGTTTATGTTAGTTGAGTTGTAACATTCAACATTTTTTATTGAGTTGTAAATACCAATCATGGGTTGTGTGAATGTGAAGAAAGTAAGTAGGTTTTCATATTTAGGGGTAGTCCTTAAATAGAAAATATTAGGATTAGGAAGAGGATCTAAACAACATAGAGTTTGTTGGTTCTTGTAAGATTAAGTGTACTAATTTAAAATAATGAATTTCCTTTCTTGGGTAGAGTGTCCCACATACGTAGTTGTGATTTCACCGAACTGAGTTACCAACCTCTAGTGTTCTTTATTACGTTTCTACTTCATCATCTTGTAAAAGTTAATCTGTCATATTTTGCTTGCAGATTAGTTTTTGTTTCTGGTTTACAATGTCACATACATCATGTATGACATCTGTCTCCAAAAACTCTAATCTGTTATAAAATAGTAGTTCTTATATTCCCATGCATCTGGTCCAACATATGTCTTCTATAGAACATAATTTTTTAATTTTTATCGCACCTCTTCTTCTCTAATCTCTCATCTCTTCTATTCTTTATTTTTCATCTTTATTAATCTCTCACGTATTTTGTTTCATTATAATGTTTTGTATATTTGTTTTGCGCTATTATTTTATGTTTATTATTCCACTTTTGTTAAATATGATTTTTATATATTAAATGAGAAGTTTTTGTACAAATATGATGAGTTTTGTTGTTATTTTGTAATGTACGAATGACTATATACAAAGTTATATTGTCATTTATATGTGTACGTATGACTCAATAATTTTAAAACAAAACCAAACCACCCAAACTGATCCGCATTGGTTTGGTTTGATTCGGGTTTATTTCTAAAGCAAAGTGAACCAAATTAAACCAAACCAAATGTTTTTTCTCTTATAGTTTGGATTATTTTTAGCCTCAAAATTGCCCAAACCACTTCGCGAACACCCCTAACCACTTTTGGTAATGTCGTCGAAACCGACACTTGGCTCATAACAGAAACAGTTACTCCAACGAAAGTTGAAGTTCCTGCACCACCAACCATTGTTTTGATCGGTTGTTCTTTTGTATTTGAAATATCGTTCTTGGGAAAGGAAGAATTTTTTGATCCCGCCATCTCAACAAGAGTTTTACCACTCCTCAGACACATAAACACCCAGACATTGAAAACATTTCATGCATAAAGAACAAAACAAATAATAAGAACACAAAAATACTCTTCTGCAAAAGTTTACTTTTTCGCACAAAAGGATCATATTGGACGTGCCAATTTGTTTGCGAGTGTTTTTAGCAAATCAACTCACAAGTTTTAACTTACTCAAGAGATTAAACTCAAAAAAATTCTGTGGACAATTTGTGCAAACAGTTTTGATGCAACATGTTTGTGTCTGAATGTGCGGAAATTAGGTCAAAATTCCAATACAAACAATACAGAATTATTCAACGATATAAAATAAGTAAAGAAAAAACAATAAAAGCAATCAAATAAAATGCGTTGATTAAACGCTTAAGAACATGGTCGCAGATTCATACATGTTTTTCAAAAACTCTTTTCTCTTTATGATTTAGATATTCAAGTTATATAAAGAATGTTGATAAAATTTACAAACCTTTATTACATAGCTGAAATCAACATATATATTAAATACATCAATAACCGTTGATAACGGTTATTACCATATGAGTTGTGAATATAAATCCTTGAAACAAAATATAAACAATTTCTTTATAGACAAGAAACACACAAGGATTAGGGTTAACAAAGAAAACAAGGGAAAACAACAAAGATTGGTTATAAACTGCTATTTTTTCCTTTCTCTATCAAACAAGATTACAAGTATAAACAAGAATAACAAATAACCTCTCTCTCTTGAATTAGGATTTTATCTTCCTATTTTTCCTTATACAAGTTGAGAGACTAGCATGCTATTTATAAGAAAACTAACACACTAACCTAATGGGCTTTTTAACAATTACTCATTACAAGCTAACTTAAACAATTGGGCTTACAAGCAATGCCCGATTCAACATGCTAACAAACCTAGCAATATTGACTAATGCATGTTAGAACAAACTTCGACTACAGTACACATTACTCGCGAACAGACTTCGATCATACTAGAGTTCGATCCAATATCTCACAATACGACTTGACGCGTATCCTATTACGTGGCCTTCTTCTTTTTGATATGTTTCCACGTGATTCTTGGCCTTTGAACTATCTCTAAACTGCTATTATTATTGAACCGTCTTCACAACATCTAACAACCCATGTCTAGGAGTTTCTCTGTCGAACCCTATAGTGGTGTTGAACTGTCTATGGATCACCCAATCATTGAACTCAAGAATACGCTAAGTCCCAAAATACTTGAAAGACAAGTCGAACTTACCACCGTGTCGAAATATTAACCCAATGCGAACCTTTTCGAGATTCTAGACATGTTTTGAAAAGAAAGTGATCATAAGAGAACTGAGATTCTTCAAAACCAGACTTAATAAATTTTAGTATAGTGTCGAAAATAACATTCTGACACAACAGATAGCGCAACAGAAAAGCCAACCCCAAAAATAGGATAGCTGAATAGCGAATAGTGGGATAAATTTTGTTGACTTTTTAGAATTGACTACTTTTTATACTAAATATATAAATGATCTATACAAATATATTATTTTGGGTGAACATTAAGAAAAGTGTTAAATTAAGGTTTATAAAAATCAAATTTAAAAAAATAAAATGAATTAAAAATTCATTTATTTGTTCTAGTATATATTATTATTTTCATTATTAAATATTATTATAAATATTTGTTCAGTTTAATATTATTATAGTTATTAAGTTAACATATAATAAATTAAAGGCCCACCCAGACTGTAAATTAGTCTAAGGCCCATACATTTCAGTCCAATTATGTATGTATTTAGTATAAAAAAACCCTAACCACTACACATCTTTCGTTTTCTTCTCCGCCGCCACTATTTTTCTTCTCTCTTTCTTCATCGCCACCATTACATTTCTTCTCTCTTTCTTCTCTGCCGCCATTACCTTTTTTCTTTCTTTCTTCTCCGCCGCCACTACCTTTCTTATCCCTTTCTTCTCTGCCGCCACCCGCCAACTGCATATACAAAACAACCAGAGAAACACAGTTGGAGAGAAAAAAACACAAAAGTGGAAAAAGAGCTCTGCCTAGGGTGCACAGCGCTACACGCGAACCACAATCTCGTAGAAATCGGCTGCGATTTAAGATGGAGAATCGCATTTCTCTTCTCATGCAGTCGGGGGTCGCCCTGGCCAAATCACCCGGGATTGTGCCAGAGCATCTGCAATCGATAACGCTACTTTTTTGGTCTTTAAACTGTCTCTAAACTGCTCTTATTATTGAACCATCTTTGCAACATCTAACTACCCATGACTAGGAGTTTCTTTGTCGAACCCTAGTGGTGTCGAACTGTCTCTGGGTCACCCAATTCTTGAACTCAAGAATACACTAAGTCCAAAAATACTTGAAAGACAAGTCAAACTTACCACCTTGTCGAAATGTTAACTCACTCTGAACCTTTTCGAGATTCTAGACATGTTTTTAAGAGAGAGTGATCATAAGAGATATGAGATTCTTCAAAATCATACTTAATAAATTTTAGTACAATGTCGAAAATCACATTCTTACACAGCGGATAGCGAAGCGGAGCGGCCGCCCCCAAAAATGAGATAGCAGGACAAGTTTTGTTCCCGTTTTAGAATTGACTATTTTTTAGACTATATATAATATATATATATATATATATATATATATATATATATATATATATATATATATATATATATATATATATATATATATATATATATATATATATATATATATATATATATATATATATATATATATATATATATATATATATATATATATATATATATATATATATATATATATATATATATATATATATATATAATTTATACAAATAAATTATTTTGAGTGAACATTAAGAAAAATATTACATTAGCAACACAAAAGTTTTATAAAAATTAAATTAAGAAAATAAAATGAATTAAAAATTTAATTAATTTTTATAACATATGTTATTATTATTTTCATTATTAAATGTTATCATAGGTATTTATTGAGTTTAATGTTATTATGTTTATTATGTTAACATATAATAAACTAAAGGTCCACGAAGACAAAAAAAAATAGTTTTAGGCTTACCCGTTTTAGCCTAATTATGTATGTATTCAGTCAAAAATCCTTAACCACTATGTATCTTCTCTCTTTCTTCTCTGACACCACTACCTTTCTTCTCCATTTCTTCTTCGCGCCTCTGCCAATTGCATATCCAAAACAACCAGAGAAACACAACCGGAGAGAAAAAAATACAAAAGTTGAAAAACTGATCAGTCTAGGATGTGTAACGCTACACACGACCCGCGATCCTGCCGAAATCGACTGCAATTTCAGACGGTGAATTTCACCTCTATTCTCACGCGAAGGGGGGCCACCCCAGTTGAATCTCCCGGAATTGCGTCGGGAGGGTTGCAATCGATAACTCTGGTATTTTGGTCTTTGAACTTTGTCTAAACTACTCTTATTATTGAACCGTCTTCACAACATCTAACTACCCATGTTTAGGAATTTCTCTGTCGAACCCTATAATGGTGTCGAACTGTCTCAGGGTCGTCCAATTCTTGAACTCAAGAATACGCTAAGTCCCAAAATACTTGAAAAACAATTCAAACTTACCACTGTGTCAAAATTTTAACCCACTGCGAATCTTTTCGAGATTCTAGACATGTTTTGAAGAGACGGTGATTATAAGAGTTCTGAGATTCTTCAAAACCAGACTTCATAAATTTTAGTACAGTGTCAAGAATCACATTCTTACACAGCATATAGCATAGCAAAGCGGCCGACTCCAAAAATGAGATAGTGGAATAGCGGATTGCGGGACACATTTTGTTGACTTTTTAGAATTTACTATTTTGTTAGACTAAATATATAAATAATCTATACAACTAAATTATTTTAGGTGAACATTAAGAAAAATATTAAATTAGCAACACAAAAGTTTTATAAAAATCAAATTAAAAAAATAAAATAAATTAAAATTTTAATTATTTGTTCCAATATATGTTATTATTATTTTCATTATTAAATGTTATTATAAGTATTTATTAAATTTAATATTATTATATTTATTAAGTTAACATATATTAAACTAAAGGCCCACTCAGACAGAAAATTAGTCTAAGACCCACCCATTTCAGCCCAATTATGTATGTATTCAGTAAAAAAAATTTTAACCACTACATATCTTCTCTTTTTCTTCTTCACAACCACTACCTTTCTTCTCCGCCGCCACTATCTTTTTTCTCCCTTTTTTCTCTGCAGCCACTAGCCAACTATATCTGCAAAACAACCAGGGAAGCACAACCGAAGATAAAATAACACAAAAGTGGAAAAACCGCTCAACCTAGAGTGCGTGACGCTACACGCGATCTCGCCGAAATCGGTCGAAATTTTAGACGAATCGCACATCTCTTCTCACGCGGTGGGGGGCCACCCTGGCCGGACCGCCTAGGATTGCGCCGGGAGTGACCGTAATTGATAACTCTGGTTTTTTTATCTTTGAACTGTCTCTAAACTGCTCTTATTATTGAATTGTCTTATCAATATCTAACTACCCATGTCTAAGAATTTCTTTGTCGAACCCTATAGTGGTGTCGAACTAGCTATGGGTCACCCAATCCTTAAACTCAAGAATACACTAAGTTCCAAAATACTTGAAAGACAAGTCAAACTTACCACCATGTCGAAATGTTAACCCACTACGAACCTTTTTGAGATTCTAGACATGTTTTGAAGATAGAGTGATCATAAGAGATATGAGATTCTTCAAAACCAGACTTAATAAATTTTAGTAGTGTCGAAAATCACATTCTTACACAGCGAATAGCAGAGTGGAGCGGCCGACCCCAAAAATGGGATAGCGGGACCAAATTAACAATACTAGTAACCACTGGATTTTCCAAACGATGCCAGTAACCACTGGACTTTCAACCAATGCCAGTCACCACTGGACTTTTCAAACAACGCTGGTAATAACCGGACCTTAACGTCCCTAAGATAAGCTTCTCAAATGAGACTACCACTTATTTTCTTTGGGGAATTGTAGATAAGTTCTTCTTCCAAGAAACGGTGTAAAATAAATGCACATTCAAATTGGGTTCGACAACCGCCTGGGGACCAAAGTTTGATCTAGGAACAAGCTAGAAAGAAACAGTCAAAACAAGACTCAAACCATTGAGAAATGAACTCTAATGGGGATGCATCTTATCCAAACATGAAAAAATATAACTGAAGCAACCATCATCCACGAGGATTAAACTCTGTGGGGGTGTGGCTAAAATGGTGTTTCGATTCCATGGAACCTTAGGCACATGCAAGTGGGTAGTGATTCCTTTTGGAATCAAAAATTCTGGTGCAACCTATCAAATGGTAATAAATTATATGTTTCATGATTTCAGTTTGAAGACAGAGAGAAACTCCGTAGAAATATTCTTCGTCTTCTCCTTTTCTTTCAAACCCTAATTTCTTTTTTTTCTTCTCCAGTTCATCTTTTCTTTTGCTCTTTAATAATTGTTGTGTAGCAGAATCATCTTGCAACTAAGATCTGATTGATTCGCTAGAGTGAAGAACAAGAGGAGGAGTCTATCAGAAGAATTGATTCTTGCTCGTCAAGATTGATTCGGATTTCTCCAAGTTTTGGATGCAATTCCAACAATGTTGTTGTGTATATATGTTTATGTTTTTCTTGTTCTAGTTGATACCTATGGTACATCTATATTGTTTTGTACTTTGAACTTATGTCTTCTTTTTATATTATAAAATATTTTTACCTTTAAAAAAATTTAAATCCCTTGAACTAGAACATGTTATGGGCTTACTGTGCTCATGTCATATGTTTACTGTTAGTTTGTTACAATAATATCTCTGTAGTATTTTTTTTAAAAACATACCAAGTTCTGGTAAAAAAAATACTTATATTGCTTTTGAAACTATGTTGTTTATATAGCTAAATGTTAGTTATTAGTATGTTATTCATGTTAGTAATTAAACTAATTGAACTACACCACTTTAATGCTTTTTTTTAAAATATAATTTTGTTGAATTGCTGTGCTAATTAATATACCTATTTATTATTTCTTTTTCTTTAAAGCGCCTAAGACAATTTTGTAGGAAATTATGAAGATGCAACATGCTTTCCTATGGGGAAGTGACTGATCTGAAGAGGAATATCATTTGGATCAGCTGGGCTAATGTTTGCAATGCCAAGAAAAAAGGGTGGCTAGGGGTTAAACATTACAAATGATTCGACCTCTCTTCTAAGCAAGTGGCATTGGAGAATTTTAAATGAACATAATTTTTTATGAACTGGTTTATTTTCATACATGTACGGTGATATTATAGAAAATATCGTCGATGATTCAATACCATTAAGAGGAAGTAACAACTCTTTGTGGTGGAAGGATGTGAAAAATGTTGGCTTATGTTTAAGGGAGGATCATAATTGGTTCACTAGGTCCATCATTTTCAAGTTACGAAATGGAAAAAACTTTTTTTTTTTGTTGCAAGCATCACTCGATAGGTTATGTGTCTCTGAACATCTGATATTTCAGACCATTTCAGGATTTCATCATTGCAAAATATCAAAGTGTGAGGACAATCCTCATAGGTAGCTACACTTGTTTTAATGATATTAAAACTTAGATAGGTAGAAAAATGTATTTTGGACGGTATCATTATGTCACATATGCATATCTTATCCATCTTGAGTCAAACATCGGTCAAAAATATTGTTTGATACATATAGAAAGTGTTCAATATATGCTTCATATAGGTTTGATCAAGTTTGTCTAGCTTACTATGTAATAGAGTACCTCAAAAGTTGCATGATACATGAAAATATACATTTTTGCATATTTTAGGTCTTTGAGTCGACTCAAACCTGTTCCAGTCGACTCATACAGAAAGCATTTTGAATTGTCTACTCTCAGGAATGCTCGCATTGACCCTCTGGTCGGATCATACAGTGTCAATTTCTATTTGTCTAATTTTGCATGCTTTGCATCGACGCATGACCTGCTCCGGTCGATGCAAAGTTCTTTTTCTGCACAATATGAAATTCGGGTAAGCTCAGGTCGACTCTCCTTTCTGCATAAGCTGATCGCTCGCGTGTTTTCAGTTAAAATTCTGTTATGAGAAACTGTATTTGAGGGTGTTATGTTGGTTACTTGTTTTTTACTTGAATATATAATGAGTTTTTTTTTTCTTTAAAAAAAAGAGAAGTGAAAAAAAGATACTAATTGTTCTCATCATCTTCATCCTCTTCCTTGCATTTTCTCAACAACTACATATAATCATTTTTGTTGTGTATTCTTCTTGTTAGAGGTGATAACATCCAAACATAGGATTGGTATAATCGGGGTTGGGTTGAGAAATCAGTAGGTTTTTCTTGAATAAAACTGTTAGGGTTTTGTCCTCCAAGACTCTTGAATTTTTGGGGTTTTTGCACGAATTGGTCCATCAGAGATCCAGCCGAGCGAAGGTAATTGAAGAACGGGTTGTTCTGCCGGTTTAATAGCGGTAACCGAAGGATTGTGAGTGGAAGATTCGGGTTCGAAGCATTGGTGATTGAAATCAACTGGGTAAGATTTGAAGACTGTGGGGTTGTTCAAAGGGTGTGCCGTAATCAGAGGTTTATTCATCGCGTTCGAAGGACTTGATTCAGCTTGAATCAAGGGAAGAGAAGGAATAGGTTATGCATCAACAATTGTATTTAATCATTTGATTTCTATTGTTTCTCTTGTAAACAGTCACCAACATGTTATATTTATATACAGGTCTCAATTCTATTTTTAGAATTGAGGGCAGACGTACCTCGAGCGAGGACAACGGGGGAACTGTCTCAACAAATCAGTGTTCTCTCTTTACTTTTCAATTGCTTAATTTCTAAGTTTGCGTGCAAACAATTGAGTTAATCAAAATTCTGATGCGAGTAGTGCTGAATCATTTTTGAAGCCTATTACAATCCTTGATTGTAATTGAACACTTAAGCATATCACTCTCATATTGGAATTCATTTGTGGTGCCTTGCACACCAAGTGTTTGACTAATTGTGTGAACAACAAACGCTTGTGGTGTCTTTTCAATTTGATTATATTTTCAAGCATTGGAAATAGTCAAATCTTATACTGAATAAATTCTGGTTGATGTGTGCTCAAATTAGTGATTCTTAAATCTCATTTTTGATTGGATTCCATAGGCTTTGCACGTATCTGTTTTTTTCGGTAAAGGTTCATTTTAGATGAACATAGTTCCTCGGCAGCTTCCGCCTAAAAACATTTTTAAAACCAAATATTAGTAGTGTCGACTCTATTTTTAACAAGTGATCTATTCAACCCCCTTCTAGATCTGCGTCATCGGTCTAACACAAAGTAGCAGACATGGGAGACTGACTTGAAAATACCTAGATTTTGAACATTGATTTGAATAAGGAAGAGCTCAATGAGAGAAGAGAGAAAGCAATTAGATGAGATGTTGAAGCTTTTTCATTTGCTTCAGCCTAATCTTGAA